>JAENHJ010000040.1:0-1200000 GCA_025330945.1 Mucuna pruriens | reverse complement strand
ATTTACAATCATTTTATAATCTGGAAGCTTTGTTCAATTAATGCACCCCAAATTGTTGAGAAGAAAATTGAGATTAAGCAATAAAATGGAATGGATGGTTCCATTATGTTTGGTTCATGTTTTTACAATCCATGGAATAACTTTTCCTTCCAACACTTAGTCCCTCTCTATTCTAACCTCTACGAAAAAGCCAAAGCAAACTATTGATATCATGATGCCATTGGTCAGATATGCATCATGCTATGTGCCGACCATGGTCCTTGTGCCTCTGGTGCTCACAATACTATCGTGACAGCAAGGGCCGGGAAGGACCTAATTTCGAGTCTTGTATCAGGTAAATTATATATATATATATACATGCATGCCTTTATGTTGTCTACTAATAATGGCATAAAAGGGTTAATAATGAGCCTTGTGAAACAGGTTTGCTTACAATCGGTCCTCGATTTGGGGGTGCCATTGATGATGCTGCTCGCTACTTCCAGGATGCTCATGACAGGGTATGTGCACCATTAGTCATGTGAAGTTGGAAACACATCGTCTTTCATCTAACATGTGCTACTATTCACAGGGACTTACGCCTTATGAGTTTGTTGAAGGTATGAAGAAGAAGGGAATTCGTGTGCCGGGAATAGGGCACAGGTACATAACGCATTATGTCTTTTCATTTCTATTAAATATTCTATTTCCCTTCCTCTTGCTGTTCTATATAGTTATTAGAATATGATTCATCATGCCATTCCTACAATTTATTACCATTTCGGTAGTATTCATTCGCATAACATGAATTTCAATTAATTTTATATTATTTTATTTAATACATAAATGAATCTATGTAATTTTATATTATTGGTATGACTTATATGATTTAATGGTTTTTTTTACCATTCTCGTAAAAGAAATTGAAAACTCAAATTTAAAAAGAAATGTTAAAACCACGTATTTTTTAATACTCTTTTAAATATTTTTTATTATTATTTAAAATTTATTAAAAATTATAAAAATCTATTGTTCTCATTTTTTATTTAATAAATTTTACTCGTAATTTTATAGTTTTTAATAAATTTTAATCAACCATGAAAAGTGTGAAGATTGGTATTATCAATATCAGCCCTGCCCTAAACTTAAATAGTTAAATAAAAAAAATTAAAAAACATTTTTCAACTTATTTATTTGATTATTCTACTATTTTATTTGTCCCTCACTCGTTTAATAGATGCATTCTATTTGACTATTTCGTTACTTTGTTTCAATTCATTCTAAAATAAAAGTTTCGTAAATTATATATAACTAATAATTTTATTTTATAAAACTTATAGTTAAGCTGTTTTATCGTCTTTTAGTTTAAAATTATTACATTCAACCTTGTATATCATCCGTATAATATATTTGAAGTTGTCTCTGAATTTTACCATAATGATAATTCACGATTCAAATCCAATGGATAACCTTGCTGTACTGTTATAAAAAAATATATATAAATCTGAGGCTTGGTTTTGGTTTGTGAAACAGGGTCAAGAGCAGGGACAACAAAGATAAGAGAGTTGAGCTGCTACAAAAATTTGCACGCACACATTTTCCTTCCGTGAAATACATGGAATATGCTGTTCAAGTTGAAGCCTACACCCTCTCGAAGGCAAATAATTTAATTCTTAACATAGATGGTGCAATTGGATCTCTTTTCTTGGATCTTCTTGCTGGTAGTGGAATGTTCACCAAGAAAGAGATTGATGAAATTGTAGAAATTGGCTATCTGAATGGCCTCTTTGTGCTGGCACGCTCCATTGGTCTCATTGGGTGAGTATAGATTAATTTTACGTATTTCATACCAGAATTTTATTATTCTCACACCTGTTTTTTATCCCTTTTTTTCTCTTGATACTTCTATTACATCAGTTGTGAGCACTTTCTAATAACACAACATAAACTTAGTTTTATTGTGTATCTCGACAATTCTTGTCCAATTATACAATAGGTTTTCGTTATGTCTAGATAATATTTTGTCAAAAATATTATCATAAAAATGTGTTTTTATTGTGTATATTTGTCAAAAACATATAATAGAAATGCGTTTCTGTTGTACATTTCAGACAAACTTTGTCAAAATACAAAATAAAAATATGTTTTCGTAAAGAATATTTTATAAAAAAGAAAACAAAAAAAGTGAAGGTGTGAAGTTAGTGAAAAAGGTCTGAGAATAACAAAACCCTTCACGTGAAATGGCACTTTTTGGAATTATTATAGTTTTGGACCTTTGTGGCTTTTTTTTTTTATCAATAATTCTCTTATGGACTTATGGTCCAAAGAGTTCCACTTTCAGTTGGGTCATGGGTGTGGTCCTCACAGCCACATTGCATGTCTTTTGTGAATCGATTGAACTCAGAATCTCCATCCCACCACCAAAAAAAATAAAATTATACATGCATGGCTTGGTCTCATTGTTTGTTATATAAAATTTCAGGCACACCTTTGACCAAAAGCGATTGAAGCAACCGCTTTACCGTCACCCATGGGAGGATGTTCTCTACACAAAGTGAGAAAGTTTTGTGTAATGGTAAGAACTTTGCCATGCTTCAAATTAGCAATCTTTTGGGCAATTATGCATCTGAAATATGCTTGAGTGATTTTCTAGCTGTTAGACTAGTGTTGTACGATCTATTGCTCAAAACTCATTCTATTCGTAACTTGTATTAAATTTCATAAAGAAAGAGTGCCTAGTCATTTTTAAAATTATATTTCTCTTGATGAATATTCTGATCTCTGTACTGTTGTGACTTCAAAAGAAAACGAACTAATAAGTTCGAGCGCATTTATTCCACATTTATACGTAGTATATGCTCATGGCAACAACAATTTTATTGTCAGTGTATCTGAAATGAGAGGAGTGGACTTTGTAGAATAGAGTATAATAGTTATTATTAAATAAAAAAATTTAAGATTGATATTGTAATTAATTAATTATATATATATATGAATGATAATTGTCAGTGTACTTTGTTTTCTAAAATATGCACTTTAAGGAGTGAAATCCGTTTGTTATAGCCCAGGACAGATCAGGTTTGAATAGGTTGGTAGCCTATTTTCTCATACATAACTTTGAAACATTAATGGTAGGGTTGTTTAGGGTGATTTTAGAGATAAAGAAGTTAAGTAAGAAAAAAGTATAATCGAGAATTATTTTTTTTATTGATTGGAAAAAAAGTGAGAGAAGGAAGAAAGATTTGAAGGGGGTCTACACACCAAAAAAAAAAATCTCGTAAGATACAGAGATTTATATGACAAAAGTAAAAAAAAATTGTGAAACCCATTAAAAAATTAAAATGATTTACCTACCTTTTATTTAAAATTATGTAGATATGTTATTATGAACAAATATATCTTTAAATACATATTAGCTTTTTTTCTTTTTTTTTCTCAAATCAAAACAACTTAAAAATTTACTTATTTTCTACTCTCTTTTTCTCTTTTATTTCTTTCTGCTCCACTTCTTTTTCCTCAAATTCTTCTATCATCAGAATGAAATATAACACCATAATGAGATAAGTATAATGAACGAAAGAAATAATAAAATTAATTATCTAGAGGACGTGAAATTTCTTTTCTTTCATCAGTCATCACCGTAATACCAACTTCACCTTCAAAAAAAGAAGGTTAAAATAATAATATTCTGAAAACAAATGTTTATGTATAATTTTCACTTTCTAATAACATTTTGACATATGAACAAATATATTTTTTCATTTGATAATAGTTGTAAATTTTATCATTTGAAAAAATATTTTTTAAAATTTACTTTATCACTAAATAAAGACAATTAATAATGTATTAATGTCATGCATAGAAGATAATCTATTTATAATCATGCATCAATATCATACTTAATATTAAATTTATATATTCAATACTTTAGTCTTTAAACTATTGTTTTTTAACAATTTAATTATTACTTAGTTTAACATGATGCTATTATAGAATTGTCATGTAATTTTACTATATTTCGATATTTTAATTTTTTTGAATATAAACTTTATGTTTTCAAATATAAAAATATCATTTTTAAATATTATGCACTATAATAACACTGAAAATATTATGATATTACACTTTATATCTCTAGCAAATAAAAATTATTACACTTTATATTATATAAAATCAGTCTACAAATATAACATTGTATTATTTAAATATTTTAAACTAATTTTTTCGATATCTTCATTTTAAAATAATTTACTTCATTTTCCATTACTTTTGGTTCCTAATTTTTATTTGATTTATTATTTTTAATCTCTAATTAAGAAATACTATAAGAATTATTTTTGGCTTGCATATCCTTTGTTCAACCTTAATGTTAATCAGAAGCTTTTTTTCGTTTTTATTTTCAAACATTCTTACTGAACTTTTTTTCTTATTTTTATAGTGTTTAACTTTATAGTCATGTTATGTCAAATAAAATTAAATATATGAAAAATAATAGATGATCTAATAAATATACTTTTATAAAAAAAAAATCATTTTAATTTATTATTAATTAAAATGTTCAAGTTTTCAAGATAAACAATATAATAAATATATTTACTTGTTATTTATATTCAAAACAAGATCCATGTTTTTTCTAATTACTTTTTATTTGGTAAACCCATGATAGATTTGTCAGACGGTAATGAAAAAAAATACTGTTAAAAAAAATAATATTTACTTAAGTAATCTTTAAGCTTCGAAAAAAAAAATTCTGATTATCAATACGAGGGTATACGTGATTAAAAAAAATTACATCTATTTTGGCAACAATGGAAACAAGTTCTGGTCAAGCAACATTAGTGATTCGCAGGTTTGTGTTCAGTGAATCGAATTATTTCCAACAAAAAACAAATGACAAACCCCTCTGGGTACTTTCAGAAGCACATTCATAAATCATAATCCAGCTTCTGACATCCTTAAACGTGAAAATTATTGGTTGTGAGTTTTGACATTTAGATTTTAGATGCTTTGAATTTTGAAGTTTTATCGCGCACGAAAAACCTCGTCCTCGTACAACATCATCAATAAAGCTATGAAAGGATTGGAGAGTTATCTCTTGCTAAGACAACCTCGGGAATATTACTGTTATCTTGTCTCGTCATGATCGTTATCTTCTTTTTTTAAAAAACAAAAATGGAATTGATAATCATCATACATTGATACTGTTAAATTAAACTCTAACGCTCACATGCATGGAAAAAGTAAATACAAAAAAAAAAAATCTATAGCAAAAACAATAATGGTACTATAGCTATCGTGATTTCTTTCAACTCCATCATTGTAGCTCTATGGTTGTTGTTGTTGATAAAATTATTCTCTAGCACTGTTTTTGTTCGTAGAATCTTAACTAGTACTAGCATTACCTCTACTGCTACTTTTTATCACCTCTATCTATCTTCAACAATTGACTCAAACACCTTTTCACATGGCATTATTTGCTTCGTATTCCTTCGTTCATCTCCTCTAGCCCCCACAGCTTGCTTAAATCAAGTTATCGTATTATTTTCAACCAAATGTCACAAAAAGCTTCACTTATTAATCAACCAAAAGCATTTTACATACACATTTTAGTATCACTAACTTATTTTACATACACGTTGTAAAGTTTATGCCAGTGCCAGTGTGGCACGAATAATGTGACGTAAAAATAAATAAACAAACGAAATTACAATGCTTATCCTTAGTAAAATCATGAAATGGTTCCTCTGTCCTTTTGCCGGAAGTTCTTTTCTATGATTAATCATTTCCCATTGGAAATTATAATTTAATTGAATTACATTATTTTTTACGAAATGTACTCGAAGCATTTTTTTATTTATATTTTTATATTGAATTTATATTAATTTATTAAGAGATAGAAATTTAATATAGTTTAATATATTTCAATATATATGTATAATATTTTTGGTCCCGATATGAAAGAGTTTCTTAAGATTTTTTTTCCTTATTTAGTTATTATAAAATAACAATATTTAATTTTGATTCCAGCACAAATTTTTTTTCTTTCTAATCGTATAAAATTTAAAATTATTAATTTTAACTCGTAAAATGAGTAAATTTTTATTATAATTATTGTAAAATATTTTTTTTTAATTTTTATTTTTTCAATATCTAAAATCATTATTTGCTTCTCTAATCTTCATTACAAAGTATATAAATTACATTCGTTTTAAAGGTTTATAAAAAAAATTAGAGCTAACATATGATGACATAATGTTGCAAACACTACTAGGTATCGCGTGAAATGGTCATTTGACATTTCTTTAAATATATAACTAATTAATGAGTATCACATAATAATAAAAATCAAGATAAATCATTTCAAAAATTACAGGGATGCAAAACAATTTTTTTTACAAAATCAAAATCAAATTTTAAGTATTCTTTTTTTCACTCTTGATTATTTTAGGTATCAAATACTTATTTTTGAATAATTTTATTATCAATTTTAAGAGTAAATCACTAATTTAATCCTTAAAGTTGTAGTGATGGGATAAATTAGTCTTTAAAGTTAATAAAATGTTAAATGATCCTTAAAACTGCATATTATTAATCAATTTAATTTATAAAATTGTAATAGACAATTAAATTGATCATTAAAATAAATAAAATAGTAAAATAATTTTTAAAATTGTAAATTATCACCTAGTCTTGAAATCTAAACTCAAATAATACTAAAATTTTTGTATAAGTCACATGTATTCTTCATTATAGACAATTTTATTCAACCTACAACTGTATACTCAGAACTATCAATTAAGTTAGAACAATCTCAGGTTAGTTAATCTATGTATTTGTTGGTAATTTTTTTTGTCTTTTACTCTTGAATTTTTGCACATTTTACCCTTAAGAGAGCAAGTAAGCATTTTAGATGATGATAAAAGTGTTAAATTAAGATTTGAATTCATGACTCATTCCTTCTCCATAACTACTATGTTATTTAACATTTTAATTTATGCATAAAACATTATAATATATATATATATATATATATATATATATATATAATTTATATTTATTATATAAAAAATATTTTAAGTTAAGATGATAAATTTATTTATTAAATATTTTTATTTTAATTATATAAAATTATTTATTAAATATTTTATTTTTATATAACTATCATGTAAATAAAAAGATTGAAAGTAAATAATTTATAAATAATAAATAATTTTATATAACAAAATAATTTTTTTATAATTAAAATAAAATATTTAATAAATAAATTTATCATTTTAATCTTTAATATTTTTCTATATATTTGTTCATACAAAAGATATGAAAAGTATAATTTATAAATACAATAATATATATATATATATATATAATTTTATATACAAACTAAATAAGTTAAATGAATTAATGATTTAGTGGTGGTTAAGAAACAAAAGATTAAAAGTTCAAATATTAAATTTGATATTTTTATCATTTTGAAAGGCAAAATTATATTTTAGAGATAAATGAATGAAAATTTAAAAGTTACAAAATAAAATTTGCTAACTATATAAGGTCAAAATGCAAATATATGTGTATTAAAGAAAAAATTTGTAAAATTTTATTAGTTACGAGAACAAAATGTAATTGCTTTTTTTTAATTTTAGAAACTATATTATTTATTATTATAATTTTAATGACAAAATTAATTAATAGTTTATAATTTTAAAGGACAGTATTTTAGAGAAAAATTTGTAAAATTTTATATTAAAAATCAAATTGGTTTATTATTACAATTTTAATAATTAAATTAATTAATAGTTTATAATTTTAAAAATTATTTACTATTTTATTTATTTTAGAACTATTTTATTATTTTGTTTATTTTAGGAACTAACTTGAATGATTATTATAATTTTAGATATTAAATTCACAATTCACTCTTGTTTTAGAATTAAAAATAATTTTAGATATTTCATGTAATTGCATTCGTAACTTCTCGTAAAATTCTTTATTTTATCTTTTCAAATCTTAAAATTAATATTAATTATTGAAATATTTAAAAATAAAATTAATGTAATTTAAACATCTTTGAAAAATATAACTTGCCTCAATAATTATAATTATAATTATAAAAGTAAAAAATTCAAGAATGTCTCAACGGTTGAATTATTGATTGCACAGCTCTAAGTTGGCAAGTGTGTAACAGCAAAACTTTTTAGCTATATTAACATACAATATGTATTTGTAATATTGTTTTTACCAAGGTAGCATTCTTCCGAAGTGAAAATTGATTTCGAATTTTTTAAAGAAGATTTAAGTTTGGGTGTTAGAAATAAAAAAATATAATTAAAATTTTTTATTAAAATATTAAAGATTTTTTAATAAAAAATAATTATTGATAATAAAATTAGTGAATATTCCATACATATAAGAATATAAGGTGATAAAAAACATTATCATGTATTTTTGTTGTGGTGTGGAAAAAATATATAAAATTATTGTAAGAATGTGTTTGTGTTTTAGACTGGATAAGTTTGTAAAGGGTATAAGAAGAAGTATTATTAAACATTGTAATGGAGAGAGGGGTCACGCTCCTCCAAAGTGGCTAAGTTTAATCGTGAACCAGACACTTTGACTGACCACCATGCTCAATTATGTTAGCACGACCCAAGCTCTGCCACAAGAAAATCCAGCACAGCAAATTCCACAAAACTAAAAAGAAAATCCCAACAATAAAACAACCAATTACAGGAGGAAGATACAAACAAAGAAAGTGAAAGGAAATCAAAATAAGATTTTTTACAAAAACATATACCACATAGATAAAAGAAAAACTCAAGACAATTAAATGCTTTAAACATCTTCGTCCGAGTTAACGGTTTGCTTACCCAAAACTCCCTAAAATCATGCCTGTCAAATTTGTACCATGTTTGCGTTTCCAATGTCAACGAGAGTTTGTGAGTGGAAGCACAGAATTAAAGCTTTTATGTTAAGTTGAGACAATTACTTTTCTTTAATATGCTAATAATTAAAATGAAGGAGTTATTGATGAATGTTTTATGAGTTTTGATTACAAAATACCAAATATACTTTTACTAAATATTTTTAATAATCTAAAGATAAGTATCAATGATTTTTTTTTTTTACATTTATAATATAATAAATACTTTATTCTAATAAAAAATATTTTGATTTGTCAATAATTTTTTAGAAACATTGGATAATATTCATCCTAAAATAAAAAGCAATCTTACATTTGAATTTTTTTGACGGAGGTGCGTGTATTTTATCTTAGTGATAGTTTATTATTTTGTTAATTATATAAAGTTGGGTTTAGTTTGAGAGGGCAAAGTGATGGATGGCATAGGCATAGGAATTAGGCAATCGAGCAACCGCGTCGCGTGCAAGAGAAACGCGAAGCAAGAAAAGAAGCGTTACTTTGCAGGTGTTTCCTTCCCTTGACAGAAGCAGGAAAAATAATCGAAAGAGAAAATAAAAAAGAAGAAAAAAGGAAGTGAGGCAATAGTGGTCAGTGTCTGTGTTGAATGGCCTCAGCAAGCGGAGCAGCGAATTCGTCGGTTCAGCCACAAATCCATAGTTCGAGGACAAAGCTGAGCCAACAGCACATGGAGTCGATGAGCAAGGCCATCGCGCAGTACACGGAGGACGCCAGGCTGCACGCCGTCTTCGAGCAGTCTGGCGAGTCCGGAAGGTCCTTTGACTACTCCCAGTCAATCCGCGTCACGACGGGATCGGTGCCGGAGCAGCAGATAACGGCGTACCTCCTCAGAATCCAGCGCGGCGGCTTCATTCAGCCGTTCGGCTCCATGATCGCCGTGGACGAGCCGTCTTTCCGCGTGCTTGCTTACTCCGAGAACGCGCGCGACATGCTCGGCATTACGCCGCAGTCTGTCCCCTCGCTTGACGACGACAAGGTGGAGGCCTTCGTTCTCGGCGCTGACGTCCGTACTCTGTTCACGCAGTCGAGCGCTCTGCTCCTCGAGAAGGCCTTCTCGGCGCGGGAAATTAGCCTCATGAACCCTATCTGGATCCACTCCCGCACCTCTGGGAAGCCGTTCTACGGTATCCTCCACCGCGTCGACGTCGGAATCGTCATCGATTTGGAGCCCGCGCGGACCGAGGACCCTGCCCTCTCCATCGCCGGCGCCGTCCAGTCGCAGAAGCTCGCCGTTCGCGCTATTTCACAGCTCCAGTCTCTCCCCGGCGGCGACGTGAAGCTTCTCTGCGACACCGTGGTTGAGAGCGTTAGGGAATTGACGGGATACGATAGGGTTATGGTTTACAAGTTTCACGAGGACGAGCACGGAGAGGTTGTGAGTGAGAGTAAGAGGCCCGATTTGGAGCCTTACATTGGTTTGCATTATCCCGCCACGGATATCCCTCAGGCTTCCAGGTTTTTGTTCAAGCAGAATAGGGTTAGGATGATTGTGGATTGTCACGCTTCTTCTGTGAGGGTGGTGCAGGATGAGGCTCTCGTGCAGCCTCTTTGTTTGGTGGGGTCCACTCTTCGCGCCCCCCACGGTTGCCATGCTCAGTATATGGCTAATATGGGTTCCATTGCGTCCTTGGTCATGGCTGTTATTATTAATGGGAATGATGAGGATGGTGTTGCTGTTGGTGGCCGGAGTTCGATGAGGCTGTGGGGGCTTGTTGTTTGCCATCACACTTCTGCTAGGTCTATTCCTTTCCCCTTGAGGTATGCTTGTGAGTTTCTCATGCAGGCCTTTGGGCTTCAGTTGAACATGGAGCTTCAGTTGGCGGCCCAGTCCTTGGAGAAACGGGTTTTGAGGACGCAGACTCTCTTGTGTGATATGCTTCTTAGGGATTCGCCTACTGGCATTGTTACTCAGAGTCCTAGCATTATGGACTTGGTCAAGTGTGATGGGGCTGCTCTTTACTACCACGGGAACTATTATCCCTTGGGGGTTACTCCAACTGAGCCTCAGATAAGGGATATGATTGACTGGTTGTTGGCCTTCCATGGAGATTCGACTGGTTTGAGTACTGATAGTCTTGCTGATGCTGGCTATCCTGGGGCTGCCTCACTTGGGGATGCAGTTTGTGGGATGGCGGTTGCTTATATCACGGAGAAGGATTTTCTTTTCTGGTTCAGGTCCCACACTGCGAAGGAGATCAAATGGGGTGGTGCAAAGCATCATCCTGAGGACAAGGATGATGGGCAGAGAATGCATCCCCGTTCTTCCTTCAAGGCGTTTTTGGAAGTGGTGAAGAGCCGTAGCTTGCCGTGGGAGAATGCAGAAATGGACGCAATTCACTCTTTGCAGCTCATTCTGCGTGACTCATTTAGAGATGCTGAGCATAACAATTCTAAGGCTGTTGTGGATCCCCGTGTGACGGAACTAGAGTTGCAAGGGGTGGATGAACTGAGTTCTGTGGCTAGAGAGATGGTTAGATTGATAGAAACAGCCACTGCTCCTATATTTGCTGTTGATATTGATGGCCACATAAATGGGTGGAATGCAAAGATTTCAGAATTGACAGGACTCCCAGTTGAGGAGGCTATGGGGAAGTCCTTGATTCATGATCTTGTGTTTAAGGAGTCTGAAGAAACGGTGGACAAGCTTCTTTCTCGTGCTTTAAAAGGTATCCTTTCTAATACTCTGGATTTCTGGTCAATTCATTAATTATACTTGGGTAGGAGTAGGAGAACTTTCTACCATTTGGAAGAGCATGCCAATCTAACCATTTTAGTTTGCCAAGTTTTACTTGTAAACATGATGGCCAGAAGTTTAGTATGTGTACATGATACTTCAACAGTATTGGAGTCAACTGGAAAGTTATAGTTCATAGCACGATAAATAATTACCTTTTTCAATTTCCCAAGCACACATCCACTTATTGGTAAGTAATTAGTAATTCAATAAAAATTGCAGTCTAGGAAAAAATTCAACTGTGTGACAATGCAAAGCATATGAAAAGGAAAAAGAAGAAAATAAGATATTTCCAGTCCAATCCAGTGTCATCCTCTGTTGGAATAGTAGTCATGTCATTTAGGATTTAGGGTCTGCTTGGTTTGAGTAAGGGGCTAGTGGGAAGGTGGAGATTTTAGAACGAAAATCACTTTACTGTTGCACGATATAACAAAAGTACGGTGTTTTGGAAAATAATATGTACTCATTTTCACTTTTCTGCTTTCCTACTTTTCACCTAGTCAATCAGGCAGATCGAATGTCATTGAGTTAGGTGTAAATTGTTGCCTACTGCTATAAACTACATTTAGTTTGGCTTTAGGAGAAATAAGGTATTGATAATTGGTTGTACATTGACATAACTTGAATTTAATTAGTACAGGTGAAGAAGATAAGAATGTTGAGATAAAAATGAGGACGTTTGGCCCAGAACATCAAAATAAAGCAGTTTTTGTAGTGGTGAATGCTTGCTCCAGCAAGGATTATACAAATAATATAGTTGGAGTGTGCTTTGTTGGTCAGGATGTTACTGGTCAAAAAATTGTGATGGACAAATTCATCAACATACAAGGTGATTACAAGGCTATTGTACATAGTCCAAATCCTTTGATCCCTCCCATTTTTGCATCGGACGATAACACATGTTGCTTAGAGTGGAACACTGCCATGGAAAAGCTTACTGGTTGGGGCCGTGCAGACGTCATTGGAAAAATGTTGGTGGGAGAGGTTTTTGGTAGTTTCTGTCAGTTGAAGGGTTCAGATGCAATAACAAAGTTTATGATTGTCTTACACAATGCGCTTGGTGGACAAGATACAGATAAATTCCCTTTTTCATTTCTTGATCGGCATGGAAAGTATGTACAAACTTTCTTGACTGCAAATAAGAGGGTTAACATGGATGGTCAGATCATTGGGGCTTTTTGTTTTTTGCAAATTGTGAGTCCTGAACTTCAACAGGCTCTGAAGGCCCAGAGACAACAAGAGAAGAATTCCTTTGCTAAGATGAAAGAGTTAGCTTATATTTGTCAAGGAGTAAAGAATCCTCTGAGTGGCATACGCTTTACAAACTCTCTTTTGGAGGGTACAGGCTTGACTGATGAGCAAAAGCAGTTTCTTGAGACTAGTGCTGCTTGTGAGAAGCAAATGTTAAAGATAATACGTGACGTTGATCTTGAACGCATTGAGGATGGGTAAGTTTTCTAAGCAATCCTTTAAAATATTTTTGTTGTCCTGGAACACCATGTTAAGTTATAAAATTTAGCTATATAAAGCCAATATCGCTCATGCGAAAGCCTGCTAGTTTTGAAATGTTATGAATTACAGACTAACAATTGAAAACCGTATGCTATTGAAATGTAATAGCTTAAGTTTTTAGAACAAATAGTATTTTGACAGGGGACTAGGATACCAAGTTAGTCCAAAGGTTTAATATTGTTGCTCTGTAGTACTGTAACTAAAATCTCAATGTAAAGTTGTTCGTAATTCCAAACTTTTTTATATGTGATGGCTAATATCCATATTACCATATATACACATTTAGGACTTAGGACTTGTTTGGTGATTAAGATAGGATACAATAAAAGAGTTGGATAAGAGTAAGAATAGGATAAAAGTAAGAATAGGATAAAAGCATGATAAGCTCTTATATTATGCAATGTTAGATGTGCAATAGATAATCTCATAGATAGTATATATGTTATCCTATTTTATGGGACAATATTACCATTTTATCATAATTACATAATATTTTTTTAAAATTGATTCTAATATTATTTTTTATCTTTTAATAAATTATTTCTTTTTTAAATTATAAAAATTATACAAAAATTATCTTTAATATTTCTTCTTGAATGTTATACATGATTTCACTTTCTAAATTTTAAAAATTATAAAAAAAATCAACTAAAAGATCAATGACACAATTAACATTGAATATTTTATAAAATATTGTAATATTATTATAACATGTCTTAAATAATTGATATAATTTTTTATCATGATATAATATTTATAAATTTTATTATCTTGAATATTATTCTTCAATTTTTAAAAATATTTATATTATATTTATTTAATTTTAAAATTTTTAATTAATGATATATTTTAATTTTATATGTCAAAGTTTTTATAAATATATATAGAGAATATGTTGAATACAAATCTTGTAAAATATATATATTGTTATATATAAAATAAATATTAATATATATTACTATATTTATTTATATATTATGTTATTATATATAGAGAGAGAGGGATCTACTTACTCCAAGAGTAATTTTAAAAGAGTTAAGGTTTGTTTAGATAAATTTTTCCATAAGTACTTTCAAGAGAAGAAAATAAGAAGCAAAAATGAAATAAGTTTCTTCATAAGTTAAAATTAACTTATGTATAAACTCTCTCATATTAGCTTATCCAAAAACTAATTTTTAACTTATGTATAAGCTAATTTAACTTATGAAGAAACTTATTTTATTTTATTTTCTTCTCTAAGTGCTTATGAAAAATTTTATTCAAACAGACTTATTCTCTATTTTTTATCAATCTAACGGTCAAAGATGAATTAGTGGTTAGAATCATTAGATTAAAAGAAAATCAAGGATGAAGATGAAAAATAACACTTTTAAAGTTATTTCTATAGTAATAGGTCCTTCCTCATATATATATATATATATATATAGATCTACTTATTCAAAGAATATCTTTAAAAGAATCACTTTTCATCCTAATCGTTCATTTTTGTTTAATCTAATGATTAAAGGTGATTAATTCGTTAGAACTACACATTATATATAAATCTTATATATATTATACATAATAATATTATATATAAATTAATATATATATATTATTATGTATAATATATTAATATATACTATACTATATATTATTTTATATATTCATACTGAGAGTCACAATGTTGCTTCCTAACCTAACTTCCTTTGGGATAAAAATGAACACGACAAGATAGGGAGTAGGATGAGATAGTCATATTCTATTGGTACACCAAACAACTTATTGCAGCAAGGTAAGAATGTTTTGAGTAATGGATAAGATAGCTATCTTATCTTATCTTATCATATCTTGGCTACCAAATGGACCTTAATGCTTGTAGGATTTCATATCTGAGGGATGTTGGAATTCTAAAAGCTGTCTAAAAGGTCAATGGGCTTTTTCACTTGTGATATGATTCATGAAGGCATCCTATTGTGCAAATTGAGTATTGAATTTACACTTGTCAATCAGGGTATTTGATGGTTTTATGACAAATTAACTTCTATAGTAATGCTAAAATTATAAACCTAATATAGTTAGTAAGTTCATTAACTATATATAGTTATTTTCCCCTTCTAATAAGATAGTCCTATACTATTAGATTCTGCTGACTGGTTGATGCTAAAGAACGAGAACACCAGAATTGTTATTATCTGATGTTGATGGAGTGGGCAAATATTTTAAGGCCTGTTTACTTTGAGAAAATATTTTCTATTTTTGTTTCTTATTGCACTTTTAATTACAAAATGTCAACTTATTTTTCCCTTTTGCTTTCTGTTTTAAAAATAGTATAAGAAAAAATGAAAGTACTAAAAAAATTGTTTTCTGGTTGGCTTTGACCATATCTATGTTTTATCAATATGTTATGAAGCTTCCGATTTTATGCTTTGATCTGATAACATACAGCAGCATCTAGTAGTTTGTCAAATGCCCTGTTTTACAGGTTTGTTAATGATGTGTATCAATTTCACTTGTCTTCTATGACACTCGTAAATAGACTAAGTCAGACAAAGCACATGTCAATCATGTAAACATATACACTGCCTTTTCGCTAGGATATGCAAATTTGGGGAATTGATATCTGTGAATATAAATAATCAATTCTATCTCAATATACCTTACTTTGCTAGTGGGTTGATACTTTCGATTCATGTTTTGCAGCCTTTGTTAGTTTCCTTTAGCATGCTCACTTGCTTTAAAGTCCCTGTAAATTTACTGCATTGATTTTCTTTAGAGAAAGGCAAGAGTCATGTCTTGTTTTCCTTTTTGGGCAGGTCCCTGGAGCTTGAAAAAGGGGAATTCTTGCTTGGAAATGTCATAAATGCAGTTGTTAGCCAAATAATGTTACTGTTAAGAGAAAGAAATTTACAGTTGATTCGTGATATTCCTGAAGAAATCAAGACATTGGCTGTTTATGGTGATCAATTGAGGATTCAACAAGTGTTGGCTGATTTCTTATTGAATATGGTGCGCTATGCACCCTCTCCAGATGGCTGGGTAGAGATTCTTGTACATCCAAGACTAAAACAAATCTCGGATGGGCTCACTCTTCTCCATGCTGAATTTAGGTATTGTGGTGTGATCTTCACGTAATTTTCATTATTTCTGTCCTTGAGTAAGTTTTACAGATGATAATCAAAACCTCAAATAAGTGTTTATAAGAGCCTCAAGTATAAATCCTGTCTCAATATGAGAATATAATAATTGAATATTCTTAACCTTGGTAGATTGCTTTCGTAAAATCAGAAGTTTCCCCATCTGAACTAACCCCTCAACGGAGAAAGATGCCAATGCCTTCTAACTAACTATTTAATAATGACTAGTAATTTGTGGGTTACTGAAAAAGAAAACACTTTCTATGCTTATAACTCTCTGGAAGACCCTAAAGATAAGATGTTTTATTGATTTCCCTTATGATCTCTTGTCATTCCACATAATTTCTTGAAAAGAGATTACGAAGAAGAAGAAAAATGTGCTGATCCCACAAAAAGAAAAAGGGGAAAATAAAAATTGTGAACGCTGGTTATTAGCTAAATACATTCTATTATTCCACTTCTTGGATGTATATATTTAGCAACTTGTAATTTAGTGCTAAACTGATGGTGCTTTTTCTATATATCCAATTTTTACTTGGCTATTATCATCATTTTCGAGTTGATACTATTTAATCACTTGTGCTTTATATTTTTTCTTTTATGAAGGATGGTATGTCCTGGTGAAGGTCTTCCTCCTGAATTGATTCAAGACATGTTCAATAACAGTCGGTGGGTGACTCAAGAAGGTTTAGGACTGAGCATGAGCAGGAAGATTCTAAAGCTAATGAATGGCGAAGTCCAGTATATCAGGGAGGCAGAGCGGTGCTACTTTTTTGTTCTTCTTGAACTACCAGTGACACGGAGAAGCTCTAAAAAGTGTTAAATAGGTATTATGTAGCTGTAAGATTAAATTTAAAGCCCCGGCTCTGCCCCTCATGCTGATCGTTAGATAGTTTGTTGTCATAGATTATGCTCATCTAACAAGGCAACTTAAGGGACAAGCATTTGAACAAGCTGATTTGGCTAGTTATCCCACTCACATGTAATTCTACCAAATTGGATTGTTATTTTGCACCCTGACAAACTTGTTCGGTACAGCAAGAGTGGTTAATTAATATGTAGCTAAATATAACCTTAAATCTTACTGATAAAGTAATGGCAGAGTAGATGAAATGCTGTGTCGCCAAATATGCACACATCTTCATGGCCAAGTGGAGTGTCCTGTGAAAATTTTCAAGCAAATGCTTACATCATTAGCAGCTGCTGCAGTGAACTCCAATCTATTGTTGGATTGAACTGAACCCATCTCCTGCACTGTTGTCTGTTCTGATAGTAACTGCTTATACCAAATGGGTTTCCAAGTTTGCAAATAATTGTAAAATCTTACTCTCCAACAAGGTTTGCTCTCTGCAATGTTGCTTTCCAACTCCACCTTTTTTTCATCATTGCCTGTAAATCCCTTCCTACTCTGTAATAAAAGCAGGGTTACCCTGTATTTTTCGAAACAACATGAAAGCTAGCTTTTCTTTAATAAAAAATGAATATGCACTTATCTGTCTCTATTGTCTGTATTTTTGTGACTGTGTTTCCGCAGATTTATTTTATTCCTCAACACTGCCGGTCCAGAAAGCATTAGGGATTCCTTTTGTTTAAAGCCACAAGTACAATTAGTGAGATTTTACTAATGGCATTCAAGTGTGTCCCTTAAAGCTCAAGCGCAGAACACTTTGGAGCAAATATGGTTTCTAGTACCCAGCGCTCAAACACTGCCTTCCTAATGCTCAAGCCTAATGTATAAAAAGAGGAAATTTAAGCTTTTTTGGCTAACATTTCTTCCCAATGGACTAAGATAAGACTTCATACATGTTGGAAGTATATGTTATTTATGTACTCTTTTTAAATTAAGTATTTTGAGTGATTACCAGAAGATCTTCTTACAACATTTTTGCTGATTGCTATCTCGTAGCATTAGAGAGAGAAAATAAGCCTCTTGAAAATTAAGTTATATGAAATGTATCGTCATTTTCCTAGTGCAAAGTAATGTCAACTACAAGTTTGAAGAATGGATTTGATCAAACGGTAACTAAATCTTATATACCAACTACATATGCTCCTATTTGGAATGATGTTCTAGTAGGACAATTCATTGATACTTGTTGGAAATAGGAATATGAATCAGTTCAGATTCATGTATATATAGGTTCATGTATTTAGAAAGGAGCATCCGTGGGCATAGGATGTAGGATCACCTTATTCATTATTCCTTCTAATCATAAAGATTGATGATTTAAAGGAGTGTATAAATATTTTTTTAAAAAAAAGAGTGCATAAATATCAGTCTTACTTGGTGCTTATTTCACTCAAGTAATTCAATTTTTCTTCTAAAATCCTTTAAACTTTTTTTTAAAGTATACTAATGAGTCTAAAGCATACATAAAACATGGTAGGCAACTTGATTTCATAGACAACTCTTGGAGAGAGAAAATGGACAAATGTGATGATCTCATTGAAGATATAAATTATATAGTATGGGATGAGTATGATTGACCAAATAAAAAAATAAAAAAATATAAATTAAATATGTTTGATAAAATAAAATTTGTAGTCTATATATCAAGAACAGTGTGTATCCTCTTTAGTACTTAAAAAGTTTAGTAGGAAAAAAATACACATAAATTCATTATAAGTATATAAAATTATTATAAGGAGAAATGAGTTTGTGTGTATTTTTCTCTTACTAGATTTTTCTAGTACAGGAAAGAATATACACTCATTAAAGGATTTAATACTTTTATAAGACAAATAATTCTTTATGTAAAAATAAAATGAACAAAATATTTGTTATTTGTATAAAATGTTTGTTTTTTCTATTAAGACTTGACACTGAGTATAAAGGAACATATTTTTTTATACTGACTTTAATTATATAGTTATTTAATCCAATAATTGTTACGATTAGATATTCATAGTTTATTTCACAAATTACGTATAAATTAAATTTATTAAAAAGACAGAATTAACTAGCGTGAGAATGATATGCCTTATTTGATTTGTCATTAAAAAAGATATATTTTTTGAAATATTTAAAATATTTTATAGCTACTTATCTATAGGCGTAGGCTATTTATGTAATTATCAATTTTAGTGGAACAATAATTTAATGGCTTTCTACAAAAGAAGCAATTATTGCCGCTTCTTCAAATCGTACAAATACCTTCCTGTGAAGAAATTCCAACAACTTTATACAGATATATATAATACATGTTTCATATATGGCATAATTAAAGCGAGTATACCTCAGGACATGAAATATGAACTGTGTTCTTTTATTCCCATTGTCACTAAAAGAACGACAGTATTGATAAAAATCAATAAGTTTGGGCAAATGAAAATTTGATAGAACTGTTCATTTCGGAAACTAATTTATAAGTTTGGAATGTGTGTAAAGTCTATGATTTTTTATAATAGATAGAGATAATTCAAACTTATGCTTCTTCCATCTATATGATTTTTTTCCCCATCTCTATGATTTTGACATGCTAGTTTTCTTGACAAATTTTTTAATAAACTGATTAGTATTTACATTGATTTTTAATAAGTTATGTATTCTTTTTCTTGCACTAAGATTTTTTTTCTCTCATCAATTTTTCTTAATAAAATTTTATTGAGATGTATCTATATAAAAACATCTAAAGAGGAGTTTTATGAATATTTATTGCAAAGTAAATATTTATATTATATTATTCAATCTTGATTTAATTTCAAAAAACTTTTATCTGATCAATATTTGACTCTAAGAAAACTTTTTCTAGTTAAGATTTGATTTGGTTTTATTTATCTTATCTTTAAAATATAAGTGTTCTTTTAGTTAGTGCCTTATATAATAGATAATTTAATATTAACATTAAAATCAATTAAATTCATCCCTTTTTTTTAATTTTCAATAGCCTAAAACAAACTTTATAAAAGACAGCTATACATATAACACTAAAGTCATAAGCAAAATAGATGATTCAACATCAAAATGAGGTGTACTCACCTTTAAAAAAGGAGAGAAAAAGAGGTAAAATAATAAAAAATAATCTAATCATAAAATAGAGATAAATTATAATTATAAGATAGATATAAAACTTAAAAATTTCTTAACATGAAGAAATAATTAAAATTAGGTTGTGTTTGTCCATTTGTTCGGCCATGTTTAATATTTATTCATTGCGAGAGAATAATTAATGTTAAATATGTTTTAGAAAGTATGAAACATCCAAAATAAATATACTTTGAAAGTCAGTTAACACTCACATAATTACTTTTAAAAAAAAAATTAATAGACACCTAATGCTCATGTATACTTAAAAGAGAAAATTCTACGCGTAATAAATAATATGACTTGACAAGAAGAAAATAATAGATAAAAAATAGAAGTGATGTTTATATAATATTACTCTTCAAGAATCAAATATATTTATCTTGTGTATAATCTAATAATTTATATTTATTATTCTTATTATTCTCATGTGACATGATTCCTAAAATATAAAATAAAATGCGAAAAAATTAAGAATGATGAGACATAAATACTGTTATTTTTATAAATACTTTGTTAACCAGTGTTATTTTTATGTGAATGGAACATTTTCCAAAAATTAAAGGTGAAGCCTAACATCGTAAAAGCCAACCACAAAAAAGAAAGGAAAGAAGCTAAAACCTGAACAGATAAAAAGAAGAGCTTGCTGTTGACCCTTGCAAGTTGCAAACCACATAGGTGCTGCTCTTGATTCTTAAACGTTGTGTGTGAAACTGATCAACCGTGACTTGTTTTATTATATGATTCTGCTAGAGAGTGAGTGTTATTACTGAAATGGGAACCCCAGAAGAAGAAGAAGAAGAGGTTCTCAAGAAGATAGAACGCTTAGAAGCTGGTCACGCTCACCTCAAGCAAGAAATGTCCAACCTCAAGCTCATCCACAACCGCAGGTCTCGTTCCAGGTTGGCTTCTGCCACGTGTAACAAACACTCTTCTTCTTCTTCACTGCATCATTATAATGAAACCAAGTATCTCAACATCTTGCAGTCAATGGGCCATTCTGTTCATGTATTGGATCTTCAATGTCGTGTCATGTTCTGGTGAGTGGTTATTTTATGCTTTTTCAATGTTTGGTAATGTGGGGTGTTACTTTTTGTTGCATATCTGCTGTAAAAATTGTTTTTTTTTTTTTTTTTATTTTTGGGGTTCAGTTTTTGTAGTCATCTTTTTGCAGGAACCCTAGTGCTGAGAATCTGTATGGTTATGCAGCAGAAGAAGTTCTTGGGCAGGATGGGATTGAGATGCTTGTGGATCCCAGGGATTTTGGCTTGGCCAATGATATGTTCAACAGTGTCAAAATGGGAGAGAGTTGGAGGGGTCAGTTTCCTGTGAAGAATAAGAAAGGGGATAGATTCTATGCTGTGGCAACCAATACACCTTTCTATGGTGATGATGGAAACTTGGTTGGGGTTATTTGTGTCTCCTATGATTCAAGGCCCTTTCTTGAAACCAGAATTCCCTCTTCAGTGGCAGAGAAGGTGGAGCCGGATTTGGGTTCTAACAGTCTTAGGAATAGCATTACAGATAAACTTGGCCTTGACTCTCAGCAGCCACTTCAAGTTGCTCTGGCGTCGAAAATTTCAAATTTGGTTAGTATTGTGCCTTTTGTGTTTGTGTTTATGTATAGCTTGGCATGTCTTGATGTTTGCAACTGTTGAGGCAGGCATCGAAGGTGAGTAACAAAGTTAAGTCTAGAATGCGGATGGGAGAAAATAATGTCAATCATGAAGGTGGGAGCAGAGAAAGTCATCATTCTGAGCATGGTTTCTCAGACTGCATTCTTTCTGACCAGAGAGAGGATGGTAATTCCAGTGGAGCTAGCACTCCCAGAGAAGAGGTGCTAAAATCTCCTTTTGGTGTATTTTCTCATGTTGAAGAGAAATCCCAAGGAAAAACTACAAGAGACTCAGGTGATCAGAGTGAAGGAAAACCTATTCACAAGATCATAACTACTAAAGCTGAAACATGGATTCAAAAAAAGACATCATCATGGCCATGGAGAGCAAATGATCAAGAGGGATCCGAGGCAAGGAATGTTCATGTTGCTTGGCCTTGGTTGCAGGGTGATCAAGAGAATGAGTCAATTAATCAGAAAAATCCTTCTTCTGAGTTGAAGCCAGAAAGCCAGGCAGGCGAAAGTAGCCGACCTGTTAATAATGAGGCTTCAGGATCCTGGTCCTCTTTTTTTAATGTTAACAGCGCGAGTAGTACCAGCAGCTGTGGGAGTGGCAGCAGTTGTCCTGGCAATAATAAAGTGGATGTTGACTCTGATTGCTTGGATTATGAAATTTTGTGGGAGGACCTGACAATTGGAGAACCAATCGGGCAAGGTAGTCATGTTCTTTACTAGAGTGGCATGCTTGAGAAAACAAGCTTTTGACAATATCCATGCATCAACCAAAAAATAAGTACTTGTTTTAAACAATGTTGACATATCAGTATAAAGAGTTCTTATTTTTGAAATTTCTTTGCTTTATGAGGCCCCGATAATTTGATGCTCTTGCTTGCAAATCCAAATATCTAGTGATCAATGGTTACTATGCATTGGTATGCTATATCTGTTTTGAGTGTTTTCTATTTACCTTGCTGTTGTTGCCTTGCAGGTTCTTGTGGAACTGTATATCATGCTCTGTGGTATGGATCGGTATGTTCTTTTCTCTTTCTGTAATTTCTGGTTTAAAGTTTATGTTGCTTTACATCATTACATGTTTAAGTTTTTTATATATATTATGTAAATTATGTTGCAACTCAAATTACTTGCATTTAGTACACTGAGGACCTTTTCAATGTGTTAAATTGAACATTGTTTAATTAGGGAATCATCAGATTTCTGGAAGGCCTGTGAAATGCATATGGAAAATGTAACTAAATTTTTCTGGCAACTATTCTGATTTCAACTTAAATTCATGTTTCTGCAGGATGTTGCTGTCAAGGTTTTCTCAAGGCAAGAATACTCAGAAGATGTGTTACTGGCCTTCAGACAAGAGGTATGATATCTGGTAGTCTAATTTGCTTGTTATGTGTGGAAATGGGCTAAATATAAAGAATGTTGTGATTACAAGGTAACTTAGAGAGTAAATTTGATTAGACCATAATAGATTTTCTTCTATGGATTTTACTTTGACATGTTTTCACAATGAAATAATCTTTTATCACCTTTTCATAATATTGATTGCTTTTATGCGTCACACTAAAATCCACATGCATGCAGGATGTCAGAGTTTTGGTCTCTTAATATGTGAACACGGTTCAATCTACCATCCCTACTTGTGAGATTGCTTCATCAAGCTTGGTTATGTTCAATGAGGATTAAGGATCAATAATCATCCTGTTGACTGTGTCATAAAAGCTGCTTTGTTCATACTACCCATAGATAGGGTCTTGTTCTTGTCTTACTTATTCTTTTCTTCATATTATCTGAAATCATACTCCAATTTACCTTGACAACATGGATTCGCGATATTGGTATTACAAACAGGAATCCATTATATTGGTAATTTTTGTAATTCTTAATACTAAACTAAAATTGTTTTATGTCAATTAAAACAATTGGCAAAACTCATAATAATTGGAAGAATACTAAACCTAATTGGTATTAGTGGAATCATAGCTATCAGGTATACCAGGGGTTTGAAATTGATGTACCATCTTAGAATGTAGTCGATAATATATAGAGCTGTATGTGCAAGAGCTTGTTCTTCTACTTCCTCATGCTTTCCTCTTTGATTATTTTTTATTTTTTTTTTTCTTTTATTTTAATAATCAGACATATTCCACCTTATATTGGTAGTTCCGGCAAGTAATTGAACCTCCCTTGAAATTCCCTTGTGTACCATTGATTTGACAATGTCTTTTGTATGCAGGTGTCTGTCATGAAAAGACTTCGTCACCCAAATATTATTCTCTTTATGGGGGCTGTGACTTCACCTCAACGTCTATGCATTGTAACAGAGTTTCTCCCACGGTTTGTTCTCTACTTCATTTCTGATTTACTCTGTAATGAGCATTCTGATTCAATTTGTGTCACCTGATGTTGATTTGTGCTGATAATTGTTGCATTGATTTATATTTTATCGATTCAGCGGAAGCTTGTTTCGTTTGCTTCAGAGAAACACATCCAAACTTGAGTGGAGACGGCGAGCTCATATGGCCTTAGATATTGTGAGTACTTAAAAGCAGACTATTATGGACAAGATCTCTCTCTCTGAATCTATATATCTTCTTCGTTTTAAGTAATTACATCTCATTATTAAGATGCTGATGTTTCTTAAGGAATAGCAGCATGTTCACCTTTTGTTTCCCTCTTCCTTTTTCAATATTATTAATCATTTCAGAATTGAAGTAAAGGTGTGTGCTTACCCTTTCTATAGGCACGAGGTGTAAATTATCTTCATCGATGCAACCCTCCTATCATACATCGAGATTTGAAGTCTTCAAATATTCTAGTTGATAAGAATTGGACTGTGAAGGTCTGCACTAGTCACTTCTCCTTTTATTCTCTATATGTTGGGTTGTATTCATTCAGTTTAGTGCTTAAGGAATTACAGCTCTTTTTTTTCCTATTTAGCCAGACAATATCTTAATCATGTGTTGGCAAAACAGGTCGGTGATTTTGGTCTTTCGCGTCTTAAGCACGAAACATATCTCACTACTAAGACAGGAAAGGGCACGGTAGGCTGTCATTTGTTGCGGCCGCTTAGATGTTTGATCTGTTTGAAATTTCCCCTTCATTAAATTTTTACTCCTACATAGTCCATATGTTTCTGATTCTCCTTTTTTTTTCTGCTTTGTAGCCTCAATGGATGGCACCAGAAGTTCTTCGTAATGAACTGTCAGATGAGAAGTACGTGTGTTTTATGCCCTCAATTACTCTTTCTCTCTGTCTCCCTCTCTCCCCCCCCTTTTCTCATACTCTTACTAAAATCCGACTGAAATAATTTTTGCTACTTCATGGGACTATTAGGTCTGATGTTTACAGCTTTGGGGTGATATTGTGGGAACTTGCAACTGAAAAGATCCCTTGGGATACTCTCAACCCAATGCAGGTATAGTTTTAATGTGTACATGAACCATGAAAATATATTCAAGTGAACAAATATAAAAGGTGATGTGATAGTAAAGCTTATTGAATGCAAAATAACTACTATTTTCATGGTTGAAACATTTAATATTGTTAGATTCTTATTCCACTAATTCCAGGGCTTGGAGATAAACCATGTTACTATATAGAGTATGCAATTTAGGTGTTTGAACTTTGAATTGCTTCATCATGTTGTCACTAATCTAGTTTTTAATTTACAAATAATCTTAGTAAACAATAGAGTGGCAGTTTTTATATCATCATCATTTGCTCCAATGCATGTTAATTATGTTTCACTATGATTCTTGCAGGTTATTGGAGCTGTAGGGTTTATGAACCATCGGCTAGAAATTCCAGAAGATGTTGATCCACAGTGGGCTTCTATAATTGAGAACTGCTGGCACAGGTGTGCATTTTTGCATTCAAGCTATGCTGCTCAACCAGAAAAGTTAATAGATCATAGGCTGTGTTTGTTTAACATGGACTTTTCAAAATACCATTATTTTTCTTACTTCTTTTAATGAATGCTTATGTAATTATTTATTAAAGTTTTCATATTAAACATTATTGGTTATCAATCATACTTGGTTATTTCGAAGCAAAGTGTGGTGCAATTACCAACACTTGCAGCTCTTACTACAACTTAGTCCATTACTTCCAGTGATCCAGCTTGCCGACCAACATTCCAGGAATTGGTGGAAAGGCTTAGAGAACTGCAGAGACGGTATACAATTCAATTCCAGGCAGCTCGATCCGCTGTGGAGGAAGGCACTCAAAAGGAGTTGTAGCCAGTGGTCACACACAATCTTTGAGCTTGTTTCTTTTCTGTCACTAGCAGGCTGGTGCATAAGGAGTTTTTTGCATATACAATACAAAACATTCCTAATTAGTAGATGTGTTGGTACAAATAGCTAGTCTTGGAGTCCTGCGGCTGCATTGTTGGTTCCTCAACATTTGTCTAGGTATATCATCCTATAAGTAGGAAAATGGTTACCAAATTATTTTAGTCATTTGATATTTCCTTGATGGCACCATTTTAGAAGTTCTTAAACTTATTAGTCATGATTTATATTTGGAGTTTTGTGAATAGGTTTCCATTTTATATGGAAAATGTTTGTAGCACTTTTAGTTGTATAGGAAGTTGGGAGAAATAGCACAATAGTGTAGGCAGGAAAATTAGAGAAAATGGTAGAAACTGTACTTGTATATTTGACTTGAGTTTATTGATTACATGAAAAACTATTTATAGTTGTAGAGATATCACTAATCTGTTAGGCCTACAACAGATTCCTGAACCTTCTCTTATATCTAACTAACTGTACAAGGCTCTAAGACAATGTATGTTCACTAATATAGATCATAGAATGAAAGAAAACAAAAGAACTTTCATTTTACTATAACTCCAAGTATGGCAGTTTTAGTTGACTGGTTCATTTCTAAGAAATGCTACCTCTCTTGGGTTCTTTCTATTCACATGTGTCATTAGAAATTGAAAAATTAATCATGTGATATGGGATAGGTATAATTTGAGTAAAACTGGAGTAATAGATTAATGGTAATAATACTTTCGTGCGCTTCATAAATTCGTTGAGATTCTTGTGACTGGATAACTCCAAGCCATTAAGAAAAAGTTGGTTTTGTATGGTTTCATTGATATGCATAAGAATTTGTGAGAATGAAGTTTGTGGAAGTTGTATACAAATTTAAAGATATAACCACAAGTTCACAACGATTGCATGATGTATCAATTAATTTTATCACCATCACTGACTCCTTCACTCCTATACACAATAAAAAGATGTTTTTTTTTTTTAAAGCCATCACTTTTCAGGTGCTGAAATAAAAATTTAAAATTTAACTTCTGACAGGCTCAATATAATATATGTTTGAACTATAGTTCCGAGAGTAATAATAATTTTATTTTATAACATAAACACAGTGGGGACCTTGTTCATGGAGAATATTACTGACCATTTCGGGACTTTATATTTATTTTTTATTAAAATATTTATTATTTTATTCTTATGTATATTTATTTTTAATTAAGTCCATATATGAAATAAAGTTTTTAATTTGATTTTTCTATGATGTTTGTTGCTATTATAAATTTATAATGCTTGTAGGAATTGTAACGTAGTGAAATGTAAGCAACAAGTTAAAAATAATTTACGTGATTATGAAAAACAATATATCATATTTTAACCCTTACACGTGATCATTATTCCGTCCTTTAAGGCAGTAACAATATAAACAGTAGAGACATCAGGGTGTATTAACTGGGAATCTATTTTTGCACAAATAGTTAAATTATTACTCTACATCTCATATTATTTGTCTTTTAAGGCAATACACACCAAAGAAAATTATTAATTATACAAGTTAATATGACTAAATGAATTAGTTTGAAAAGTTAGAATGTAATTATGAATCTATTTAAGTATTTCGGTGAGATACAATAAATTATGGATTGAAAAAAAATATCAATGCTTTCTGAATTTTTGTAAGTAACAAATATTTTTAGACAAATTAAAACATTTAAAGAAACATAAAATATGAGATGAAGTATTTGAAAGATGGATTTTGTTCTCCTAAAATTAATAAATGTGTAAAATGAGAAAAGCAACGATATATCTTACATTAATTGGAATTAAAGTGTCTTGTAAACTTAATCCATTTTAAATCAAAGAGGAATATATTTTTGAAAGATAGTTCGATGGGAAGGAAAAAAAATGTTTTCATAAAGGTTGAGAGCAATTTTTTTTTAATCGTGAGTTTGAGAGCAATGTTCATCTTCGAATAAAATGACCAACTTCATATTCTTCAAAGATTGATTTGACTATTTATTCAGCTACTTCTGTGAAAATAAGAACACATTCGGACTATTCAATGGGGTATATGAATACTTTAAAGATTGACAACTACTTAAATGTTACATTGGAAAAGTCCATCCCGCAAAAGGATACTTTTAATTTAATGAGTGTAACTTTGCAGTAAAAATGCTATAATTTTAAAATAGTTATAAAAATTAATAAATATATTATATTTAATATATAATTTAATAACAATATAAAAATTGTTTATACCATCAGTACATTTAAATTAAATTCTCAATGGATCTCCAATATATATTAACATTATTTTTATTTTGTCCTGTTGCTGAGTGTGTTTTTCGAGTGGGAATGTGACGCGAGGAATAAGATCACGTGAAGAGGATAACAAAGGAGACACATCCAACTTTCTCATGTAATCTGTAGAATGTCTCAAAGAACCTTGTTTTGTTTCTTTCGGCATTACTGATCAATCTGCAGTTTTAAACATCTGCAGATAATTAATCTTTGAAAAAAAAAATTAAAAAAAAAAATACTGCTCATGATCTGGATCCCTACCATTACTGATGCACTGGCCTACTATTATTGAATGACTATGGTTCGAGATTTAATTACTCATAAAGTGGAAGTACAGTGCCCTTTCAAAAGGGGAAACTGGTGGAGATACAAACAGAAACGGATGGCAATTATTCACTTTGAAGACATCATTATGGTGTATGGCCAATGAAAGAATAGGCACCATAGAGTGGGGGACCTTGGCATTGTATGTTGCCAGCAACATATTGTTATCGGAATCTTATTGAATAAGCATAAGATAGCAAGATTGTGGACACTTCCATCCCATCAATGTCCATTTCAAGAAACACTGGCAAAAATCTGAAATCTTCCTTTATCAATTTGGATGCAACAAACAAAATAGAATATGCTACTTGCACATGATGAGACGTAAAAAGCAAGGCTTTTCATTTGAGTTGAAACGATCACATGCTGAGTTTGATGGCATACTATATGTTCAACGAGCAAGCATGTGTATGATGAGACACGTGGAGGTCCTCATGAAGCACTTAACTCCACCATTAGATAAGGCCTAGGGGTACTTTTTAGCACAGAAAATTTAGGGGGAGGGGAGGTAAACTCAGTGGTCAATAAATAACACAGTTAAGATTTCTGAGTAAATTAGGTCAGAGTATACTTTTGAGATTCAAGTTCAATGAAAAACAATATAAACTGATACATATAATTTTCTGAAGCATTCACCCCTTGGCCCTTGTTCATTCCCACCTCTAGTGAAGCAAGTGCCGAATGGCAGCAACTGCATCACCTTTATGCTCCCGCAATGTTCTTTCAGCAACCTTTTTGTCCAACTGTTGTAAACAATAAGAAAAATATATCAATTCAGTGGAATAAAAACCTCTAGATGCATGATGAACAAAGAACAATCTGTTGAAGAAGTTACCTCTAGTTCATTTGCAATTATATCAACATCTGCTGCATTTATCTTGACAGCAGCTAATTCTTTCTCCCTGTAATTGGATCAAAATGCATACTACCGTTTAGAGATACAAGGTAAACAAATCATTAATGCAGACCAGACAAGGTAAACAACTTCTATAGGGTCTTTTTAATTTACCTAGTCATGTTTCATTCATGTTTAAATTATGAATTCAGAAATAAACAAGCACTTCGCTTTATATTTTCTATTAGTAAAGCAACTTGATATTTCAATTCATATACAAGAACAAAAGAGATACAACAGTATGAAGTGAAGGAAAGCTTAGATACTAAACAGTAGTAAACAGCTACAAGTATCCATCTTTGTTGCACATACGAATTATATGATTTGGCTCTTTTAAAGTGAATAAGAAACTAAGAATAGGTAATCTCAATTGTTGATGAGAAAACAATGGATGGGATTCCAACACATGCATATGTGCACGTAATATCAACCTTTGATTTTCTCATTAACGGTAGAGATTACTTACTTTACCTTCTAAGGTGAGTTGGTCACTTTAAAGGAGCCACATCTTGAATTATAAAACTAGAAACAACGACAACTCTCTGATACTTTCTAATTTTTCAGGTTAAAGACTGTCAGTTTTTTTGATACTTATCACACTGGAGGTTGAGAGAGAGAATGTGAGGGACAAATGATAGAAAATCTGTGAAAATTCAAGGGCAAATTTAAATCCTGCACCCTATCTTCAACAATTTTTATTGGGTTTGACCTTGAATTAAGGAGGGGAACATCCACTTATTTACCAAGTAAATAACCCCCAGGCCCAGTGTTGTCAAATGACGGCCACAGCATTATTGGTTGCAGCATTCCAACAGATTGTCATTAAATGTTTAATGTGACTGTGTTTACATTGCAGCCTATGGCAGCTCCATTTGATATGGTGGTTATGGTGGTCATGGCAGCAAAAAGTATTTTAGGTTATTTTCTTAAAAGAAAACTATAATTAGTCTTGACTGTTCAACAATTGTTTAGCGTGTTTAAAATGAATAACTCCATGCACAAGCAAAACCTAATGATCTCCATTCCATGACTACTAAATTATAGACCAAATAGCAATGTACACCATGTCTGATGAACAACCCACTGGATTTGGTAATGTAACCTATTTGTTCCTTCTCTCTATGCTTGTTTGTTTCACTCTATTGCCCTTCCTCTCAACTTCTTTTCCATTTCTCTCCATTCTATTTTAAGTCCTTGACTCCTTGTTCTGTACAACCATTATTGCCCACTTGTTTGATAGTTTCTGTTCACTCTATCTTTTTCTTTTGTTCATCTCGAGGACCCTCTCCTCATTTCTCTGATATAGTGGTTCTCATTTACCTGTTTGTTCTCAGTGATTCTAATAATAGTGCAAGGTTGAGGGTCATCACAGACTTCATGAGCTAGTAACAGGACTGATCCAGAGTGGAAACATTGCTACTTTCTGGAAGAAAATGATACAAACACTTGTGTGCAATTTCAATGATAAAATGACAAGGGGAAGGATCACTAGAGCCAAATTAATGGGGATCAATGGTAACACTGTTGGAGTGTCACGTGTGATGGGGAAGTCCCATATTGGATTATAATGGACAAGTTGAGCAACGTATAAGTGTCAGGGACCCATTCATGCACCTAATGCCTTACGGTTTTTAGTTGGATATGGTATAGTTCACTTGTTTGGTTCTTGGCCCATAGATGGAAATCACTCTGGTGTTTTGGCTCCCCTAGTGACTCAACAGTGGTGACCATGGTGTGATTGAACGAGTATTGAAGTGCAGTGGAATTGGTGGTGTATCCCTGTTTAGATCCTTGTATCAACAGTCTTCCTAGCATTCTAGATGAAGAGACTCACATTTGACTCAAGGAGGGCACTGTTGGAATGTCAAAAGTGAGGGAAAAGTCTCAAATTGGCAACTAATGTCTTAAGGAATTGAGTTGAAGCAGCATTTGGTCCACTTGAGTGGTTCTCATTCAGCCCATTGACAAAGATTTTTTGTGTGTTTTGGCACCCCCCACAACCCAACAAACATTGCACTTAGCAACCTTACATAGTGTCTGATTGGGGGAAAATAGAGGGGACGGGAGGAATTTTTATAAACTTTTGTTATTTGGTTCAATTTCTAGGAGAGGAGAGCAAAATCATCCCTCATCCAATTTTTGCTCCCCTCCAACAATTAAAGTATAATCACTAAATTACCTCTACTTATGTTTCGAAATTCAAGATTACAAGGGTACAAAGGTAAATAAAATTTTAAAATCTCTTCCCTCTCCTCCTTAAACTAAAACCCCTCCCCTCTTTTGAACCAAACAGTCCCTTAGCAGTAATACAGCCGAGGCTGATGTATTCATTTAGCATAAATTGGCATTGAAACGAGGGAAAAAAAGAGAGAAAGATAACTAGTATAAGAAAGGCGTGGTTGTTAAGTGCTAGTTTCTAGTTTCTAATTTCTAGTAACGTTACAAGGCTCTTCACATCATAAGGTGCGGAAAGTTGGAATTACGATCCCCAAAGACATAACTAGTAGAGTATAAAAGAAATGATGCAGTGACCTGATTCGCATGGCATTGCGATCAGCTTCGGCAGAAGCAGCGATGGAAGCCATGGCCTCTTGGACGCGAGTGGAATCCAGTTGCCGATCCTCCACGCGGTCTGTAAGCTTGTCTAACGCTTTGCTCTGCTGCTGCAAATCCTTCGAGTCCACCACCATCTCCACTCCTTCATCTCCACCCTCCATTCTTCTCCTCCTCTCTACTCAACTCTTCTATGCCCTAAACCTAATCAAAACCCTTCCCAATCAATATTCAACTCTACCCCTGCCCTCACTCTCATGGGCCTATATGGGGCCCTTCCACCTAAAGCCCTTTATAATAACTAGCCCAATGTCCAACGCCTTCCTTATTAATAATGTCAATTCACAAATAAAATATTTTATTATATTAAAGAAAGAAATTTCACATAATTTTGTTTAGTAAAGTTCACACTCTCACCTCAACTTGAAACTATTCATTTTGCTACATCTTGCCTGGGACAAGTTATAATTTTAAAGTTAATTAGAGTCCTTTGTGTTAATTTAGATTTAATCCGGTCAGAATATGATAATGTGTGGATATTGCATCAACTTGATTTCTTCACAAAGTATATAATTTTTTATATTATATATGATTAAATTATATAATTAAAGAAGTATTAAATTAATTAAAATATATTTTATAGTATATATTTCAAACTAATATATAAAATATAATATTATATTATGTAAAATGTTGTCTTTTAAATAAAAATCTTATTAATAATTTATATTTTGTACCAAATAATCTATTTTTTCAGTTGTATTTATAGTGTTAGATAAATTATTCTTTTTGTTTTTTTGAACTAGATTATTCATTTTCTTTACTAGTTTGAACTTAATGACTTATGACGTGGTGATAAAATCTTCTACATACGTGTCCTTTCTTTCTAAATATCTTTAAACAACTTCTAAATCTTCTAAAGTAGTGGGTAAAATCTATAAAGCACGAGAATGTTAAGTTTCTAAAATAAACTAATCACTCTTGCAGTTGTAAACTTCTGAGTGAAAGCTAGCTCGCACTAATTCCATATATGGTTTTTGATTAATATTAATAAATAATAAAAGTGTGAGACACAAAAATTTGCCTCTTACGAACGACAAGTGGCGTACAACGTGCTGAACTTGTTTTTATTTTATTTTTAAAAAGATAAGAATGAAACTAGTGAATTACATCATAATCCTACAGTAGAGGCGGCAGGCACGTCTTGGCAATTTTTTTTAAGCAAATATTATATAATTGAACTAAAGTTAATTATATTTGATGCTGTGACATGCGTGGCCACGAGAGTAGATGAAAGTGCATCAAGTATTCGAGTTCTCTTTGCGGAAGAGAATTTGAAAAACAAGAGTTATCACATGTATTTTAAAGGAAAACGTTAAAAAATCTAATGATGGATAAGAAGACTAGTCTTAGAAAAGATTTTTAGTCAAGGAAAGATGTTATCACTCTATCGCGTCCGTTTTAAGATAGTTACCTAAACTAGGTGCATGAAACTATACTTCTAAACTCCATTTTTTACCTTCCATGATGTAGACGAGGGTGAACATTTTTCCAGAAAACAAAAAGGTATATTTTTGAGTTTTATGTACTTGACAAGAGTAGCCGCTTGCTCCTACGTGCCTCTTGCTCCTACATACTCTAAAGTAACAAAAAAGTCAAAGTCTACGTAGTTATAGCTGAGACTTAAGGGTTAAATAGATAGGTCGATATCGAATCAATTGTAAAGGGGATGTTGATTAGGTATCAGTAGGGATAAGATGTCGACTAGGAGTTGACAAGGGTATGACTCACGATCTAACTAGGTGTTAGATAATCTAAGATATATTGTCTAGTTTGGGATGGGGTACTAGATGGAGGTAAGACCGACCTAATGTCGGCTGGCCGACTAGGATATTAGTGATTTCTCTTAACTATTTGGATAAGTGTTTAGGCGTGGATTTAATCAAGTCAAGATGCTATATAGATTATGCATTCAAACTAAAAAGAACTTTAAGTATTTTCACCTAGTTTCTGAGTGGGTTATCATCGTCACACAGAGAACTAACTTTGCCCTTTACTTCTCTAGTATTTCTCTCTATTATCTCCTTCTACTTTCAAAAACCAACCATTTTCTCTTTTGTCACTCCCTTCTTTATAAGCCAGCTTCTCCTCTCCTAAATCTTTTGGAGAGATCTTTAACCATTAATACAATGACTCCCCACAAGGCTCCATTAATATGGTGGTGCCCCTACCGAGTTCCCTTTAATAAATGTGACGATGCTTTTATTTAATGCGATGGTGATCCTTCAAGTTCCTCTTCTGGCCACCACGACGAAAACCATATTTCTTGACCTCAATTTCTCGCAAGGTGTCATGACAGAAGTAACTTTTCTGAAAAGCGAGGGGATAGCATGCAATTGCCGCTGCCACCACTTGCTTGGGGTAGATTGGGGGATGTGAACTCGTTGGGATACGCTTTCCTTACCTGCCTTGCCATCATTTCTTCTCTTCCTTTTCCTTTTTCATTTTTTTTTCTTTTTTCTTTTCGTATTTTTATTTTTCTTTTTTTTTTTCCAATTTGGAGATGTAGACAAAAATAGGTGTCCATGTTTCAATAGTATTTTATCTTAAAATAATTGAAAATGAGAAATATTATGACGGGTAAAAGAGAGAAAGCTCAACTTAACCTTCAAAAGAGAGATTTTTATGTATTATGTTATTTGAAAATTAGTGTTAAGTCTAGAATGAAAATATTAACTTTTATTATAAGGATATCAAAATGGATTAATTCATTTTAATTTATGTCCTTAACTAATTAGAAAATGAATTGAGTTGAAAATTTTAATCAAATCTAATAATGTCGGGTTAAAAATTTTAACTGAATCTAATAATGATGGATTATGGTTTGATATGACAGAATTTATAAAAATAAAAAAATTAAAGATAATTTGTGGGATTAATTCATTAAATAAATAAAAGAATAAAAAAATAAAATACTACTATATACTTCAATTATAAAACAAATACAAATAAATTACTGTAATAATATAATAAATTATCTAAAAAAATCAATGCTAGAATTATATAAAAAAAATTCAATTCAACGAGTCAACATAAGTACGCATCATTAACCTGTCGAGTTAGTAACATTATGTAGATTGATATATTTAGTTATATAATCAAATTCACATTTAAGCATATTAAATAAATGGACTTATTGATTATCCGTGTTGATATTCTTTGAAAAAAAAAATGGTTATAACAACTTTTTAAAGCGGAACATTGTTACTATAGCTTGAATTTTTTTTTCTATTTTTATTTACAATAAAATATAACGAATATTTTAGAATATTGGTTAAATAATAATAATAATAATAATAATAATAATAATAATAATAATAATAATAATAATAATAATAATAATAATAATAATAATAATAATAATAATAATAATAATAATAATAATAATAATAATAATAATAATAATAATAATAATAATAATAATAATAATAATAATAATAATAATAATAATAATAATAATAATAATAATAATAATAATAATAATAATAATAATAATAATAATAATAATAATAATAATAATAATAATAATAATAATAATAATAATAATAATAATAATAATAATAATAATAATAATAATAGTAGTAGTAGTAATAATAACAAAAATATTTGTTATATTAAAAATATAAAACTTATTAAATAATTATATTTTTAAGAAATCGAGCACCTTTAATATAATTTATTAACTATCTTTTAATTGATGTCTTTAAAGAAATATTAAAAATCCTTACTTAAAAAATTTATTTATTCTCAAACAATTGATTAGATTTGGAAGGTCTGATTTTCACAAAATTGGAAAATAAAGGGAATAGCTTAAAAGTAGTTAGGATTACGAAAGGTGATTATGAGTTCACTGGCTCATAATTTTCTTCTAAAATTTTAAGTGCTTTTACACTAAGAGTAACATATTTAATATATATATATATATATATATATATATCACATTTTCCTGAAAATGCTACTTAAGATTGTGTTCATTTTATTTTACATGTTAATATTTATTTTTACATAAGATAAAAAATTATCACCCAATTTCATTACCTTGTACTGCATTCTCTTTCTGGTGGCTGATTGAGCATATCTTATGCTTCTTTCACCAGCACCATTTTTCAATAAATTTTAGCTTATAAAGAATTAATGATAAATGAACATTAAAAATAATTAAAAATTCAATAATTAAAGTGAGTGAGAAACTTCACAATTATTTGATATTTAGACGTCAAAATATTAATAAAATGAAGAATAATCTTAAATGTCATTTTAAGATTATGCAATACTTTTTATTTTATATCATTAAATGTATATCGTTTTATACATATAAAATTAAAGTATAAAATACCAATAAGTTATTACACACTATATGAGTAAAACACACTAGTTTAATGATACATGACAGTATATTTTCTAATTCTATGATTACTTAAGAATTTCTCGTATAATTTTATTGACTGGTATATTCATGTATGATTATAGCAAACTAACTCTCAACTACTTTAAGTAGACAGTAATTAAGTCTATCTTACTCTTACCGTCAAATATATACAATTCTAACAGTATGATTGTTGCTATCTTTTATTTAAACTACATATTTTTTCTGTAGATATAGTACATATTTAATGGGTATGAAAAATTGCACTAATGAAATACCTGTGAAAATCTCACCATCAATATCCTTAGTTTTTAATTAATAGACACCATCCATCTTAGTTGAGTTTGGATAAATTACCAAATAAATAAGTAAAATTAGTAAATTTATTTTGAGGTAATACTTTTCGTTTAAAAAGTTTTTACATCTATATTTGCTGTCATTTTGAGTTCAACCTATACTTTATTTGGTAAAAAATATCAAATGCTGAGGAAATGGATCAAAGTCAAGGATGGATGAAGAGCCACTAATTTTCATCCCACTTTCAGAGTAAAAATTGTCGGCAGCAATAAAAAATTGATACAAATACAAGTAACCTTACCGTATCTGCAACTGTGATTTGATCCACAAGGCCAAGCTTTATGTGGCACTTGTCATCCACAATATTAGCAAGCTTGTTCCCACCGCCATATGTGGAAGTGAACTACTAGCTTTTAAGTCATTAATTAATATATATCAAAAGTTATTGGTTAAATTAAGAGAAAGATAATTATACATTTCTAATTTATTTTTATTATTCAATAAAATGTAAAGATTAAAAATAAACTTTGCATGCTTTAACAAGTTCTATATAAATTTGACTTAATAATTAAAAATATATTAAAAAGTATGAGATGGATTATTAGCATTCTTCTTGTTTTAAAAACATGGTGTTCTTAATAGTTTAGCAGATATAAAAGTTGTTTCATAAACATATTAATAGATTATTAGGTTTTAAAAAAGCAATGGAATAGAAAAATCTAGTTCTCAATGTTTCAACAAGTTTGAATTTTTTGGCCAAGTGATGGATGTCAGTACTATGGGAGGGCATCAATATCTCAATGAAAGAGATATCTCAACTATATGAGTTAATGGCACGTACTGTGCCTTCCACTATAAATACTACTCCTTGCTAGCTTTCAAATTGCAAGCAAAACAAGCATTTCTCGTTTAGTTTTCTGTGATTGTTCAGAGATGGGGAAATTACGCAAGTACGTTGGAACACTTACTGTGTTCTTTCTACTAGTGATAGGAATAACAGAATGCCGAAAAATGAAAGAAGATGAATTACTCCACGGCATTGAAGGAGGTGTTTTTGGCAATGGAGAAGGTTTCGGTAAAGGTGATGGTGGTGGTGGTGGCTTTGGAGGTGGACATGGGAGTGGTGTAGGAGGAGGAGTTGGTGGAGAAGGGGGCAGTGCTGGTGGTGGTTATAGAGGTGGTAAAAATGGAGGTGGAATTGGAGGAGGAGTTGGTGGAGGTGCTGGAGTCGGAGGTGGTGTTGGAGGCGGCATAGGAAGTGGACATGGAGGTGGCGTTGGAGGAGGAGTTGGTGGAGGTGGTGCTGGAGGAGTTGGTGGAGGTGGTGGAGTCGGAGGTGGTACTGGAGGTGGCATTGGAGGTGGACATGGAGGTGGCATTGGAGGAGGAGTTGGTGGAGGTGGTGGAGTTGGAGGTGGGGCTGGAGGCGGCATAGGAAGTGGACATGGAGGTGGCGTTGGAGGAGGAGTTGGCGGAGGTGGTGGAGTAGGAGGTGGTACTGGAGGTGGTACTGGAGGTGGAGCTGGAGGTGCCATTGGAGGAGGAGTTGGTGGAGGTGGTGGTGTCGGAGGTGGTGCTGGAGGTGGCATAGGAGGTGGGCATGGAGGTGGTGTTGGAGGAGGAGTTGGTGGAGGTGGTGGAGTTGGAGGTGGTGCTGGAGGTGGCATAGGAGGTGGGCATGGAGGTGGTGTTGGAGGAGGAGTTGGTGGAGGTGGTGGAGTTGGAGGTGGTGCTGGAGGTGGCATAGGAGGTGGGCATGGAGGTGGTGTTGGAGGAGGAGTTGGTGGAGGTGGTGGAGTTGGAGGTGGTGCTGGAGGTGGCATAGGAGGTGGGCATGGAGGTGGTGTTGGAGGAGGAGTTGGTGGAGGTGGTGGAGTTGGAGGTGGTGCTGGAGGTGGCATAGGAGGTGGGCATGGAGGTGGTGTTGGAGGAGGAGTTGGTGGAGGTGGTGGAGTTGGAGGTGGTGCTGGAGGTGGCATAGGAGGTGGGCATGGAGGTGGTGTTGGAGGAGGAGTTGGTGGAGGTGGTGGAGTTGGAGGTGGTGCTGGAGGTGGCATAGGAGGTGGACATGGAGGTGGTGTTGGAGGAGGAGTTGGTGGAGGTGGTGGAGTTGGAGGTGGTGCTGGAGGTGGCATAGGAGGTGGACATGGAGGTGGTGTTGGAGGAGGAGTTGGTGGAGGTGGTGTAGTCGGAGGTGGAGCTGGAGGCGGCGTTGGAGGAGGAGTTGGTGGAGGTGGTGGAGTCGGAGGTGGTGCTGGAGGTGGCATAGGAGGTGGACATGGAGGTGGAGCTGGAGGCGGCATTGGAGGAGGAGTTGGTGGAGGTGGTGTAGTCGGAGGTGGTGCTGGAGGTGGCATAGGAGGTGGACATGGAGGTGGTGTTGGAGGAGGTGGTGGAACTGGAGATGGAGTTGGAGGCGTTATTGGAGGAGGAGTTGGTGGAGGTGGTGGAGGCAACGTAGGAGGTGGAGCTGGAGGCGGTATTGGAGGAGGAGTTGGTGGGGGTGGTGTTGGAGGTGGCATAGGAGGTGGACATGGAGGTGGCGTTGGAGGAGGAGTTGGCGAAGGTGGTTCTGGAGGTGGCATAGGAGGGGGATTTGGTGGAGGTGGTGGAGTCGGAGGTGGCGTTGGAGGAGGAGTTGGTGGAGGCTATGGAGGCAGTAAAGGAGGAGGTGGTACTAGCAGAGGCTGTGGAGGGGGCAAAGGTGGAGGTGTAGGTGATGGAGTTGGAGGAGGACATGGTGGTGACATTGGAAGAGGAATTGGTGGTGGTCATGCTAATACCGGTGGAAAAATTGGTGGTGGGTAATAATTTAAATATTCTTAAAATTATGATCTTATGGTATATGCATGAGTGTAGCATGCAATACTACTTATTAATTGAATAAATTAGTGAGTTTTGTGGTGCTCATCCGTGTATGGATACATATAAAATATATATAATTAATAGCATAAATTTGAGTTCGGCTTATGCTTTTGCATATTATTATTATTATTATTGATTTCCTTTTATCTACATGGAGAGTAATGCTAGTTTTTGCTTACTTTATTAAAACATAAGCCATGATTGCCACAATTAACTTACGAATGTAAAGCAGTCAACAAAAATAACAAAGACCTGAAGTTTCATTTTCTGGTTTAATACAAATAAACTTGCACAATAGCATTAACAAGCCAAAGAAGATAAGTACATGGCATTTACGTACGGTGCCTAGTTCTAAAACAGTTGTTTGATAATTTAGATTCTATCTAAAATGCTATCTAGGCATAAATCTAAAGTAGTATAAAAAGTACAAAGACAAGATAAAGTGGCTACATAATTAAGCTTCTGCTAAAAAATCCAACTAAGAGTCTCTTAGGTATGGGAAATGTTTAGTGGACACCTCTCTTGATTTTTGATCTAAAAGCTTGTGTACATGAGATAGAATTATACCCATACTGGCAACCAATTCTTGCCATCAATGTAATTAATGGATACAAATGGAGCAACTTCTTCCTCAGTTAGCTGCCTCGACCAAGGAGCACGTCTCCCCACAGAGGCTCCAGGTCCATGGCATTTGTACTCCGCATGGTATAGATTTCTACAATATTTCATCAATCACCACATAATTAATCAATATTCTCATCAACATATATAACTATACCATTTACAAATATAAGAAAGTTCAATTGGTGATTTTTCTTACTCTGTGCTACCGTCATAGCTCCAATTGGTCCACCCTTCTGGGTCAATGGTCATGGAGAGATACGTTTCAGAAAAAATGACCCTAGAATAAGGACCCTTGGCCCTTCCTAGGTACACCGCACCAATACCATAAACCTTGCCTTTGATGAAGATAAACCCATTCATCTCACTTTCATTTTCCCTATTGTGAGCCGTTATTGAACCATGAATCTTGACCCTTTTGTCATCAATCACAAATATCTCACAATTCTGCATGAAAATGTACGTAAATCATATTTAGTGCGTGGTTCACTACTTAATAGGAAAAGAATGGATTGAAAGACAAAGGGTAACTTACATGGAAGATGGTTCTGCCACGGCCAAATATGAAATCAATTGAACCTTGAATGTAGCAAGCATCATAGTAATGTCTGCCTTTGTGATCGAAGAGAGTGTTATGAGTGCTGTAAAAGGCGCAATGATAGAATGCCACTTTGTCTGCTGCCACAAATGCTGCCACTGATTGGTTTTGTGAGGTATAGGCAACCCCCGTAGGTGCCTCATTCTGCAATCAATGAACAACAAAATAAGTGCAGAATTTCACTTCTTTTAAGAATAAATTAAATTAATAGTTAATTCACACAATTTGTTTTCAAAAGTATCGTGTACTTAATTTATTTTTACATACCAAAATAAACTATTTTATTCTTCCTTAATTTTTTGACAGTGATGATATTATTATATATATTTTCCTTTAATTTTCTAAATCCAATCCAGCACAGGGTAAGTTTTAAGCATGCAGAAACAATTGACCTTGAAGCTAATTCCAAAGGCAATGAAGTCGTGCGCTTCGGCTCTGAAGGTAGCAGAAGCTATGTTGTCTTCAGAGCTCTGAGACCAAACTATGCCAGTTTTTCCTCTTCCATTCCCTCTCATAAATATAAAAGGCTTGTTCTTTGGTATGTGCACCTTTTCTCTTCATTCATCACATGATCAAAATAAAAATTAAATATAGCAATTATTAAGTTAGGGTCCTCATATAATTATAACTAGCTATAGCAAGTACCTGTATATTCCTTTCCTAACATGGACGATAACCCAATTAGAATTTCCTTCAGGAATGGAATCAATGGCAGCTTGGATAGATTTGAACTCCCCATTACCGTTGATATCTACTTTGATAGTGCGATTGATTCCTAACCTTTCGGTTAACATAGGAGAATCTGCGACTGTTTGTCCATCTAGGCCAAGAGCGCAATGTGACATGCAAAAGATGAGAATTGCCACAATCAATATTATTGAAGATGAAGCATTATGCGAAGACAAGGACGAAGGAGAATTAGCCATGTCTTGGGTTGGGGGTGAGAATCTCAAGTTAGAATGAATTTGGGTTTGTGTGAGGCACGAGTATGCATAGGAAATGAGAGGTTCTTATTTCTTAATTACCAAGGCCATTCTTTATTTTTGGAGTTAAGATGTTAGGAAGGTAACATTGAGCGTTACTCAATTAAAGGACAAAGGTTGGTTACAACATTTTTTCTACATTCGAGGACGTCCAGAAATTGCTTTATTTTAGTTGCATGCGCCAAGTATAGGGCACGAAAGACCACTTGCAGTTGCTTTTATGATTAATTGTGTTCGTCATCCCTACATCATGATTATTTAAGTCGTAACCCTGAAGAAAAATGTTAAACGCTATGAAGCGCGCCACCAATTTTGATGACAATATACAGAAGTTTAAAAAAAAATACTTTCAATAACTTTTTTTATGTCTTAAAATATATATATTACAAAACATAGGTTATTCTTCTTTGAATGAGGTATAATAATTATAAATATATAACATTTTTTTTTAATATTTAACGTAACTACGTATATAGTACTCGAACTCGATCGAAACTACTGAAATTAGTTGAAACAATTCTATGTGAGTTGATTCGTACGTTTACTTATGCGAACAATTTTATTTTATCTGCATTAATCTCACTCCTTAATTGGTTAAATATTCATTCATAAAACTTTTGACAAAATTATCTTCCTACCAGCATTCCTAAGAATAGAAGGGTTTAAACCACAACTAAAAGTTATCATATACGTTTTAATTCTTTTTATATTTGTATTATAAATTAATAAAAATAAATTTATATTGACAATAATTTTATAAAAAAAATTACTTTGACCTATCAAATAGTAACTCAAAATGATTATTTAATTATCATTTATCTAAACGTACAACAACTTGAGGTTTATTTAGATGATAGAATATTAATTATAATTTTGAATTTTAAATGCAATTGTTAGAATTAAAATTATCTTAGAATTATATATTTTTATATTTGAATTGTGTAAAGAATTAGACATATAAATTCTAAATTTAATTCCAAAATTATTATTTAGATGTAAGTAATAGAGTAAATTAAATATAAATCTTACATTAAAAATACTTAATATACTAATACTTAAATATTTTAAATATAATAATATAATTATTATCCTAAAATAACAATTAAAAAAAAAACTAAAAGTTTACCTTTTTACATTTTCAATCCACTCTAGTATTATGCTCCTAATAGTGGTAGCATGCTAACTTCGCCACCCAAATCACCCGTCATTCTCTTAATTTCATCTATTTGGGCGCTTACTTTCTTTAGAGGGAGAAATTATTATACAATATGAGATAATTTTGTTCTTGATTAATTTCTGAGATATATAGTCAAATTTTATATTTTATTAATTGTTTACTATAAATTAAAAAAATATAACTATATATTACATAAAAATTGATCAAGATTATAAATACGTGATGGTGACATGATATCAAATAATTTTCCTTTCTATGGCAATGACTTTTGTCTCACCATCAGCAAGATGGCTATAGTCCTTTCATCGTCATTGCCTCAAGTGAATGCCATTGTAAAAAGCATGAGGGTCGAGGGACATCTTCAATTTGTTTTTCAGATTGAGCATGATTTTAATTCTTAGTAAGGGTTTCAAAATTCAATTTGTACCAACTAAACCAATTTGGGTTCACCAATTGCGGGCTGGGCTGTAATGGGCTAAGTATAATAGAGGCTGGAATTGTTAGCTCAGCCTGTACCTATATTAGCCAGTGACGCGTGAGTTTTCACTACTTACACAATCAAAGTATAAAAATGTTAATTATAAGTAATTTAGTTAACTATTTTTTAATAGACGAATATTTAAAATAATATTTAAGTAAAATTTTAAAAGAAAAACTTAATAATTATAATAATTTCGGCTTTACATGTTAGGCAAGTTGGGTCATAATTATCTTTTACTTTAATTTTGTTCTGTACGTAACTCAATTATTTTGTTGAATTATTTAGGTTGACCTGCTGAGTATTTCTACTTATTTTGAACATCTAAATCTTATATTTAGTTCAGTAGGAATGTTACGTGGAATTTTAATTCTAATTCTAAAAGACTTTTAAATATAAAATTTGAAATCAACAGACTCAATTCTAATTTCAAGCTTTGATTATAATTGGAATTTGGATTGCTAGTTTTAATTTTTGTTTGAAAGCTATTTTTAAAATTGAAATCATAATATCATAAATCAATATCCTAAAATTTATTAATTCCACATCTAATTTAATTTTTTAAAATTAAAATCATAATTTAATATGATCAACATCCTAAAAATTTTCAATTTCACGTCTAAGAATTAAAAGTGTCAAAATTTATTAAACATGAAGATGGGTGTCATATCAGTAAAAGTTATCCTTACTTAAAAAAAACAACTTCATTAAATTAAAACGTTTAATAGGGTAAAATTTACATGATATTCTTTTATGAGACTAAAACAAGCAATATAGAGGGAAAATGAGTTTTGAGAAAGAAATTAAAAATAAAAAGTAATAATGACAAAAAATAAAATAATTCAAATTCCGTTGTAGGAAGATTCTAACTCAAGGAATTTCAGCTTTATTTTTAGGATCAATCATGGGTTTAAAGATATGTTTTTTTTTTTCTTTTAAACAATTTGATTTTAATTATTAACAACATCTAATAGTCCATTTCTTCTCACTTTCTTCATGATCAAGAGAATTTTATTGTTACTTCCTTTATTAATAAATGATTAAAAAAATCTTAGAATTTAGTCTATCAATAATATGAGTTTTTCATAGATATCATTTTAACCAACAAATATACAAACTCAATATATTTAAACTAATTTACATTTCTACCACAAAATGTCCTTTTACACCATTAATAAATAGAATTTTCGTAATAAATATAGTAAATATATAAATGCTTAAAAGATAAAAAAATAGAAAATGTTAAGACCTTACAATTTTTTAACAACATAAATTTGAATCAAGCTCCTCGTGGAAACCATGAAAGCACAAAACAAAGAGAGAAAAAATAAAAAATTCTAACCATCACAAGATATGCAAGAGTGAAAAAATCTCCTCTAAATTTTTTTTTATAAGTGCGGTTTAAAAATTGAGCTTAAATCATAATGAAAAGAAGAAGACTCAAAATACAATAAAACATAAAAAGTTCCAAAACAAGACTCAAAAAATAATAAAAACTAAATCCAAAATATGTTAATTGTTTCTGTTGGTCCTCTACAAATGTTAAGATTATGCACTACACGAAGGTGTGATGATCTTTGACTTCTTATTTTCTTCCTCTATTTAATGATAATTAACCTCTATATTATCCAAATACTAAGATTCTTCATATATAAAATAAACCAAAGAATATTTATAAGAATTAAAAGGATAAAATTATATAAATTACAAAAAAAAAAATGCATAAATGCATTATAAATGAATAGAAAAGAATGAGAAATAATGACTAAATGTATACGTAACCTTCCTTTGGAGTGTCCTACACTTTGCCTCCATCTTATCTATAAATTGATATTTCTCCTTCCTATATAAAAAAATAAACCAAAGAGTAATAATATGAACTAGAAAGATAAATGTACATAAATTAAGAAATTATGCTTACATGTACTATAAACGAATAGAAAATAAATGAGAAACTATGAACATGTATCGCCTGAATAAATGTTTGGATTGATTCAACAAAATTAAAGCAAAAAATACTTCTAATTCTACGTGATCAAGCCAAATGTAGTCTAACCCGTAGTTGGTTAAGCTACTCCACAATTTCAAATTGTTATAATAAATTAAAATAACTATTTAGCTTTACCTTTTAAAGTTTATATATTAAAATTAAATTAAATTGACTGGTTTGATTGGTTGAATCGAGAATTGATTAAGTGACTAATATAGACAAAATAAAAAGTCACTAAAAAATTGACCAAAATAATAATATTTTGTGTGGCTCATATATGACATTTACGTGTAGATTGTTGTTATTTAATTGTTTTTTTTTTCATCTTCTAAAACATGTAATATGATCCACAAATGAATTGAATTTGACAATTTAGGCTATAACTTACACGACAGAACATTGATGTGCATCCGCTTCGGAATGTCGAAGAATTCGATGAACTCAAGGTTATGTGGGCTGCCTTTTAACCTTTAAGGATAAGGTATCTTTTGTAAGATTCTACAATATCTCATCCTATAATATTGTCTCTACCTTAGCTTGCTCCTTGGATTATGCCTTTAGTCGGCAATATCCTTGATGTTTGTTGGCTCAAAAGATTTGTGATTGTGCACAATTGGGACGCAATAATCTAAAACCAAGACTTTGAACGTTGTATATAGTGCATCAATTAGCTTAAAGGCTTAGTCTTTACTTGAAGGGGTCTATAAGCATTATAACTAACAATAGATTATGATTGTCAAATTTTTAGTAACCAAATTAACTGATTTTATAATGCTAGAGATTAAAATGACTAGTAATGTCAAATTTAAAGATTAAACTAAATGACTATTGTCAAAGTTAAGATTTTTTTTAATAATATATTAGGGACTAAATTTATTACAACAATTTTGATCTACAACTACGTACGTGTAAAACGGGTTGTCTAATGCATAAAAGTAATTGAATTTTACTTCTACAACAATTATCAAATTATAGTAGTGTACGACATTGTCTATTTTTTTTATAATGGTTTTATTGAGTAAAAGCAATGGTATAAAAAAATTATAACCACTGATACCGTATAGACAACATTTTTTTAAATATGCTAGGACAACAGTTTTACATAATTGCTATTAATGACAAGAGAGAGAACTATTGCATATATACCAGATAATACTCATATAATTATTGCTATTAAATTTAGAAAATAGTTTTTTAAATTAAACAACAGTACCTTAAAAATTATTGACAAGACAATTTGATAAAATTTCTTTTTTAAATGTAACAGTTTCATATAGAAAATGATTTTTTTATTTATCAATTATATAGTGTTGCTTTATGAACTAATTTGATGTATTACTAAAAAAGAGAGAAATTAATATACTTTAAAAATAAATATTAACAATACATTTTCTAACCTATTCTTTTAAACATATATTTTATTATTAATTAAAATTTATTAAAAATCAAAATTTTTAAAAATTTCACATTTTGTTATGTTAGAAAAATGTATTAAAAAAGTTATTACTACCATGCATGTCATGTCTCGTACTTTAAATGATCTTTGTATATCTCCTCAATTTTCTAATTTAACCTAAGTTTATTTATTTATTTTTATGTACAATTACCACATCAAAGTTTGAGTCCAGGACATAATCTATCCATGTTTATTTATCTAATCCCTTTGTGCTCCATGAAAGGATAACTGAACAAATTGAATGAAGAACGTGAAAAGTTGGTGAGTGTGGGAACGAGATCTTATCTGTACTAGTACAAAACTGTAAAGTATTTTTGCTTCATGCATACATTCACCAATCTGTAGTGCCTTGTTAATTGTTAATTAAAACTCTGACATAATTAATTCACTATTTTTGCTACATTAAAGACAACCTACCCGCCATTATTTATTCTGTAACCATGATACTGAACGCCCATACCTTACGCCTAAACAATAATGAATTAGGAGAGATAACAAAGTTTCACGGACATTGGAACTTGGTTTGGAAACACTTACAAATTTTCTAGTTAAAAAATAAAACTCAATTGCCACTAACACTAGTGTTTATGCATATGAATATGATGAAGAAGTGCATGCACCCTAATCGATCAAACATATATGCTGTGCAGTGTGCACCATAAAGAAACTGAAAAGGAAAGACAAGTTGTTGACAGGTTATCTTATATTTAAAGCAGTGATATATGAAATTACGAAACGGGGAAAGTCCCTATCATGTGTCATGTTGTTTTCATACTCTTTTTAGCTAGAGGCTATACAGCACATTTAATTGGGGAGACGTGACAATCAATTGGTTTGAATTTCCCTCAACCTCCTGCATTTTGTTGATAGTTGGAGAATATTTTTAAAATGTATGATTGCTATGCCATGCACGGATTCCATTGTGTTGCACGGGAACTTTAGCATATCATAGTTAAGAGACATGTTCATTTAACAGAACAGGTTGCAATATTAATGACTGTCTCTAGGTTATTAGTTGAGAAGTTAATGAATATTACAAAAGTTTTTATTAAAAATCGTGATGAAAGTGATTGATAACACTTTTCTCTAAACATTTTCTATTTTTAGTTTCTTAACCAATAATGTCCTAAGAGTGAATGGTAGCATTCTTAGAAAATAAAACTCAAGTTAGTGAGACGTATTTTATTTTTAATTATCATTTTTGATATTTTTTAATTTTTAATTGTATTTTATAGCTGTTTTCTAACGTTGCTTTTCTTTTAACTCATGAAAAATGTTAACATATTTTTTAAAAAAAATTTTAGATATGTTTTAAAATTAAAAAATTACTTTTCTTGTAAAATAGATGAAACCGATTTGCATTCATGACTTGTTGCTGGACATGAAGAGCCATTAATGTTGACTCACTCCATACTTTGATTTTAAAAGTATGTTTCGAAGTTGATTTGTGAAAGAAAAGGAGAGACATTTTTTGTTTTAATAATTTTTTAAAAATGAAAAAAATAAAATGATAGATCATATAAACTTAATATCCTAATTTATTGGAAAAACACTTCACTTATATATTGACAAAAATAATATTTAAATAGAGTATATAAGTTAACTAAAATATATAAATAAGAAACAATCGTAGGTTTTATTGAGTTAAATTAAATTTAAACTCTCATTTTATAATTATATATAGATTATATGTTTCTCTTAATCTAAAAATAAAAATTTACCTCCTCCTTTTTCTTTCAAAACTCAACTCTTGAACGCATCTTAAAAGGATTAGGGTCATCGGACAATAAGAGACATGATCATGTCATGTTATAGGGAGAAAAGACATCAAGTAAATTAATAAATCTTACACAAATAATGGTAAGTCATATAATAAATATTTTATGTTTCTCAACATTATCACATTTCTTATTAATATGAAAAGGATACGAATTTCTCTTTCTTCATGGAACTGTTCTATATATTACCCGGACCCCATCAGCATTGTCAAATAGCAATGTTCTTATGGTCTTGTGCACCTTTTAGGAGTTAGTTATAGAGAAAAAAAACATAGGAACCCTGCTTCAAAACTTCATTGTATTAATTATTTGTTCTATCTATTTTCTAATGGGTATCAAGTTGAATAGAGCAGTCATTGTTGAGATTTTATTCCAACTTTTTATAGTCCTATCCTTGTTTAGGATTACAACTTCAGATGAAGAACCAGCAAATTTTGTCTTCGGAGATTCTCTTGTCGATGTGGGGAACAACAATTACATTCCTTCCCTCTCAAGGGCCAATTATCTTCCCTTTGGACTTGACTTTGGAAGACCAACAGGGAGGTTCACAAATGGAAGAACAATTGTTGACATTATTGGCAAGATTAACTACATATCTTTTCTTATTTCACTTATGTGCTACTGTATTTTACTTGTCTAATAACTTTATCATGTGCCATCAGGTCAGGAACTAGGCATTGATTTTACCCCACCTTACTTAGCACCCACGACAGTTGGACCAGTGGTTTTGAAAGGTGTCAACTATGCTTCTGGTGCAGGTGGAATCCTCAATCTTACTGGAAAACTCTTTGTAAGTTTTCTGCTTCAATAATAGGCATTGTTTAAGCTCCAACTCTTACTTGAAGAAAATAGTAAAAATGTGCATGTGATTTTGTAGGGTGATCGAATCAACTTTGATGCACAGTTAGATAATTTTGCTAATACAAGACAAGACATCATCTCCAGCATTGGTGTTCCTGCAGCTCTCAATCTATTCAGAAGGGCAATATATTCAGTAACAATGGGTTCCAACGATTTCATTAATAACTATTTAGCACCAGCAGTCTTAATTTTTGAGAAGGAATTGGCATCACCAGAACTCTTTGTCACCACCTTAGTGTCAAGGTTCAGAGAACAGCTCATTGTAATGTCTCACAAGACCTTGTTTCTCAATATTTCATAATTCTAAATCATCTTATAATATCTTTCTACTCATTATCCTACTTACTGAACAAAAATATAATACTTTTTTGAATAAATAGTCTATGAACTAATGATATAAAACTGTTACTTTCAATTTATTGACTTTTACAATAACAATGACTTTTTATTGATCGTAAGAATGTATAGAAATTGAACTCTTTTATAAATTTTGGTGTTACTAATTGTTATGCTTATTAAATTAATATGTGCAGAGGCTATACAATCTAGGTGCCAGAAAAATTATTGTGACAAATGTGGGGCCTATTGGGTGTATACCAAGTCAAAGGGATATGAACCCAACAGCGGGTGATGGCTGTGTCACTTTCCCCAATCAGCTAGCACAGTTATTTAATATCCAGTTGAAGGGCCTCATTGCAGAGCTCAACTCAAATCTGAAGGGCTCAATGTTTGTTTATGCAGACGTTTACTACATTTTAGAAGAGATGCTCAACAATTACGTAGCATATGGTGTGTGTCTGACGTGGCAAACAATGTACAAGGTAGTACCTTAACTTCGTATGGTGTTAATTTTGAACTAATTAGAACCTTTTTTTATGTGGCAGGTTTTGAGAACCCATCTACCTCTTGTTGTTACTTCGCTGGGCGCTTTGGAGGTTTGGTTCCCTGTGGTCCCATTTCCACGGTTTGCTGGGACAGATCCAAATATGTGTTTTGGGACCCTTGGCATCCCACTGATGCTGCAAATGTTATCATCGCTAAGCGCCTCTTAGATGGTGATCATAATCACATTTTTCCAATGAATATTCGCCAACTCATTCAATATTCGATATGATTCTTCTGCTAATGTGAATGTTTTCGAGATCTATCCTACATTTGTATTGAACTTAGGGAATATGTTTATTGGTTGACGTGATTGTTGACTCAGGGTCAGGGTACCCCTGCTGCTAGGAAATGTTAAATGTGCCTTACTAAGGAATATTGTGCGGGCTAGTTTAAAATGTAACACTGAAACTCATATGTAACAATGAAATGCATGCGTTTTTTATTATCCGAGTCCATTTGCATTACCTTTGGTGGATTCAAGCACAAACATATCTTTTGATGCTAAGAGCATTTCCAATGCAAGTTATTACGAGGTTCTTAAATTTAAAACCTATTCTTACTCTGGTTTATTAGTGAAGAAGACTCCAGTTCTTATATAAACAATCTGTTATTATAATTAAAAAAATATTTTGTTAGATAAAATGCAAGACTCAATTTAAGTTTTTAGATAATTATATCGTTGGAATAAAAAATTGTTAAATTTTTTAAATCTAACGTAACATAAAAGAATTCATTTTTAGAATCTAAATCTTAGTTCACCATTAGAGATGCTCTAACTACTAAACAAATGCAGTTATGTTCTTAAATTGCAATTATAGTTGTAATTGTGGTTTCGTCGCGACTCTTGACATTACAAAAATTATAAATAAAAAAAAAAGAGTGATTGATGCTGCCACAATTGTCGTTGCAATGAATGGAAAAACTTTTATGTAGTTACACACCGCAATTAAAAATTATTGATGCAGTTAAGTGTTGCAGGAACCAAACTTTTCGATGATAATTCACAAGTGAATAACCATAATAAGAGCCATAGGTTTCGTATTATGTTCAACTGAAAATATGAATAGCATAACCTTATTGCTCTGCCTAAATAATATAAGTTTATTGATGTTTAATCCATTTTAATAATACCTTAGCTATCCTATCTACTGAATCATTGACTATGCAACAGCATTTGAATAACCTTCAATAAGATGGTTAATTTTTTTTCACCAAAATTGTAGATATACTCTAATTAGGTTGACTTAGGATTCAAATATCACATAAAGAAGGAAAGAGATACATGATTTTTTTTTTCTCTTCATTTTAACCCATCATTTCTTTTGAACTTTCTTCACATCTTACATCATCGATTGGCCAGTCGATTTCCTTCCTAATTACAACTGTACAAATCATATTTAATACTGAATACTGAAGTGAGACGCTGTCTGGCATGGTAGATGTCAGATAGTGCAGCTTCAGGACAAACAGCTCCCTTGATGTGGTAGAGGTCCGAAAGCCCACATGGGCCTTGGTAAGGTTCAATACGTGGTAGAGGTCCGAAAGCCCACACAGGGCCTTGGTAAGGTTCAAAGAGGACCCTAGTGTCAGGTGACTTGATCAAAAGGCAGTCTGTAGAAACAGTTATAAAATTATTCGCGACAACTACAGCACTCAAAGGCAGGAACTACAGCACTCAAAGGCAGGAAGGTAGCGGCTGCCAGAGCCGATGAAACTTCATCACGGGCAGATCCACCTATTACCTGCCTGCTCGTGCATAGCCGCCTGTCCTCGCTCATGTAGAGCCTTCGTGCCAACCCGCCTCCATCGTGCGTAGATTACCTGCAGATTCGCCACACACAGATTAGTCCGCATAAGAGAAATGCACGAATCAAACAAAAATTAATAAACTTTTTGCCTCGTAGAAGTTGCTAGAAAGATGCAGACTAGAGAGGGTTTTCGATTTGTCGAATAGAAGAAGGTTTTCAACCCGAAAACTTTCTTAGGCAGAGCGCCTTGCAAAATCACGTTGTGCCCATAATTTTACCATAAGGCGATCCTGCTCATGATCTGACTCACAAATAGTTGCTGAGAAACAGAAGAGGAGAGGTTTGGTTGAAGCAGATGCTAAGCGACATTGCTAAGCTACTTGAGGCTGGTCAAGAAGTCAAGGCTAGCGTTAAGGTGGAACATGTCATAAGAGAGGAGAACATGATGGATGCTCAAGACATCATTCAACTCTTTTGTGAACATTTTGTTGCACGCCTTCCCATGATTCAATCACAAAATGTCCCCTTGATCTGAAGGAAGCAATATCTAGTGTATATTTTGCAGCACCAAGAGGCGCTGATCTGCCAGAGTTGCTGCAGGTTCAGTTGCTGTTTGATTCCAAGTATGGTAAGGATTTTGTTTTTATAGCAATTGGGCTCACCCCTCACTGCAGTGTTAATCGCCAGGTTCCATGAATTTTTATCTTGGATAAAACTTGTCTTTGCATGTGAATCGAACAAAAGATTGGATGCAGATGACGTCAGCACATGTATATAAGCTGTTGAGGGCAACATTTCCTCATATCTGTATTCACCCTTCACAAAAGGTGAGAAAAGGACTTGTTGATGCCATAAAAGGACTCTTGTCAGAGTGCTTCTACACACCGAGGGAAAGAAGACTGATGCTTTTGGTGAGCTCTGAACTGGTTAACTGGGAATAATGTTAGGAGTGCTTACCTGCCTTGGTTGTTGATGTATCTAACGACGTTTCTTTAACTGCACAAGATTTTCTTGAGTGTTTGTTCTCACAAAATTTGAAACATGTTAGAAAATGCAATGCTATGGAGATATTTATCAGGCACCTTGAAAAACTTCCCAAAGTGGTCTGCTTGGCCGTGAGGAGTCACTTGCTGTGTTGCATGTTCAGCAATTACTAATAATAATATTTTATTCTGGTCCCCTTTGGTGGGATCTTACATGAGTATTTATCTGCTGAGGTACGGAATGTTACAATTGATCGCAGAATTGTTGACTTGCATCTTAATGCTGCAGTTGAATTTTTCCAAGATGCTCTCCAATACTACATGAGGTTATTATTGATGGAGCAGGAATATTTAATATATGCCTCGAAAGAAATTTTGTGTCAAGTGGATTTCTTCATTCTTTCCTTTATTTATTACTAGAAAATCTTAGTTCTTCAAATTATCGAATTAGAAATTGTCTTGCATATAGTTTCCACTATGTTCGCCTATCCAACAATTAGATCCAAATGACACAATTATTAACATATTGAATCTATCACAATAGTATGTATTTACTAAAACTACTTGTACTCAATCATTTATGCCTGAATTGATAGATGGAGCTCATCCATCCTTCTCTCACACATCTGCAATGTCATGGAAAATCTCTAAGTTTAGATATTTGTTATAATTAAGTTTCATAGCCTAAAATATGCAGGGTAATAGTTCACATTTTGTGCAGGTATCAAAAGGGTTTCGGTTTCCTACTTCACAACCTAAAGACCTGTGAGAGACGGTCCACTAATGGTCATCTAAGGCAAAAATCTAAAAACATATGAGAGGTGGTCAACCAATCAGGCAAAAATCTAAAGACCTGTGAGAGACAATCAACCAATGATCGTCCAAGGAAAAAATCTAAAGACTTGTGAGAAGTGATTGACTAATGATCATCCGAAGCAAAAATCTAAAGACTCGTGAGATGTAGTCGACCAATGACTGCCCAAGGTAAAAATCTAAAGACCTTAGAAAAGCAGTCGACCAATGACTGTCCGAGGTAAAAAATCTAAAGACCTATGAGAGACAGTTGACCAATAACCGTCCGAGGCAAAAATCTAAAGACTTGTGAGAGGTGGTTAATCAATGATCGTCCGAGACAAAAATCTAAAGACTTGTGAGAGGCAGTCGACCAATGATCGCTCCAGGCAAAAATCTAAAGACCTATGAGAGAGGTGGCCTACTAGACAAACTTAAAGACCTATGAGAGGTGGTCGACTAATGGCCCCTCAAGCAAACTTAAAGACCCGTGAGAAGCGGTCTACGAGTGACTTCCTTAGGCAAACTAAAGACCTGTGAGAGGTAGCCTACGAGTGACCCCCAGGAAAAATTAAAGACCTTTGAGAGGTAGGCGACATGACCTAAGTGTGGACCGGCGAATACTAAAACACTTGGGATGGTCACTAATGACGACCTAGCAATTTAAAGCACTCTTGTCTCTCTTAGTGCTTGTGAGATTGTAGACTGGACGGATACCAAAACACCAGGATGATCACTAATGAAGACCCAACAATTTAAAGTACTTTCGTCTCACTTAGTGTTTGTGGGACTGTAGATCGATCAGTTGGTCTCCTAGGTCACGATAGTGCCTAGTCGATTCCTAATTGCAACTGTACAAATCGTATTTAATGCTGAAGTGAGACGTCACCTAACATAGAGACAAAAGTAAGATAGCGTGACTCCAAGATAGATGGCGCCCCTTGAACGATGCAAAGGTCAGAAAACCCAGATGACACCCTGGTAGGGTGAGAAGGGAACCCTAGTGTTAGGTGATGTGACCAAAGGACAGTCCGTATAGATGGCTATAAAGGCTGATCGAGAGACAACAAACAAGGGGTTCAATACTTTTGTGTACACTCTTGTAATCTTTCCCAAAGTACAAACATGAACACATCATTTGGTATATCTCTCTGTAAACTACATTCTTTGTAATGGAACTCAAAGAACAATACCTACTTGCATTTTATTCTTGAGACTACAAGGTAAAATTGGACATTGGTGAACCGTGAACATCGGTGGAGGAACATGCGACAAAGTTTGTCATTTGCTTTTATTAATAGTTATGACAAAATAAAAGACATTACTTGTATCTCTTAATCAATGTATCAGGGACTGATTTAGGTATGAAAAAAATTATATTCAAAAGATAATATCTACCATTTATTGAATGTGTTATCATCGATGATACATACTTCACAAATATATTATGGATAAGATGATGCATACTTCACAAGTATATTATTGATAAAAAAAAAAATACAAAACCAAAGTAATATGTATAATTATAGAAAATATTTGTAGCTTCATCCGCCAAGGATGGAAATTGAATTGATGTAAGATGATATGCAACAAAATAGATAACAAACAATAAGAAGCTTTTGGGAAATAAAATTTTATATTGAAAAATGAAAAATATAAAAATAAAAATAAATAAAAGCTAACCCAAAAAAAACTAACTGGACAATAAGTAGTAATTGACTACGCCAGGGAAGTATTTTTATTTATTTTAATTTTTTTACTGATTGAAAATTTTGTTTGCTCGTATTAATAATGTTTGATAAACTAATTTTTTTTAATAGTTTGTTATATTTTTATACATTCTGACTTCTTATATTTTTGTTCTTAAAAATTTATTAAACTTATTTTTTACCTTTTTTTATATAAGCTAGGGCTTTATTTATTTATTAAATAAAAATATGAGTGTTTTTTTATCATACTAATCAACATAATAATAAAAATATAAAGTCTACTTAGGTATAGGTTATTTTTATTTTATTATAAACTTAGTTGTGAATATTTTAAAATATAATATAAGATTAATAATATAATTCACACGAAAAAGTATATAATAATTGAAACTAAAAAATATAATTAAAGTAATTGATCTAAAAAAATTACAAGAATTCAAAATTAATTAAAAAATAAAATTTTAATTATCTAAAAATACATTTTTCCATAAAATAAATTAAAATTTATATAAAAAGATATTATAAACATATTTATTTTATGTCGTTTTACATATATAAATTATTTAAAAAAATAATTTTATCAAAAACTTAATAACTTTAGACTAATTAACAATTTTCAGCTGTGCGGCTTTCATATAAAGTTTTGGCTTTAGTTAGTTTTTTAAGTTACTTTTACCTTTTTCTACTATGGTTTTCCACAACCCCTACCTCATTGCGATTTTCTTTTCTATCCTGTAAGAGTTTCTTTCTTTGAGCTCAAGCTGATCAAAATTCCATTCTTTCTAATTTCTATTCGACGGATCGAACAAATTTGTAGATGCTTGAGAATTGGGCATATTAAACCTGGCCTAATGGATGCAATGACTCATCATAAGCTCGATCCTTTGTTTTATTTCCATAACATAGGCTCCAAAAATATTTAAACTTGTAAAACAAAATATTATTGGATCCTCTAATAATCCATATGAAAAAAAGGGCATTTTTAATGGACAACATTCACTCACAGACCACCAAGCAATGAAAACTAAGTTGCTTGTACAAGGAATTTAGTTCAATTTGGCTGAAATCATAAAGCAATTTTATATATTTGGTTTACGTCTCACATTAGACGGTAGATTTTCTGTAAAATGAAATCAGAGGATAGACAGGACAACACTCAACACTTCAAATTTAGAGTAGGGTACACTAACATCCCCACATTGTGTGGGTAGGAAAGGGATCAAAACCATCGTTTTTAGTATTGTAGTGTTCTTTATTAGCAACAAAGTTTCAGCTTATTACTCTGTCAAAGGTAGTTTTTAGTATTGTAGTGTTCTCCATTAACAACAAAGTTTCAGCATATTATTTATTACACTGTCAAAGTTCCTAGAGGGTTGATATGTAAGTACCATATCACTCCCCCCAAAAGAATGGGTCCTATACGGGTAAAATACAATCATTTTTATAATAATTGATAATGGAGTAAATTCTCAATTTGGTTACAGGGTATTGTCATAGTATTTCTAAAAATTTTAAAAATAACAAATAAATTTCTAAAAATTGAGTTATGTTAAAGTTAGTTCATATCATTAGTCATTCATTAATTCTACTAATGAACGTGTGATGTGACACATTTTGTTACTTTGACAACTACAAATGTTAACACATAGCATTCATTTATGGATACATTAGTAAGGATCCTTTCACGAATATTTTTTTATAGTGATTTCTAATAACAAATGCACTTTAACTTTTGGGACCAAAGTCACTTATTCAATTATTAATCCAAGAAATAAAAATAACACTAATTTTTATATAATAGTAACTTGATCCATCTCTTTTTGTTGTCGTCTTTACCTCTCCTTTCTCTTTTTCCCCATCTCTTTTTATTTCTCTTTCCTTTTCTCGAAAATATTCGTACAAGTGTCACTATATAGAAATTCTCCTAAGCTCACCACCATTTTATCTGTCTATGACATGATCTTTGTAGTAATTTGACTCCATTTCTCAAACAAACCAAGTCATTAGTGTTTTGGATAATTAGATCCTCTTAAGTACTGATTTTTGACAATTGCAAGAAGATTGTTCCCATGAAACTGAGTGAATGATTCCCATTTAGAAATTGCTTACGTATTTCGATAACATCAAAAGAAATCATTATCCACTACAAATGTGAACTTAAAGTTCATACACTTACACAATCCCTAACATAGATGCTCGTACTATTTATGAGAAATAAAGGTGTGTGTTTTAATTAGATTTAAAGGTAGGAAGGGTTATATATTGTTATTATTTTGATAAATTTACGTATATTTTATGTTTTTTAAATAATAGATCTAATATAATGATATTCAGTTATATATCATTACTATAATTATTGATTCTTTCTTGACCTTGGATGGTAGCTTAATTGGTACCCATTGTTCATTCTCCAAATTTGCAAACATTTTATTGAATTTGTAGTTGGACATTCTCTTTAATGGAAGAGGTCTAGTCCAAGAAATGACAAACATTGCTAAAAATTGTTATCAATGTAAGTTGCTTGTCTAGCATGCTATAAGAGGTACAATTGACATATATAAGAGTATATATATCTTACTTATTATAATAACCTAACATATTTTGGTAAATGTTGTTCAAGTGGAAATTTGGAAGTCAATCTCCAATGTTCATGTAAATTTAGAAGGTCCCTAGTGTTCTTTCTTGTTTTTAATTTGTTTCATATACAACACTTGTTTCTTTCTTTCTTACATATTGACAAGTTTGGCTGCCTTTTACAGGTTGTTTATTGAAAAATTAATGCAGTCCCTACAACATCAATTTTCTCTCCTTTGATTTGGCATCATAGGTCCTATGCATTGATTTTCAATACAGAGGATTATGATGCCAAATCAAAAGAGAAAAAATTGATGCCTGAGAGACTGCGTCAATTTCCTAATTAGCAACTTGGCAAAAGGTTGGCAACCTATAAGAAAGAAACAAGTGTTGTATATGAAACATTAAAGGCAAGAAAGAAGCACTAAAAACCTCTAAATCTACATGAACATTAGAGATCGATTTCCAAATTCCCATTTGAACAACATTTACTAAATATGTAACTAGGTTATTTATAATTAATGAGATATATATACTCTTGGATGTTCTAAGTATACCTTTTATAGCATGCTAGACAAGCAATTTACATTTATCACAACCATTGCCAATGTTTGTCATTTCTTGAAGTAGATCCCACTAGAGAGAATGTCCCACTGCAAACTCAACAAGATGTTTGAAATTTTGAAGAACAATGACTACCAATTAAGCATCCATTCAAGGCCAAGAAAGAATCAATCATTACAATAAGAATATATAACCCAATACCATTAGATTAAATCGATTGTTCAAAAACCATAGAATATATGCAAATTTATCAAAATAATAGATATATAACTCTTTTCACCTCTAAATCTAATTAAAACATGCGCCTATATTTCTCAAAAATTTTAGTAAAAATATTCATTATTTTTATTATGAATAGATATGTAATGTAAGCATTGAGATCTTGTACATTACCCAACTTCTTGAATTTTCATTTTGAAGAAAATCAAAAACCCTCTTTGAAGGAATTGGATGAACAATACTGGATCTATCAAAAATCAACAACCCTCTTTAAGTAATGTCAGATCTGCATGAACAAGTGATGTCACTTGAACGAGATGTAAGATTCAGATGACAATTGAACGAGAAAGTGGGGAGAGCATAAAAGATAGTGGTTAGGGCGATGCTAACAAAGGTTTTAGGAAGAGATGTTGATACCTATGTAGAAATGGAACACAAGCGGTCTTTGCTGCTCTACTAGGGTTGCCGCGTTGCCTCCATGCCCATCTCAACTAGGACGCCGTCTTTGCTGCTATACTAGGGTTTTTAACCAAAAGTGTGGTGAATAAATACTTCACAAAAATGTTGTTTTTATATTAGGACTAAATTGCGAAACGTGTAGAAAACTATTTCTAGATTTCCAATGTAAATCTCGTCCATCAAATATTTTATTAATATATCTAACAATAAATATAAATGTTTCTTCTATGTATTACCAATTTAGATGTTTCACGTTAGATTCATCCTGACAAGTGTAAAAGAAATTTAGAGTATGTTTGAATAAATTTATGTATAAACATTTATAAATAAAATAAAATAAAATTAATTTATCTAAAATATTATTCTTAACTTATACATAAACTTTTTTTTTTATTTTCTTCTCCAACAGATATTTATAAAAAAAACTTATTCCATCATTCTTTTATTTACCATCCATAGAAATGGTGGTTTGATTACAAATAATGTTAGAGATTGAGCACATAAAAATTGACAAGGCATTCCGTGTCACTAAATTTATTTATGATGATTTTATTAAGAATCACATCAAGATTTTTATATATAAATTCAAAAAACATGTAATGATTCAATAGATAATTATAGGTTTTTAAATTTGTGTAATTTATTGTCTATTTATCATTATCCTTATCTGTGATGGGGAAAATGTCACTCTTTTGATGATGAGAAGATGGTACGATACCACCAATAAGGCATCACCAATGTGGTGACACAACGCAGCGGATAAAAATTCCCCCTAACTTGCAAGAATCCCTAAGGAGTAACCACAAATGCAAATGAAAGTGACAATGAGAAGAATCACACAAGAGAGACAAATATTTTTAACATGGAAAAACTCCCTCAACGTGAGGAGTAAAAATCATGGGTCGTCCAGACCAAAGAAATTAATCCACTATGATTAATTAAGAATACAAGAGTTATCTTCTGTCTCTCACTCACTCTGTGAAAAATTCACTCTTTCTCTCTATGAGAAATCAACTCTCTCTCTCACTCTCCAAATCTAACCCCTTCTCCTCTTATAAAAAGAGACTTAACGGGCTTGAGAGTATTGGGCTTTTGTCCACATAGTTGGGAGCCCAGAAATAACCCAACATATCTCCCCCTCACAACTATGTGGAGGTAATCACCAGTCCAACGATCTCACAGCAAACTTCAAACTTCCCTCTTTGAACAAGATGAATTGTACTCTAACTATCACAGAATAACCAATGTTCATCCTGAACAAAACCAACCTCTGCCTTGGTAGTGGACAAAGCAACACACTTCTGCAATTTAGATTACCAAGTCTTTTGCCTTTCTTCACTCTCCATGGACTCCTGATAACATTCAAGTTCTTCTCCATCTGTCAAGGTCACATACTCATAAAATATATAGCTTGTAGATTGTTTTTGCCTATTAGACCTCCTGAGTTGAACTGGAGGCAATTTAGGAGCATCACCTAGATTCTCATCTTGTGACATCTCTTGCTCCTTTTCAGCATCATCATCAAGAGGAACATCAAAGTCATCTCCAAGTTGCTGATCACCAACATAATTATGTTGCTCACCATTCTGAACATTATTATCAGCAGTATCCAGATCATGTACCAGCATCCGAACTGGATCAATTTCAGACAAACTATTGTCTTTCTCAGGTGTAGACTTCTTTACCTTATCAATGTCTTCAATGGTTTGATCTTCCATGAATTGCACATCACGACTTCTGACAAGTTTCTTCTCAACAGGATCATACATCCTATAACCATACTCATCATGACCATACCCAATGAAGATACACTGCCTAGTCTTCATATCCAACTTGGATCTTTCATCCTTTGGAAAATGCACAAAGGCCTTACAACCGAAGACTCCCAAATGATCATACTTGACATCTTTGCCAAACCAAATCTTGTCTGGCACCTCAGTATTCAAAGCAATTGAAGGACTAAGATTAATAACATGCACTGCTGTGTAAAGTGTCTCACCCCAAAAATGCTTAGGTAACTTTGCTTCAGAAAGCATGCACCTAACCCTCTCAATCAATGTCCTATTCATCCTCTCTGCTAAGTCATTCAATTGAGAAGTTTTAGGATGAGTCTTTTCATGTCTGATACCCTATTGCCTGCAATATACATCAAATGGTCCACAATACTCACCACCATTGTCAGAATGAATACATTTCATCTTCTTGCGTGATTGTCTCTCAACCAAAGCCTGGAATTGTTTGAACTTCTCCAACACTTGGTTTTTTGTCTTCAACACATAAACCCAGAGCTTCCTAGAACAATCATCAATAAAGGTAACAAAATAAAGTGCACCACTAAATGACTTTACCTTCAATGGGCCACAAACATCAGAATGCACCAATTCTAGCAACTCTGACTTCCTTGAGGGAGGATGCTTCTTAAAGGATACTCTAGTCTGCTTACCAGCCATGCAATGAGAACACTTCTCCAACTCTGCATTCTTCAACCCTGGAAGCATGTCCTTTTTGGCTAAACAAGTTAACCCTTTTTCATTGAAATGACCAAGCCTTCAGTGCCACAAAGATGCCTCCATATCCATGGCATTCACATTGTCTTTAGCAACCAAAGCTTTTGTCCAATACAATTTAGAAATCTTCTCCCCTCTGGCCACAACCAAGTTACCTTTGGTGAGTTTCCATTTTTCATGACCAAAGTGATTATCATAACCACCATCATCAAGCATATGCATAGATATCAAGTTAAAGTGAACATCTAGAGCATGTTTGACTCCTCTAAGCCACAACTGCATTCTTGTGTTGGTTTGCAAGCAAACATCACCAACACCGATCACCTTGGTCACACCATCATTACCCATCTTCAACACTCTAAAATCACCTGTAGTGTAAGATGTAAAGAACTCCTTCCTTGGTGTAACATGCAATGTAGCACCGCTATCAATAATTCACATGCTCTCATCGGATACAAGATTAACCGATTCAAAGTCTCGAAGAATGACAAGACCATCACCTGTAGCAGTAGTGACACAATTATATCCTTCTCTTTTGACTTATCTTTTTTGCTTTTGTTCTCCTTTTTTCCACTAGAAACAATGCTTTTGTGTATGTCCTGTTTTGTGACAGTAGTGACACTCCACATTCTTGTATCTAGACTTGGATTTACTTCTACTCTTTTCTCTTTCATTTTTCTGACTTCTCCCCCTATTTTCAAATGACAAAAGACGCCAGTTGAGATGAAGAACCTTGTGTCTTTCTTCTCATCTCCTCGTTAAGGACGCTACCCTTTACCATTTGCAAAGAGACAACATCATTAGGTATTCAATTTGTGACAGAGACCTTAAAAGTCTCCCAAGACTCAGGTAAAGAATTCAAAAGTAGTAATCCCAAAATCTCATCTTCAAACTTGATGCCCATTCCTGACATCTGATCAATAATCCCTTGAAATTCATTCAAGTGATCCGAAGTCAAGGCTTTTTGAACTTCAAACTCACAAAGAATTTAACAAAAATAATTTGTTATTCCCACACTTTGAGGCATACAAGGATTCAATCTTCTCCTACAAAATATTGGCATCTATCTCACTTGCAATGTGATTATAAACATTATCATCCACAAAAGGTCGGATAAAACCACATACCTGTTGATGCTCAAAGTCTCATTCTTCATCATACATAGATTAAAGACCGAAAGAAGAAAACAGGAAGATGCATTTTCTTCACAAATAATAAATCTTTCATCCTTTCCACAATAATTAGTGTCATTTAGACTCATCATTCTATTTGTATTGCCCTCAATTATTCTTGCAAGTAGAACATCCTTCAAACCAGAGAGCTCTGATACCACTCTGATGGGAAAAAGGTCACCCTTTTGATGATGAGAAGGTGGTACGACACCACCAATAAGGCATCACCAATGGTGGCCGACACAACGGATAAAAAATTCCCCTAACTTGCAAGAATCCCTGAGGAAAGAACCACAAAACGAAACGAAAAGTGACAATGGTAAAGAATCACACAAGAGACAAATATTTTTAACATGGAAAAACTTCATTTCAACGTGAAGAGTAAAAAATCATGGGTCCATCGTGGGGCCAAAAGAAAATTAATCTACTTATGATTAATTAAGAATACAAGAGTTATCTTCTGTCTCTCACTCACTCTGTGAAAAATTCACTTTTTCTCTCTACGAGAAATCAACTCTCTCTACGAGAAATCAACTCTCTCTCTCACTCTCCAAATCTAACCCCTTCTCCTCTTATAAAGAGAGACTTAACGGGTTTAAAAGTATTGGACTTTTGTCCACATAGTTAGGAGTCCAGAAATAACCCAACAATCTGTTCCTTGAAAGAAAGCTAAAAAAAACTCATTGAAATGCTAATGCCAGGGCTAAGAATTTTTTAATTAACAAATTCTCAATTCGAAACTCATTTGCTCTTATCTCACCAAGGAGTGAATGCGTATATGATGGAAGACATGCTTAAATTCGTCTATAAATTCACAATCTGAAGTACCAATTTTGTCGGTGTTGATGCAAAACCAATTCTCCTTTCGCTCTGCAACATGGCAGACTCAAGAATAAAATAATTTAAATTTAAATTTTAGGTTAATAAAGAAATATTTAATAATTTTATAAAATAAAATATTAGATATATTGATAAAAAATTAATATATAATTCTTTCATTTAAAATAAAAAATTTAAAATTTATTTTAATCTTATTCACCTATAAGTCAGTCCTGCTTTAGAATAAATTAAAAAGATGGGATCATTTCATAATTGCACTGCCACACTTTATCAATTTATTAACTAAATCATTTCCCTCACGGGCGATGCCTTTATGCTCACGATGTGTGACATTTTGATGCTAATGAGAGCTATGTTTGATTAGAAGCAAAAGCTGGTATTAACACAGTTTGATATAATTAATATATAATTTTGTTTTTTTTTCATTAAGCAAATAGATATGAATTTTTATATCATTGTATATGAAAAAAAATATCTACGAAGTGAAGTCAAATTTTTAAATAAATTTAAACATTTAAAATTAATCTTTAATTTTCGAAAAAAAAAAAATCCTGCTGCACCCAAGAAGGCAAAGCTGGTTTGCTAGCCTAATAAACAATTGAGCTCATTTTCCACACAATGTTATGAAATTTCTTGGTGGGTCCAGTATGCGCTTCAACAAGAGTAACAGTTTGCGGCAATTATTATAAAACTCACTGTATGTCCCATCTTTAGCAGAGAACCAGAACAAAATAATTCACTTTTTATAATGTCGTTTCTTATGGGTATTTATTTGGACAGAAGAGTCATTTTGGGGATTATGTTTCGAGTTTTTATGGTCTTGCTCTTGTTCAAGATTGGGTTCTCAAGTGATATTTCAGCATCTTTTGTTTTTGGGGATTCCTTGCTCGATGTGGGGAACAACAACTATATTGTTTCACTGGCCAAAGCAAACCATGACCCCTATGGAATTGATTTTGGAATGCCCACGGGTCGTTTCAGCAATGGAAGAACAATTTTCGATATTATAAGTGAGACTTTCTCATATTATTGTCTTTCTTTATTTCTTTGCTCAAATTCTTCTATCAATTATTATTTTATTTTAACTTTCATGCAATAAAAAGTTTTATATAGTCAATAAATAAAAAAATTATAATAAAACTTTTAAAATAATTAGCGTATGAAGTATTTAGTCATATTATTATTCTTTGAGCATTGACCAGATCAGCAGCTGGGTCTTGGCTTTTCTCCTCCTTACTTGGCTCCCACTACTGCTGGATCAGTGGTTCTAAAGGGTGTCAATTATGCCTCTGGTGCAGGTGGAATTCTTAATAACTCTGGCGCAATTTTTGTAAGTTTTTGCTTCAACTAATGCTTGGTTAAGCTCTATGTACAATTATTACAATTTAAGTAGAATGTATTTTTAGTTTTTAAACAGTTATTTAATCACGAATTAGTGCAACTAGTAAGATTATTGACTTTTTAATTAATTGATGGTATGATAAATTTTACATTAATCATATGTAAAAATTGAAGTCTTATAATTTGTATATCATTTATATGCTAAACAATGATAAATAGTAAGTTTGGTTCAACAATCAAAGAACTAAACTTCAAACTTTAACTTCGTCAATAAACAAATATTTGTTATTAATTTTTATAAAATAAAAATACAAATTGATAAAAGACACAAAATACAATTCTTGTATTTAAAATAAAAAAAAACAAAATTTACTTTTAAGTTTGATCCACCACCATTGAGGCGATCTTGATTGGTAGAATCTTGGTGTGATTAACAGGGTGGTCGAATAAACTTGGATGCACAAATAGACAACTTTGCAAATACCCGGGAAGAAATTATCTCCTTAATCGGTGTTCCTGCGGCTCTGAATTTGTTTAAGAAGGCCCTATTTGCAGTAGCACTAGGCTCAAATGATTTCCTAGACAACTATTTGACACCTATATTGTCAATTCCGAAGAGGGTGTTGGTATCTCCCGAATCATTTGTGGCCACCTTGGTATCAAGACTCAGATTACAACTCACCGTAATTTTGCCAAGAACCTACAAATCTTTGTTTAAAAGATGTTCCTATTTTCTTTGTTAATCACGTGAAAATTACTTTACTATGTGCAGCGGCTATTTAGTCTAGGGGCAAGAAAAATTGTTGTGGCAAATGTAGGGCCTATTGGGTGCATACCATATATGAGGGATTCTAACCCTTATGATGGAGATGAATGTGCCACTTTCCCCAATGAGCTAGCTCAGTTATTTAACACCCAATTGAAGAGCCTTCTTGAGGAGCTGAGGACAAAACTCGAGGGGTCATTGTTTGTTTATGCAGATGTTTATCATATAACGGAAGATATTCTCCTCAATTACAACGAATATGGTGTGTCACTATTTTCTTTACCAACATTTTTTCATTTTCAGTACCCAAAATTGCGTGCTCCTTTGTCAATAAAACTTAATTACCATATATATATTTGAATGTGCAACAGGTTTCGAGAATTCTAATAGTGCATGCTGTCACCTGGCTGGTCGATTTGGAGGCTTGATTCCATGCAATATTGATTCGAAAGTTTGTGAGGATCGGTCTAAGTATGTTTTCTGGGATACTTACCATCCTAGTGATGCTGCCAATGTTGTCATCGCTGAACGTCTCTTAAATGGTGACACTCGCGACATTTCACCTATGAATATTTGTCAACTTTCCAAAGCTTAATCCATTGGAATTTTTGTGGGAAACTAGGAAATAAATCTTATCAACTTTACATCACACATAAACTCGCTTTAAGAAATCTTAAAAATCACCTCAAAGCTCCATGCTTGCTTGGGAAATATTTAGAATTAATAGGGCACTCTTAATGTAAAGTTTATGGTTAACATTAATTTAGATGTGTATTCCAATTACGGTCAGTATTTCAAAATTAGTTTTATTTAACCTAAAAACAAACGAGTTCTTAATTTTCGTTTGATTTGGCTATTGGGATTTTTTATTTATTATTTTAAAATTTAATATTTATGCATTACAGTATACTTTTTAATAAATAATTGGCATATTATTACTTAAGTATAAAATAATTATGGCAATGTTTTCCAAAAACGAAAAATTGATTTTGATGCATTATACTCTCTCTATTTTAAAATAAGTAACTTTTTAACAGCAACAAAAATTTCATATTAAGTGATGTTTTAAGTTTTTAATGAAATGTTAAGTTTTTATTCTAATTTTTCCCAAATAATTAATTAATGTGGTGATAATTGAATATTTTTGTGTATCACTTTTTCAACAATTAATAAGGATAATTTGGTAAATTTTTTTACTCATTAAATTATTAATTATTTTCTTATTTTTTGTACAAAAATCTTAAACTTCCATGATTATGATTTTAGAAGTGAGAAGTTGTTCGCTGTATCAGTGAATTAGAGTAACTAGTATTTAACATGCCTAATGTGCAAAATAAATATTTATTTTATATAATTAAAATTTATAATAAATAAATATTTTAAATATAAAATATATTATAATTTAATAAATAAATATTTTAATATATATATTATATTTAAAATTCATAATAAATAATATATATTATGATATAATGATATTTTTTATATCTAAAAAAAATCTGTCGTTAAAAATAGTAATTAATCTTTAAAATATTAAAATTTAATTTAAAAGTAAAGATATTGAAAATGATAAATTGAAAGAGATAAAAGGTTAAGAAAAATCCTTTAAAATGTTCTCGTTGAAAAAAAAAGTAACTAACATATTTTTGTTAAAATATGATGGCTAAAAATACTATTGATAAAGATATTTATTTTAATATATATATATATATAATTTATCACATTATTTAAATTCTTTTTTCTTTATCTTTCACTCTTTCGTTTCTTTCTTATTTAAACTAATTTGTCTCATGTCCAATTTTATGTGATAAATTATTCTTATTATCTCTTTTAATTATTCTATCTCTCCTAACTTGCATATATGTCTATAAATTCTTTTATCATTTTCCTGATTAAAATTCCTTTATTTCTTACCTAATTTAGTTTTAATATATTTCATAATCTTGACCACATTGATCATGCCTTGAAACATATTAAAAGAAAGAATTATTATTGAATTAATTTAATTATACTTTTATTTTTCTAAGTATCACAATTGTAAATTTTTGTTTTTTATATTCTAATTGCATAAATTAACTCTCTTCACTATCATCCAATTTATATTCATGTCTTTTGTTATTGTTCTATTAGATTTTTAAGATATAAATGACATGAAACTTGGGTCATTTAGTGACTTGACAACAAAATAAATAAAATAAAACAAAACAAATAAAAAGATGTTAAATAAAAAATGATATTAATGTTAAATAACAAAAGAATAATGTGTAAGTCACAATTGCACAATTAGAGGACGGATTTCTATCTCTTTCCTCTAGAACCCACCTTCAACATCTTAGTAAAGAACAAGAGTTGGATGTTAGGTTTTGCGCAAGCAACAAATTGAGAACTACGATAAATGAAAAGTGTAAGTGAGATTTCTCCAACTACTTTATCAAGGAAGAGAAATCAAAGACATTATGTTCATTACTATGGAGACAAAGCCTTATTGAGAACAAATTGGACAAAAGAAAACCAAGGGTGTTATATTTTGCAGTTGTGATTGTTTTAAGTTGGATGGGCTAAAGCGATGCAACTTATTTAAATGGTATGATGTAGAAGTCCATGAATGCGAAAAAAATATTATTTGAGCTTTGTTAGAGAAAAATGGTGAAAATAAAGAGGGAAAAAATATTTATAGTGGGGTAATAATGATTTCGTACTTTGTTTATCTTTTAGTAGTCATTGTAAAAAAAAAAGGTCAAATTAAGATACAAGTGTTGTCCATGTAATTTACGCGTATTTTAGTATTGTAGATGTCTTGTAATTTTCTTTATGTTGATGAAAAAAAAGCTTATTTTGTTTCTTTAATTTTCATGTATTTTGTACTTGTTATTGACTTGATCAAAATGTTTTAAAGTGTTGAAAGTGACCTTGATTGTTTGGTATGTTTAAATTTTTGATTTTGATTTAAGGTGTGCTAATTTATCAATAATTTTGACCAAATTTTGTAACCAACAAAGTCTTAACACATTACCTAGATAAAAACATCAATTCATAATATTCAAGTGTTAATCACATTTGCAGGATGCCAAAAGAACAAAATGAAATGCATATAAGGTTCTAAAGGTTAATAAACTCTTATCAAGTTTATTCGGCGGCAAGAAAAAAATGTGAAAAATAGAGCGAATGGAACTAGGAAAAAAAAAAAAAAAAGAAATGAAAATAAGTAAAAAAATAGAGTGAAAATAAAAGTGTTTTGTTTAAGAGAAATATGAAAGAAATAAAAAAATTATGATAATCAATTAGGTTTCTAAATTGTGAATTTTAATCAATTATGTAAATGAAAAATTGATTTATTTTAACATTATAACACTAAAACGAATAAATTCAAAGAGTGAATATTTAATTTAATTTTTAAAATTATAATAATTGATTAAATTGGTTCTTAAAATTATTAATATGATAAAATAGTCATTCAAATTATACATTATCAATTAATTTAACACATAAAATTGTAATTGATAGTCAAATTGATATTTGGAACCAATTTATTCCTTGAAATTATAATATTTTGTCAAATTAATCCTTAAAATTAAAAAGAATTAATTAAAATATTTATTCCCTAATTTTAAATTTCATGAATTGTGTCTCAATTTATTTTTGCATATTATGACTTTAAACTCATATAAATTTATCAAATTTATTTTCTCTTTTTAAATTTTTATGACCACCAAAATTATTATTTATTAAATATTTTTATTTTAATTATATAAATTTTTTATATAATTATATAAAATTATTTATTTTTTATAAATTAATTATACATTTTCTACCTTTTTATTTACAGACTAGTTATTCAAAAATAAAATATTTAATAAATAATTTATAAGATAGTATATAATTTAATTAATAAATTATTTTATATGATTTAATAAATAAATCTATATAATTTATAAATTTATATAATTAAAATAAAAATATTCAAAAATAAATTTATTATCTTAACTTTTAATATTTTTTATATAATAAATATAAACATATATTTGAAGAAGGTAAAGTGAAATTAACAAATGTAATAATTATATCCATAAGTTATTTTTATATATTAACTAAACAAGTAAAATATGTGAAAAAATTATGACAGAATTTGTAAAATTTTAAAGTTATAAGAAAAAATGTAATTAAAATTTTTTAAAATATCAGTTTGACTGAAAATTATAATTTTAAGAATTAAATTAATTGATATTTATCATTTTAAAACTATTTTATTATTTTATTTATTTAAAGGATTAATTTAATTATTATTTTTTTAGACTAAATTATTTCATAATATATAATTTTAAAAATTAATTTACTATTTTATTAATTTTAAACAACAACTTAACTCATCATTTGAATAAACACATGATAATTAAATGTGCTTATTATCTTATGCTCAAAAAAGAAAAGTATACTTATTATAATTACTGAATTACCCCCTCAATATTGCATTCAGTAGCCACGTATCGTGATCATGTAATCCTATCTATAATTCCTTACCCATAAATATATTGAAACAATCGATTATACAAAATAATCGATGTGTTGAAACAATCGATTAAAACAATTAACAGAACAAAACAATCGGTTATTACACACAAACAATCGGTTATCAGCAATGGGAGAACAGTTTCCACACTATTTTTACCATTTCAGTGCAGTTTTTTTTTTTTTTTTTTTTTTCTGGTGAACCGCACCAAATTTTTATTTCTCCTCACTATTTCATCTCAATCAAACAATTTCAACTTTTAATATCCCCTCTATTTCTATTTTCTTCTCAATTTCTTACTTAACTCATCTCAATTAAACAAATCAAAGGGCACGCCTTGTTATAATTATATTTGACCTTGCATTTGATCAGTAGGATAAGCTTTTGAAAGGATAAACTTTATTATGCTAGGAAACGAATTTAATAACAGTTTCACACATCAAAGATAGTGATTATTAACAGTTGTGAATTGTTATATTTTCTTCCACATTTAAAAGGTAACAAGTAAATTCTAGCTTTCCATGGATTACGATAGTGACATCACATGATGGAGAATTACATTATCAATAATTATAATATAGTAAGATTTATGGTATTGATAAAAAAGAGGAGAGGGGTAAAAAATAAATAACGATGATTTAATAAGAATAATAAAATGAGTTGAATTTATTGGGTTAAACCGGTTACCTGAAAAAAAAAACACGGTAATTCAACCTGTCTTAATTTATATAATCTAATCGGTAATTTGATGAATTGTAGACAGAATAAGACGAATTGACCTGTTTAACATTTTTTAACTAACAAATAAAATAAGTGATGTATTAAAAAAAAATGTTTAATATTTCTTATTTTTATTTAAAAATTTTAAAGAATTATCCCGTCATTTCATTGACCGGTAAATCTACCTTGACTCATTTGATTCAAATTGATATCGGATGGAAACGAGTCGAATCGCTTTCCACTCCTAACCGGAATAAAATGGTTTCAAAATCCAAAGTCATCAGCTACTTTTCAAAGCTTATTCATTCTTACAAACAATTATGTAGTTATGGCAACTAAAACATAAATAATATTTTTATAATATTCTATTTGTATATTTTTAATAAAGATGCCGCGAGTAGGTAAACATTATTTTAAAAAGAAAAGAAAATGAGGACACGATATCGATCCGGCGTGAGATTAGTTTTTCTTTTTCTTTAACTACTATGTTCAGAATTATAGGTGTTGTGAGACCACATAAAAAATAATAAAGATGATGACTAAAAAAGAAATTCAAACTATTAATATTACAAGTAAAAATAAATTAAGGCAGTGCAGTGTACTTACATTATGGTAAAAACCACTATTAGGTAAGCAGGATTTTCATATTAAGGGTGCAAAGGTAATATTCTATCTTTTTTCAATTAATACCTTTTACATTTAACATCAAAAGCAGCAATATATTTGGATAAGTTACATATTGCAGGGTTTTAATAAACACCGACGTTGACTTACGCTTTCTATTAAAAGTCTTAACATAATTTACATAATAAATAAACTATGCTGATCATAAATTCATAATAAGTACCATATATTGACTTATAAATGAAGAAAATGAAAAATATAATATATTAAATTTTTCTATAAATTAAAATTAATTTATTTGTCTTAATTTTTTTAGAGAAGTTAAGTAAAAAAAGTTTCTATAAAAATTAAGTGTTTATTTTAATTTAGGAAAATTTTCAATTCATTTTATTTTTTATTTTTATAAATATTTATGAAAAATATTATTTAAACAGAGACTGTATTCCAATCTCTTAATAGGTCTCCCACCTCCAGGGTGAAATTTTCCTCTAAATCATAAAAATTAACGTCAAGAAAAAAAAAAATTCACGCAACACATTTGAAAAAGAAATTACAATATGTAATGTTTGTTTCGTATCACATCAAACTTGATTCGTATCATATAAAAGTCACTTACTTATGCATGCTAGACAGAGTTTTGTTGAAGGATATGAATATAAAAAATGTTAAAAAAAAATGAATATGGTGAAAGTTGAAATATTTATGAAGAGAAGTATTTATATTTATATTATGTGAAAAAAAGAGAGTATGAAAAGAATATTATATGGAAGAGGAAAGTGCAAAAAAGGGTGATGAATGATGATAACAGAAAATATTGTGAATAAAAAAGACATTGAAAAGAAAAGCACGCAACAAGGGCTTCCCCACACCAACAAGAGAAGGAACGAGCCCATTCCTGTTCCTCTACCACCGAACACACACACGCCTTCCTTCCTCACCCGGCGCTAACCTGCGCCTCCTGCTTAACCTGCGCACCCTTTCTTTTTCCTTCCCCACCCTTCTCTCTCTCTCTTTCTTCAGATTCGGAGTGGCGCCCCCATTGGGAAAGGTTCCGGTGCTGGGGGCCTAGGGTTAGGGTTTCTGAGAGATGTGGCATGCACCAGGCATTCATGAGTCTTATCGCGCGATGTTGGAAGCCGTTCGGGCACGGTGACGATGCTGCCAATGCCGGAAGAGAATGCAAAGACGGCCTGCTCTGGTTCCGCGACATCGGAAGGTTCGCCGCCGGCGATTTCTCCATGGCCGTTGTCCAGGCCAACCAGGTCCTCGAGGACCAGAGCCAGATCGAGTCCGGAACTTTCGGCACCTTCGTCGGCGTCTACGACGGCCACGGTGGTCCCGATTGTTCGCGATATGTTTGCGATAACCTCTTCCGCAATCTCCAAGGTCAGCGATTCAATCACTCTCTTTCCTTATATAGCGTAATTTCATTTCCCGATCGTGACTTGGAACTGTTTTTAGTTATCACTGATTTTTGTATCTTCGCTTTTCGTGAATTTTCTTTTTCGTTTTTATTGTGTTGTAGCACCTAAAAGTAGTTATGCTTTTCACGAGAATCATGAACAGTTGAAAAATGCGTGTTGTGCTGGAGCTATGTCTCCATCGGCCTCTTTTTTCGTTTTTAGTTATTGTTATGTATCTGTGTTGAAGGGTCAATTGTTGTGCTGTGTGTTTGGGAGAGCTTGTTGTTATGTAGTTGTCTTAGAGTTGGTGTTTGTTTTTACTGCAGCGATATTGGCTGAGTCACACTCTGTTGTGACGGCTGAGGCCATTCAACAGGCGTTCCAGCGAACCGAGGACGGGTTCACGGCGCTTGTTTCAGAGTTGTGGAGCTCTCGGCCACAGATTGCAACTACTGGGACGTGTTGTTTGGTTGGAGTTATTTCTCGGCAGACGCTCTTTATGGCAAGTCTTGGAGATTCCCGTGCTGTGTTGGGTAGGAAAGTTGGCAACACCGGCGGGATGGCTGCGATTCAGTTGTCTACAGAGCACAATGCGAATACTGAGGCTATTAGGCAGGAACTTAAGGAATTACACCCTAACGACCCCCAAATTGTTGTCCTCAAACATGGAGTGTGGAGAGTAAAAGGCATTATTCAGGTAATTTTGTATACTTGTGTCCCTCTTGAAAACCCCCCTTACGTGCCAATTAGTAATTGTTTGAATTCTCTGTTGTGTTTTCTTCTTGAAGCCCTGTGCAGAAGGAACTTGTATTATTGAATTTTGATGATAGGAAAATAGTGTTGGAAGCAACTGAATCTTTGTCCTCAGGCTTCTAATAAGAAGAGGGGAAAAAAACCATGTCCATAGCATGCATTTGATCTATAGTTTATGAAACCATATATGTTAGCTGACTGGAGATATGTAAAGCCAGAGTCTCAGGCTATAGTTCTTCTACTGTGTGTTTTGTCATTTATCTTTTACTTACATTATTATTATTGTATGTGTGTGTGCCACATTCCTCACGCTATCTATTTTCATTCCTACCCTCTCTATCTTATACAATCTTGTTGCCAAAATTTCCTTCAAAATGCCTAAGAAAAAGGATAATTTTCAATTAGAATTAATTTATACTACCCCTGGTCCTATATATAAGAAACAAATAACTAATTCATCAGGACCAATAAAAATAGTTAAGTTAGTTAATTTTAATTAATAATGTCATAAATCTAAATTTTATTCCAAAAATACCCATAAAATTTAATTGTTTAATTAGTGGTTATAATGTTATATTTAGTGACAACAGTTGTAATTCAAGGAATAATATTTTTCACCAATGAGTGTAACTTAAATATCAATGGACAATGAATACATCCATTGGCATGGGGAGCAAGTGAGTGCCTCATTAATAGATTTCGCAATAAATTAGAAGTATACAAGGAAATTAACAATTAATATATTTGAAAATTTGAAAATAGTTCATGTTTCTTGTATTTAGGACAAAAAAATGTACTCATTTGTTTCTTATATCTAGGACTAGAGGTAGTCTTAACTTACAATATGTTTGGTTCTGTGTCCCACTAGCTGCATACACGCATAAATGACACAAAACTCAGAAGCTTTTCAGAGCTGCTTTTATATTAAATTAGGTGATGATGTGATTTTAGTTTTACACACATGTAAAACCAAACATGCACTTGGTTATTGTTGTATAAAAAAAATGATAAAACTCTTCTTTTTTCACTGAATCCCACATTCACCCAAGTTTAATCATATTAACTTGCTAAGTCATTGTGGCATACAGCTTCACATAATAGAAGCAGAGGATAGACTTCGGAAGTATAGTTAGTGAAGCTTGATAACAGTGTTCAAAGTTTTATTACAAGGAGTTTAATTTTCATATATTGTTATTGTATAGATTTTTACACTATCAACCAATTAGAAATGACTCTAGGAATGACTTTTAAAGTAATTATTTCATCATATATGACAATCTATGATTGGATGACAACATAAAAAACCTTTACATTGAGTGCTTTCTAATTAAATTCATTAAACAATCCCATCCAGTAGTTACTATTTTTTTTTCCTGCTGCAAGTAGAATTATCCTTTGTCCTATAAAAGATGATTGGGGAAGAAACAAACATTATGAAGAACAGATATGAATAAGGTATCCTCATAAAGCAAGGAATATAAAAGACAATCAAGGAGATCAAGACAATAAAAACTCCGTAAACCTTTTGTATATCTGTCAGCATGTGGGCCAAACACCAAAAATAGGCCAGAAAAGTAATCCTGCCATATGAGATGTGAGGTTTGAGAATAATTTTTAAAGATATGATCATTACAGTAAATCCAAATACAAGCATAATAGGTAGCAGAATAACAGTTTTTCTTCCATAGTTATACCAAATTCCTTGAAACTAGTTGAAACTTGAACGGAGTAGCTCAAGTTGAGGTATCATTACCAGGATTCCCCAATGGCATGAAGTAACCTACTTCAGATCCAAGTGGCTGTAGGGCAATGCAATAACAAATCATTAAAATTAACCAGCGAATGCTGATCCCTAGCTATGTTACACATATCACATATCAGGCAAAACCGTTCACTTGGTCTTTTGTTTTGCAGTATATAACTGCTATATTTGTCATTGAGCATCTCCATGAGTTTAGAAGTGATAAATTTAGACCACCTACATAAATAAAACATAAATTGATATTCTTGCTATGTTTCAGATATCAGAGTTATCTACTATCAATGTAAGTCTATTGTTTTGTGCTTTGATTAAGTACACAAGACATGTTACAGATATGTACTAAGAAACAACAAAATCTAGTGTGTAAAGTCTGATACATATGTAGCTACTTCCTTGAAATATCTATCCAATGTGATTTTGTGCATATTTACAGATGTAGCATTATGGGTCTCGTTTATTTTTTAATAATTCTCTTAAGTCTTCTAGGGAAAAGATTTTGCAAAAGAAAATTAAAAAATAGAGAACTAGGGGGCAGGCTGAGAATAAGGAAAGATAGTAATAGTTTGAGGATGGAGGAATCAGAAAGGATGTGTTTTAGAGAAAAGGAAAGAAAGTTTAGATAATAGGCCAGAAGTTTGATTAAAAAAATGTTGTCACCTATAGTTTCCATGAGGGGGTTAGTTATCCCTCGTCATGTATTTCAAGTTTTAAAAGATTAAAAACAATGTAAAAAGACAATTTTTTTTATCAGAAAAATTATTATTATGGCAATTGTGATATGAAAAAGAAAGATAAGGTAGGTGCAGGGACTAGAAAGGAGTGTTTTATGTTGATTGTTTACTAATGTAAAATAATTGGTACTTTACAAAACTTTACTATTTTAATTAAAAAAATTCTGCTTTTACTCAACTTGCTTTTTGTTAGTATCTTTTAAGTTTGTTGGTTAACTTAGTTTTCAGGTATGAATTCTGTGAAAATAAACCATTTGCATTATTATCATGGTTATGTATGAGAGAAACGAATGCAGTAATCACAAACTGTAAATATGCTTTTCTAATTCAATCTTCTTTTTTTATTCAATTTATGATATTAATTGTTCATTTTTTTCAAGTAATTCCTGCAACCATTATGTTGTTTTTCAGTGTTACTTTCCACTCTTGAATTAATGGCGATTCATATCACCACTTCCATGATATTTGGTGCAGGTTTCTAGATCTATAGGTGACGTATATATGAAACATGCGCAGTTTAACCGGGAACCCATTAATGCAAAATTCAGACTTCCCGAACCAATGAACATGCCTTACTTGTCTGCTAATCCAACTATTATTTCTCATCCTCTCCAACCAAATGATTCCTTCCTTATATTTGCATCAGATGGTTTATGGGAGCACCTGAGTAATGATCAAGCAGTGGATATAGTTCACAGCAGTCCACGCGCGGTAAGATTCTTCTTTTCTACCTTCTGATTTTCTTATAGTACTTGTTGTGTACTGGACATCATTTGGTTCATGGTTTCTTTCCATAATTTGACTACAAAATGCTTTGGTTCTATTTGTTTTTAACATGATTAACACATTGATTACATCAATCGATGGCCATATTATCTGTGAGCGCAACGACTACTATTTTGCAATATTACAGTGAATGGAATAGTATGTGTAGTTACCAGTGTCACAGGCTTGACAAGTTATACGTCAAATTCTCAACTGCTTGCCTGATGCTTTTAATTTTTATGAATGAGTTGCGAAACTCTTATGATCTATATTGCTAGTCCTCAAAGGGTATGATGCAGAATACTTGAGAACCATTTGTGTAGATTAAGTTCTAGAAATACAATTTCATGATATGGATTTGCATTTTATTTTCCCAGAATAGGAGAAATTGAGGGGGTGTTTTTATTTAAACAGCTGGTTGTTTTTTTTTTCTTTCACTGTAATGCCATTCACGTTCACGTGCCTGTGTTGAAAATAGGTGCTTATAAATTATGTGAATGCAGGGTAGTGCGAAGAAACTTGTGAAGGCTGCCCTACACGAAGCAGCAAGAAAACGTGAAATGCGATATTCAGACCTTTATAAGATTGACAAGAAGGTTCGTCGCCATTTTCACGACGATATAACTGTTATTGTTTTATTCTTAAACCACGACCTTGTATCCAGAGGCGCAGTTCTAAATCCGCCACTCACAATTCGAAGTGCTCTCGATCACTGACTCTTATGATTGTAAACACGCTTCTCTTATACGGGTGTTCTTGCAACTGTGTGTGCCAATACACCACAAAATACACCATTGGCACGTTGCTAGAATATACCATTCATAGTTCTGCCACGTATGGGTTACTGATACCGAGACAACTTATTGATCACGCTCGAACTTGTAACACTTGTTAGAAATTTATCCATCAAAATGAAAAGAAAAAGAAAAAAAAAAAAATTCAGAAAGTAACTTTTGGTTAGCAATTTGCCAAATGCCTTTGTGTAGATGTTATTAGAAGTGCTTGATCTAATCTCCGTGTAAATTTCGTGGACGAACAAGGTTGTATGAGTTCGTGGATAATCCTCAGTCAGCATGTTGATTGAATGAATTCAATTATTTGATCCGAAGTTATATCAGAATTTTCGCATATAATGAAGCATCGCGTAATGAGGTATATGATTGAATTGTCTTTTTCATCACTAACCGTTTATGTTAAAATTTAGGGACTATGGAATGAAAAAGAGGTTTATGACCCATGTATGTGTTGGGTTTAGTGTCCCCGTCCAATGATTATTCGGTCTATTTCAAATTGATTTATGTTTAAAGTTTTTCTTTTTTCATAGTTTAAGAATATTTATTACTTCAAGATAATAATATTTTATTAGGGAGTAGTATTATTAAAATATCTTTACTCTTAATTTTTATAAATATATTAAAAATTGAATCTTTAAGGCAATACTTTCTCTTGTTTTTTTTTATAAGGATTAAGAAAATTACTTTATTAAAGTAGTTGTATTAAATTTATCCTAAATTTACATATTTTTCTTAAATTATTCTTAATGGTAATGAAACATACTTTTATTGTTTTTAGTCAAAAAAAATTGTTATTTATACCAAATGAAGTTAGACTTCAATCTAAATTATTAATGTATTTTATTTATTATTTATTAATTTAAACAATATCTCATAATGAAGAGTATTTTAGTAAAAAATAAATGCATGAAATCTTATAGATTAGTTCTTACAAAATTTAGATTTTTAATTTTATAAAAAAGGCGATAGAGTAGCAGGTTAAATTGAAGTAAAAGTTTTAATATTTTATTAAAAATTAAAAATATCAATCAATTTGGAATGGTGGGGTAATTTAGAAAATTTAATGAGCATTCTAGAAAGTTATGAAGTTGAAGCACTTACCTTTTGAAGTGTTCATATTATTTACCTTGGACGACGAAAAATATGCTCTTTACTAAATAAGTTTTTATTTAAAAAAATAATAATTTGCAACCGTTGAAATTTTTTTACAAATAAAGGCTTGTCATGGTTAGAAAATTTTTTTAACGTTAAATGTGGTTATAGATTATTTTTAACGTTAGAGGCTATATCTTTATGTGGTAAAGTTGTTTATATAAACATTTAATAACATTGTTAAACATCTGTTTATTTTTAAATAAAAATGAAATATTGAAGTTAAGAAAGACTGAGTGTTAATAAGAAAAGAATAATATAATAATGATAACATGCCGTCAAATTACTTTTATATGGTTTAAGCATGTAAATCAATTTACAAAATTATTTCATCTTAATCAGTTATATTGACTCGAGTAAGTTTATGGGTGATGTAATTTATAACAAAAAAAATACATATATTTTTTTTTTCAGAAAAGAGTGGACAATTAAGGAAAAAAGGCATTATGAGTATTAGTTAACAAAACTAATAATGTAATAATGATGAAATAAAGTTAAAATATTAAATTTTATGTAAAAATGAATTTGGAAATGAACTTAAAAGATTTAGTTTTATTTGTATGGTAAAGTAAAATTACTTTTAAAATATAAATATAAATATATTTTGTTAGTCCTATGCATATATAATTAATTTTACTAAAAGCGTTGAATTTTTTTTATTTAAAATTAATGATACTCGTCTCAAAGTTAATTTTGATGATTGGATCAAACTACCAAAACACTCACAGCACTGTACATTCACATTTTTGTGACCCGACCATGCTAATAATTGAGGACACCAGATTCTTCTCTAGAGGAACGGGGATGTCACTGTTTTGCATGCGAAACATTAATGAAATTCATGTGAATCATTAAGCTCAAACCCTCCATTTAACAAATATTGGTTTGTCCTTTTGTTGTCTTAACATGTAGTTGTCGTGATTGTAGTTTTGATTTCTTCCCCCGGTATTGCATATATTCAATTATTTGTGTGTGCGCCTGTGGAGCGTAAAAAATTGGTTATGATAAGAGATAACAAAAAAAAAATTATTAGATTATATTTAAATTGTTAAAATTAAAATATTGAAAAAAAGTTAACATGAGAAATTTACACTATTTGTAAAAGAAAATATAGTATTTGAGGTTATAGTATTTTTGTGATGAACATTGTGGGACCTAATATTTGTCCAGGTGGACGTAAGGGGATAAAAATCTCGTACATCCTACGTTATAGGGTCCTACTTCTGGTCAGGTAAATAGGGGGCCAAAAATCTCGTACGTGTCATTCCTTCTTCTTCGGCCCCTAATTTGCTGTTTGCCTAGGGGCGACCATAATGTGGCCAAAAGAAGGAGGAAATATGATCATAGTGGGAAAAAACAAGGAAATGGACGCACCACGACATGAAGTGGACGCACCACGACCTGAAGTGGACGCACCACGACCTGATACGGTTTTAAGTGCACGATTTAGGAACCCTTGACATAGGAGAAAGGGAAGGAATCATAGGGACAAGGATAATACACGTGGCCAAATCAGATGGCCTCAGGCATGGCCTATAAAAGGCCCAGCTACGAAGAAAACAGGGTCGAAAAATTGGATTGAAAAGTTGGAATTGAGAGAGAGAGAGACTTCCTTTGAGCACTGAGTTGCCATTGAGTCTTGAAGAGCATTCGAAGCGCGACTTAAGTGGAACCATCGACGAAAGTAGAGGAGAGAGAACGATGTCAAAACTTCTGGGTACCAAGTTAGTTACTGAGACTCCATAGACATACATTTCCATAGGCCAGCATAGAATACCACACCAAGTATTAGTCATGTATACGTACTAGCCAATATGTAGTGGACGCCTAACCAGATCGAGTCGGTCTTGGTCCTCCTTTTTGAACCATTACGTTTAAACTCAATACACTCCTCCACTTAGGCCAATTCCAGACCGATCTCGGCTCCAGGTAGTTGAGGATTACGTTAGCTCCAACCTCAGCATCACATACATCATAAAATCATTAAGTCGACACTCCGCCTGGCCGATTCAATCTCGGCCGCCCGCCTTCCCAAAACCGGTTGGCCGAGTCGGTCTCAGTCCCTTCCCAGCACTTATCCTTAGACTCCCTAGCATCTACCCTTGAACTTTTCAGTCATAGCCATCTCTAAGTTTCTGTTTATGCCCAACTTATAGTCCATTCTATAAAGGGATCTTTGGACATCGAAAGGAAAGTCCGCTAATCCCATCCAAACTCTGTGAACGCCTAAAGGACAATTCATTCTATCTAAAGGGTCTTTGGACACCAAAAGGATAGTCCAATTGTCACAACCTAAATTGTGACGCAGCGTGAGATGGGCAAAAATGGGCAAAGTCGAAACCATCTCGGCCAATTCATGGTCGAGACCAACTTGGCCACTAGGAGTCGCTACTGGTGTTTTGGTTTAGGGAACGCCAGGAAACCTGGTGGAAAAGGCTGGTCCTATAACCAAAGGTATGAACTTGGAAGTTGGTTACACGCTGGGGCTACATGGTGTCCTAGCACGTCTATCACTTGTTAGTTACCCTTGGTTAGTTACAAAGGAACAAGAATAATGCTCATGCTTGGGGGTTATATGGTTCGTGGAGTGGCGGGATAAAGGTAGAGTTTTTTTGGTTTTTTTGGATTTCATGACTTGATAGGAGTATGCCTCATGTGTCTACGTACCTCGGCTTTAGAGGAGTCAAAGTCCACGTAGTTCTGGCTGGTTGTGGATTCAAGGGAAGACAAAGCCGACTCGTATCAGCCTAGTCTTGTTGAGACCGAGATGTACTCGGCAATGGGAAGGATATGTTTGAGAGGGTGGCTCATCACGTGGGGTCGAGATAGACTCGGCCTTAGTATTAAAGGCTTCAGTGGGGTGAGACCGTCTCATCCTAGCAAGTGTTTCGAGACGGATTCGGCTAGCAAAAGGTTGTGATGGGTTCAAGTGATTTGCTCAACAGTAAGGCCGTCTCGTCTCAGCCAGCGGGTTGAGGTGGACTCAGCCCTAGCAACAGCGAAAGAGGGTGGGAGATTTGGCTTCATTTTTTCTCAAAGGGGTCCTAATGCTTTAATCTAAGGGAATGTTCATGCACTTATTTTACTAACTTGGTATCTAGAGGAGTCCTACACTTTCTTCCCTTCGTCTAATACCTTCTTTCGCCTTTCGATCTGGCCCTCGGGGTCCCTTCCTGGTCTCCTTCGAGCGATCGTCAGTTTTCTCCTCTTTCTCACTTGCCCACTTTCTCTTTTCTCACTCACCTGTTCTCTCTTTTCTCAATAGCCTCTTCCTCCTCTTAAATTTTTGGCCTCTTGTGCTTTGTTTTTGGGACCTATTATAGGCCTCTTGTGCTTTGTTTTTGGGACCTATTATAGGCCTTGAGGCTGACTCCCTCGCGTCTCTACATTCCTATGATCTTGGCTCCACTCTCCCACTATCTGGTGGTTTACTCTCGGATGTTGTGAGTGGCTAACTTCACTACTCCTCAATCACGAGTCAGTGGAGACATGACAAGGACCAGGTCCTAGACAGATTTAGGGTCTCAGACCAATTATCCTGTCCAACTTTATGGATGCCCAAAAGGGTACTCCACCTCCTCTCCATTGTCAATTAGCCTACGACTTACCAATGGATAGTCCATCCCTTTTCAATGTCATTTAACCCCTAGATGCCTAATGGATAGTCCATTCCTTCACACCCTCACCTAACTCGCAGGTACCTAACGGATAACCCGTCCCTTCCCATTTTTCAAGCACACGCTTAGCACTCCTTCTCATACCACTAGGCCGACTTTGTCTTGGCCAACTCCATCTTGGCCGACTCCGTCTCAATCGACTATGTCTTGATCGACTCCGTCTCGACCGACTCCGTCTCGACCGACTCCGTCTCGACCGACTCCGTCTCGACCGACTCCGTCTAATCATCTAATATTCAGAACTACGTAAACTTTTATTTCTCCGCGTAGTAGGAGATACGTAGGAGCAAGAGGCAACTCTTGTCAAGTTATTCATCCAAAAAAACCAAAAAACATCCTACACTCACCTTTGTAAATATTTTTCATTAGAAAGACATAAATCATAATGTAGAAGTCATTTTCTTTCATGCATCTAGTTAGGGTAACTATCTGGTGATAGATGTGTTGGGATACTAAGTGATCCCTATGTGTAACCAACTCCCAAGCTTAGACTTTGATTTCTAGACCTGCCTTATCTAATCCAAGGTTTCTCAACGTTTTCCATAAAATTGCTAGTGGCGACTCCATCTTCCTAGTTCCTTCCCTGGAAGGGATTCGGTTTCCAAACGTCTAATTTTCGCTGACCCTACGTCGCGATTTAGGTTGTGACAAACATTTTATATTAGTTGCCTTAGAATTGATTTAAAAAAGATTTTAAAAAATACTTTCACTATAACATAATTGCAAAAAATAAACTACTACAAGTTATAACTAATATTAAAAGATTGATGCTAATGGATAAGTGAAACGACGATCTTGTGACGGTGACTAACAAAGTCAACACTAATGTATTTGGGACAATAAAAAAATGCTGACATTTAATAATGGCGATGACCTAATTGCATAAGTCAACACTAATTTACATAACTAGAAGAAGAACATCATCATCTTTAGTAGTGTTTCTCCATTTTATCCTAAGCTCACTAGAGTCACCACCCATCAAAGCCCAAACCACTAGAGCCACTACAAACCACCAAAAACTTACCGCCAACAATTAACAATCAATAACAACCAAAAAGGAAAGGGGAAAGGAAAGAGAAGGTTGTTGTTATCCAATGCAAGCTTGGAAGTGGGATGGAGAGCCACCCCCACAAGACACTATGAGCCACCACACAACCTTTGTTGGGAGAGGAGGGAGAATTGGAGGGAAAGGGAAGGTTATTGTCACTTTGTAGCAATTGATGCTCAAATTTTGAAATTACAAATGGAAGGTGGAAAAGAGTGGAAGAGTATTTTGGATTTACACCTTAACTTAAAAACTAGTGATGGTCTAGCTGTCGCTTACAATAAAAAATATACTTTTAAAAATGATTCATTAGTACGAATTTAATAAAAATAATTATTAGTTTATGTCGGTTTACCAATGATTTAGTAGTTACTAATTATTCACCTATCTTTTGTTGGATTGTAGTGTTTCTACATTAGTTGTAATAAGAATTAGTGTAAAAAATACTTTCTAAATTGATTCTAAGTTAACAAATGTAGAATGTGAATGTCCTTGTAACTTTTAAAATTCTTGACAAGACTTAGTTCTTCCTACAACATATGTAGAATGCTAACTCCTTTTAACAACTTTAAAAAAATTTTACAAGATTTTTTTCAGATATATTGTACTAAGAAAGTAAAGTCACTTTCTATATTAGTTCCTAGTACAACCAATCTAGAAAATCCATTATAAGTTTACTAATTTGAGTAGTGCACTCATATTTTGATTAAGGTTAAGATCTTGCAAGGAGATGATCATTGACTTGTTACATCTTCATTCTTTATGAATGTGCTATTAGTTGGAAGGAAACAATTCAACCTATAATTGCTTTGCCTACCAGAAAGTGAAGTATATGTCATTAACAAAAAGGAGTTCAAGGAGGTATGTGGTTGAAGGTGTTTGTATAAGTCTAAAGGCCAATACTTTATAGTTTGCATTTGTATCTTATTTAATTAATTTATTAATAATATAAGGCATTTCATTTATAATGCTTGTAGAATAGTTTATTTAATTTTATTTTTAATATCCCTAATCAAGTATTATTGTTAATAAGGACAACAATATAATACATTGAGACTAGTATGTTAGTAGACTAATTACCATATCTCATGATTTATACATATGAAATATCAAGTCTTCATATAGGTACATAATTAGACTAATGATGTATTGGGTTAATCCACTATGAGAATGTTATATAAGAGTTATGAAAGTATTATAAGGAAATTTCAAAGTTACTATTGTTTATATAGTCTTTAAACCTAAAGTCACTATGGTTCTTATATGAGGAGTTGTATGTTTTATTGTTATAAAAAAATTTCCTACAATATGGTGATTATAAATTGGTAGTTGGATATATAACAAATCATGAAAAGGGATGTGAGTGATCTAGATGCGATTTATTCTTCCTTAGATATGAAGTCATTACAGTTCCTACATGACGAGTTGAAAAGTTTTAATGCCATCAAATGTTGTCTATAGGGTGATAATAAAATTGGTAGTTAGACATATAATAAATCATGAAGAAGGGTGTAAGTGATCTATGTGATTTATCCCTTATTCATAACAATAGTGATATTTGTGGACCCTTTAGATATAATAAGGCAAATATGCATGATTGTATTAAAATGAGTCACTATGAGATATTGATATTGTTTATTCATATGTTTGCTTAAGTATCAAGAAATAAATAAATTGAACTATACAAGAATGACACATTTTATGTCTTATGTTCAATTATGATTTATGGACAAAGGGACTACGTTACACAAGAACATATGTCACGAAAAGGTTATTTCATATCATAAACATTTTTAGTATTTGGGTAACAATATGATGTATTGCTAGATGTGATATCCTATACCCCAATACTAACAATACTATTAATAAATAAACTTAGAATAAATTTGAACTTGAAAACAAACAACTGATTGGTAAAAGATTCACGTAATTTGGTCATTTAGTATAATTTAAAAACAAACATGTATCCTTATTGGTACTCCAAAAAGGTCAATTTTTAACGTCATAATAGCCATAAAATTTAAATCAAAGACACATAATCATAAAGTAATTACAACCACCTCGACGTCACATGTCTTATCTGAACATAAAATTCAAAAATAAAATAACTAAGATAAAAGCAATAAATGACAAGCCCAACTCAGTCCTCTTGCTCTTGCCGATCACCTGCAAAATGACATTCATTCCATATTTCGCTTCCAACATTAGGTCAACAAGAACCATTCTTTCCTATCATAGGCTAGGCACCTCATTTCATATAACCCATCACAGATTAGTGAGCACCATTCTTGCTCGGCTAAGTTACTCATTAAACAAATGTCCCTTAGGTCCATCCTTGTCTCTTACAAATTAAGTCACATTTGGAAGGATATTTATTCTTATTATTCATTTTCATGTCACATACCATCATTCTCAATTATGCAATTCAATAAAAACCTTTTAATAGAAATAGAAGCATATAGTCTAACAAATAAGCATTAAATTTCAATTACAATACAAAACTCATACAGGCATAGATAGGGCAGCACAATAGTGCTCCTATAAGCATAGCCTTGCACAAAATTTGCACGACCATGCATAAGCTGTATAGGTTGTTCTTTATGAACATGATTGTGCTGAACATCATGTAACTCGATTTTTTTGAATTTTCACACAGAATTCCAAATTTTCGCAAGGGAACCTTGTATTATCTATGTTTTGCATACATACAACCAATTTTACAAAACAAAATTTATAAACAAATAACCTAATCCAGGGAGCTCAGTTCCCTTTTAGAGATGACCAAGAACATACAATTTACAATTATATAATTAACAATATTAATTAAAAAGAAAATGTCTTAATTTAGGAAGTTTAACCTTGATAGTATGAGAATTAGTCGTTATTTCCCCTATCAAAATACTAGATTTACCTATGCTATGGATAACATAGGGTCAACCTAGGTCATATCTCTCAAGGACACTTGATTCTTGGGTTTCTAGTGTTTAATGCTGAAGAAGATTGCAGAATTGGAAAATAGGATGCGTACAGACTCTGTAACACAGTAAATAGGGGGGTTTTACAGAGAAACGTAAATTTGCAAGAAAAGTAAAGATTAACTAAAACATTTGTAGAAATGTAAAGATTAAAAGCTATATCTATCAAGCGTATATTTATTATACTGGCTACCAAGGGGTCAATAGAATGGTTCTGTTTCAGATTTCCAGTATGCAAGCAAGTCCTCGAGTTTAGTAGGGATTAAGCTTGTGGTTGACATAGGTTATCTAATGATTACCTATATTATTGCTTGGATAGGTTCTAACTAGTTCCTAATCTAGCTTGGTCTATTCTTATCATGCACAACCGTAACAAAATCAAGAACATATTAAACTATAAGAATTACAAACATACAAGTAAAAGAAACATATTCATTCATTGATTAGCTAAAAATACCGATACATACAATGGATTAAAGGGAAAAATGGTCTTAGCTTCCCACAATGACAACCAATAGTAGCTACAGTGTTTCACCTACGATGGCCAGGGTACTGAGAGGTTGAATCACTAAGTAGTGTGTCAATGCGCCTTGACAGTCTCCTCTTAGAAATCGGCTGCGATTCCCAAACACTGGTCCTGCGTTTACACGACCCTGAATGAATGACATACTAAAGCACCGTGGAACAAAGAAGGATGACGTGAAACACAGAGGTGAACGATGCAGTGTGAGTGTGTATTGGCAAAGCTTTGCTAACCTCAAAATGTAGTCATGCATCTCTATTTATACATGCATCGTCTAACTAACTCTATAACCAAAATACCCGAAATAATATATTTAACCACCTGATCTAACAGAACTAACAGAATTAATAGAATTAACTATACTCTAACTACTTTCCTAACTACCATGTGCTAAATTATGTTTTGCACGTGCTTGAATCTTACCGAAGTGGAGTTGGTCTTCTGATGACGAGATGAATCTGGACTGATGGGAGTCAGCATCTGATTGAGGTCAGCATCCAGTTCGGGAGTTAGCACGTGGATATCACTTGGTCACGAAGTCAGCTTGCTGATTCGGCTCTATAGGAGTCAACATCTGATTGCTGATGATAAAGCTGACATCACGAAGTTGATTCATCCAGTTGGGACGCATCTGGCCTCAGTTGGGATGTCTTCATTCTAACCGAGATGGAGTCGGTTTAGAGGGTTTCATCTGACTTGGATGACTTCCTCTAATTGATTCGACTTTGTCCAATTTCTCTTTTGACCTACAAAACAAGACTTCTATTTTTGTTAGCTAATTCAGTAACTTAGCCTAGATTTGTATTTTCCTTAGTTTAACCTTGTAAGTCTAAATCTTAGCCAATACATTATTCTTAACTACAAATTATAGTTTATTCTACCCATCTAAAGACCTTATAGGGGTATAAAATATTCATTATCAAGCCTCCCCTTTAGATAACCCAAAATATATAATTTTAAGGGTCCCAAAGATGACATCTTCTACCCACAGTTATACCCAATCCTCTTTCTCACTCCCCTGGAATATCGACTCCCAAGTAGGATCCTTACTCCTTAGGACTGTTCCTCTTGATCCTCAAATACCCTCTCCAGGTTCTCCTTCTTTACTCTTTACAAAGGAAATCACCAACTTATGAGTAAATGATTTCTGATACATAAGGTTCAACAAGTCACTCATTTATAAAGGGGCAAAATGAGCTGCTTACTTGTTCACTATTTGACTTGTGAGCTTGCATGGGTGTGTTCATATGAGCATGTGTGTGCTCACTCTGCCAAATCTACATGGGCGTGCTAACTATTGTGCACGACCGTGCTCAACTGCTCCATATGGTCCACTCGTAACTTGGGCTTTAAAAGCTCTTTAGTTTATTTTTACTTACCAAAAACCCCAATTTTAGCTCATAATTTATTCTCCAATATATCTTGTTAATAAGTGACAAAATAACCTTTTTAAACATGCACCTATCTAAATAAATAATTAAAATACAAATAATACATTCAACAAAAAATCGGGATATTACATTAGATACACACTCATTGTCTATATTATTAAATACGATTTAATATTATTGCAAACATAATAAGAATTTATAGGGTCACATGCATGGAACATATTAAAAGAGAAAAGAAATATTAAATATAACTATAATATTTCTTATGGTTTGATTCATAATGTACAAAGTCCACTCAAAGAAAGGTAAGAATAATTTGAAATTGTTATGTTTGTCATGGGCCAAACTCTTAATATAAAAACCTAGTATTGCTAGGTTAAAATGTTAAGTATCTATTATATAAGTTAATTCCTAAAGTCATAATAGACATGCCATTCTCTATAGTTGAATATTACACTAAATTTTCCTGAGAAAATCCTAGTTGTCAATACATTCCTTATATATAGCACAACTTGTTCCTCCCATTCCTTGATCATGAGACAGTTAGAGAGTTCGTTCATGTGAACTTTGTAAAAATTCAGTCCATGTTATTGAACAATATGGTTTGTAGGCATAATCCTTAATTCACTAACAAATTTATTGATTTTAATTTCCATGTGCGTAGATTGAGTTCTTGTGTTTGATTCTTTATGTACTAAGCTCATTATGTGAATTGCTTGATTACCAATTTGCATAATCTTAGGTGTTTTAGAGAAATATTAAAAGGTGAACCTAAACGTTGAACTCCTAGAAAAAAACTTGAAAATTAAACCATGAAAGTATGTTTAATTCTTTTGAAGAACAAATGAGTTAACCAAAAACATAAAAAATCTAATTAAACATAAATACAACAAAAATATAAGTCAATTTAATTAGATTTACGTTTATGATAATTACAAAATCAAGCACATGATCTCTGAGAAAGGAGGATAATTTTATTACTCTACAGTATCATATATTTGCAATAGCTATCATGGTGTCTAATATAGATGCTTGCATGATATGAATAATAGAGGGGAAAATAAACTGTTCGGGAGGTGAAATGAAATTTGAGCCACCCATATTACTCAACAACAACATTAGAACCACCAGGCAAATGGGTTTATTTAACACATGTATAAAAATTATATTATATACAACTTATATTCTTCAACAACAACTTAAACTACCAAGGAAAAGTTTATTAACTTTTGGCCCGTAAATCATTTAAGTTACATATAATCTATTTTTTATACATGTATCGAACAAACACATTAGTATATATAGGAATTCTAGTATTATTGCTAGAATATAAATTTTGGGATTTAAACTCCATCTCTAATTGCATGCAACATCAGCATTTTAACGTAAGACTCACACATAGACTTATCATAAATGATGAAATTAAGCAATATTTTATTATATTATTAATATTTAAATCATTTAATATAATTTTTTCTTCCTTTTCTTTATTGCCAAATATAGAAAGAGAATTAAATTTTCTTTCTTATCAATCTTTTTTCTTATTTCTCTTCATTTATACTAGAAATGGAAAAATAATTCATTTATCTATCATCCATCCAATTCATTCACAAGTAAATTCATTAAATCTATCTAATACAAAAAATAAAATAAATAAAAATTAATGGATTGGATCTAATCCATCCATTTAATTTCATGGAAGGTTAGTGATCCATTGACTATTTTTCAAAATCCATTGAAAAAAGTAAATTTCATTGCATAAAAAACAAAAACAAAAATTCAAGATGAGGTTGAACTAAAAATATTTTGCTTGAGACGAAGTCAGAGGTTTGATGGAGATTGAACTAAAGATATTTCAGTTGAGATTGAACTAAACAATACATGTGATGTTTAAATGAGTATACAAATATATATATTTTCTTTTTCATATGTAACTCCAAACTTTTAACCTTAGTTTCTTCTTATGTAAGTTTTTTTCTTTTATAATTTTTGATAAATTATAATTATAATTTAAAGTTTAAACTACAAATTTTTTATTGATTATTGTCATAAAATATTTTTAAAAATTATGTGGTCTCTTTAAGTATAGGTTATTGGCCTTTTAAAAGACTTTAATATAAAATAGGTCATTAAATAGACTAACGAGTCATACTAGCCTTATATAAAGGTTAGACTAAGCCTATAAAAAGTCTATGAAAGGTAATAAACCCAGACTTAGATCGTATGAAATTTATGAAAAGTCTAACTTAGTCTAGCTCATTTTTATCATTACCTCTTATCTTTTTTATAAGACTCAATTAACTAATTCTTTAGGATTAAAGAATTTATTTAATTTAGTTAGTAGCATTAAATATATCCTAAATTTATATTTTTTTCAAAATTATTCATAACATTAATAAAATATTCATATTCTTCTTATAAATATTTCATTAGTTTTAATTCTTTTAGTCTTTTACCGTTAATAAATTTATGACTATAATTTTATTGGTTATACATGTGAAGAGTCAACATAATATTCCTAAAATTCTCTTTACACAATATAAAGTTAAATTTTCAAAAAACCTAAACATTAATATATTTCACTTACTATTTCATGAGCTTAACAAATAACTTATAATTAAGGATATTTTTATGAAAAAATAATTAATGCATGAAACATTACAAATTGATTCTTATAAAAAGAATCAAGTCAATGTTCTAATTTGCGTCTTATAATAGGATTTGAAAAGGGTTGTATATAAACTTAAATTATTATCTATTATACTAACTTATCAATTATAAAAATTTATTAAACTTACAATTTTATTATAATAAAAAATAATGTCTTAAATGTACTTTAAGTCTCTGCAAATATGATTATGTTTGGTTTTAGTCCTTGTAAAAAAAATATTTTTAAATTTATGATATTTTCTTAATATTCTTTTTTAGTCTTTACTACTAACTCTACTTAGTTTAGTACTCACATAATCGACAAAATAAATAATATTTATTAAGATAAATAAGGTGGAAAAATATTTTAAAGTAGGATAATTAAATTATTTTTAGGTGCATAATTCAATTAATCAATGTATTTATTATTTTATATAAATAAAATGGTTATATATAATTTACTTTTATAATTTATTTTTAATATAATATGAATCATGACTATTATTTTTTTAATATTTTTCTTACTTTTTAGTTAACTAATTTACTTTTAATTTCTGTACTTATTTAAAAATATAATTTAGTTATGTATTAATAATTTTTTAATATATTATTTTTGTTATTTTTACGTTTCAATTTATTAATTTTGCCATATCTTAATATGATTTATTTTTTAAAATATTTTAAGTGGTGATTTTGTCTCTAAAGACAAAAATAAATTGAAATATAATATATTAAAAGTAAATTATAACATCGGTTAAAATTAATAAACTGAAATAAAAATAACATAAAAATAATATTTTAAAATTAAATTATAAATATATTATATATATACATATATATTTTAAACATACAATGTTAAAAATAAATTAATGAGTTAGAAGGTAAGAGTAGTATTAAAAGTAATATAATATATAAAAATAAGTTATAAAATAAAATTAAATATAATTATCTTATTTTATATAAAATAATAAATATATTATTTAATTGAGTTGTATACTTAAAAACAATACATTTATCTTAATTTATAATATCTTTTAATCTTAATTACCTTAATTAATATTATTATTTTTAGCTATATCAACACTAAACTAACTAAAGTAAGGGATAAAAACTAAAAAAATATAAAAAATGCTAAGAATCGAAAAAGAACAAATTTATTTACAAAAGCTAAAACCAACGACGCCATATTTGTTGAGACTTAAAACATATTTGTAGAGACTTAAAGCATATTTTAACATGAAAATAATTTGTAAAATTATATAAGATAATTTAGGTTACATAATACATAGGATTTAGTTTTGTTTATAATTATATAAATAATATATTTCTTAAAATTGTGAAATTTTAATACATATAAAATATATTTAAACGCTTTTATAATATTTTTCCACAAATTCTCCTACTTATTAAATAAAGAAAATTAAATATATTTAATATTTCTAAAATAGTATATATAATTTATATTTTATATTATAAACCAAACAAGTTTGTTGGTTTTGTGGTTATAATTTTATAATATTTTTTAAACTATTTTTTTGAATACAACATAAACATCAACATCATTCCTAATGAGCCATGTAAGCGCTCAATAAAATTATTGAAAGACTAAAATTTAAAAAATATTATATATGTAACAATATATTATTAGTTTATTTAATGAATGTTAGTGGTTTATTTAATGAAAGTATCAGGGCTCCTCAGTAGAATTGACCTTTTTTTTTCTACCCTACCTATTTCTTCTTGCATTAGAACAAAGTATTGGGTTCTATGGTTAGTTTTGTTTTGCAAAAGATCTTTGTCACTCTTTGATGTGCTAGTTGATAGATATATAAGTTTCAGAAACACAAAGAAGGAACGCACTGTGGCGTAGACACAACGTTGTACATTGACAGGTCTTGCTTGCCTCAGTTGTGGGTATACTGTAAGTGTATGATATGAAAGGCTTATCATGAACATGAAAGAACTATTGTTAATGGGCTTTCACCACTGCTTGTCATCACTATAATTCTCTAATACATCTTACAGGACTCGATCAATTAGCTTTCTGTTTGTTGGCAGAGGAACAGAACACATGCACGTGAGGATTCTGTACATCGTAAAATTCCTGAAACATCAGATCAGAAGTAATATAATTCATGCTCCATTTGAAGTATAAAAAATACAATAGCTTATTAGATTATGGATTAATTTTTTGTTAAATATGTGAAGTCTGTCCCAGTTATATGCAGCACAATATCTGAAAATTAAACTTTCCTCGGTGAGCTAGTGAATGTAATTAAGGAAAACTAGTAGCATGCCCTTCCCACATAAATTGGTTGATTACTTGGAAACAAATCAAACATGTACCATTTGACCTAACCACTCATTGGCTGCAACTTTCTTTACATTAATTTTTCACAGTTTTTATGTACATAACTTCTCACTTATTTTTATTTTTCAATATTTACTTTTAATTGTAATAATTTCTTCATTGTTCTGCCTAATTTTTTTGTCAAATCAAATATTAATTAATAAAAGCATGTATATATATATATATTCAAACTTAATGGAGGACAATTAGAAAATTGTTTTTGTTATCTATTTACAGTTTTACATTTGTGATGTATTTGATAAAACTATCAATTATTAAATTAATTGCAAAATTACCTTGAGTAAGAAATAAATAATGAACAATCAATTATTAGTTTTATACTATAATTAATTTGTTTGAAGTTTTAAGAGATCAAAGTATATCGTGAGGGCGAGTGAAAACTTATATGCCTATCTTGCCTCAAAATCCAAGACACTGAATTTTACATTATCATAGATAGAGAAGCATAATTATCTCGAGCTTTACTTCATATTCAAACGGTCATACAATAAAATTTAAAATGGTTCCAGTACAGGTAGCCTTGTATAATTTAAGGTGCTTTACATTAAACTATAATTATAAGGCTATCAGCGATACGTAGAATTTAAAAACATAAACTTAATTCCTCTACGAACTTTTACCCAATTAGTGACACAAGTTTTTCGGAGACTCCTAATTCTCAATCAAGTGATTTGTCTGCACATTAGTCTATATGTACTTCTTGTATATGAGGTCTTAGATATTTTTGTAGCCCCTTCCCCACCAAATAATAATAATAATAACAAATTTAAAAACCTCATGATTCAGCTGCACATTATAGCAAGTGTTTGTACATTTTGCACATTATTGATTGAACCTAAAGCAGTAGTGTGTGGTATCTGGATCAGAAAAGAACATAGCTAGCATTAGAATTAAATTGGCTCTAATTTAATTCAACAGTGTAAGTGCTAGTTAGTGATTTTTAAACGGAGAGGTATATCACTTTACAAGGGCGGGGCTGTTGTTAATTGAAAATTCTGTATCTGGACTATTTGCATCCAATCTTGCAATCCTTGTGTTGTTTGGATTGCGCATGATAATATTCTAATTGGTTTGTAAAAGAAAAAAATAAATTGGAACGTAAAATTTGCAAGTGATTCAATATAGGACATAGTATTTAACACTGTATTTGAAGCGGATTGACCTAAGAATATTACGAGTCTTGTAAAGAATTTTTTCACCATATATCTAAATAAGACATCCTAACAAAATCTAGAGAGTTAGTAATTATTCTTTCACTTAAAATAATTATTGTTTTAAAATTTTGTATTAAAAATAAGGAAATAATCTAGTCTCAATTTTAGAGAATTAAATTATCATCTCACTCCATTGATACCTTTTTATTTACTCGATGAATATATCAAAGGACAATATAAAATTGAAAAAAATTATATATTAAAATTTTAAAATATAACTGATAGAAGTTAAATATTGAAAATTTCATTTATAAGAAAAATTATTATGAAAAAGCTTGAAACGATAGGTTCAATTATTTCTCTAATTAATTAGATTATTTAAGGTATTTGTTTATCAATTAATATGTGGGTTTGGGTCAATTTTTTATTTAATTTTGATATTATTTACCGATTTGTGTGAATATTCTAAAATTTTATATATATATATATATATATATATATATATATATATATATATATATATATATATATATATATATATATATATATATTTATTAGTGTAGGTGTACTCACAGATTGAATTTAATAAAAAGAATTGGTTTAAACTGGTCAAACTTAATTAGGTTAGGTTTAGCAATTTTTTTAAAAAAATTATACTTTTCTTAAAAAAAAAAAAAAGAAATATTAACAAAAAATCAAAATAAAATTGAATAGAAAGGGAGAAAATTAAGGTGATTAAATTAAGTAAAAATTTAGGAAAAATTTTACTCACCTCCTCTACTTTATTTAATAAAAAAAATACAATTTTTAATATTATCTAAGGGAGATGAGTGTTCTTCAAAAACTAAAACAATATGTGAATGTGATCTGCAAATACTTCAAAAAAAATTAAGTACAATTTTCTCATAGATTTGTTGAGTTTGAAAATACTATAACTCAATACCTAATCCAATAAGAACCAGGTTACAATCATTTTGACCTAAACTTGAATATTCAAACTAATCCAATTTTTTAATTTAGATTGACTTGAGTGTTGAGTTCACAGGTCCTGTCACCCCTAATATATGTTTGGGATTTCAAAACTTGAATGATCTACGACTATCACCTATGACCTGGTTTTTAGTTAGTTTCTTCGTTCAGGCAATTTTATTCCAAAACAACCCGATACGCACTAAAGAAATTAAAAGATGAAACTAAAGAACTACGCTATCTTGTTTAATTTCCAGGTATTGGTTAGTCTTCTTTACCTAGAAAATCAGCCAAAAAGAGAAAAACATACATACATGCAATTGCCCTAGCAACCAGGAACGCATACTAAAACATAGTAAAAACACATGGAGAGACTGATAGCATAAGCTTAGTGAAACTAACAAGCAGAGTTACACACAAGACACATGCTAGTTGCACTTTATTTAACCGGTGCGCTCAGTACATGCAACACCATGCATACATATATTCATGAAGCTTCGTCTCCCACATGCACAGTAGCCAGAGCTAGCCGTGTATGGGTGGAGTGCGAATATGGAAATAGTGGTGGCTATTAAGGGTTGGTCCTGAAACATTGCCATAGTTCTGATAACTATCATTTGTTTTATTATCGTTGCTATCTCCGTTGTCACCAATCTTATTATTAGCCTTGTTATTGTTGCTAGAATCAACAGTATCGGTATTTGCACTGGAAGAACCCTTCATGGAGTGGTCATTTGTGTCGCTACCAATGCCCTTTCGACCAAGAGCAGTTTCGCTCAATAGATTGCGCTTTGCCTTTGTTTTTTGCTCATTCTCCACCTTCACTGCACCGGCATGCAACATGGTCACCATCATAATGAAGGTAAACGAGAGTGCAAGTAATAAGGTCCTCATGCTTGACAATTTCCCGCAACCTAAAAACATAAAAGAAAAATATCAAAAGTAACAAATGATGTAATAGAAAGAGATAGAGATAAAAAATTGTTATATAATAACACATCTATAATTAGGTATGTGAATTATATTAATCTCTAAAAATATTTGTTGCTTGTGGATTTATGGTAAGCTTCTAGGTCATACTTCATAAAAAAATATAAGGTAGTTAACCGTGTGAGGAATTATGAGAGCTTAATTACTAATCACCTACTAATTAACATGACCAAATCAAATTTCGAACATAAAAACGTAGTGGAAGTTAATATAATTATTTAGACATGTATGTATACTACTAGCTACTACTACCAAGTTATATGCTAAATGTTTGGGAGCTACGACTATTGTGCTGCAAAATGTGGCAATTTATAGAGGCGATATTGTGTGAATTGAAAGTACTGTTGGGAAGATGCTAGAGTAGTCCCAGAGGAAGCACTATAGATGGCAAAGAATTTGAGTGGGGTTGCCACTAATTAATTCTATCGCTTGGCAAGGCCACCAAAAATTAAATTATTAATATGATCGGTAAGTAATGCAATTTCATGGTTTATGTTCAATTATTTAATCATTAAAGGCAAAATTTCCGCTTCGTGATTTAATAATGGGAGACAATTTGCTATTTTTTAATTGTTCCAGAACTGTGACTAGTTGACTGGCAATTTTTACGAAAAATATCCGATATGGTAACAAGGTTTATAGTAATGAAATGTTGGGTGGGAAGAAAGATATTTGCTAAACGAACATGCTACTAACGTACGTTAATAGTAATTGTAAACCGGTGTGATTAAATTACCACGTGAACCACGAAAACATAATAACATGTGTTAACCATGCATTCAACATATATATATCAACTGTTTTAAGGAGCCAAAAGAATATTGATGGGATGGATAAATTCTTTACTTTTAAATGACTTTTGGCAGTGCTTGGTACCTCCAACGGTCTTATAGCCTTCACATCCTTCCTCCATGTTTTGTCCATTTCGCAATGATATTCAAGAGTCATCTAGAGACCTATTTTTCTCAAGTGATTTATCGGTACAGGTTTGGTCAAATTAATAGTAGCGAAAGGGAAAACTCACTTCACTAATCATTTGGTTCTAGTAAAAGGGAAAACTCTTAGCAGAATTTGGATGATAATTTGGTTGGTTGCTATGCTATTATTTGGTCTATATAGCTTCATAGGAATGACATAATTTTCAACGAACAAGTGGAATTGAAGAGGATGTTGATACTCATCAAAGATTAGATCCTCGTTTTGGATATCTTCAAAGTTTGAGATTTTTTTTTTTATCAATGAGCCTCCTTTACACACATGGAGAATATACCATTTGGATTTTTTTATAAGCAGAATATATTAATAAACACGGTACAAGACTCTAACCCAAGTATACATATGTTTGATATTTTTAATTTTCAAAAAATGAAAGAAATTTTATTTTAGTTCTTAGAAAACAAATATACGTAATGCTTTTTAATCTCATATAACCACTAACAAATTTTTAATCTTAACTATATATATATATATATATATATATATATATATATATATATATATATATATATATATATATATATATATATATATATATATATATATATATATATATATATATATATATATATATATATATTCAAAAAAATTAATTGATAGCAGGTATTAAACTTTTACTCTTATACAATTTAATACCTTCACGTAAAACATGAAATTAGCCCATCTAACTATTGATCAAATTGAAATTATATAATATAAATTAAGTCTATAAAATAATATGTACTTAGATTGGTAAAACTGTTGGTCAAACAACAATAATATATTTTTTTTATATGGATTTGGATACTCCTTGTACCTATATTATATATATTGTCCTTTGCTAAAAAAAATGTCTATAAAATATTATGCAAATAAAAAAATCAATTAATACTTCATCGCATACTTTATTTTGAAGGATACTGTATTTTTTTTAAAATATAAGTTAATCAATTATTAGATAATGCAAAATTTGTGATATAAGATAAAAAAATAATATTAAATAATTCATCAATCAGATTGATTAATTTCATATTTAAAAAAAATATTAAATGATGTAAGCACCCAAGTTTGACATTCGGTGTCAATTAATCGAGTCTCATGTACCTCCATTTATTTTTTGAAAAGAATATGTTAATTAGTTATAAATGCGATAAGTTTAAAATTTATCTAAGTTGTAATTATTAACCTACACTTTTTTTAAGAAAAAAAATAAACGAGAATATTAGAAAATCTCGATATATTTTATTATAGCGTAAAATTTCCTTCCTCTACCATTTTTTCGTTTCTCTCTCTCTCTCTCTCTCTCTATATATATATATATATATATATATATATATATATATATATATATATATATATAGAACAGCATGAAGGAAGAGGAGGAAGATGACCCCCCAGTTGTTTTCCCCCAATAGAAGTATACAAATTACATTTACAATCGATAAAGTGTCTCTTGGGAAGATGCTAATTTTGATTGGTTGGCATAAAAGCATTAGATTTAGCCGTGGATTTTGCCATTATGTCTTGTTCATCCATATTCCATACTACAAATAAGCTTCTTGAATTTGGGTCCAGAAACTAAGTTGGAATATATATCTTTGGATACTGTCACGACACCGCTTCCTTTTATACTCCTAATTACACGGCTCATTCAAGGTACTTGAGACCCTATATACAAAATTTATATAGGATTTTTAATAATATGAAATATATAATATAAAAAGTATTCATTTTTGTTTTTTATTATCTAAGTTAAATTTATATAATCAAGTTTAGAATTGTTTTTTCTAATCAATACACAATATAGTTTGTTTAGCAAGTGATTTCAGCTGGTTTATATATAACTTATTTAAATTGCTTATAAACTCATTTAACTAAAATATAAATGTTTGATTAATGGCTCACTAACTTCTATTGTTTTTATTTTTCAAAATTAATTGGATAGCGTTTGAGTTTATAACTTATTATAATTATTTTCAATCTTATTTTTAGTACTTTAATAAAATTTCTCATTTACTGCCTCCATTAATATTACTCTATTTATTGTAATAATTTTTTGCTTTAGTATTATTATACAATTTATTTTATTTTTTAATATATATATAGATATCCTTTATGTTATTTTAAATTTTACCAAATAATTCTAATTTAATAAACTAGTTTAACAACGTAAAAATTATACTTTTAGCTTTCAACTAGCCTAGTAGTTATTTTTGTCAAATACTCATTAACCAAAAATTATAATTAGAAGTTATCTAAAATTTTAAAAATATATTTTTAATTAAAACTAATAATATAAGTTTATAAAAAATTCTTAAGCCCATATAATTAATTTTTAAATATGAATATAGGTATATTATTCAATATTTTTGGGTTTCATACAAAAATGGTGGCATAGACATATAAACCTTAATTACTTGTTTCGATCTGGAGCTGATTGTGTGAACCTATAGATCAATACTACGAACCAATTAAGTTTTCACTATACAAATCTAAGAAAAAATACATCTAATGTAATTTTATATTTTATAAGAACTGTAAAAACAGAAAATAAAAACCAGAGTCATCATCTTTGGTAAATTTAGCATTTGTGTGTTTTGGAATAAGCTTTCAGAGAGGCTCATTTGCGAGGGTGACTTTCTAAAGTCAGAAAATACGGTTTCACCACTGTACGTAAGCGATTGACACCATGGAAATGTATGTAGCTAATTAATATACGCATTAATATTGTCACTAACGATGCACTTTGCCATCACCAAAATGCATTAGCCCACTAAAGGCTCCATGAATATCTTTCTAGGGATGAGTTGAGCTGGGTTTATCATTGTTGTTACTTGACCCAATTTCATTATCTTAGTTTAACTGCCTTTGTATCTTAAGTTCTTAACAAGCATCTCAGTATCTAACCAGAGCTCCTCTTACTGTTAGTATTAGGTATATTCTTATTAATTCTAATTCATATTTCTACTTTTACTTTATCTTAGACTTAGTCTTTGTAGGGTCCACAACCTATATCTACTAAACTCAACTGCAAGAAGGAGCAGTTTACTAGAGAAATCCTTAAACTCATGTGTGTCTTAAATTCATGTGTGGGCCTTGAATTTTGGGCGGACCACTTCGGATCAAATTGTAATGTTTTGTTTTTTTTTTTTCTAGTAAACCTATAAGTTTTATGGGGGTTTAGTGGCTTTTATAACGATATAATACAATTAGACATAATATACACGTAATTGAATTAAGTTGAAAAATATTTTTGTATATGAAATAAATCGACACTGAAAAAGTTGATGTATTTTAAGAAAGCGAAATTTTCGTACTTAATTTATTAAAAGTGTATTTTTTTTTATATAAAATACAGAGAAAAGTCAACAATCCTATATTCGATTTACTAAAATATTTTATCGAAAATGCCAATTATTACTTCTCTCTCTATTTTTTATAATTCAACTACTATTACAGAAATAAAATAAATTAAAAATATTGTTATTCAAAAAATATTCTTTAACAAGTTGATTTTTTTTTATTGTGATCAAGAATTTTTTTTTAAATATTTCATTACGTCTTTGTCCTTGATAAGAATAATGATAATATTTACAAGGATAATAATAAGATTTTTCATGGAATATTCTCTCATTTTGATATTTTGTGCTCAACAAAATATATATATATATCACTTTGTTACCTCAAATTTTCGGTCAAGTTTACTGGCACACCTTGTCATGACATCCACATCAAATATATCACATTCAAATTTCTCGGCATCTAATCTAAAATGTTATCATCCTCTGCTTTTTTATCGACCAATTGTGTTTATACTTATCGATGTAAATAGATTGAAACTTTACTATCCAATGACGATAAGCACTGCAGACTTTTACTTGTAACTGCAGCCATTGATTTACACTTTGCACACATTTATTATTACTATCATACACATACGTTTTGCAGAAGAGTTCAAGTCCCTCATGATTAACAATAAAAATTATTTTGAAGCAGATTTCGTGGGGAAGGCCACGCATGATTCCTGGCTTTCCTGCCGTGAAAGGCAATTAATGCGTATTTGAATAAGTTTATTCTAAGAAGATCTTTCGTACAATACTTTTGAAGAAAAAATTATTATATTCCATAGTATATGGTAAAACAGACGTTTAGTTATGTGGGTGGTTCAAATTTACTCAACTTGTAAGAATATTTGGTGATATTAAATTGAAAAATATTGAATGGTAAAATAATAGGTTGTGTCAACTGTGAAGAATAGGAAAATGATTTTTTTTTTCTTTTAAAATAACTTTTCTCTATTCATGTAATGATTCCTCTCTTAATTGGTTAAAAACCCATTAATAACACAGTTCAGTAAAGAGTAGTCATTCTTATCAAATAATATTGCTGTTTTAAAGTAAAAATTATTTTCATATTTAAATGATTTCCCTCGGCTACAAATAATACTCAGACCATCATTTCACTGTGCATTGTTCGTGTGATTTGTACATTTCCGCTGCTTTTTGGTTTATGGGAATTGCTATAATATGTTCGTTCATCACACCTCACAAGTCACAAGCTACAGTGTGTGTCTTGTTTGATTCATTGTAGTAATAGAAAAAAGAAAAACAATTAAGCAATCTAAAGTAGTGAACATTTAGTTTTTTTTTATTGGATGAAGAACAGGGATCAACATTACCTATCTATGACACATGAATTAAAATGTTTCATGTAATTTACCCACGTCAAAATCAATTACGAGGAATATGAAGCCAAAAATCTTCAACAGAAAACGACACTAAGTCCCTCATCGACTTCCTTCCCTTCTCTTGCCGCCGCCGCCACGAAGCCCAACACCGCTTTCGTCGACCAAGATTCCGTCATCCTCTCCACTGATCCGCGCTACCGAACCACCGAGGAACTCGACCGAGACGGCAACCTGCTCGGCGGAGGCTTTCACTACTACGACGACCGTCCCACGGGAATCTCGTCGGCAATTACTCTTCCAATTCCAGGTGGGTTCATTTTCGGTTTAATTTGCATTGCTTCCTTTAGAAAAATTCGATCCAATCTAATTCTATATGATGCAATTTTCAATCGCACATCTTTATTAATATTTTTATTTTTTATTATTAAAAGACTTTAATTCAAATGTTAAATATTATTTTTTAAAAATATGTAATATTTAGAAATAACTTATTTAGAAATAAAGAACATCAAAAATAAAAAAAAATCTATATTAATTAATCAATTAATTGTCTTGTAGCATAATTTTTTTTAAGGTGATAGGAATATATATATATATATATATATATATATATATATATATATATATAATTACAATAAAAATTAAAAAATGAAATATATATAATTTTATTATAAAAAAATTGTAATAAAAATAATAATAAAATATCAAAAGAAATATAAAAGTTACATATAAAATATATAATAATATATATGTATTAAAAAATATTAATTTGATTTGCATTGATTTGGTTTTACACACTATGAAATACAATTCAATTATTGACTAAGAAAATGATCTAAAATAATTTTAAAAGATTTGATTTTTTTTTATTTTTGATTTTTTTATCAATTTATTGTTTTATTTTTGGATTAAATTGAATATGAATACAAGTGATTTTAATCCAAAGAATGAATTTATAAATACATGAATTAAAGCCAACAATTAAGGAGAAATTTTAATATATATGTTACGATCTTTGTAATTTTTAAACACCAACTACTCTTCTTATATGGCCAATTATTAACATAAAAACTTATATCAAATTTAGATTAATTTAAGAATAAAAAAATACTTTTTACATTTTTTTTAAATGTACTTATCCATATAGATGTGCATGACTTGTTCCATTGCACTAACTCATCATAATCTGATGTTAATTTTGACGATTTCAAGTTTTATAATAGTAAATTATCAATTTCATTCTTGAAAGTGAGACTCTAACAAGTTAATTTTAGAAGAAAAAGAAAAATGCAAAAATATCCTTTAATCTACATTTCACCAATTTGTTAAATTAGTGTAAATGTTAGTGAACATTGATAACACTTTACGGAATGTTTAGTAACACATTATATGCCATCTTGGCACTTCCTCTCTCGTCTAGTTGGTTTGTGATCATTTATCCATGTCATCAAGACTAATTCGAAGTGATGTTTGTGAAGTTGATGAGACGTGGACAACTTCTCCCTTTTCTCACCCATTCCACTGTTGTTGAAGCTATGTGAACGTTCTCGGCGAAGACTTAATGAAAAGTTGTCCGGCGTGGAAGTGAAGAGAAGAAGGTCGTTTCAAGGTACGTTTTGCTCTCATTAAACTCATTCTCATAGCTTGAATAAAAGATTTTGATATTTAATAATGAAGTCCTAGATCATAAAATTGGTTGTGAAATCAAATGTAAGAAAATCTTAATCCATAACAAAATTTAATCATATTATTTATTAATCTTAGAAATATCTGGTTATGAATTTAGTAGTTAAACCTATAAGGTGTACAAAATACATTGCCAATTTATCATAGTATTAACGGGCGATCAATATCGTATGACGAATCATAACATCACTGCATTTTTAACCAACAAAAATTTACAATTGATTGCAACATAAAAGAAATTCTAACAGACAACACTGCCAGCACACTTCATCTTGCTTGATATTTTGTCCTGTCTGTTTGAAACTTGGGGGAGACCTCTCGGCATATCCATGTCGATCTTCCTATTTTTCCTTTCAATTTGTTAATCTATATGCTGGACTTATGGTCAATGATTATACTGATTCCCACCGCTGCTTTTTGTCCCCCCCAAATACACGAGAAGTAAAGGATGTGTTGTGTCACATTAACTTTTTCCATTGAAGTCCACTGTGGATATATAATTTCAACATTTAGTAAATGAATGTGACCATTTCAATTTTATATGTTTATTATAATAGGTTTGTCATATGATGGGTGGTGGTGCGGCTTGAAGGCAAAATCAGATTTGATTTCACCTAACATACTGGCATCCCATTTTTAACCATCAACAATATGTCATTTTGAAAGTGTATCAAATGGATACTTAAACCAATTTCTAACACAAAAATCGTTATGCCAATACTAATGTAAGAATGGTAATAATAACATTCATAAATACTAAATCAGCTTTATGCATTTGAGACGAGGACATGTTGTTAGGAAACATGCATGGTTTCATAAGAGAAAAAATAAAAAATAAAAACTGAATGTTATTAGATTAAGCATGAAGTAGTAATTATAAGATGATTATATAAGCCTTTATATAGGTTAACTACTAATCACAAACTACATGTTTAATACATATTGGCACTGAAACTCGAATTCATCACTATAAATGTTCTGAACCTCTTGTGGTTGCTTTAGCTAGCAGCGATCATTTGAAATTCCTACTTTGATAGCTGGAATTTTGACATGAAAACAGAAACATTCTGTGTTCTTCGATTAGGGGATAGCACCACTCATTCAAAGAGAAGGAACACATGCATAAATTTTAACAACGTTGTTTCAATTGTTGGCCTGGATTTGTTACGAAGTATGGGAAAAAAAAGAAGCTAGGAGCGAAGCCAGACGTAATTAAGAAGTTGAAGAATTCTGATAAAGTAGTTTAAGGTAAGGATTGCTTACGATGTTGGTCATCACTCATTACTCACCTTTTGCTTTTAGGGTGAGAAGATGAGAAGGGAATGGGTTAAATTCCAGTATAAGGCATTATAATTTATGAAATATATTGCTATTGCTTATCTCATTTCATATATTATCGATGGAGACAGTGTTACCTAATATGCTATTTCAAAGATGTGGTTAAGAACCTACAAGAAAGGATGACAAAGAATGCTGATAGAGTAGTGTCATTGATCAAAATGTATAGGTTCTATTCTTTTTTAAGTGAGTCCAATAAGATCTATTTCATACTGATAATAAGATTCACCAAAAATCATTGATTGGAAAATGACTTCAATTCACTTATGTTGTTTGAATTGTGATGGTGAAATAATTGCGCTATCACAAAACATGAGTTACTTGTGCCCAGCCACTACTAGTAGTCAAAAAAAGTGAAAGTTTTGATATAATCCATGAGTATACTTTTTAAGCCAATGCATGTGATAAATATGTGAGAGTAAGACATTCAAAACTTAACTTTACTTAAAAGTAAGATTTGGTGCATCAGCTTCGGCCAAATTTGCACTAAAACAATATCTTATGTTTGAGTTTTTGAGCCAGTGGGACATGGAGAGTGTGTGCATATCTACTTTAACTGTTTCTGCTTTACCGAAACTCAGGGAGAAGACTAGCTGTTATGTACCATTTGCTCGTGCTAGGAGTATAATCATGCAGGGAAAGTAAATTTGACTACTTAGCACCGCATCGAATTTTGTGCACATTCATGTTTCTATGTTCACATGCATGCCACCCATAGTGATTTATAGTGTGTTTAATTAGATACTTTGGACGTGGATGCTCGATGCAATTAATAATTATTTTTGTATTATCTATTTTGTACTAAATGTACATTTTATATGAGAAACTAAATACAACTTAATTGAGATGGTACCAGAATGCGAGTTTAGAAAAAGTTTTGTGTGGAAGTTATGTAACTCTTGTGTCGTTCTCGTACCTGGACAGAGATTTCTCTTTCAAGTAACTCAACTTGTGGAAATACCATATAAATTTAGCCAAAAAATTATTATAACTTATATGCTTGCCTAGTAAAAGTTCAAATGCATTAGCATCAATCTCTAACCATAGTATTAAGCAAAGTTGCTCAATTCTAAATAGACTTCACTAGGACATATATATGACTTCACTACAACATATGTGATTTTTTTTTAACATTTACAAAATGTTAGAAAAATATAAAAAATATTACCTATTATTTTTTATAACATTTTAATAAATATTGTATTTCAACATGTTACAAAATACCGTAAACAACATATAAATATTCCTAGAAAAAAATATTTATAACATTTGTACACTAATTAAAAGTTATATTATCTTCAGATGATATTTCCTCCGAATGGTATAACTAAATTTTTTATCTAATAAAGCCTTCAATTATCTTACTTCTTTAAATCCACGTCTCATCAACATTTATATCTCGCTAAATGGACCCCCAAAGTTCTAATTAATAAGGAACCGTTGTGATCTTTAAATTTTTTTAATCCTAAAATCAAGATATTTTGATGTTTATTAAATTACTATTGTGATTTATTTGTGTTTGTTTTATATTTGATATATGTTTTATGCTTTTTTATTTTTATTTTTTATTTGTCTAATAAACTAATCCATGAGTTGTTTTTTTTAACTTTTTTAAATATTTATTTTATTTTTTTTATAAATTTTTACAAATCAATCAAATATTGAGTTGAGTTAACTCAATAAAAAAATAAATTCAATCTGCAACACAATAACATTGAGTTGAGTTAAATTTTTTAACTCAATAAAAAAATAAGTTATCTTTTTTTTAACTTATTTTAAGTATTATTTTTATTTTTTTTTATAAATTTTCACGAATCAATCAAATATATCCTACAACTCAATAACATTGAGTTGAGTTTTTTAGCTCAATAAAATAAATAAATTTAATCTAACCCAAAATCTATTTTTTAACAAGTCAAGAGAAGATTGAATTGAATTAAATTGGGTAAACTCATTTTGACATATACTTGACTGATACCGTAACTAAGAAAGGGTTTCTTATTCATAAAAATAGCATAAGCGCGTTTTAAGGTGGAATTATAGAATTAGGTAGATCAGCGTTGGAATCCACACATACCAAGCAATCAACAATTGTGGTGTTTAATTAACTTGTCACTCATTTTGTACGAAATATTTGTATTACTCGTTTTAGAAACACTCAAAAGTCGATGAGATGAGATTAGAAACAGAACCAATTAGAGCAACCATTAACTTGGGTGCAATGTTCCTAATTTGGTATGGCTGAGTTGGTTAGTAACGAATTCCTTAACATATCTTAAGTTGGACTTGGTCTTCTTGGCGCCCAAGTTTACAATTTTGCTATGTGCACCTTGACTCTGAAGAGGATGGACATGTTAAGTATAATCATTCATTTGACTGGACTAGAATATAATTGAATTATGTTTGGATTACCCTTCAACACTGATTTGTACTGTCTTGCTTTCTGCTTCATTTAATGCTCCTCCCTTATCTTTATTCTGTCGCACCCAAAGGAGGCAACCTTCTGGCACATCATAATGCCTTAGAGTCCTTTACCATTATTTTAAGGTTTGTGTCATTTCTATGTCACCACATGGCCATTAAAAGTAACAAATTCTTACCTCAGTTAATATGTGAAAAAGTTATATAGCGTCTTACCTTCTTTTTTAAAGTAAATCTTTTTGTAAAACTTCTACACTTTTCAACCATTAATATATAAATATTTATATTATGCACCAACCTAGGGAACAATTTTTATAATTGCGGTGGTCTATGTTAAATACGAATAAAAAATACAAAATATTATTTCTAAACTTATATATTAAAATAAATTAAAATAACATTTTAGTCTTAATTATAAAAATAAAACTCTTTTGTAAAATCTACTAGTGAATCATTTACTAGGTATTTTTAAAACAAAATTTAAATTTATAATTTATTTATTAAAATTAACTGATTTAAATACTTTTATTAGTATTGATAAATTAAATATTTATTTTTTATATATAAGAATGAAATAATAGTATAATAATCCGATTTAACATAAGTAATAAAAAAATAAAAAGAGTTAACTTCAATTCTTTTCTAAGATTAGAGATAAATTTTTCTCTATTTTTTTACTAAAAAGTTCACTTGATAAATAATTTCAACATATTTATTAAAGATTTTATATTGATAATAAGATAATCTAAATAAAATATATAAATAGAGGATTGATTCTAATTTTATAATTAATTTTATATAATTGAATTATCTCACAACTCACATTTTTAATAATATGATTGACACCCTACTTTCTACTATGTTTATTACTATATTTTTACTATTGGAAGTGTCTTCCCATTTTACCATTTTTCTAACCCAATAAATTTTACAAAATCACCCGGCATGATATTAGCACTTATGTTTATGTTTTATGCAGCTCTGACCTTTTTTCAACATCTGTGATTGATTCATACTACTTATTATACTCATCCAACATTTTTTTTTCTTTTTATTTTATTTCATATCGATATCACGACACTCGCTAGATAAAAAATCGATTTTATGTTTGTGATCCCTCACTTAGTGATATTATCGAATGAGTAGCTTTCTACTTTCTACAGTGATATCCCTTGAGTACTGAGATTCGTCCAATGTAGGGACAGATCATTAACATTGGACCCCTGAATTTGCACCAAGCATTATGTTAGCACAATGTGCGAATGGGAGCTTGGTGGGAAGCAGCCTCCGAAATGAGAAGAATTGAAAAGCAAGAGGAGACACCAAATTTTGCTTCTGCTGCTTGGTTCTCATGGGTTAAATATTAAATAATTGAGGTTATATTGATAAAATATGTATTTCATAAGGTACTAGATCCTATTTCTAAATAAATTATTAGGTGAATCTAGATTATGGTCTCAAATAATTTTTATATAACACTAAATAAGTATTATTAATTTTTTATAAATTAAAAAACTTAAATATATATGTTAAATAGAAACTGAAACCAACCACTATTTAGTTTCCACGGGTAATAACTACTTATATCTTTAATCAAAACGTCAAAGGTTGCTATTTTGGACAATTAGATATTAATTTGTATTTTGAGTTAAAAAGAAAACTGAGACCTTAACAGCTTATGATTTAAACATCTGTAGTGTGGAGCATAAGTATCCACAACCTGAGAGGAGTAAAAGTGGAAAGGCAGGAACAAAATAGAGAAGAATGGCGGGGATAGAAAGGTGCCAGAACCCACAAAGCACATGCATCTATCACCCTCTTGCTTATTTTGCTGATAGCAGATAATGAAACCCCGTAATCATTGCACGGAATGAAAAGAAATAATTTGCGGGGCCTATATTTGCAGTCAATAGGTGAAAGACAAGTGCATGCCCCATTCAAATGGGTGATGGAATTGCTCAATGCTCATATCATAAAGTAACCGGGGCACCGAAACTCGAATATTGTCAGAATTTGTCAAAGTTGATCTTGGTAAGCTTTCGTGTTGATTGCCATTATGTTGCTTTTGATTTTCGGGCAAAGTTTGATGGGAGATATAGACATAGGATTAAATGAATGTACTGCTCATGCAGGGACACAACCTAAAAAATTTGGTTTCATTCACCCAACATAAAACCGTTTTAGTATAATTTGGTTTATTTCCTGTTAATTATACTTTCTTTCTTGAGTTTTTTATTATTTATTATATAAATTTAATAATCATATATAAATATAAAATAATTTTATACTATCATTTAATCACAAATTAAATTATTATATAGTAAAATAATTAAACTATTTTACATAGGAAATGAATAGTAAATGAAGTTTTTATTATCATTGACTGTCTTGGTTTATTGGCACAGATTGTTTATACTGTGGTTTTAAGTTTGAATTTATTAGAAAAACTTTGTCTTGCATAGTTGGAATAAAAAATCAAAATTTTATTGAAAAATAATAAATATTGTCTTCATTTTTTAGAAAGACAAACAAATTAAAAAGGAGAAAGATAATAACGAACTCCTCTAAGGTTCAGTCACCGGTATATCGAATGTTACAATAACAAACAAGTAATGAAAAACAACTCTTGAACTGTGATGCAATTTTTGCCACACTTTGGATAACAGCTTCCAAGTGCTGCAATAAGTAATTAATGATCAGTAACTTCATTGATTTTGTTATTATTTTTCAAGTTACTTTTTTTCTTTTTTGTCTAGGTTACTACTTACTAGACAGTAGAGAATCATTTGGATTAGTTTTACATTCAAATTAAGATGGGAAATTTTATCGCCATCGTAAAAATGTAAAACATTTTTTAACTGAAATATCTTTTTGTCAAATAATCACTTAAACGACATTTTCTTATTATAAAATTGCTACCCGTGAAATTAAAATTGAAATACTATAAGATTATCCTTATTTCAATTAATTGCATCTTAAAATGAAATGGTCATTATGATCTGTGATATCGTATTAAGTATATAAAATTAGGATAGAAAAGAATTACAATAATTTTCTACAAAATAATTTGGATGAACAAATACAAATTTCACGAATTTGGAGAAGTGATGTCCAATGTAAACTTATACATAAAGTAAACTAATTTAAAATAATTTATTATAATTTTTAGAGTTCTATGTACTTATTTTAATTTTTATATATGAAATTATTTATTAAGTTATCATAGGTAATGTTTTTTACTATTTATTTTTAATTGATAATAAAATTAATTTATTTAATATTTATAATTGAGACATTATAAATTTTCGGTAAGATTTAATTAACTTTTGTTTAAAAAATTACTTTCCACTGAATTAAGAAGAAGTTGTTGGAATTGTAATATTATTATATAAACAATATATGTATTTGAAAAAGAATTTAGTCTTCTTAATTTCTTATGTAATTGAATATGTCATTTAATACATCTTTCTTTACTTATATAATTTCTTTCAAAATGTCCATTTCTGAAAATACTATTTCAATATTTTGGCAGCTTTGCTCTATTCCAAATTCTAGAACTTATATTATTGAATGATGAAAAATATATATTTTAGTTAAGATTAATAGGTCATAACTCATATAAGCCAACCTAATGAGGTAGATATGGATTACAAGAGGATGGGTCATAATAAGATGATACAAATTGATAAACATATTTTTCAGAAAGAAAATCATTACTCTTAATACTATCAATGGATTAGTTAGAAACTTTCTATTGTTTAATTTTTTTGTGATGAATAAATATTAATAATTAACTAAATTTTGGGGGCTAAAACAAGGGTCTTAGTGGTCTTTAAATCTTAGGACATCAGTCTCTAATTCAAGTAATAAGAAGTTTGCTTTTGTATTAAATATTGAATTTAAATTTTATAAATAAATAAGTTAAAAATCGGTAAATTTTTATCCCTTTAAATAATCCCATATAACTCAAGTCAAATTAATTCAACGTAGATCTCGGATCCTGAAATACTCAAATAGAACATCACTAATGTGCATAAAAAATATGCTTTTAATCAATCACAAGAGTCACAATTGTTGAAATGCCTGTTTGTGTAATCATGAAACTAAGTTTGGTGGATGATTCACGATTTCCGAGGCAATGCCAACGACATTTTTTCAAAGCAGAAATACAAATTGCTTTCGTTCAACGGAAGTTGCCAACATAAATGCAAATAAATAAATAAATAAATAAAAAATAAACTCAGGTTCGATGAAAGATTTGAAGAGACAACAATAACCACCAAATCCAGGAACACACGATAAACCACCGTTCGTGGTCCCCTACCCTAAGTCTATAACCCTATTACATTAGTTTTTGAAGTTAAAAATTAAAAAAAAAATGTTAGTTATTTTATTTAAATCTTTGAATTTAATCACATACTGTGTTTCAATTTTTAAATGTATTTTAATATTATCATTTAAGTCATACATTATTTTTAAATTTTAAATTATTGTGGAAATTATATTTTCAGGCACTTCTTTAATTAACATTTTTTTAGTTTCAGAAATTATTGTGACAGTGTTTCGTACTTGGACTAAAACTTTACAAGGTATGTTTAAATAAAAATTGGAAGTGCTTTTAAAGAATTCCAAAACATTTTCTCAAATTTCAAGACGCAACAAAATAATGAAAAAAAATTATTATTTTAAGAATAAAACTATTTTTGAGTTCTTCCAACTTACATCCAAACATTTACTAAACTACAAGTATCATGGCTTTTAGATCTGAGTTATGTTATTTATATAATATTTTATTTATAATATTATATAATCATCATACTACATTTTCTTTTTTCATCGTCTTTTTTATTGTACAAAAAGTATATAAATTTATTTTACAAATATATTTATTCTTTTGTTATTTAATAGTCCTTGTACTACGGTGTGTCTTTCTCTAGAACCTAATAAAGTTCTGAAAATTAGATGAGTGAATGGAATTTGATAATAGCTTTATGTAGACATATATCCGTTAGATGTGATTTGGAGGATACGTTGGGTCCATTATTGCTAGCTGCCTGCCGAGAGGTATTCAGAGAAAGTCGAACTTGCATGTGTGTTGCCGTACCTTTTAGGGAAGTTACAAGAACAATAAATTTGGTAGGTTTTATATCAAGTTCTTCAAATATATGTCTACCCACATGTTACGAACTTTCTTAAACAAAAGATTCGAAATATACAATTAGTTTGGCCACATAAAAGTGTAATATTAATTTGGTATGTGGCAAGTTTAATTCATTGCGGGCCTTTGAGGCCACATGAATGTCCTATATGAAGTTAAAGTCGCCATATTCTAATTATCTAAACAACCCTAAATTTAGAAATTGGTCTTCCTCCCGTATTTCTAGGAAAGCAAACGCTGTTAACGGTTTTTAAGTACTTTTTAAGAATTTAAAAATAGAAACCATTGAATGAAAAGAAAAAGTTCTTTAATTTTTTACTATATTTGTATCACAAACATAATTGGAAGTGGTATATTTAGTGAGAATATGAGAAAAAAAATTACGTATTTAAAATTTTGGGTTTAAATCTTGTGAATAGATACAGTAACATCATACATTATTAGAAAATTTAAAATTTATTACAAAATAATTTTGTAACTAATTTTAAAATCAATATTTATTTTGTAACTAATTTCTAGTAGAAATAATTAATTATAAAATTATTATAATATTGATGATAGAATGAAATAAGTAGTAAATTAACTAAGAAAATAATCATAGTTAATTTGTAGTAAATTTTTAAAATTTGTAGTTATTTTCTAACTAATTTGTAGTAATAAGAAGTATAAATGAATATAACTTAAATTTAGTTAGGAAAAATAATATTCTAGTTAATTAGTTAGGATTTAGCTACTAATTTAAATGGTAGCTAAAATTAGTAACAAAATAAAATAATCTTGTAGTGATAGTGACAAAAATCGTGTATTGGATATGGTAAATATTTATTTTTATATAATTATAATTTATAATAAATAAATATTTTAATATAAATTATATTATAATTAAAATTTAAAATAAAAAAGATATATTTAAATATATAAATTATATTTTGTAATGAATAATTTAAAGAGAATAAATTAAAAGAGACAAACAATTGAAAATAAAATATACAAATAAAAAAATATAGTTTAAGATTATTGAGAAAGAAACTTTTTACTAATTGTAGAAATAAAATGTGTATAATTTACATATGAAATGAGAGAAAATAAAAAAATATTTAAAATATTTAATTGAGATTATAAAAAAATGATATTAATTAACTGCTTGTTTGAATTTAACTAATGATTTTAAATTCGAGTAGTCCTACTTAACTCAACTAGGATTATCTCCCATATATATATAATGTATAAAAAAAATGAGATTTTCACTCTATAAATTATATATTTTAATTTATTTATTTTATAACTAATATCCATGACAACCTTGTTACAATTTTTTTACAGTCTTAATATTCAAACACATCCATAGGATTGGGATCAAATTCATATTGAACTCTAAATTCTCAAAATCAGCTCAAACCAAAACTTTAATCATGGAAAAAAAGAAAAAAAGAAAAAAACAATATATGTTAGAACTTTTATCCCTATCGCATGAAGCTCCCAGCTAAAAAAAATAAAAAATAAAAAATAGTTAGAAGCTCGACTAACTAAGTACTACAAAAATGTAAGAGTTGAGCATGGAACGGTTTAGGTGGTAGATTTAGTTATGAATGTTCATAACACATAATTTAAAGTACAAAAGAAAACTAAAAAAATAAAAATAAAAAATGTTACATTTTTTTTTGTTAAATTGGAACAAATATAAAAAACCATACACAAATAGAAAAATAGACAATTTTGAATATATATGAATTTGACGTATCACCCTAAGTGGTATTTGGTTTTATGGGATTAGCATATATATGATTTGGATTTAATTTCTATGCATATTTTTAATCATTCAAATATAATGACAGGGAGAGGGGACTTAAAGTGATCAATTAGATTTTTTTTGGTAAAAATTAGTTATTGGTAAATTCGATAATACTTCACCCTTATAACATCTATAACAACATATAAGAAGCATGTAAAAGATTTTATGTTCAATTTTTATATCTATTTTATTTTTATAACTATTTTTAAATAGTTGTTTTATTTATTATTTTATTTTTTAACCCTCTAACTATTCGATAAACCACCTAATAACATACATTATATTTTTTATTTTAATTTAAATTTTTTAAAATCGCCAAAGAGACACCGGGTGCCTCTTTTTTCTCGGTGTTTATAATAATTTTTTACGAATATGTTTTTAATTAAAGTGTCATATGATGATGTGAACATAAAAATAAATGAGTCTAATTTATATATATTATTAATATAAATATTCTTACACAATCATCTAATATGAAATAATCATTTTTCACCTTATTTATTAATAGGATGTGGTAATATGGTAAATTTTCATTGATATTAATTAAAAATATTATAATGCATGGAAATTAAATTTAAAATATTTTTCTATCAGTTTAGATTCATTTAAAATATAATATCACATCTGAGTAAATCCTATTTTATTAAACCGGCTCATATTAGATTGAATTATTGAATTTCTTTACTTTTTAATTTATTTTTATTTTACTATTACTTAAAATACTACCTATGTCACCTATGTATTTTTTTTTTCCTTTTTCCTTTAGCTTAATTATTTTCCTAGAAAAAAAAAACTAACTACTTTAACTATTAACTTGTTTTTTATACTATCTAAATATATGAAAGTAGTTATTATAAAAAACGGAATTTGCTTATTTTAAATAGTAGTGAAACTTTTATCTTTTAGCATCTAAACAACCTAAAGGTTTTAAACATCTTTAACACTAAGATTTTTTTTTTTAATTTTACTATCAATTTTAGCTATCATTTAAATTAGTAGCTAAATCGTAACTAATTAACTATTAATTAACTAGCATATTACTCTTCCTAACTAAATTTAAATTATATTCATTTATATTTTTTATGCTACAAATTTTAAAAATTTACTACAAATTAACTAAGATTATTTTCTTAACTAATTTGCTACTTATTTTATGCTACCAACAATATTATAGTAATTTTGTAACTAATTATTTTGTAATAAATTTTAAAATTTCTTATAGTGTAACAATAATTGGTTTTACTATCATGATAAAATATGAAAAGTATAATATTATTATACTTGGTTCAATTTTTTAAAATGGGATCCAAACACAATCCAAACTTACATGAGAACAATTTATTATATATTATTATATAAGAACAATTTATAAAATTACAATATTTATTTGTTTTTCTCAATCTTACTCTTTATATTATATTTATTGTTTTAATATATATATTTATAAGATGATTAATATTGAATTGTTTTAAAATTTATTTTTGTACTTTGTATTTTTTTTATTATATAATGTGTGTTTAATATTGAAATTTTCACTTGAGTGCAGTATGGAGTGAGTGTGGACCAAGTTGGATTTATATAAAGTATGAGAGATTGTTCTAAATAAAATCAAACAAATTAGACTTTACTCTATACTTATATATAATTTTCTTATGATTAATTTTGAATTATTTAATTTTTTGTCTTTCATACTTTTTATTTATAATTTGTGCTTAATGTTGGAATTCTCACTCATATGGAATGAGTGTGGATTAGGTTGGATCTATATAAAGCATGAGAGGTTTGTCGTCCAAAAAGTTTTCTATTACTAATCCTCAAGTCTATCTAAATTGGTCTATTTATTATTTAGCCTATTGTGATGTGTGCATATTTTAAACTTAATTCATTCTTTTTTTAGTTATAGATATTTTTATTGTTTAGACTTATTCTTCGTGTTGGGCTTGTTTGCAAGTTACCTCAAATGCCATAAGTTCGTTATTCATTTTTTAGTTTTTCTATACTTATTTTTCTTGAGTCTCAAAGATCCAATTTTTATTTATTTTATTTGGCTTCTTTTTTAATCTTTTTTAGTTTTATTAATACAATCTATTAGGTAATTCAGTTTTGATACAATATTTAAAATTTTGCACAAGTCTAATATAGAGTGAGTGTGAAGTAAGTTAGATATGGATCAAACATAACTTGAAGGTGTATCATCTAAAATATTCAAATAAATTAGACTCAATGTATCTATGCTTATACATACTTTTACTTGTTTTTATTTGTCCAATTTAAGACAATAATGACTTTGTGAACATATCTACAATTTGATCTAAAGATGGTAGTGGAAGCAAATGAATGAGTCTAATTTGGATATTCTTGCAAATAACATGATAGTCAATTTCAATATGTTTAGTTCTTTTGGGAAAGGTAAAATTGTGAGCTAGGTAGATAATTGATTTGTTGTTATATTAGACAGAAAAAGATTGTGTAAAGGAAACATATAAGACTTAAAAGAGAAATTGAAGTAATTGCAATTCACAAGTAAGACTAGTCAAAGTGTGGTATTCGACTTTAGAGTTAGATCTAGAGACTGTAAATTGTTTCTTAGACTTCCATGAAATAAGAAAAGACCTAAGAAAAAACACAATATCTAGAAACAAAGTTTCAAGAGAGAGAGCATCTGGTCGAATTTAAGCCTACAAAGCTAGAAACTTTAAGTTGAAAGGAGGCAACGTAAAATAGGCCTTTGCCTAATGAACTTTTGATGTAGTGAAGGACCCTTATGACAGCCTTATAGTGATCTTTTGAGATTGTGAAATGTATTGGCTTAATTGTTGGACAACAAATGCTATGTCCATTCTAGTGGTGGTCAAATAAAAAAGTCTCCAATTAATTTTCTATAGGCAGAGGGATCATGATAAGGAGTGGAATCAATTATATGAATCTTTAAAGAGGGATCATGTGGTGTTGAAGTAGGCTTTGCAGCAAGGTTGTCACTATCTTTTAAGTATACTTGCGTTGGTTTATCAAAATACCATCTTTGGACCATGCAACCTTAAGGCAGAGAAAGTATCTAAGGGATCCAAGATCTTTAATGTTGAATTTGCTATCAAAAAGGATTTTACATGAATTTTTGATAATCATTTCCTACTAAAACAATGTTATTATCATAAATCAATAGTGTAGTAAATTAAGTATTGCTAATCTTAGTAAAAAGAGAGTGGTTAGTAGAGGAATAGTGATATCCTATGGAAGTAAGAGTAGCGGATAATTGAGAAAACCATTGTATGCTGGCTTATTTGAGACCAAGGACATAGTTCTACAATTTTCACACTTTAGTAGAACTTGTAGAATAATTTAAAACAATAACACTAGGGGCAAAGACATGTAAACCTTTTCATTGAGATCTCCATGCAGAAAAAAAAAACATTATTCACATCAAGTTGTTCAAGGAATAATCCCTTAATGGCTACTAAGGAAATTAAGATTCTAATAGTGGTTAACTTGGCTACAAGTGAAAAGGTTTCAAAGTAGTCAGCTCCCTCCATTTAGGTATAGCATTTAGCAACAAGCACGACTTTGTATCTTTCAATAAAGTCATGAAAATGATATTTAATTTTGTAAATCCCTTTACATCTAATAGGAATCTTAACTTTTGCTAAATCAACAATGGAGCAAGTGTTAGTAGCAGCTAAGACATCTAATTAAATTTTCATATCATTTTTCCAACAATCAAATTTATAGACTTGACTATAAGTCTTAGGTTCAATGGAAGAAGTAGCAGATAAACAAAATTGTGTATAAAGGGAGGTGCAATGTTGATATGTCAAAACAAAAGATAAAGAAAGGGAAGATGATATGGGTAATTTAGGTGACTAGGTATACTTATAAGTTTAGTAGATTTTCTAATAGAAGCAGGTGTGAGAGAAAGGTGAGCAGTGTGTGTGGATACAATAATTGATGCATGAAAAGATTATAAAGGAACATCATGAGTTGGATCAAGTTCAGAATTATTAAGGGTTACAAAAAGTGTGATAATCAAAGTAAGTGTTATGGAGGTATGTAAAAAAGGGAAAACAAATTCATAAAAAATGAGATTCCTAGAAATAAAGAATTCATGAGAAGTAAGATCATATAAGAAGTAGCCTTTAGTATCATTTTTATAATCGAGGAAGACATTTTCATGCTCAAGGTTGAAACTTGGTTCTATGGTTTTGGATGGTGGAGGCATAAGCAAGACAACCAAAGGTTTTCAAATGCAGCAAATAGGAGGTTGTCAAAATAGATGTTTATAAAGGGATTTATTTTGCAAAAAAGGTGTTGGAATTCTAGTTATGAGATGAATAACATGTTGAATGGAGAAATGCTAAAAATTAGTTGGTAATTAGGCTTGAAAGGAGAGGGCACAAGAAACATTTAGAATGTGTTGATGTTTCCTCTCAACACTACCATTTTGTTGAAGGGATTCAACACATTATCTTTGATAAATACTACCTTTTTAAAGATAAAAATAATGCATTAGCAATTCATTATAATTGTCACTTCTGAAACATTTACGTTTCTTATCAAATTGAGTTTAGATGAAAGAAATGAAGTTAATGAGATGTTGTCTAATTTCACATTTTAGATTCATACAAACATTCCATGTAAACCTATTATAATCATCAACAACAGTAAGAAAGTATCTATAACCAAAAATAGAGGGGGTTCATAAGGGCCCCATATATCAACATGAAGTAATTCAAACATTTGAGTGGAATGTGTAATATTATAGGGGTAGGAGAGTTATCTTTGTTTGGAAAAATTATATATGTCACAATGAGAAGCCTTATTATTGTAAAATAGAGAGGGAAAATGTAAATAAACACATCTATATATAGAATAAAAAATTGGCCTAGTCTAAGGTGCCATAATAAGGCAGAATCTATGTTTTGAAATATAGAATTACATATGATGGTAAAATTTTATTTTTGAACCGATAAAGAAGCTTGGAAAATATACAACCCCCATTATTTTCAATTGTACCAATCATCTTGTAGTTGGAATTTTGCAAAATATAACACTTGTTTGTAAGAAAGGTAATATAGCAATGTAATGTAGTGAAAAGTTTAATAATATAGATGAGATTAATATTGGAAAGTATGAATAAAGTAGACATTGTAAATAGTGATTAAGTTAGATAGTTTGATTGTTCCTTAAATGGTGGTAGCGGTTTTATAGTCATTAGGTAAGAAAAAAAGGTTTTATGTGTTGATAAGTAGTGAAATTTTAAATAGAGCAAGTAGTATGATTTGTTGCTTTTGTGTTAATAACCCAAAATGCTGAAACCTTACCAATGGAGGAAGCAAAAGTGGAGTTTATGGTACTAGGTTGAGAAATAATTGAATTTGAAGAAGGTGTTGCTTGCAATTGTGATTGTTGAAGGAGTTGTAGGGTTTGTTGGTATTGTTCTTATATGATGTTTAATAAAGGACATGGAAGTTGAATATGATATAAGTTTGATCGTGAACCAAAGTCTTCTAACTTTCATAATTGGATGCAAGATTTATATTAGCTTTGCCTCCTTTAGGCTGGCATCCTGATGAAAATCCTTGCTTGAGAAAGCATGTGTCCATAATGTGATTACTTTTGCCACAATAAATGCAAATTCTATTAAATCCTTAATTTGGGCCATGACCTCCCACGTAACTCCCTTTCCCTCTTCCTTTAGCGTAAGAATTTTGATTATCATTGGAAAAACCTTTGTTAGAATTTTGGATGGCAGTAATTTGAAATTTTTGAGTGAATGGTTGGACTTGCATGATAAAATATTGTTGTTCCATGTTGTTGGCAAGGCTGGTAGGAGCAGTTAATTGCCTTTCTTGTTGAATAACCAAAGAGAAGGTCTTATCAAGACAAAGAGGGGATCAAGAAGCATGATTAGGGAGCAAACTTATACCATATTACTCATTTAATCCTTTAAGGAATTTGATGATCTTGTCTTGTTCTTTGTATTTTCTAAGATCTAGGGGGTGCAAGCAATTGTACAAGTGTAATCCCTTGTAGGCCAAAAGTTATCAATCTTTTCCCACATAATGCTTAATTGTGTGAAATAATTGGATATATTAAGAGGTAATTGCTGAAAACGGGATAATTCATCGAGGATATTAGAAATTTGAAAGATATCACCTTAGGAAAATTTGTTTTCAAGATTTTTCCATATCGTTGAAGCTTGATCATTCCATAGACTAGATTTGGCAATGCTCTTTGATTGTTGATGTCAAGAGAGAACCATGTTATTGCATCTTATCCAAGGTTCATATAGGTCAAAAGGGAGAGGAGGATTGAACTACCATATTCAATTTGTTCTTGGAAATCAAGGCAACCTTTATAGCTCGCACTCATGCTTGATAATTATAACTATTAAGCAGGGGTGTGACCAGAACAATGAAAGAATTTTCATTTAGGTGATATAATAAGGATTTGAGGGGGGTTTTAGCAAAATTAGAATGTGTGGTATTTGCCATAGGTGGAAAATACAGAAAACAAGAAACAAAGAATATCAATAAGGTATGAAAGTTGATACCATATTAATACGAAACAAGAAAACTAGATAGTGTAAGGAAGAAGAAATGCATGTTTATCAAAGGTAAATGAATACTACATTATCTCTTGATATCAAGATGTATATAACAACTATGTACACATAATAAGACTTAAAAAAGAAAAAATAAAAAAGAATATTTATGCAACTTGTGTGATAATAGCTATTGTGTGAACTTAAATCTATCGTAGTTTGGTTAATTTAATCTCTTAGAAAGAGATTAATATACAAAAACTCTAGCCAAGTTTCAACAAAAATAGAAAAAGAAAAATAAATCCCAATTAAGTTTGAAAATTAAAAAAAAAAAAAGAGTATGGTTCATCTCTTTTGTTTGCTTCTCATCTTCCCTTCCTCTCCATTGTTTCATTCCTTTATTTACCCATGTGTTCTATATGTTAAAATCAATATTATTAATTATACTTAATATAGAGAGAAAATAAATGTCATGTTAAGATTTAATTTTTGTTGATCATTTCATCAAACATCTCATGTACATTTATAGTAGAACCCACATTATGGTTGTAGGATGTTACTGTCTCTACTAAAAAAAAAAGAAACATATTACTAAATAATCATCAACAAACCCATGTAGCGATCATTTAATCACTTGAGCATTTGAGCATGGCCCATCTTATAATAACATAGAAGATGAAAATTTTATAGCAATGAATAGAGTGATCGATGGATTTTAAGAGAATGGTGCAATATTTTGTTCGAATAATTTTTTTATAAATTTTTATAGAAGAAAAAATAAATTAAAAATTAAAAATTAAAATTAATTTATGTATTTTAATTTTTATAGAATTTTTGTTTATTTATCTTCTTTAAAAGCTGGAGTGTATAGATTTTTTTAAATTTAAACTTTTATTTTATTTTATTTTTATAAATATTTATAAAAAAAATTATGATGGCCAAAGATGAGGAATGGGACCTAGGAAGAACGGGTACTTTATCAATTAAAAAAAGATTTAACATATAGTTTAAGGAATATTTAGCAAATCAAATTGCATGGCATGGGCACGGAAAACAACTCCACTAAAGAGATTTTAAAAACTAGTTTGGAGATAGGAAGGTAGGGAAAGTGAGATAGGAAATGAAGAAAAGTTAAGTACAGACAAGGCAACGTGAAAGCAGAAGTGGCAGTAATCTATTACAACAAGAGCACTTAATGGGTTGTAATACTTTATTAGACAACACCATAGCAATATATAACAAAAGAATCAAAGTGATGTCGCTTTTTCATTACTCAAATGATAATTAATCTTGATTATCGTTGAAGACTATGTTGGTGCTAATTCTTTTTTTTCACAAACCAAAATGGTATTTTACACTAACTTTCAAAATTACTTTGACCAATTAACAATATACTGATAATAAATTCTAAAATTAATTTAAAAATAAGTCCCATTGAAAATATTTTATTTTATGAGTTAACTATATTCTTGTCTCTAAAAAATTAATCAATTGTGAATTTGATCTCTATACAAAAATTCATTTAATTCTTGATTTTATTAAAATACATTATTTTAATTTTATCTTTAGATTTGTTCCGTTAAAAAAGATCTAACAAACAAATCGTTTGCGCATGACATATTATGATTATACCATGTCATCATTTAATGAAACCAAGCTAACAGTAAGCACTAAAACATGTATCTCAACTAAATAAGAAACCAAATGAAAAAATATAAAATAAAAATTACCTATTTTTATGGCTAAAAATTTATTGTATATCAATTACTTTAATAGTAATAATGTATTAAATATTTATTTCTTATTTTTAAAATCATATATGACATTTAGTTTTATTTAGAGGTTAAGCTTGGTAATTTATTTGGTGATAAGTTTTATTATAAAGTAAAACTTTAAATAAGTTTTCCGGCAAGGGTTTTATAAAAATTAGGTCAAATTAGAATCTATTTTAGAAAAATATCAAATATAGGATAAAAGTATATTTTTTATAAAAAAAAATAAGTTTGAAGTGTTTAAAACAAACCTTGTTGTAAACATTTCGTATGATTGACTGAAACTAAACTCGAATTTCTTAAAATCTCAAGATTGAGTCTTGTGAATAAAAACATATATAGTTGTGAGAAGAGATCTCCATTAAATATTAATGACTAAATTTTCTAGTAAAAATAAATAAGTTAATAAATATTTTATAATTATAATATGATAAAAAAAGAATTATATGACGTTAATTATTTATATATTTATCACAAGTTAAGATTGATATTTATCCTTTTCTTAAATTAAACTTTTTATTATTATTCAAATACTATTATCTATCTTTTCTAATCAAAGCAAAGTAATAAAAAAAAATACATAGGAATGTAATACATAATTAGTCGTGATTAAAATGTTAATAAAAGTTTATAAGAAATATCAAAATTACAAAATATGTTAGATAATAAAGATGTTGTCAATACTTGATAAATGAAATAACCAATGATTGGTTAGTTCAAGTACTACATCTTTAGTAATTAAAGTATGACCTTTGAGTTTGAATGTTATATATGGGAAAAAATTTCCTATTAAGAGAACTAATTCGGTTGGAGACTTGATTAAAAATTTTTATTATAAAAAAAATACTTGTTGTCTAAATAAAAAAAAATAGATAATGAAATAGGTATTGTTTTTATCCAATTCCAACACCTGAAATTGAATTGCTTCTTTTCCTGTGAGTTCCTTTTCTTGGACAAATATTTCTCCACTCTTGAAGGATACATGCAAAACACACTTCAATGTTTAAGTCACTCTTTACTATTTTTAGTACATCTCTTCTCTGTCAAAAAAGATATCTTTGACCTTTTTCTTACTCTCTTTTTATAACATACCTTTCACCTTTCTCTTGTCCTTTTTTAATAGTTGTCTTTCAATGAATGCCCAATATTGACATGATCATTGACATAATTTCTGTTACCCTCTATTAATCTTCTTTTATTACAATTGTTCTCCCATTAATTGGTATTTATTCATTTGATGCATTTTCCCAATTAATGGTCCAATTGTCCATTATGAGTTATAACAGTCACTGAGTTGGTGTAGGCAATTAAGTGATCTCGAATTTCTCCACTACACAGATCCATAATCCTAATTTCTTCAGAATGCAAGGACTTATCATTTGTCTTTTTGTTTTTGCCGTTGAATGTGCTTTTTGTTCTTGTATAGACTCGATATGTCGGTCTATTTTTAAAAATATTGTATAGACTCATTTTCGATCCATTTCTTGAGAGTTCGTTTCTCATATAGGCTTGGTGGCCTATTAAGAATCTTCATCTCTTGTATAGGCTCAGTGACATGTTAAAAGACCTCATCTTTTATATAGGCTTAGTGGCCTATTAAGAGTCTTCATCTCTTATATAGGCTCATTTCTTGTACAGACTCGATGGCCTGTTAAAAGTCTTCATCTCTTGTAAAGGCTCAATGGCTTGTTAAGAGTTTTTATCTCTTGTATAAGTTTGGTGGCTTGTTAAGAGTCTCCATCTCTTGTATAGACTCGATGGCCTGTTAAGAGTCTATATCTCTCGTATAAACCTCGACAAGTCGGTCTATTAAAAGTCTTCATCTCTTGTATAAACTTGGTGGCCTGATAAGAATCTTCTCTCATATAGACTTTGGCAAGTTTGTCTATTTTTTTAGAGTCATTTTATTTTTGTAGCAGTTTTAAACCTTCAACTAAAAAGAGATATTTAGTAAAAAAAAAGATACTTTTTAATACATTCTCACATGTGGCTTTTTGATTGCATGATGCTCTGTTTTGACATGATCTCTAAATTTTACCATTTTCTCCATTTGAAGAATTCAGACGCTCTTGCTCTTAACTCGTCTACTGCTTGCTCTTACCTAATTCCGACACCTGAGATTAAATAGTTTCTTTCCTTGTGAGCTTTCTCTCCTGGAAGAATATTTTTCTACTCTTGCGATGATGGAGAAGGGAAGATACCTGCAAAACACACTTCAATGCTCAAGTCAGTTTCTACTTATTTTAGTACATTTCTTCTCTACATATAATATACCTTTGACCTTCTTGCCAAAACACACTTCAATGCCCAAGTCGGTCTCTACTTATTTTAGTACATTTCTTCTCTACATATAATATCCCTTTGACCTTCTTGCCTTTTTTTTATAATTGTCTTTAAATGAATACACATTATGATCATAATCATTGACATAATTTGTGTTACCTTTTATTAATTCCTTTATTACAATAATTATCTCATTAATTAGTATTTATTCATCTTATATATTTTTTAATTAATATTTAATGTTTCAATTATTCGTTATGAATTATAATGGTTACCAAGTTGATGTAAGGGCCCGATCTCAGATTTTTCTCATACAAGGGCCGGATCTCAGATTTTCCTCATACAAGTATGATGTTTTAATCATGACAAAATTAAATATAAGGAGCTGATTAGGAAGTCTTTTTCTAGAGTTTAATTATTTAAAATCTTAAAATGAGAACTAACTGTGTTTAATTAGTTAAATTCGTAAAAATGAGTTATTGTATTTTTATAAAATTTGCAGTAAAATTTATTAAATACAATTTTTTATGTAAAAAATATATTCATTAAACAAATGTTTTGTTTAAATAATTTTTTTATAAATATTTATAGGACAAAATATAAAAAATAAATAAATTTCTCTATTATTATTTAACTTTTCTAAAAAAATTAATTCTAATTTTTATATAAACTAATTTTAATTTATGAGATAAATTTATATATATTTTTTAGTTGTTTTTGGTAAATGTCATTACAAAGAAGCTTATCTAATGTGTGAAAACAAAAGCAATTTACAAATTGTTGGATCAACAATTTTTTACCACAGACGAGACAAGGTTGATGCAAATTTTGTTTCAAGAATAAAATTGGCTTGCAAGTTGAAACACGGGCTGGCGCAAACAAGAGCAGAAAATGAAGCTTATTAGTTCGCCTCACCTGCTAAAGTGAAGCAACCAAACCTAGCAAGTGTTCAAAGGCCCAACATTCTAACATGCAAGGTTGGAAAACCCAAAAAAATATTTAAAAAGATTATTAGTAGTTACTAATAATTAATTAGGTTAATAATAAGAAAAGGAAAAGGACGCGTGGTGTGTCGCGATTCCTTTATATAAGCCTCCTCCACTCTTTCTCTCTCCCTTCAACTCAACCTCCGAGTGAAGGGACACCTCACCCACCCACCCCCTTCCCCTTCCTTCCCCATCCTCGTTCCCTTCTCAACACCATTCATTCTTAAATCATTCATTCCCAGCCACCACCACCAGCCACCACCCTCTCTCTCTCTCTCTCTCTTTCTCTCTCTGAAGCTCCTCCAACTATATATACATATATATATATATATATACATATACATCCCTTGAAACCCCACTCCCTCACTTCTAGAATCTAACCTTAATTTGTTTCTCTCTTTCATCCGAATCTCGTTAAACCGTATCCACTTGAATCCAACAATTTCCCACAAATAGAAACCCTTTCATTTGGGACATGTCGTCACCTCTGATCTCGAATCCAACCGCGGATCGCTCACGTGACTCGCACAGGACCAAGAAGAAGAAGAAATCTCCTACCAAACACACCCCGCAGCAGGAGCAGAGCCCCGTCAAATGGAAATCCCACGCGCAGCAGCAGCTATATTCTTCCAAGCTCCACGACGCGCTCGCCAGGGTCAACATCTCGGCCGACGCGCCGCGTCGGGGAAAGGAGGTCCGGGATGCCGCCGACAGGGTGCTGGCCGTCGCCGCCAAAGGGAGGACCCGCTGGAGCCGCGCCATCTTGACCAACCGGCTCAAACTCAAGTTCAGGAAGCAGCAGCACAAGAGACACAAAGTGGTTGGGCCGGGCCGGCCCAAGAAGCCCGGCTTCAGCGTTCTCCGCCTCAAGGGGAAAACCCTCCCGGCGGTCCAACGAAAAGTCAGGGTCCTGGGCCGCTTGGTTCCCGGTTGCAGAAAAGAACCTCTTCCAGTCATTCTCGAAGAAGCCATCGATTACATACCCGCGCTTGAGATGCAGGTTCGAGCCATGCAAGCTCTCGCTGACTTACTCTTAGGCTCTTCCGCCGCCGCATCCACCTCCGCCGCCGCGCCGCCCAGTTGATCCCACTTTCCGGCTCTATGCCACGTGTCATATATTTTTTTTCTTAATTTTTCTTATCATTTGCCTCGTTTTTTTCACCCTCTTTCGACTCGGCTTATGTTAATTGTTAAGTACATACATATATCTTCTATTTTCTTTTCTTTTTTCAATTTTACCTTTCAAGCAATTCAATCTCTCATACTTAGCTTGGAACGTTTATGACAATATCGCCTTTTAATTTTAACCTCCTCAATCAATGATGATTTATTGTAATGTAACATCAATTACATGTTCTCCATTTTTGGGGGTCGTGTGAATCTTGTTTGTGGATCTGTCTTGATTCTCAAAAGAAGTTAAAAAAAAAAAAAAGTTTTAGCATTCATTTTTTGTCCAAATTAAGTTGTAGTTTGATTAAAGAACAATCTATGGTATATGATAATGTGATGATGAAGTAGTTGGTAACTCACAGACTTACAGTTAAGAAGCCTGCAAACGGAACTATCCCACTCTTGAGGGTAATAATAACTAATAAATGTATTTGTTGTTGTGAAGGTAAGGAATTCACGGTTTGCACCATGAGTAGGTGTAGGTCACAATTGGTTAGAGTTTATACGGAGTTTCTTAAGTATTTTTGTGTTTTTTTTTTCAATTATAATTAAAATATTACTTCGATAATTTATATAATAAATTTCTTTATTAAATATTAAATTAAGTTACTGGAGCAAAATTCTAATTTTTAATAGAAAATAAGGTCAGGAAATTTTGTTTTTCTTTATATACTTAACTTGTACTAAGTTGTGTGTGTTTGGCAGTTGTATTGGTCTAAGTGAGGGATCGATCTGTGTCCTCTTGAAAGAGAAACTGAAATGGGGCACGACAGCTTTATATTAATTGGTGTGATACTGAATTTGTAGAAAGAGTTGTTAAACTAGCAAGGCGCTGAATGCTGGGAATTTATTGGTCTTTATCTGAGCTAAGCATAGAGCAGGATAAGGTTACCCGGTTAGGATACTGTTGGGGAAAGCAAGTTTGTGTGCGAGTCTGTCATTGCAATTGCATAGCTAACTCCACTTCTCTAAAGTTTTGCCGAAAGTGCCAAAAACATGCTTATTCGACACATTACTATGGTCCCATGTGGCTTGTCGCCCCCACCTCGTACGACACTGCTGACCTTTTCACATCACCCTCTCTCTTCTTCTTCTCCTACGTAACCCCACTGACATTAACGTCCTCCTCCGACCTCCACCAGCCAAGGCCCCAAATGCCACCATCACTAAACTTAAAAATTTTAGTGAATTGAATATTGGAAAAGAGTTCTAAATTCAATAAATATTTATATAAATACAGATTATTCACAAATGAAGTTTTTACATTAACAATGAATTTTAAACTCATGATATATTGAGTCTTTATATCATCTGAATCAACTTTTTTTTTTATTAACGTGAGTCAACTCGACCCACAACAAATCAGTTAAAAAATAAACTATTTCAATTTAGTTCACTTTTTAGTTAGTTAAAAAATATCTATCTAACTAAATCTATCATGAATTGGTAAGTTGTACGTGTTAGTTCACTTAAAATAAATAAATAACAAAATATATAAATAAAAATACCAAAATAATATATAAAAATAAAATTGAGGTGACAAAATATTTGAAGCACTAAATGAATTTATTACATTATGTCTCACAATTTGTATATATTAATAATTTGAAAAATCATTCATATTCTAATTCTATATTTATATATAAAAAATGAGCAAGTGCATTATTATATTTTATTATGATTAGAATAAAATAAAATAATTAAATTTACTTGTTATTTCAATTACATAGTTTTATTTTAAAAATATAACCATGTGTTAACATGTAAACAAATAAGACTGACTAACTACGAATTCAATTCGAATAAATTACAAATAAAGTAAGTTGGATCAAATTTTATCCATAATATAAACTACTTGAAAATCAAACCGAACTAGTCGATCAAATAAAAAAATCAGTGACGATTAAGTGATCGATTTAAATAAATAAAAAAAATTAACTTAGAGAAAATTTGGTTAAAGAATAAAAAAATTGATTAAAAACTGATAAAATCGATTAAAACTAATAAAAAATCGATTCAATGAAAAAAATACTTAATTTGACTTTTTTTAAAATGAAAATAACTTTGTGATTTTATTTTTTAATTCTAAGTATAAATTTATTACTAATAATAAATGATGATACGTATGTTGAAATTTAGTATTATAAACTTATATTTTATTTTTAAAATTTAGTATTATAAAATTATAATATTATTTATGTATTATTTTTAATAATTATTATTTTATTAATATTAATTTAATTGAAGTTCAATCATTAAACTTTAAATTAATGTGTAAAAGAATTCAATAATTAGTTCAATTTTAAAATAATTTAATATAAACAAACCATTTTTACCAACTTTAAAAGAAAATGGAGTAACCCGAATTGATTCATGGATGAAAAGATTTACTTTGTTGGCACGTATCTGAGAAGCTGAGGGCAATTTTCACATGGTGTTCCACATGGGGCAAATGGCCTGAACGACTAATAAGTTGACACGTGTCCACGCTGTTTTCAATCTGAGACAAAAAACTGCCTCTCACTTTCGGTGGCAGAGAGCGCACGAGTGCCTGAGTTTCATCACTATCAATAGTAGTGCCCCTTCCTCCTAGACCCCATATCAGGATCATGATTCATGAAGAAAAATGGCTTAGAAAAAGCAGGGGATGGGTTAATTTACCACCTAAGGCAATTAATTATTGAACAAGAGGACCACCTAAAACCAAAAGCTTTTACATTTGCTGGTACGTGCCTTTAAAGTTTATCACGTGATGGTTGCACTTACTTATTTCAAAATTTTCAGTAATCAGTGACCAGAATTCAATACCTCCCATGTGGCTATTGAATTTTGCTTTTTTACATCACGCCAGGGTCACCCAATTGAGGATTCTGACAATCACCAAAAAAACATGCAAAAGAAGGACCAAATGGGATTTTGATTAAAAAAAAAACTATAAATTAAATAAATAGAAATAGCTAGGAATATAAAATAGAGGCCTTGGTTGTATCTGTCCACATCCAGCACCATATAGTATAAAAAGCATGACTATTTTCGAACAAGTGACAATGGTCATTGGTCAATATTGTGGCGTTTGCTTAATGAAACTCGTCACAAACTCCTAACACAAATGTTACCATCACAATAAAAACAGATTCAAGAAAGGGAAAAGAGAATAAGAAATTAACAATTTTATTCCATTTGTGTTGTTGTCCTCTCCTTTGATCATGCGTTTCTCCCAAAAATGTTTCTTCTGACAAAGATATTCTCGATTAATTTACCCAAGAATGAACCAATACTTTATTCCACCCAATTCTCTTGCTCCGAATTCCACGGCTATCGCTTTTAAACTTTGATCAAATGGTTTCGTATGATATAACGCTGTAAAGGAAAAGGACAAGGGATGTTGGCTTGTTATAATAGTGCTGAAAAGCAACTTGATTCCAATTTGTCTGATGCCACCGAAATTTTTTTGTTAAGGTAATAAGCCTCATTAAGCAATATTTTTCAAGTTTCAACAAAATTTCTTTAACAGATAAGCTATACGGTTAGGACCATATATAATATTGGAAATGTTGGTTTCATTTAATTTTGCGTCACATAATTTTACATGTGCGAATATTTGATTTTGATGAAAAAGATGGCAGGAGGGAAGGAGGAAAGGAATGGACATGATGATTGGTGTCACATGAGTTATGTGTAGGAGAAAATGAGTAGAGTTGTTTCAATTTAATTAGTAATTTTAAATTTTAAGTTTTAAATACGTAGATATGAAATATTACAAAGAAAAACTTTGTCATTCATAATAATTAGATTTGATTTAAATAGGATTGGATAGAAATGTAAGAAAATTACATGAAATTAATCTAATTCATAACTATTACCTGAATTAATACTAGATTTGAAGATGATTTTTATAATTTAATTTAATCATTTGAAACATTTGATCCATTTTATTAGTCTTTCATCAGCTTTCATATATCTTTCCCAATAAAAAAAAATTAAATTTAAATCTAATTCACTATGAATGAATTAAGTGTACAATACTGGTAAATAAAAATCTATTACATGATCGAGGTGTATTAAATTTTTTAAATAGATGACACCATATGGTTTTATTAACAATTGAGTATATACCTTTATTATACTTTGAAAGGTGAGTATGACATTACTTTAATTCTTTTTGTGTGTGCATGTATGTGTATGGTTTAAGAAAAAAAAGAAATCTCCAGACATAGCCACTTACTAAACGTGGATGCTTCTTCAGTGAAAACCCTTTAATAATAACTTTTGACATTATGTTAACCCAAATCTTATTATAAAAGATTATTGGAAAGTGTCTAATGTATTGCCTTCCTTTTTAAAGTGTTGTTAAATAGTGATGTCACATATTCATTTTCATGTGATGTTTTTCTAATCTAATGTGGAGGTAGGGGAGACATTTTATCCGAGGTTTAGTAAGGTTTGTTCGAACGAGTTTATTTACCGTTTATTTAAATTTATTTTATGAAATAAATATTTATATAAGTATTTAAGAAAATTTAAAAATAATTTATGATATATTTATAAGTTGTTATTAACTTATTTTGATGATTTCTCTATGATAATTTATAAAAACAATTTGTAACTTATATAAAAATGGTCTAATATTATTTTCTCTTTGATTATAAAAATAAAATTTATATAAATGCTTAAATGATAAGTCCATGGTCTAATCTTATTTTCTCTTTGTCAACTTAGTACATTGTTCACATATATACAAAGAATTTGGGCTAACTAACTAGAGTAATATAAAACTAACTATACCAGTGAAGATAATTAACTGAAACAATAAAAATAACTGTCATCTAACTAATGTCAGGTAACACCTCTCTCAAACCAGAATGTATGTCAAGCATTCCAAGCTTGGAATGGATATGTTGGAAGGCCAAGCTTGCATAGATATACTTTTTAACTGTCTATCACAATAAATGATGATTGGACTCTAATGAAGAATGTAGAAATTACAAAGTAAAGAAGTCATTATGCTAGGGCTTAGTATTTAGCTTCAACTAAGATTTGGACACCACTTACTATTTTTTGCTTTTCTAGGAGACCAGAAATCCACCAATGAAAAAACAATCTTGAAATTGAGTTACTAGTGTTTTTACAAGCTGCCCAATCCAAGTTAGAGAAGCCTTTAGGAACAAATCTGAGGCGTTGGGAAAGAAAATTCCAAGGTTAGGAGAATCTTTGAGGTGGCTTAGAATTTGCAAGGTAACATGATAGTGTGCATCAATAGGAGAGTCAAGATCTTGGCTCCGTTTACCTATTACATGGTTAATATCCCGCATGCTATGAGTAAGTTATATGAGCTTTCCCAACAACCTTCTATATGAAGTGTAATCATCCATGCAATTTCTAGATTGTTTGTGCAACTTCATATTGGGGTCCATAACTATATGATAGGGTTTGGCAACTAATAGTCCAATATCTTGCAAGAGGTCCAAAGCATATTTCTTCTGGTAGAGTATGATGCCCTTCATAGATTGAGCAATCTCAAACCCCAAGAAGTATTTTAGTTCACCGAGATTTGTGACGTTGGATTTTATTTTTTTTTATCAAGTAGGGCTTTCATCTTTACTTCAGCTAACTGTACGTAACAAAATATCTTACCAAAATTATAAATTATTAACGTTAAGTATTCAAGATATTAATGTAAAGGTCCATTTGTATTCAAGATAAAGAAGATATTAATTATCATATTTTATTTTAATATATCATTTGATTAAGAGGATATAATAAGCTTACTTAATTTAAAAACTATCTAAAAGAATAATTGAGTTAAGATCAAATGGAGTGAGTTTAGGAATAAAAGGATAATTATATAATATTATTATAATTATATTTATTGTTCACGTAAGTTTCATAATCTCATTTATTATTATTATTATCATTATCATGATTATTTTTTTATGTACACTACAATCTTGTTATCCCTTATTATCACTGTTGTAATTATTATTATTATAGTTCACATTACTTTTATTATTATTATAATTATTATTTCTTTCACCATAACTATTATTATTATTATATCAGGATTATCATTGTAATTAATGTTGTCATTAATACAATTTTTATCATTATTATTATTACTATTATTTACATAATAATAATTATTATTATCTCTATCATTATTGTGATCAATATTATTATTATAACTATAATTATTATGTTATTGTCATCTTATTTGTATTACTAACCAATATCGTTATCATTTTTGTCATTAAAAAAAATATTTTATCATTTACATGTAATTTATAATATTAATTATCTACTATAGGTTACCTGCTGTATTTACGATCAGATAAGAGTTTATTATGAGTATTTGTTTTTTTTATACTCTTATCTTATTTCATTGTTCTATTTATTCTTATCATATCAACAAGTCTAAAAAGAATAATATCATCACTTGACCTTTAAAGGAGGCAATTGATTAAATAAGCTGGAATGCCTAGATATTTGAGTAACTCTCTCTTTATATTTTGCATTAATTAAATTAAAAGTGATAAATATATTGTTGAAACTTTGCAAATTGTCATTCATGACAGCCATGTACTATTAATAATTCCGCAATTAGAACTTGATTTTGAAAATTTGAAGAAGACTAATTAAAGTGCGGAGCCAAACTTGCAGCACTAACTCCTCGGAACATGATGATAATTAAATAGGAATATACCGCCTCCACAAGGCATCAAATTATTAGTGCTTAACTTGTGGCATACAACGGTGCCTCAAAGCAATTGTCGTTACTTAAAATAAGTAGCTATCAGTTTGTGCTTTATGACTACACTAACTATATATTAAAGGTACGTTAGAGTAGCTTTAATTAAGAACATATATTAAAGAATAGATTGCGTAACCATCTTGGTTTATTTTTTTTATCATGTTTGTAAATTTAGTTGGTTAACGTGGCAGTGATGAGGATGACAAATCTTTGTCCCCGGTAACTGAAACATTAAGGTTCTTGATTGCTTTGATATTTCTACTCTTGATCATTTCTTCTGTGACTTGAATATCATCGGAAGTTCTACCAAAACAATATATAGTCCAGTTATAAGATATGAAAAAGCTCGTGAAAAGAGGAAGAATAGTAAATAGAAGATGAAAATGAAATTGTTTTGTTTGATGGAAAATAAAATCGACAAACAAGATGAGTGGAGAAGGAGAAAACATTTCTGATTTTAAGTCTCTCCCATTCTGAAATAACAAGAGTGAAATGAGGGATTCAAATTAAATTAATGAAATGACTTGTGAAAATAATATCAACAAGTAAAATAAAAATAAATCAAAATTATTTAAACCTGTAGTCTATAATTTTCACCAACGAACGATTGATATTATTATTTTTGTTGGTGGTAAATACATTATAAAATGTATTTCAATGTTAATCTATTTAATATATGATAGTATTTTTATATTTAATTTACAAATAATAAGTATAAAACTAACTAACCATATAAATTTTTGAAAAAATAAATTATATAACATAGTATAAAATGATTTTACATTATCATTTAATTACAAATTATTATATAAATTTATTAATTTTTATAATAAATTATTTTAAAAGTTATATTATCACTAATTTATAATTAGATAACATCATCATCGTTAAATTTAAACTCTATAAAGTTTTTACCTTGTTAAACACAATCATGAAATTCAGACCGTTAAATATCTAAATAAATTTGAGCTGTTAGTGTATATAAACCAAAGAATAAAATACAATTTTATCTTTTCAAGAGCTAACTTTATTATATTATTATATATCTTGACTCGACTATTCTTTAGTTTTACTTTTACCTTAACACCAATGGTTGCATAAAAAAACACGATGATGATGCCACACACTTTCAAGGTAATACAAGGTCATCATCATCTGTTCCCTCCCCCTCCTGGTCTTTCTTTTGTTCCCCCTTTTGTTTCCCTGAAGCCTCTTTCAGCAGGTAATATATATATATGCTGAAAATGATGAACAAGAACACACATATATATAATATATATATTTAGCTATGAATTATGAGAATAACGGGGTACAGAGACGTTGAAAAATCATAGTCACATGTGGTGTGTTAAGACACACTCCAACACCACAACCATGTTGCTACCCACTTCTCTTTGCCAAACCAACCCTCCTACTTATTCTTCTCCCTTTACTTTTACAATATAAATTGCTTTTCATGTGGTATGCTCCATGTGAGTACAACAAAAGGCAGGGTAAAGAAAAGGACAAGCATTTGAAAAATCTGCATAATTTATTTAAAAGCTTTCTCTAAACCACATGGAGGGGTCATGCCTTGTCCATCAAACTCGAGAAAAAAATAATAAAGTGGGAAAAGAGAAAAAGAAAAAGCTAATGTAGAGATGGCAAGTTGGCAACCCCATATGGTTGCCACTATACGCAGATCGATGATGTGAGGACTTGGCTTTCAATTAGCATGATCCCTTAATATTGCACATTTGCTTCGTCTTCTTCCTTGCCGACAAATTTTGCAGATTTTGGAACAAATACTATATAGCCTTTTTTATAGAGTGGTGTTGTGCCCTTTTATTAATCTAGTCAAATTCAAGTCATTTGCATTTCAATTGGGAATATTATATTACCACTTTAATATAATTAAATTGAATGATACTGCAGATAATATACCGGTAATTTTGGCATAGCCAAAAATTCCACAACGGATTAGTGTATGGGAAGAATAACTGTGATTAATTAGGGTAGGGTTTTGATGTGTCACTTCACCTAATATAATCTTCTATACATAGATCTTTTTCAAGTATCTAAACCAACTGCAACAGGTGTTTTACTCCAAAGATAAAAGAACCTAACTCTTGGGCATACGCAGACTTATATATTTTTATAAATTAAAATAGACCATTTAGAGAACAAGGTCTTACTTTTTTCATTATCTTAATTATATATTTTTAGTATTATTTTTCCTTCTTCCTTTAGATGTTTATTTTACACACAATTGTCAAAAATAACTTTTCTCAACCATTTAAACTATTATTCTTTTATCCTTATTTATATATTTGATTTTTTAACCAACTTTTTAATCTAACGTTTTTATCTCTATTTATTTCAATAAATTTTATAAAAAAAATATTAGCAATTAAAAAATAATTTAAATTATTTATTATAAATTTAAAATATAATTTATATATTTAAAATATTTATTTATTATAAATTTTAATTATAATATAATTTTTATATTAAAAAAATTATTTATTTTAAATTTAATTATATAAAAATAAATATTTATCTTATAATTACACATGCTAAAATACTATATATCTACATTTTTAATTTTTTTTGGTACAATTGCATATAAAAAATACACTCAAAAATTAAAAGACAGCATTTTTTTTCCTCAAATTTGGTGTTAAAAATCATTTCTCTTTAAGTTTAATTGGGAGTTAAGAAAAAAAAAAAAGAAATATCCAAGCAAGGAGGGGTAGGAAAAGAAAAGGAAATAAAAGTAATCCTTATCTTGATTTGGATGTTATCATTTAAAAGAAAAAGAGTAAAGAAACAAAATTATTAATGTAATGATACGAGTTGAAGATCCTTTTTAAAAAAAAACAACACAATTAACTTAATATATTATGTCTTCCTGAAACCTTTGAGTTTAAAAAAAAAACTCAGAAAATAGTATAAAAGAAATTATTCTCATTTTCTCTCTTTAAAATACTTCCAAAGAAAAGCACTAACCATATTACTTTTCTTCCTTTCTTTTTTTTCCTCTTCAGCCAAGCAAATTATGCACCAGAAATGAGAGTGAGTGTGATAGAATATAACTACATTGACAAATTATTGACTTCAACGTGAATGGGGTGTTTTTCACTTTCTTTGTATGAAAAAAAAATCAATTTTAATACTATTTTAAGGAGAGGACGAACATGAACATAGTAGAGACTATAACTGATTCTCAATGGATGAGATGTTTTTACTTTTTTAGTTGTATAAAAAAAGAGTTTAATTTTGATAAACTATTTGAAGGAGAGTACAAACATAAATCTGATAGAAAATCTTACTAAATGATAATATTGGTTAGGAGCACAACAATGTAGTACATATATTTTGAAAAAAGAAAAGTTGTTGGAAAATTAAGTATGAACAACCACATTGATTAGGAAATAAGTCAATAATGTAATGTCTAATTGTTTTAGTAGTTCATTAACTCTTTTATTTGCTTTCTCAAAATAGTTACATACTAATTTGTGATTGAATATATACATACATATTACATTATTAATGTATTAATTAAATTTATAACAAGTATATTATCTATTACAGTTTAAATAATAACACATGGCTTAACCCAAAGAAAATAATAATTTAAAAGTTACCTGCTTTAGAACACACTTGCATGTGGGATTTTCATTTATTTTGGTTGTGAATTGTGACGGTTATTCTTGCCATATAAAGTCATTATCAGTCTAAATATATAAACAGTAAGTATTTTTGTTAAACGTCAATTTAAATACAGGGTAAACAGAGGCGGATTGATGTGACACGCGCGCACAAAAATATGTGACATTTATTTAGGAAGGACTGAGTTCAATCCATTCAGTTAATTCGTTAAATAAGATTAATTAAATTGAAATTTCTAATTCAGTCTAAAGTAAGTTTAATTTAGCAGTTGTAAATTTATTAGTATCATCTTTGATCTTTATAAATAAAAAAATAAATTTAATTTAACATAACACATTTTTTAAGTGGATCGAAAGTACGATACATTAAGGCAACCCAATTAAGTTGATTTTCTTTTATAATTTTTATATTTATTGTATTTTATAAGATTATTCATCAATTTAAAATGACCAAAATTAAATAATTTAAATAAAACATTGAATCGATATGAATTATTTAGTTGGCTTATTTTTATGAACTAAACTAATTATAATTGATTCAACTATTTAATTTATTATTTTTTCATCTGAATCAACCCAATAACTTCAATTATATTTTAAATTTTAAATTAATATATTTTATATTTTAGTATTTAATTTTTATTTTTTATTTATTTTAATTTTAACTTAAATACGTTTTAAGTTCTTATGTTTGGTTTGATCCTTTAAATTCTTTTTGTCATTTTTACGTCATGACATCTTCTTAATGTCATTTTTTAGTTTTTATTATTAATTATAGTTAATTTAGTATTAATATGTCTGTTAAAATAACTAATATTAATTAAAATAATTAAGATAATAAATAATATTTTAAATTAAGATAATTAGATTAATTTTAGGTACACAATTAAACTGATTAATTTATTAATTTATTTAGTAAAATTAATGTATTTATTATTTTATATAAATAAGATAGTTACATATAATTTTATAATTTATTTTTTAATATATTATGAACAACAAGTTTATTGATTTTAATAATATTTTTATTTTTTAATCCAATAATTTATTTTAAAATATTATAATTTATTTATAAAATTATAATTTAATTTTAATATATTATTTTATATTTCAATTTATTAATTTTGACCAATTTATTTTTCCTTTAAAGACAAAATTACTGTTTGAGATATATTTTAAAAAATAACTTATATTACAATAAGTCAAAATTAATAAGTTGAAATATAGAAATAACATAAAAAATAATATATTAAAATTAAATTATATTATTTAAGTCCAATGTTAAAAATAAATTGGTTAATTGAAAAATATGAATAATATTAAAGAAAAAGTAAAACCACTATACATACAATATTAAAAAAAATTATAAAAATAAATTTGTTGAAAAATCAGAAAAATATCTTATGATATCACTTTTATATTTTAGAGCATTCTAGATTATCTCTTAGAATTTATTCTTCTTTTATATTTTAGAGTCAATTTCCTTATTTAGTTAGGCATATATATCGTGTAAATAGGGATGTTATCTCCTATATTTTATTTATATTTACTGTATTAAATATATATAAAACGGACTTTGTTATGTAGTTTATACATACGATTTTTTATAATCTCTTTCATCTTTCAACATGGTATTAGAATGATATCATTCTACGTGCCTATTCTATTATTATTTTGCTGTCTAGTTTTCCAAAAAACAAAACTCTGAAATACCTCACCAACCACTATGCTACGTCAATGTTGCAAGGGCACAACCATGGGTGTTGTCTCTCTCAATCTCCATCTCAGTATAGGAATCAAACCCTTCTCCTTTGGGATGCCTATATGTGAAGCATATGCTCAAACAGAACAACAACCTAACATTTACAATGTGGTGCATGTTAAGTATTTTGATTAGGAACCCCTCAAATTGGATATTGTTATTAGTTTTCCAAATCATGACTTCCATCTTCATTTTGATTCGGTCTCAGAGACTGCGCCTTATTGAAATATTTGATGTAAAGCGACTTTAGATGCACTATTCTACTTCCTTGATTGGAGGACAATCAACTTTAGCTACTTTTGGTGCTATATATGCATTGTTTGGGCTCACATACCCAATAATTTTTTATAAGAATAGAGGCATTTACACCTTATTCTATCTGGGTCTTTTCTTTACGTTTCCTATTCCAAGTCAATTTACAAGCTACTGTCATGATGGGGAATGAAATTGCCATTGGAGTTTTCAGATGGGATTACACCAGTTACATGTGTTTCTATATATGATAGCTCATTTTGTAAGAAAGTTAGTGTGGGGTCCCTAATGAATGAGGCTTTTGTTCTTCCATTACTTGTTGGCAACATTTACATGGAAGAGACTCAAGTAAAGCTGGGGGAAGAATTGTACTTTACCGTTGGTTCTCACCATATTCCTTTTGGTGTATCTGCACAAGATGTGTGGACTAAGCATTGACACCCATCGTGATTTTTTTTCGGCTACAAGTTTATATCTTTCTTTTTCTCTTATCTTCAACATTTTCTTTTCTATTTTATTTTCCCTAGAAAATTCACTATACAAACTTTATGTGGATATTCTTTCTCATTGGATTCTTCAATTTTGATATCTTCTTTCACTCTCATAACAATGTGAAAGCATAATTGATATGGTAAGAGAATGACTCAAGTCATAAACATTGGCATTACGTAAGGGAGAATACAGAAGAAATCAAAATAAGATTTATTGTGTACACCAACAATTTGATGAAATGTTTTGAATTTAGTTTGACTTTTGAACCATAAGTTTGCAGTTTTGGTTTTTACTTTGCTCATGTGATGCTTGTGAAATTTTCTTTTTAAGCACAGATTTGCATTGCAATGGTTTCTTGCAATTTTATTTGATGAAAACTTCTCTATATATTGGTTAAGCATTGATTTAAGCTTCTGTCAAAGATGACTATATATTGATATATTTTGCTTTTGTCTTGAGTGGTTAAATATTATGTTTGACTTATGCTCTTTATGGTTAAACTTTGTTGCTTCTGCTTTATGATTGTTAAACATTTATTCTTGATTTGTTTCTACCTTTAGGTGGTGACTATTTTCTCATATATAAATCATATTAATGGTGACTTCATTCCTATCAATCATCACTCTGATAGAGAGTCTTTTCTCACACATGAATCATATTAGTATGACTTCTCTCTCGTCGACGTTTATTTTGGTAATAACTCTTTTTCCATTAACAATATTACTAATTTGAACATTCCAAATGTGGTTTTCAGAAAGCTAAACTTTGCTTTGCTTGCCAAAAAATTTCTCTTTGGTTAATTGGCTAAGCTATATTTCTATCAACTTTCTCTAACTTCTCCAGCTTCCTTAAGTTACCTCTCAAATTATTGTTTTTTTGACAAAACTCAATTTTTATATTTTCTCTTTATTTGTAGGAAAAAATTTTCTTCTTGTAATAAGTTGAAAGCTTAATAAACTTTAACTTGAGGGGGAATGTTGAAAAATAAAAAAATATTTGATGAGAGCACATGAAAATCAGAAAAATATTTGATATTTTAAAGATTTTGATGTTTTTTATATACTAATTAATGATTATTATGATTATATTTAGATGGTTCATATTTTTTTATTTTGTATTTATTTGGTAGGTTTGTCTATTTTCAAACAAAATTTTGATTTATTCTTTATTTTTACAAATTGCAAGTGAGTTGAGTTAAATCATTTAATCTATTTGTTCTTAAACTTATTTCATTTATATTTTTTCAATACTCTGAATTTTATTAATTTAAATTTGAATAAAACTTTCTATTAAGTATTTTTTATTTTAGAAGCCATAAGTTTCATATTTTGACTATCTTAACACAATTATATATTCAAAATTTGAATTCAAAATTATTAATTAAGCTATAACAACCGGTAATTCATGTGTTCTATTCAACAAGTTATTATCAAATGGGAGTTTATTCAACACTAAATTTCTTAGAATATATTTTAAAAAATTATTTTAATAAATTTTATTAAATACTATATGATATACAAAGATTATGTCGCTTTTATAGTTTAAATAAACATTTTCAAGCACTAATTTAATATTTAATCATAACTCGAATAAGATATGGCCTTCAATAAAGAATATTTGCCTAAAACAAAAAATATATATTAAATAGACCCATCCATAAAATTTTATATAATTGAAAAAGTAATTAAAATTTATCAATTAACGTCATTTCAATACATAATATTTTTTAAATATTGATAAATATTGAGTATAAGAGTAAACATTTATATATGATTTTATTTTAAAATTTAACATGTATAACTATTAAAATGAAAATAATATTGCACACAAATTAATTATTAAATTTATTACATACATGTTTTTATATAAAAAATATTAAATAAAATAAGTATTCAATATTTACTAGTGAAAAAAACGATTTTCACATACACAGTATCATACAATGTATAATTTAACATAGCACAAATTTCATAAAAACCTTCCAAATAAAATGATTTTTTTGATAATTTTTATTTAAGAAAAAAGTTGATTAATAAAAAAACATAAAATAAAATTGCTAAAAATTTCACAAATATGACAATAAAAAGAGTATTTCATAAACAGCATCTAAATTAATAGCTTAAGATTGGAATTGAAGAACTGATGCACTGAAAAGAAAAGTGACGAATTGCATTTGTAATTTGCTTAATATATATTTAATTATAATTAATAATAATAAATATTTATGATTTAAGTTATAATAATTATAAATAGTATTTATTTCATTTTGTATGGTTATATTATATTACAATATTATTATTTTATAATTTATATACTTTAAGACATAATTATCTAATCTTTAACACTCTGGCTCCCGCCGCAAGGATATGCAAGTACGGATATTTACGTCATTTCAATCGATTATATATATATATATATATATATATATATATATATATATATATATATATATATATATATATATATATATATATATATATATGTGTGTGTGTATGTGAGAGAGAGAGAGTGTGTGAATATCTACTTTATGCGAAGTCATGTGACTTGTACTTAATTAATTACTTGGTGAATACATTAATTAAATAATTAGAGAAATTGCTCTGTTGCTAATTGAGACTAAGGATAAGATTTAACAGGTAATTAACTGTATGTGATTGTGATGACGTTGAATTCGACTTACACAGTAACAACTTGCATGTATACACACAAAAAAAAGTAAATATCTCTTATATTGTTTGAATAAATTTGCATAAAAATAAAATATAAAATGTATCAATTTAAAAATTAAGAGAATATATAGCTAATCAATATCCCACAAAAAAATCTAATCAATAGAGTATATTATTTTATTCATAGTAAGAAAAATAGGCGTTTAAGTCATAATTTTCAAAAATGTAATTTACTTGATAAAAAATTGTTTTTCCAAAAATTTGTAAATATTTTATTATGTTTATTGTTAATTATAAAATTTTTAGTATTGGTTAAATAAGTTAAATATTGGAATTATTTTAAACAGATAATATATGTAAAAAATATAATTTATTTTATGTACAAACTTAAAACACATTGGCGTTTAAATCATAATTTTCAAAATTTTAATTTACTTGATAAATTTTTTTTCCAACAATTTGTAAATATTTTATTATTTTCAATGTTAATTATAAAATTTTGATTATTCATTAAATAATTTTAGATTTTGGAATTATTTTAAACAGATAATTTTCATTTAAAAACATTAATTCATTTGATATACAAACTTAAAACACATGTTATAATTAAAATGAGAAAAGTTACATATGAACATGAGGTGAGTATTTTTAGAAGTTATCTCTCTCTTTTCATTTAATAGAATGTTAATTCATTTCTTGAAGTCTTAAAATTGATAATAAAGAGTTTAAATTATCTACTAGTATAAAAGTTGTAAAAAAAATTCCTTACATTCATAATTATTCATAACAACTAAAATATTTTTAATTAAAATAAATGAAAATATAATATATTCTATTTTTTAAAACACGAGTGTAAATTTTTAAAATTAAAAAAATAATAGTCTAACTAGTACATGAGGCTCCCATTAAACGAGGTCTATAAAAGATAAATGTAAGTAACCTAACTTTTTCAAAACACAAAAACTGTCTTCAAATATTAATTCATGACTTTCATTTTCAAGTCATAAGATAGTGCGTAAGACTTTTCAAAGTAAGAAAGCCTAATTTATCCTTAAAAATAATATTATTAATATTGATGACAAGGGTAACACTCCAATTTTTATCTTATTTATTATTGGTTGATATATTATTATTATTATTATTATTAAGTGCTTGATTAATTTATGCTTGTCATTAATTAAATAAATAGTACTTTGGAGAAATATATGTTGAGTTTTAAATTAGAATTTTTATTAATTAATTTAAGAGAAAAATAACTTTTGGGCTTGTTGTAATCCTACAGTGTGTTTAGCCTATTAAAATGAAAATTGTCACGACCTCTATGCATTAGAGTCATTTTGATTTTAGGTTAGTTTCTCTAAACATGTGATTACATACATACTAAAGGGTAGAGGAAAGGAACTCTCGAAGGGGGTGTTGAAGGAACAAGAAGAGCAATAGGAGCAAGGCTTTTTGCTTAGAGTCGACAATCTAGGTAAGATAAGCAGTAAGTTCTATCTCACTTTCCTTTATGTGAAACGGGTAGAAGGGTTGTCCTTAGGATCTTGGTTTTGCATGATTTTGGTGGTCTTTGAAGAGGATTAAATTTTTGGATTAGTATATATCGTTTGTGTGATTTTCAATGGTTTGGATGTGATTAGTTGCAATTATTGAATGATATTTGTGGTTGTTGTGTATGTTATGATTTAGGTTGATTCTGGAGTTTTGATTTCGGGGGGGGGGGCGGGTTCTATGTGGAATAAATTGGATGCAATTGAGTGGAGTTTTGTGTATGATTTCTTGTGCTAAATTTGTAGCACATAAGAGAACATAGATTGATTAAGTCTCCCTATTTTTGGGTGAGTTTTGCTACAGAATTCGCAAATTGCGAATTGTTGTTCTTCGCTCCTTGCTGGGCAAGAGATGATCCTTGCTAGGCAAGAATGTATTAAACAGAGGAGTTTCTTCTTTGTTGGACCTATTCACTAAGCGAGTGCAACACTTGTTGAGAAAACGAGAGCCTTGGAGTGTTGTGGCTCTCATCACTAAGCGAGCAATGAGGCCTATTGAGCGAAAGTGAGCAGGACTCTTTGTAGCCTCACTCATCGGGCAAGTAGTAATGCTCGTCGAGCGAGAGTGTGAGACAGAGAGAGTTGGAACTCTTTGTCAGGGATTTTTGTTGAGTGAACTTGCATCTTGTTGAGCGAAGGGAAGTCTTAGAGTACTTTGATTCTAACTCATTGAGCAAGAAAGCAAAACAAAGAGTTGTATACCATATATCTTAAGTCTTCATTGGACGAGAGTTGTGCCTTGCTGAGTGAGAGTGGGTGCAAGATCCCTAGGATCCTAACTTACTGAGCAAAAGGTTACCCTTATTGAGCGAGAGTGTAAAACAGAGAGTTGGGGCTATTTGTTGGGTGTGTTCACTAGGCAGGTGAGGAGTCTCGCTGAGCAAGAAAGGGGAGTAGAGAGTAGTAAACTCTCTATGGCTCTTATTAGAGTGGTTCATTAGCCAAGAGTACGTATAGAGCTTCCTATAGCTCTAGTTCTCTGAGTGAAGGAGTGAACTCACTAAGCTAGAGTTGAACTCAGTTACTATAATCTCTTGTGTAGACTTCAGTTATGTGTTATTTTATAAGTTGTGTTCTTATATTCGTGCCTTTATAAAACTGTGATTGCATTAAGAGATGGGTATGAGAATTGAGACATGCAAAAATGAATAATGATGAATGGTTATAAGACAAGCTTCCTAGGCTAAAAGTTACCAGGAAAGGAACTCTGATAGTCTTGTTAAGTGAGCGATCTAGGCCTACGTGTGGGTGAGGATGGTGCTTACCATGTAGGTTGTGAGATGAGATACCTAGCTTGTGGTAGGTGAGCATGATCCTTATCAACTGAAATTAAAGAGAAAGAAATGAGAAAATAAATTGTGTGTCATTCATCATATAATGTAATTAGTGTGAGAGAAAGTAGTCATAAACCAAGCGGTAAGATCACTAGACCTATTGGGGGTTACTCAGGATGAAAACTCCAATAGTCATGATTGATCCCACGAGCCAGCCACATGGTAAAAGTTGAATGTATCTTGACCTACTACCAGAGGATATCATGCTAGTGTGTTATGGCTTAACTCCAAAGGTGAAGTCTAATAGTGTTGCTCGTAGCCTACTTTTCTGAGTAGAATTGGTACCACATGCATATGAAGCAGTGAATAGGATGCATACTATCATGGCATGTCCATAATTATTAGTGTGGATGTGCCTTATATCTTGTAAGTTGTTATTGCGTGTGTTACCTTACCTTGCCGAGGTTGCTTTGATAGTAATGAGATGTATTTCTTGCTCTCCTTGCATTGTTAGTCTTGTTTTATCTGGATTTAATGTCATTTGCAAATGAAGAAGAGTAGGTACAAGACGATGAGTGTTGTCTTTGTGTTGCTATCTTTTATGTCGTTTTATGTTTGGATTTTGTCAACTTTAATAGGACTGTGACATTAAGGTTGAACACGTTTGATTTAATTACATTTTTATGTTATGAACATTGAGTAATTTATATTGGTCTTTGAAGAGTCAATATGATTTTATGACTTTGAACTTTCATATTAAGTTTTCAGCTTTATTGATGAAATTATAGACATGAATTCTTTATCCCTTAGGTTTGTGTTTATGAAGTTTTATTTTATTAAAAAACAATTACATACCGTCATGTTTTCGAAAGAGTTTTATATTATCTATTTTTAAATAATTATTTAAATATTAGTAATTAAATTATAGGATAATGAATCTCACAGTTGGTAGATCATATGACAAAAACGAGCCTGGACCTCTAGAATGCTTTTCATGAAGAAATCGTTTCACCTAATTCATCAACATATTACACCATGAAAGCTAGCTAGATCACATTATATATAATTACTTTTATTTGCTATATATTTGCTACGGGAAACGACCCATTGAGGATTTTTTTTCATCTCTCTAGTTATGTATGTCTTTATTGGGGAAGATCCTTGTGTCAAACTTAATTACTATATATAAGTGGCACCAGCCGCACTTCATTTAAAAATTAGGCACAGCCATTCACACAAGCAGCTCAATATATTTTAGGTTTATAGCAACTTTTTAGATGAGATTTTTAAGTGAAAGAAAAATTTTAAAAATTAGGAGTCTTACAAAAAAAAAAACAGTCAATTTTTTTCTAGTATAGTTTAAACCTTGTTCATAAAAAAAATACTTTAGTTATCACCATACGAACTAATTAATAATAAAACCATATAAATGTTAATACTAAATAACTTTGTAAGAGATTAAAGTAAAAATTTGTGTGCCCTTGTACTTGAGTCCACTCTAATATTCATATGAGATCCTACATGGTATATTCCATGCTTAAAGATCTTCCAATCCAATAATCATAAACTAATTATGAAAAAAGTTTTTGGCCAGCAACCAATTAATTTCTAAGAGCATTTTCAATATGAATTGTTTGAATAAATTATATGAGTTTCTTAATAATAAAATAATATTTTTGTGTTTATGTGTGATTTTAAATTGTTTAAAATTAGATAGTATTATTTATATAAGTATTTTTTTTAAAGGTTTGAAGAAAAAAAATTGTGAGTTAAGTAATATATTGATAGAAATTTATATTAGAATAAAAATTAATGTAATTATTTCATATTAAAGTGACATATAAATCTACTTAAAAACTTGTTCGTAGCTAAACAAGTCAAGTTAAAGACGTTGTAAGCAACTAATAATTTAGGTGATAATTGATAAAGTGTACTCTCTTCTTTACCAGCATTTGTTTTTATGAGAACTGTTGTAGACAAGGAAATGCCAAAGGATGGGTACTTTAAAGTTTGGAACACTATCAGGAGATGGAGGCCAACCTCCTGAACTCATGCCAATCAGTATAACCTTTTCACCTAACTGGTTGTCCCACATGAGAAGACTAGAAATGATGACTATATTTAAAAAGAATGACCACTTTTCAAAATAAACATTAAACCTAGTTTTCCCCTTTCATTGAACAAAAGTGAAGAGAATATTTCCAATTTTAACGATCAAAGCGATAGTGCTTATAATTAATGAGAGCATCTTTTCTTCATGAGGTGTCCTTGCCTTGCGTTTAGAAGATAACAATAAACAAACATGCCTAAACAAGATATTTTCTTCTTACACGGTTAAGATGTTATATTGCATTTATCATATAATAAAGTGAAAACACGGTACTATGGACACATTGTATGGGTTGAAATGAGTTTAATGTAGTCTCTATATATTTTTTTTATTTTGTTATTAATTTTAACTATCATTTAAATTAGTAGTTAAATCCTAACTAATTAATTATTAATTAATTAAAATATTATTTTTTTTCTAGTTAAATTTAAGTTATATTCATTTGTACTTCTTATTACTACAAAATAACTAGAAAATAACTACAAATTTTAAAAATTTACTACAAATTAACTAAAATTATTTTCTTAGTTAATTTGCTACTTATTTCATGCTACCATTAATATTATAATAATTTTGTAGCTAATTATTTTTACTAGAAATTAGCTACAAAATAACTATTAATTTTAAAATTAACCACAAAATTATTTGATAACAAATTTTAAATTTTCTAGTATATCATATTTAAAAATTATAATAGGATTCTTTATTTAAACTTAAATTTATATCATGATATCAAACAGAAACAAGTCAACTTAACGTATATTTATAAATTTGAACATTATATATAATTAAGTTATAGTATTAAAAAAATATAAAAATATAAGATATATTTTATAATATATATTTCAAAAAAAATATGAATATAAACATAGTACCATGTATTCATGTAGTACAAAATTTTATTAATTAAAAAATCCTAATATAATAATTTAATTATTTAAAAGTATAAACTAAAAAAATATGGGTCATCGACCTAGGTTAGAATGACTCAAAAGATATAGTACCTAACCTATCACTAAGACATATAAAATTAATTTTTAAAATTTAAACTTCTCAAAATTAATTTTCAAACTAAAATGAATTATAGTATAACAGAACGAAACATATATAAATACTTCTAGCTCCCCGGCTCTCTCCATATTTTATTCGCACAAATATAATATAAAATTGAAAGTGAATTTTATTCGTATAAGAAGTTTTGATTCAATAACTACAAAAATAAGAAAATAACTATTGGGCTTTTTTGTTCACATAAGTGACTATTTAAAACTTTTGATTGGTTTTCTTTCTTTCTTTTTTTTCTTTTTTACTAGGAAATTTATAGTATGTCTTACAAAATAAGATGAGAAATAAGAAGCAAAACGCTTTTTTTTTTTAATTTAAAAAAACTCAAGTAAATTGAGTTTTGAAGACTCACCAAAAGTAAATCAGGCCTCCAGAGTATTTTACAAGAACAAATGTGTTCATTAATAATTCAGATTTCAGAACTTATTTAACTAAACTGACTTCAATGGACAATATTGGTTCTTTCTACTTTTCTTAAAGTTAGACCATATAATCAGGAAGTTAATCAAGCTAGTGATGTATCTAAATATGTTTAATTAATGTCTAGCCACAAAATGCTAAAAATGTATAACAGTATGTTTTTCAATTGAAAGGTATATTGCGAGAGACATCGCAGTTGACCCAATAAATCAAGGGAAAGAAATATTTAATTTTCTAGCAACCTTGAACTGTAATGGACTAAAATGAAAAGATAGGTAGTGCTTCTGTTTAATAAATGGACGTTATTATTTAACTGACACTTGACGGGTTACCGTTGAGAGGAATCTTGTTAGAGGTGAAAATAGTTTAATTGAGCTGTGTTATATAATTGAATATTATTAACTTTGTTTAAATGTTACTTTTTTATAATTAAACAATGTTTAGGAATTAGACCTTAAGTATAACTATCTAATTCTTGCTACTCCACTCACATTTATTTTCATTTATTGTATAGTATACTTCATTGTCTTTTTATTTATTTTATCTTTTTTTTTAATCTTATCGTATCAATTATCAATTAAAAATCTAATTAATAAAATCTCATAAAGAACAATACCTTATCTTTATCTTTACTCATCAATAGGGGTATTTGGAATTTCAAGATAAATTTTTAGAATTAATGTTCTTAGTTAGCATCTTATTAGCATGTCTTTTCATTTATTTATGTAAATTTTTGAAATTTTATAACTATCAGATGAGTTGTTATGACTGATATTTAATTTAGGACGATTATTTGATACAAATTTGTTGATTTGATATGTTATATGATTAAATTTGGTACACATGTATGATTATTTTTATACACCAACATTTGATTTTAATATATATTTAGACTTCAAGATAATTTACTAACATGTTTTTATTATATAATTAGTTTGGTAAACTAACATGCACTTGGTATATAAAAAAATAAACTAAAAAAGAGTGTTTGTTTTACTTAACTCATATATTAGAACAATTATACTTGTACTTTATTTTTTAAGTTAATATTTTAGTATCTCATCATTTTCTAAACCTATTATCTATGCTTAAATAAAATAAATTATTATTACTTTTAGAATTCCATAATACAAACATAATAATATGTTCAATTTAATTCAAGAATGTTCGTTTAGTTGCATGATTATATATATATAGTAAACACCTCATCTTGTCCCTTTTTTCTCATAAATAATATCCAAAGTGACCTAATAAAAAATATAATAATAAAAAAAAATAATAATAAATATTAAACAATATATAAAAAATAAAAACGAATAGTTTTTGGACGAGCTCATTAGGCGTACGTCAAAGAGTCAGGACCCAAGTTGCTCTACTACAGCAGTTTCTTTGGACGAGTGTCCAAAGAGCCAGCATGAGGTCCCGACCTAGCTGTGCTTCTCCTTTTCTTCGGACAAGCATCCAAGGAAACACTTTGGACGAGCGTCCAAAGAAACTCTCTGGATGAGCATCCAAAAGAGCTCTTTGGACGGCGTCCCAAAGGAACTCTTTGAATGAGTGTCCAAAGATTTAGCAGTGTCAGCATGGAAGTTCTCACTCCTCCTAGGTCCTTTGAACGAGTGTCCCAAGAAGCTTATTTCTATAAACGTATCCCTAGAGCTAGAGACAAAAAATGTTGTTCAATGGATTAGCTCTGCTCTACTGTCTACAACTCCAACTTTATTGTCTTACATTTTTTGCTTTACGGCTTCGTTCAGCTTTCTTAATTAACAACTCATGCTCTGCATTGCAACTTCACCCAACTTTATTACCGACAAATCATACCAAAGATCTTGCTAAATTAAACAAATAATTCATGGAGATCTATAAATATCGAGAGGGAGTCAAATTCACAAAAAAAAAGAGACGAACCAGAGGTGAACAAAAGAACAAAAACGAAACCTAAAAAATAGAAATCGAGAGAAGAGATTCTGAGAGAAAGAGACAGAACACGAATTTGTGTGAAGCTGAGAAGTGAAGGAACTCATTTGCGTATACTGGTACTGTTAATCCCCTTGTTTTCTTTACTTATTGTGCTCATAACCTCCCTGATTTCACCCTATGTAGTTTGATTCCACAGCTTTTGGACACCCTTCTCCTTTTCTTTTGATGGTTATTGTTATATATTTTTTTTGTTTCGCCTATACCGTTTGTCCATGCCTTTGGACGTAGACTTTAAAGGTTGGCTCATTTTTCTCTTTTCATTTTTTGTTTTTTCATTATCTGTTGTTAAGTGTTTATCTCTACTGTTTGTCTAGGTCTTTGCATGCAGGAGCCTTAAGTATTTTCGTTTTCTTTTTGCTATTACCTGTTTCTATGTTGTTTGTCCATGCCTTTGGATGCTATAGCCAACAAGTGGCTCCTTTCTTTTTTGTTTCTGCTATTTTTTTGTTTGTCTATTCCTTTGGACGCAGGAGCCAACGAAATAGCTCCTTTCTTTTTTGTTATTTATTGTTTTCTGTTCGCCCATTCCTTTGGATACAAGAGCCAACAAGTGGCTCCTTTCTTTTTTTTTTTTTGCTTCTTCTATTTTCTATTCATCCATTCCTTTGGACGCAAGAGACAACAAGTAGCTCCTTTCTTTTTCTATTATTTACTATTTTATGTCCATCCATTCCTTTGGACGTAAGAGCCAACAAGTGGCTCCTTTCTTTTTCTGCTATTTTCTGTTTGTCAATTCATTTGGACGTAGGAGCTAACGAGTGGCTCCTTTCTTTTTCTGCTTCTGCTATTTTTGTTCGTCCATTCCTTTGGATGCAAGAGTCAAAGAGTGGTTCCTTTCTTTTTCTACTTCTGTTGTTTTCTATACGTTCATTCCTTTGGACACATAAGCCAAAGAGTGGATCCTTTCTTTTTCTGTTATTTTCTATTTTTCCATTTCCTTGGACGCAAGAGCCAATTAGTGGCTCCTTTCTTTTTTTCCTTCTACTATTTTCTATTCGTCTATTCCTTTGGATGTAGGAGCCAACAAGTGATTCTCTTCTTTTTCTATTATTTTCTATTTGTCCATTTCTTTAAATGTAGGAGCCAACGAGTGGCTCCTTTCATTTTTCTACTTCTGCTATTTTCTATTTGTCCATTTCTTTAGACATAGGAGCCAACAAGTGGCTCATTTCTTTTTTCTACTTCTGCTATTTTATGTTCGTACATTTCTTTGGACGCAGGAGCCAATGAGTGGCTCCTTTCTTTTTCTACTTATACTGTTTTTTGTTCACTCATTCCTTTGGACACAAGAGCCAACAAGTGACTCCTTTCTTTTTCTGCTATTTTCTATTCATCCATCCCTTGGGACGCAGGAGCCAACGAGTGGCTCCTCTCCTTTTATGCTATCTACTGATGTTTGTTCATCCATGCCTTTGAACAAAGAGCCTTTGATAGCTCTTTTTTCTTTATCTAGTTTGTTGGTCTTTATTATTTTCTTTATTTTCTAGCATGCTTTGGATGCACAAGATCCTTTGGACACCCCTTTTCATTTTTTTTCATTTGTTGTTGTTTACCGGTTCTATTATATGTTATTTTTAACAACTTTTTTGTTTGTTCATGCTTTGGACGTACAAGGTCCTTTGGACACCCGTGGACAATCACCTTTATTCCATTTATTTTCATTATTTTCCAGCTTTACTTTGGATGCCCCTTGGACAGTCCACTTCATTCCATTTTTTATTCTTGATTCTCCAACCATGCTTTCAACTCATAGGTCTTTGGACATCCTTGGGCAGTTCACTTTACTCCATTCATTTTCCTCAATTTTTCAACCCTACTCTAGACATAAAGGCTCTTTGGACGCCTCTAGGCAATTCACTTTATTCCATTAATCTTCCTCAATTTTTCAGTCTTACTTTGGACGCAGAAGCTCTTTGGACATCCCTAGGCAGTCCTCTTTATCCCATTAATCTTCCTCGATTTTCCAGTCTTGTTTTGGACGTAGAGGCTCTTTGGATGCCTATGGGCAATCCGCTTTATTCCATTTTTTTCCTTAATTTTCCAGCCATGCTTTGGATGCCCTCTTTGGACGATGAGCTCCTTTGGATGCTGGACTCCTTTAGACACCCTCTTTGGACACTAGAGCCTTTGGATGACTCTTGGGATCCTTTGGATGACTCTTGGGATCCTTTGGATGCCTTCTTAAGATATTGTCCCCCTTTTGACTTTCTCTTTCGAGCGTAAACTCATTAATCTTTCATCTTTTAACAACATTATGATAATCATTTTATATGTACTTCTTGTTTGGTTATCGTCAAAATTTTTTTACAAAAATCTTCAATAACCATTTTTTATGTACTTTTATTTGGTTGTTAATTCATAAACAAATACTTTGTAAGAACCATTTCAAATGCATTTCCTACATGGATGTTTTGGACGTAGAGGCTCTTTGGATGCCTATGGGCAGTCCGCTTTATTCCATTTTTTTCCTTAATTTTCCAGCCATGCTATGGATGCCCTCTTTGGACGATGAGCTCCTTTGGATGCTGGGCTCCTTTAGACACCCTCTTTGGACACTAGAGCCTTTGGATGACTCTTGGGATCCTTTGGATGCCTTCTTAAGATATTGTCCCCCTTTTGACTTTCTCTTTCGGGCGTAAACTCATTAATCTTTCATCTTTTAACAACATTATGATAATCATTTTATATGTACTTCTTGTTTGGTTATCATCAAAATTTTTTTACAAAAATCTTCAATAACCATTTTTTATGTACTTTTATTTGGTTGTTAATTCATAAACAAATACTTTGTAAGTACCATTTCAAATGCATTTCCTACATGGATGTTACAAAATCCTTAAAAAATTTATTCATAGTCATTTTAGATGCACATATTGTTTGACTAATTATTTTAAAAAGACAAATTAAAATTCACAAATGAACATTTACTATATATCCAAGAACTACGTAAATTTTGAATTCTCAATTGGATTATGAGATACATAGGAGCAAGAGACTACTCTTGTCAAGTGCACAAATAAAAAAAATATATTTCTTCCTTTCTAAAATAATAAATTCAATTGTTGTGCTCATAAAATAATTTTGTTTTTATTCCAAAGGGTAAAAATAACATTATCAAAGTTATATTAACTTTTCACATTTAATTAAAGGTAATCGTTTTAAGACAGACGTTGTAGGTTGCTAATACATTCAGTACACGTAATTGACTCCTGGACTCAAATTTGGTTTCTAAGATCATTTCTTTTCTTTTAAATGTTTGTCTAATGTTTTCTCTTGAAAAACATTAGTGACAACTTCTCTATTAATTTTTTTTTCGCCATCCTTACTATGATTCTGGTTGCGACATATATATATTACAAGTAAAAATAATTTGGATTTAATCTTATATATGGATGTTATGTCTTTGAAAATAATTTTTTATTCGAGTCTTGACCACATTAATCAAAATTAATTTTCTTATGTATAAACTTCAACTACTTGAAACATGTTAAGATAGTGAAGGATTCTTGAATTTTAATTATGTCAATATATTATGTTGACAATTATCATATTAAGTCATATTTAATATTTATCCATAAATAAAGTTATTAAATTTTTTATCATGATTTTTTTATTTTTTTCATTATATGATATGAATGATCTTATGCAACTTTTAGGATAATTAATTATAGTCCTAAAATTATATATTAAGAATCAAAATTAAAATTAATAATTTTACTTTTAATGTAAAAAATATAATTAGTCGATAATGTTAATGTCAGATACTAAATTAAAATTTATTTTTTTATTATACATATAAATATATATAATATTGTAAAATATTTGTAATTTTACATAACATTTTTAAAGACAAATTCTATAATTTATATATTAACATTTTTTATGAAATTTTCATCTTTTGATATAAATATTTATCATATGATTTAAATATTAATATAATTTTATATATAATTTTTATTTACTTATAATATAATATTTATCCTTATCGTTTATATATTGATGGTTATTTATTTTATGTTTTTTATATTTTTATAATAATTTACATAAAATTTACGTATTAAATATAACTCGTGTAGTGTACATGCTAAAAAAAAAAAAACTAGTTTATTAAAACTAGTTTATTAAAACAAGAACAAGTCTTAAAGTTAAAAAAACACTTATAAAAATATTTAAAGATTATTTATCAACAATTTTTTTATTTTTATTAATAACAAGATTTAAACTTATGTATCTCCTATATATAAATCTGATCGTTGTTAACTGAATTGCTTTGTTTGTTGGTTAAATGTTGGTTTTTACTGTACATCACGGTATGAACCAAAAAAAAAAGGAAAAACTAAAATAAATAATACAGGAAAATAAAATATAAGACAGTGTTTTAACTATTTTCTCGACAATATTTTGAAAATAGAAAATAAAATAAATATAGGGCCAAAATTTTCATATTCTCACATAATATCATATTACTAATTTCTTTTAGATTAATAGACTCGTGACACTAAATTGGGGAGTCAAACATCATTTTCTGTGGGTAGGATAAGAGTTGTATCTTACTTAAAGATGATAGTAGCATGATTAGTATGTTTTGTGATTTTGTGAACAAATTGATTGGTCTCTGTTTTCCATCTTATCTTTCTAAGTGGCCAAACTGACTTTTAGATCCAATAGCCGCTTGTATTGGCTACAATTAATTGACATGCCTAATGCAATGACAATGTAAGTTGTTGGCATGCACCTCTTCAATCTATGATTATTATTTTTCCTTGGCCAGTTTTCGCAATTTTGCTTATCCCCAAAGTTCTCTCCAGATTCCGAACAATAATCTTTTCTTATCCTTGATTTTGTACAACTCGTGCTTGTTTTTCAGTTTTTGACATCTTAAATCTATGCCTATAATTGGTACAAAATAATTGATGATAAAAATTGAGACACTCAACCCCTTTTTATTATATTAAAAGACTTCTAACTCTCTGGTTCCTTCTTTCAATTCAAGCATTTCTATTGTAGATTATGTAGTTTTTGAGAGAGGAATAAACATGTTCAAAAGAATTATGTAGCATATATCAGTTTTCAACGAGGGCAAGTGAATGTGCAAGTGATCCTAAATATGTCACAACGAGGACGAGAGAATTTACTGGTTAGATATAGGACAAAACTTTATGTGTATTTGGTGTTAATTTTTAATTAAAGTTGAAATTTCACTTTAATAATTAATATTGATTTTTAAAATTAACTTTTATTATACGAGTTATTAAGATAACTTTTAATTTTAATTAAAAATAATATTAAAAACATTTAAGTCATAGAACTTATGTTGTGACCCTTTATCATATGTTCGAGAGATATCAAATATCATGGGGGAAAAAATGGAAAAAGGCGAGGATCATGTTGTCAAAGGAATACAGCAGCCATGCAAACTGCAAACTTGGAGTAGAGCGATCATCCTTCAATGTTGATGAAGCATAGCAGTTGCCTTGGTAATGCTATGTTTGATTATTTAAGGAAGAGTGTCATTAAATGGAGAAAAAAAAGAGATGAGATAAAGGGCAATAAAATAAAATCACCATATTATTGTTTAAATATTTTATAAAATAATGTATAAGGTTCCCATTTTATAATTTGAGAGATAGATGTCTAAGATATTAGTAAATATAATTAGTTTCAATCAATTCTTTTAAATATCAGCCAATAATAAGAAAGAAAAATAAGGTAGGAAATGAAAGAAAATAAAATAAATTTTTGAAAAAAATATGCTTTTAGTGTTAATATTTTTGCTCAAATGTGATTAACATGTTTCTATATTTTTATATTGATGAATTTAGTCTTTAAAATTTTAAAAAAATATGTAAATTTAGTCATTCATGTAAGAATGTATCATGCTATTTTTAAGTTATAAGAAATTAATTCACATATATTTTTTAGTTTAAGAATAAAATTTATTGATATAAAAATATAGAAATTTTAACTACATTTGACTAAAAGTATAAGAACTAAAAATATTTTTTCTTTTTGCAAATTTTATTTGGTCTCAATTTATTTTAAATAATTTAAACAAGTCATTTCATTCACTCAATATATTAAATTTTAATTTTTCATATATCTAACTAAACATATACAGTTAAGGAGAACACTATATGATAACGTGGGCATGACTTCCCATATACAGAGTATTATTTAATTAGAGGCGGTAAAATGAGTTTAATCCAATGGTTTCAATTGGGCTGGAACTAAAAAAAATTTCAAATAGAATTAGGTTAATTTGATTCGATCATTTAGGCTAATTGAGTCAAACTAGACTTTAAAAAAATTGGTCCAAAATAAACTAAGTCCATTTGACTTGGTATTATTTATTAGAGTAAATTACATTGTTCTTCTTCTTAAAAAATGTGGTTGTTACATTGTCATTCTCTCTTATATTAAAATATACAATTTATTCCATTTAATTTGATATTATTAAAATAAATTATATTATCCTCTCTTGAGATACATGAGTATTACACTATTCTTCCTTTTATGTTAAAATGTAAAATAAATTATATTTTTTCTTGAGAGAGATGCAAGTATTACATTGTCATTCCTTCCTAATTTTAAAATACATAATTTAGTTTATTTAACTTCACATCAATAAAAAATATTCATTATAAAATTTTAAAATATATTTCAATTTATTAAATTATCATTCAGCCAATCAATCATTTTTAAAATATATAATTTAATTTAAAATAATTTTTTATTAAAATAATAACTAAAAATTTTATAAGATAAACTATATATATATATATATATATATATATATATATATATATATATATATATATATATATATATATATATATATATATATACATTTGAAATTTTATATTTAAAACTATATTTTATAAATTAATTTTTGTAAAAGTGATAAAATAATAAAATATAATTATATTTTAAATATATATATATATATATATATATATATAAGTATTAAACTTTTAATAATTATATTTTATTTCATAATAGATTTTTAGTATAAAAATATTCATTTAAAAATTTGTATGTTTAATATACATATATTAGCATTAAAATATTAAATTTAATAAATATAAGATTTAGTAATATTCTTGAAATTAATTATATATTAAATTTAATAAATAATATTATATATAAAAATACTAATTTGTTTAAATATTTATAAAAAAGTATTATATCAATAACATCAATCAAATGATACCTTAATACTTATGTTTAATTTTATTTTTACTTTTATATATATATATATATATATATATATATATATATATATATATATATATATATATATATATATATATATAATTTAATTATTTTAAAATATTTTTGAAAATAATAATAATTAAAATAAATAAATGTTTTTAAATATATAGTTAAATTTATCATAATTCATAATAATTTTTAAATAATTATTAAAGAATTAAATTGAGATAAATTGTTATATATATAATAAAATATTTAGAATTTAATAAAATATTTAAAATAAATTTTATGAACTAATTATATATATATATATAGTAAAATGAATATACTTACATTTTTTAAGAGAGAAAAATATTTTAACACAAGAAAAGAGAACAGTGTAATATTTACATCTTCATGGGTGGTAGTGTAAAAGATATTTTGATAAATTCTTTTTAATAGAAGCTAACAAAATTTTAACGAAAAATTCAAAAAAAATATATAAAATGTCATATTTTAAGCTATTAGAAAAGACCAGTGTAATTTTTAACATGAAAAGAAAAAATGTAATATTCATATATTTTGAGGGAAGAAGTGTAATTTACTCTCTTTTAAAAAATTAAAATTTTAAGTACTTTTAAGTAAAAAAAAATAAATTAGCTTGACCAGCAAATTACTAGATACTAACACAGGCCAACAAAATCCTATCCCTTATAAAAATTAGGTTAAATCAGATTCGTCAGTTTTCTTTCAGAGCTAAACAATCCATTTTGACACCTCTAATCACAATGGAGACATTTTGCAAAATTTGGAGAAAGCTTAGAAAAGCTACTATAGCCAATAGGTTGAGTTGTGAAAATAGGTTGATGTGTGAGAATAACTAATAAGTGGTTCTTAAGTCTTAAAACCACAAGTGAGTTGTAAAATCCGAATCCGAAGGCACAGTATGCCTTCCCTTGAGGACAAATGCTACTAGCTAGTGGTTTCAGATCCCACCCATAGCCGTCCAATAAACGAAATAGAGGTTGAAATTTGTCATTAAATGGCATGAGGATGGATACAAGTGACCATCAGAAGAAAAATTGGACAGCGACAAGTTGTGGAGCTAACGCTAAATCCTTTATATTTAAGCCACAGACAACTCGAGAGAGAAAGCTATCATTGTTTGTGCCATCCACAACGTACCCAACAAAAGCGAAAATGGATTTGACTCATGATCAGAAATACAGAATCTTCGTGTACATATTCATTTAGTTAGGTGTAGTATCAATCACCCTAAAGAAAATCATCAGCACTATGTGTGCTTATAGAAATTAGAAACCCATTGGGTGTTATAGAATCACGCAACGTGGTAAGATTACAAGTTATTTTGATAAAAATTCACAATGTAAGCTTATTGGAATAAATTTCACTAAAAAAATAATTGAAATAAACTTTAGAAAGATTATAAGAATTACAAGTTATTTTGATAAATTCAAATATATTTCTAGACATATAAATATTCATCACTTTATTCGTTAATTATTTTAAATCTTTGTTTAATCTCTAATTTTGTAGAAAGACATTTTTGTAAAAAAAAAAAAATCAAAGTTAGGGACTAAATAAATATTTTAAAAGTTAAAAACCAAAGTCATGGATGCCCATAATTTTAGTGACTAATTTAAGAATTTTAATCTACTTTAATTCTTCCTTTCCTATATATACATATATATTATGTATACATATATATTGTTCAACTAACTAATTTAAATTTTCTATTATCATGAAATTGGTCATCCAATAATAAGGGTTTCCATTTTTTCAAATGAAAGATCGGAAGACCTATTGATTTTAATAACTGATTACAGAGTGGATCATTCGGACCTTTCAATTCATAGATGTGGATCTCGGACCAATGAATGGAAATATCCCTTAAACTTACAAAGAAAAAAGAAAGTGACTTAGACAAAAAGAGAAGAAACTTTGACAAAAAGAAATAAAGTGACTTAAATAAATTTTTTTTGTCGATAACCTCATACCAATCAATTGAATATTAATTAATATGTAATCGACCGAACACTACTTGAAAACAACTATTCTGCTCAAAAATGAAATAGTTCAAATGTTCCTGGAAATTTTTGCTCCCATTAGACCATTTGTATCTATATGCATTAAACAACTATCCATCAAATACATAGAATCATACAAATTGAAACTATATTAGATGAAAATTTTAATAGTTGAGATTTCATTCTCAACAAATTAGATTAACAAATGCATTTAACACTAACGTAAATCGATATAAATGATATTTGTTTATATCTCTTAATCAATATATTAGAAATTTGAATTCTAATTTTGAATATAAAAAAAATTATGTTGAATTTCTTTCAACAAAGATTTATCACTAGTTTTAATTATAGATATTTCACATTAAAAATGGTTTGACACAAACCAAACGCTTTAGACTTCGTTTCAAGCATACACAATTAAACTCAATCTAATAGAAGGAGCCATTTGAAACTTAAACCAAATGCTATACTTTCCGTGTTACTTCTTATACGTCAAAATAGAGAATCAAGTTACCAACTCAAGTTTCTCGTGCTAAAAGCTTATAGAATATTCTGTAATTAAAGAGTCATTATCATGTTAGATTTACCTCATGGGTGTGTGATTTTGTATTAAACTATGACTTACCTAATTCGGGTTCTATAAACGAGACACCTCTTATGACAACAGATAAACTCCCTTCTTATTTAATGTCACGTACTATAGTGGTCCAAACACTAACTTTTAAGTGTTGGAGTATCTTTACGAGTACTCTTACCTTTGTAAAATCAACACCTTCATCCTTAGCACCTTCAATTAAAAGGCGATCCAGTGGGCTTTTGCGACTATGAAGGATCAGTTAGATCAAACTTGAAACCAAAGTTGTGAAGCACCCTTCCTTTCATAAGAATTGTAGTGTTGTTCGTGAAGCATTATAGTCTCTCGATCGTGACATTTTCAAAAGCTTTAACAACGACATATTTGAAAGGTTTTCTTAAATTGTATACGAAATATTTTTTTACAAAAATTAATCAGTGATCTTCATCTAATGGTTAAGCTTGGTGTGAATGCGTAAGTTGGTGATTACACCAAATCCATTTCCTTAAAAAGCCCAAGGGCAATGAATTTGTATAAACTCTAAGATGGTTTGACATACCAAGCACTTTAAGACTTGAACCCAAGCGTGTGAAGGCCATAGTCTTGTTTGTCAAGCATTATGGCTCCTCGATCATGACGTTTTAAAAGCTTTTACAACATATTTAAAAGTTTTATTAAATGGTATACAAAACGTTTTTCTTACAAAACTCATCAAAATTTAATCAAGATTTATTTTCTATCTCTCTCTCTTATCCTTTTCATTCACCAAATCAAGGCCTCACACCACTCTTTGTTGTATAACAAAAATGAGATAGGAAGAAAAGAAAAGTGAATTATGTATATTAGACAAAAGAAAAAAGAAATATAAAAAGGTATTGTAGAAATAAATTACATAAACAATATAATTCTTTAACCATTCAAAAGTGACCTGTCCAAATAAAATTTATTGTTGCTTGAGCAATAAGAGTCAGTTTGGCCCAATTTTTTTTTAACTTATAAGTTACTTTTAAACTAAAGTTAAAAATAAGAACTTAAAAAATAAAAGTAAAATTTGTTTGATAATTTTTTTTAACTTAAAATCTTTTCTTAAGTTAAAAGTTGTTGGATAAAAAAATTCAAAAAAATTAATTTTATTTAAAATAAATTACCTTTTTTCTTAGAAAAAAAACTAATTATCTGTCCCGAAAAATACATTTGTAAATATAATATTGTGTAAAATTAATTAAATATTTATCAATTAGTTTAATATATTAGATATTTCTAGTTTTAAAGAAGAGGTGAAAAAAGGAGGGAGATTAGTAATCAAATTTACTTGTCCAAAGAAGTTAAATATTAAAAATCATGATAGGAAAGCACCACCACGTGGTATTAGTACTACTTAAATGAGCAGATAAGTCGCACTACATTAATAGGAGGATTGTTTTTACCAATTAAATGCATTGAGAGTAATTAACTTAGATCTGACTCTTCTAAAGTGAAAGAGATATATTTTAGAGAAAAAAATATTTATAATAGTTGATTTTCTAATTATTGATTAATATTGTATTTTATCCTTTAAAACGAAATCTCTCACTTCAGATGATAAATCCAATTAACTTGTTAGGTAAAAAATGAAAGCAAAAGGAAAAAAAATAACAAAACCTGAAAGTTCCATACAAGTGATCGAACTTGAGACTCCGTGGATGTTTAATATAAGCTACATCTAGTAGCTTTTCAGAAAAGTTACTTTTCTAAGAATTTTTATTAATAAGTGTTTAGTCTAATTTTTATTTATAAGAAAAAAAAAAGCTGTGTCAAACAAACAATCTCGAGAGTTATATAGATCGCCGAGTCAATATTGTGTTTGGCTCGTCTTAGGAACATGAAGCATGTTCATTCACACCACAACGCTCAATCATTCAATTGCAAAGGGAATAATAGAAAGACAAAACTTAAATAGTATTATAAGTATTATTGATGTTATTTTTCAATCAAATTTAAAATTTTATTTCAATAATACACGTTAGTATCTAATAAAAAAAATTATTACGTAATACTTACTAATTTTCTTCATAATAGAATTTGCGGCCTCAAACACTTTACATAAGCATAGTAAAACATATTATGTTCGGCAACACTAAATATTTATGTATTCACCCACATCTTTAACCACGTCATTTATTCTTTAACCAGTTGTTATTCTTTCTCAATTGACATCACATCCACAAATTAATATAAAAAATTTGGTGGAGGCAACTTTGATAGAGAATATGCGGCCAATAAATTGATTGTGTAGATGGTAGAGTTCATGTATGGCAGTGTCACTAGGTAGCCGCCATTGTCAACTCATAAAGCGTCAAATTATTAGGTCATGATCCTGCTCACTTACCCATAACTTGGTTAAGCAACCTTGCCCTGAGTGGACCTTTAATTTCCTCTCTAGTCTTGGAGGCTACGTCTGTACAATGAATGAATTCACATGGTCCAATAGAAAAGGATACCCATTAAACAAATGTGAACCAAATCCAACACCCGATATAAGATTATTCCCTTGTGCTAGCAAAGGCATGGACAAATTTATGCTTTAATTTTAAGTCTTATCATTTTTCAACAATATCATGACGCCACCTTACTGCAAATGATGGAACAATCATACATATATTATGAGGGGTTTTTGGGTGCTCAAATATTGTGGCTCTTAACACATATTCCTTTCTTTTAAATATTACACTATAAGATTAGACAGAAAATGAAGAAAATATATATATAATTGAGAGTGGCTTTCTAATCGAAATGAAATGAGAAAGGAAATGTGAGACAGACTGTTCAGCAGTTAAGGACTATTTTTTTTTATGTAGGAATCATGTGGAATTGAATTGGTGACAATATAAAATGGTTGGGACACTCAAATATTCTTCACGTTTGTCCATTTTCTTGAGTAGAAGCTTCTGTTCTATGGGTCCATACCACTGCCTTTCTCATTTTATCTTTATATATATCTCTCATCAGCCACCAACCATGTTAATATGTTCAGGAGCAATGCTAGTTCTATACTTCTTCAACATATTTACAACACTTCTATTTTTTTCGATACTTTTTTGTTATTGGATAAACTTAATATAATAAATTCAATTAAATAGAGAGATCCATTAAGTAGAAAATGAAAGCATATCATTTAATGATATCCCCGTACTTAAATTTTACTTCATATAATTAAGTGAGCCTCACGACAATTTTTCAAGCTTTCTTTAGCTATCTATCATGTTGATTTCCCTTTGAAAAGCAACTGAGTATCTTTAACATGTACAATGCAACTCATGTGAGTTGTTACACACAATATTTTATAATTTTTCATATCCCCAATAATGTTATATCATTTTTACTATTTTAATTTTTTTCTCCTACTCAACAATTCTAAAAAGTTTCTTAAATAAACCTCACAATCTATATCCCACACTTTTTCATATTTTATTATTCATCTCACTATCAATTTAACATATTTTATTTGAAAGTGGAAACTAATGAAATTTGTGCAAAGATAATAAAACAAAAAATGAATTTATATGTTGGAAGTACAAGCGGAATGGGTTACTACATATATTACTAGTTTGACATAAAGTGTGAGAGGAGTTTCCATTGGAGTTGCCTCATTTAGCAATCTTGAGCAATCAAGAATTGTTGGAGAACAATTCAAAGTTCATCACGTGAGAGCTCTGGTTGCTCTTGTCGTCAACTCTCCTCTTTTCATTTCAAACGGTTCCACTAATATTTTTAATAGTTTTTGGTACAAATTTCTTACAATAAATTATTGAAATAGTAAAAATATAAGAGTTAGATAGGTTGTGGGGTTCATTCAAAAAGAAGCTTTTTACAATTATTAGATTAAATTAAAAAAAAAATTGAGTTGCCTAAAATAGTGAACATGACGTGGCATTATGGAGAAGTATACAAAAATATATAAAATTATTTTTAACAATTCATGACGTGGTATTTAGTACTGGGGTTGGTTTTATTGGATTTGTTTTTATCAAGTTTTGATGGATTTAATTACAAGATGGAATTTCTGCTATATATGAAATGGAAAGGGCCCAAAGAGCCCATTATTGATGCAAATCTGAAATAGGAATTTGTGGGCTTCTCAATTGCTGAGCATAGGCTGCCGTATGCTTTTTCCCACCACAAGATGTTTTTTGCTTTTTAATTTACTACCCCCAAAAGAAAAGGGACATATCACTTTTCTCATTAGTAAAAACGATAAATTTAACGAAAATTTTTTGAGAAAAGATAATTTTATTGAAGCGTTTTTAATTTTACTCTCAATCATAAAAAAAGGAAGTGGTAAACTCTTTGGAATTGATTTTTATATGGATAATTTGGCTAACGAAAATCCAATCTATGGCACATTCAGGAAATACCAAAAAAACAATAATAATAATAATAATAATAATAATATTTATTATTATTATTATTAATATTATTATTATTATTATTATTATTATTATTATTATTATTATTATTATTCACATCACTCTTTCAAACTTTTTATAATATTCCAATTATTTTTAAGGAATTTTGTTATTTCTTCTCATTTTTGTCTCTTTTTATTCATAAACACCTTTATCTTGAAAGCTTATTTTTCTCTGGGAAATTTCCTTCTTTGTTCTTTTTCATTTTGGAACTTCATCACCCAACAACTCCATTACATCCCACTGTTTTCTCTAGTGTCATCCACACATCATCAGTAACTCCATTGCAAGTAAGGATTGTATTGTCATATACTCATATCCTATTTCTCCTTGGTGGTACAATTTTGGTAGCTTTCCAAATTTTTATTTTGGAATACATTTATAAACATTTCAGAAATAAGTTTCTAGAATGTTTTTAAATACATTTCAAAATTAAAATTCTGAAATTATTATTTGAATGTCTACAAAATATTGCAAAATTTACAAATATAATATTTTCTTCACTACTTCATATATGACTTTTTGTAATATTTTAAAAATATTAAAAAAATATAAAAAAAAATATTACCTATTAATTTTGATAAAATTTTAACAAATATTGTATCTATTCATATTGTAAAATGTTATTAACAATATTTAAATATTACTAAAAAAATATTTGTAACATTTTTATAATAAAATATTATTAAAAGTTATATATGTGATAGTATTTTAAATGGACGTATTCTAAAATTCAAGTTTCATCAATTTTTTGTGGACATTTAAATATGAATTTCAAAATCCACTTACAAACATAGTCAAATTCAATAAAATTATGCTGTTCGAAACTTATTTCTAGAACATATTATGAATAAGTTTCTAGAATCATGTTTCCCAAATGTTTTGTAGACATTCTAATAGGAATCCCATATTTTTAATTGTAAAATGCATTTAAAAATATTACAGATAAAAGCTTATTCACATTATGTTCTGAAAATTTATTTCTACAAGGATTTTATTGAATTCTTAAAGAGTTTTATTTTCAAAAGTTGTACAAATTAAAAATTTATTTTTTAACATATTATGCTTGAATTTTTTATATTAATAGTGATATTAATTTTTACATTCTTTAGTTTTAATGTATTAGTAGTATGAGTTTTTTTTTTCTTTTTTCATTTTTAGTGTTGACCATGAAGACATAACAGAAAGAAGGGGGCTAGAACGTTTATGATTAATAACCTTTGCAAGTAGATAACATATTGTGGCAAAATACTCATACACCTGAGAATGAAAAGGAATATCATGCAATTATCTACCACGTAGATCCCTCTATATAGATGTTCCATTAATTTCCTTAGATGTTGTATTATGTTTTGAACCCTTTTAAGAGACTTGATATGCTTTGGCATGCATTGTAAATCTGTTTGATAGTAATAAAGTTATCTTCAATCTTCATTATGATCTTTTAGTACTAGCAAAGTACTTGTTGATTTGATCATGAAGTCACATCCGTAAGCAAACACTTTTCTCTTCGCCAATTAACAAACAAACATATGAATCAGCTTTTTCATGGTTGGAAAATCGATTCTACTCTAAGTTAGAGCTGTTAACATGGGTAAGTCCGCCTCATATGGGCTGGGCACCACCACAATTTCAAGTTATGTGAAATTGGAGTTTTGTTAGCCTAGTCCTTGGTGGGATCTGCATCAAATGGACTGGTTCATGGGTCATTATTTATTTTTAAATATAAATAATTAAAAATTCTCAAAGTAAATTAATCTTTATATAGTAAGTTAATAATAACTTTTTAATTACTATATATTAAAATAAAATATAAAGATTATGATTTTCTATAAAATAATAAAATATAATATGAAATAAAATAGAATGCACCAAGTGTAACAATAAACAAAAGTTAGAAATTAAAAATAAAATTTAATGTACATAAAATATTAATTTTTAAATAGATAATAACAATGCATGTAGTATTAAATTTTTATTTATTTTATCCATTATAAATAAAAAATAAATAAATCAGATCAACAAACATGCCTAATTTATCACATATTAAGGTATTAGTTTTTGTTTGACTTGATAGGTTATGTTGGGTTGAACTCTCAAAATAGAAGTATAAAAATAAGCGGGTCAATTAGTCCAACCCGATCCAAATGGATCAGGTCATACTATGAATTTGTAAATCTAAACACTATTGAGTCTAATTTGGCTTGATATTATTCTTTAAAAATTTATGTAAATTTAGAAGGAAAAAATACAAAAGAATGGATCAATTTGGCTTGACTTGATAAGCTAGTGGACTAGGTTGGGACATCAAATAAACGACCCTTGAAGAAATCGACCTGCCTAACCTATTTTCACACCTTGACTTGTTAGACTAAGGCAAATTGAGTGACCCCTTTTTACAATTCTAGTCACAAAATCAATTTGAACAATTAAAAATTCAAGTTTAATTTGATAAAAATAAGCTTAAACTTGAATTTTCATAGTCCAACTCAATCCATACAACAAAATTAGATCAATCCACTGAGTTTGACCCATGTTGACATCCTTATATCTTACATTGCCATATTGAATTTTCTTCCTTCTCTTTTGTCTTATCCACTTGTAGTAGGAATTGGAACACTCAACTTACTAACATCACTTTAGTGAGGCTCATCAATGTCATTTAGGGTATATGGAACTATAGGAATCAAGCCAAATTTCATAACACAATTATTTCTCCTAAGCAAACTATTAACTTGATCGTTGTTATCATCTCTTTGATAGGGAAGCATAGGCTGTATGTATCCCTTCATTGTAGAATTCAAAGTGCTTAAGGCACATGCAACAAATGGTTATGCTCCTAAGACTCTGTCCATCACTTAAGTGGATTGACACCTTCCTCTTCGCAAGTGGATCAAGTGTAACATAAATGGTGTAGCAAGTGGGAACACAAGACATGCATTGTGCAAATGTGTATTTCAAGATAACAAGGGTCCTATCTTAGATTGCTTCTTTGAATATATTGACATAGCCTCATATTTCCACATAGAATTGATTGGTGTGTGGTGCCATGTTGGCTATCGAAGTTGTTTTCCAAGGAGGATGACACAATATTTAGCTGGAATGCGACTTGATGCGGGTTAATAATGACATTTTCTACTTTAGATTTGGTCCCTTGGAAAATCCAAAACATATGGAGGAGTTCCTTATACTTGGGTCATCAAATTCAATTTAGAGTGTCTCACATCTTCAAGAAAGGAAACAATAGTGTTGACAAACTTGCTAGTTACGATATCACTAATCATAGGTTTACTTGGTGGACTCAATGCCTCATTTTTGTTAGGATGACTTTAGTGTAATAGGCTACGCGTTTCTAGTTATAAATTTAAATAATTATAATCTCCCTTGTATGGTTTTTACTCTTTATTTCCCTATGCTTTTTTATTTTTATTTTCTCTTTTTCCTTAATAATATTTTGGTGAGCCGTAGATGATTGGTAAGTTCAAGTTATGAACCTAGTTGGTATCTAAAGACGGAAAATGAGATGACACGACAACCAAGGAGGGAAACAACTCAGCCCAACCCGATTTTTATATGAGTCAATTTTGTTGATCTTTGTCCAACCTAAGCTAATTTGTGTCCAGTTTCTTTTTTACTTAAATACACTTAAATTTTTAAAGAAATTATATCTTTTAAAATATTGAGCTAAATAAGTCTAATTCATTTTTGGTTAAAATTTTTGGAACCCAACTTGGTCCTAAAGGTCCAACAAGTTAAGTCAAATTTTTTTGAGCTAAACTCGATCCAATTGGCTAACGGGCAGACCCATTTTGTCACCTCTATTAGTATCTCTCTTTCTATTGTGATTCCTTTGCATACCTTTTTTTATTAAAAAAACAAAAAGAAATATATTTTAAATAAAGTTTACAAAAAGATTTAAAACAATGATGTTAATATAAAACCGATGGTGTTAAAAGCAACTTCAAAACATAAAAAGAACCAAACCCGAACATGGGCTTAGTTGTGGCCCAATAGGGGTACTATTGGACCCAAACTTAAACGACAACTGATAAAGCGTCGTGTGGTCTATTGCTGTGTGTGCGCGTCAACAATGGCTTCTTCGTCTTCAACATCGGGTTCAGCTTCAGGTTCTGCGGTGACGGAGCGAAGAGGAATACCAGGGGCTCAGTTCGTAGAGGATGTCCAAACCTACCTCACCCAATCGGGCCTCGATGTTGGCTCTGCCCTCGCTTTCCTCCAAGAAAGGTCTTCAACTTCGTTACCCCTTTTACTTTCTCATTTCGACATTCTCGAAACCTAAAATCTCAAGGATCTGCTTGCTTTTGCTTTCAGTTCTGGCTCCATTAAAATTTAGCTTCTATTTTTCATTCATAGAGTTTTGGATTGGATCAGTGTGGTAATTATCTTTGGATGCAACTTCAAATTATGGTTTGAGTTTATTCTTAGTTTCTTCGTGGTGCCTTGTAGAATTGACTTCATAATGATTAGGGGACTCGAGAGAATATAGTAAGATTTAAGAGTGTGGTAGAGAAAGGTATGTGGGGTTTGTGTGGCACATATAGGAGTAGTCTATGGTGTGAAGTTATAAGGTATTCAAAAGAATGTGCTGAGAGTTACAGAAATTGATTTGAATGTGTAAGTGTTGGCAGTCGGTATTGTTAAAAGTGATGAAATGAGAAATGAAGGTTTTTCATGCAAAGGTGGGGAATAGGGATGGATTATAAATTTAGCTGAATGTGAGCTGTAGAAGAGCAATGTGGATGTTTTTAGACCATGCAGCATGGGCTGTGAAACTTTTGGTTTGGATTTTGGAATAGGGAGAAAATGTGTACATGATTAAATCAAGGTTTAAATATGTTTTTGATCCCTCAAATTTGAGCTAATTTTGTGTTTTGTCTCTCAAATTTTAAATTTTTTTTAGTCCCTACATTTCAAAAATAGTTTTGGCAAATGGAGTACAAGTAATTATTTATCCCGTGTATAGTCAAAATTTAAAGGATATTGGAGGAGAAACTTTTGGATTAATGGTATTTTTCAATTTTTTACTATACATGTAATAAATGATGACTTGTACTTTGTTTGTCACTAAGACAAAAGATTAAAATCAGCTATTTTCAAATTGTGGGATTAAAAAGCATAATTTCAAATTTTTGGGATGAAAAATAAAATTAGCCCAAATTTGAAGGACTAAAACCATATTTAAGCCTTAGATCAATTATTACCTGGAAATCAGGAGAGGGTGAGAGGCTGGATGATGTAAAGGAGTTATTCTGGATAAATAATAAACTTGTTTACTACTTCTGGATCTCTGTTGTAAACTTCATACAACCTACTTGAAATTATGGTCTGTTGTTATTTTTGTTTCTGTAATATATATGGTGGGATTGATGGATGAGGCAGTTTTTAATGTCATTTTTAGGTTGCAATTGATGTGGATCCTTTTTAAAACTTTGGAGTGTATCAATGCATCATGCTTAAGTTATCATTCTTTAGATTCACTAAGCATACAATTTGTATAATGAAATCATTCTTATTTTTGTGTTTACTAAATGGAATTTATGCATATGAAACTCCTTGCATTGTTATTATGTCATTATGATAGCATTTGACATGTCAATATAATGGAATGGTATGGTTATGATCTGATCTGTTCTCGTTGGTTCTACCCTTTTTAGTCAAACCAAAATATACCACTTTTTAACCCTGTGTCCAGTTTGTTCTAGTTTTAAAAACATGGAATAGGAACTATATGCCCCCATTCTAAATTATCTACCAAATGCTACCAATGTGTTAATTTTACTAAGAAAAACTAGGTTTCACAAGTTGTTGTTGCATTGACCAGACACTTACAAAACCAAAAGTTAATTCGTACTCTTAGAATGTGGATTTAGACCTAACTCGACTTCACAAAATCGGTTTGTAAAGTGAAGGTTGCCTCCACTTATATACTCTAATTTGGTCATATCCCTAGCTGATGTGAACTAAACCACCATCCTTGAGGCTGCAATTAAGGCAGTCTCAAAGAGGTCGCAACTTAGGTGGGCTAGGAGTTACCACAATTAAAGCGACTTTCCAACCATATACTTAAAGAAACTAATGTGTGAATTTATTTCTAGTTTTCACAGGAATTTCGCCTTTATTAGTGTGTGTATGAATTATGACCCATCATATTTTTCTTGCAGACTTCAGCAATACAAGGTAGTAGAAATGAAGCTTCTTGCTCAACAAAGGGATCTTCAGGTTTCATTTCCTTATATATCTAATAGATTATACTTTATGATCTATCCTAGATAAGCCACAATGAGGCATACATTTGCTTTTATGTTATTATTGCTTTGTTGGTATTTTGATTGTGAGCTAAAAAGATAAGATGAAAAAACAGTCTTGTTATATTTTAAGTTAGAATCAATATCATCAAGTTAAATTTTAACTTGTGAAAGAGCAACTGTGAATTTGACATTTTTATGCTGGTTTAGCAACTGCTGAAGCTGGAAAGGATCAAGCAAGCTATTTGCTCTGTGACATATCATGAATATTTTTTATCTTGGGACTTGTATCATGGTGTTCCACATTAAAGTTTTTGAAAACATATATGGGCTTCAACCAGAACAAGCAGTTGGGTTCTTGGCTGAGTTGAGTTGCATTGATGCTATATAGGCTAATAATTTAGACTCCAATCCGAAGTTGTCATTTATTTTTATCTTTTGCCATTCCTAAGTGCTTAGGCTTCATACTATTAGAGTATTGTATATTCTTGATTAGCTGTAGTCTTTATGTTCAGTATTGTAATCAAAGTGGTCAGTGTTGTAAAAACTCAGTTAGTTAGGGTTCCCTATCAGCTACAAATAGTCTGACAGGGGACCCTAACTAACTGAAAGTCCGAAACTAACTGAGTGTTTACAACACTGACCATTCAGTGATTACAAAACTGAACATTAAGACTACAGCTAATCAAGAGTATACAATACTCTAATACATTGTATACAATATAATACATTGACGCAGAATACTGGTTTAGAATGTAAAATCACCTTTCTTATTGATTGTACCAATTGCTAATTTTAAAAGTTCAAGTAAAAATGTTTAAAATAAAATGATTGATCTAAACATTACTCTCTCTCTCTCTGAGGTGGGTGTATCCTTTTTCTTTAAGTATCTAATCAATCTATTGTGGTGACACTTTTTGTTTGTGGTGGTTGTCAGGCAAAGATACCAGATATTGAAAAGTGCTTAGACATTGTTGCTACATTGCAAGCTAAGAAGGGTACTGGTGAGGTTCGTTTGGAGCCTTATTTTCTATAACAAATTATAGTAGTAAATATTGTTTAGGTAAAAGATTCTTAAAGTTATTATCTTACAAAAATGTCTAGATATTAATGGTCAGATTAACTGTTATCAGACAGCTGAAATCTGAAATTCTATGCATCTTATACTGTTGACACATATAGAGTTGCCCTATACCATATATTTTGTGATGTGGAGACATCCTCAAGATTTCTTGATTCCTCAATAATATGCGAGCAAAGCACTAATTTTATGGCTCATGACCTTTGTTTAGATGTATCCTCTTTTCCTTGTTGGCAGCTAGTGTGTAGTTTCCTTGCCTGTATTTTGTCTTCCATGAAAAGTTGATGGCTCAGGTCCCAATGTTTAATTGTTAGGCTTCATTGCTTCTGCTTATTTCAATTGTATAGTTATATGGCATCTATTGATATATATGCCTTTGATTTGTTTTCTGGGTATAGTTTTTATGTCCATTTTTATACTGTATGAAAAAGTTCTTTCTATCTGTTGGGATTTGTCTATTGCCAACCCCTAATAGTTGATTCATCATCTCAAGCTACTGGAGCCTGCTTCTGTGTTCATCCCTCATAACTTAAAACATTGATAGCATGTAACCATTATAAATCTCTTTCCTGCTATATGGAACCAGTCCTAGTCCTAGATACACTTGCAAGAGTATTAATGTTTGTGCTTGCACTTCATTGCCTTCATATTGTATGCTCAAACGTGTTAGATTCTTGGAGATGCTAACCACAGTTTGCCATTAGGAGTATGGGATAAACCTTGGTTATTGGCTTTCCTTGTTATGAAGGATTCACCAGGATCAGCACCTTCATATATGCAAAATTTATGCATAGTTGTGTATTGTTGGGTGAGAAAGACTGCATTAGACTAAACAAAGGAATAAAAGAAAAATTTACAAGACAAACTGTTTGGGAGGACAAATGTTGGACTGATATTCATGTACAACAAGCTTTTGTTCATTATTTGCTAGGTTTGCACTTGTATTTGTGAGATTGTATCCTGAACACATATCTACCAAGTTGCATGTCTGCACATAGGTGCACAAGAGTAAAGAGCCAGAATAATAAAGCATGGAGGTTAATAAATGCATGTTTAGTACCGTGTTGTACAACCACTTACACATGTTCGTTTTATTTCTTCTGTGTCCAATCCACTTTGACATGGTTTTGGAACACGGTTCCAAACAGGCTATAAGTGGATTATTTCATAATCTTCCTTCTACTAAAGTAAAAAAAATAAGGTTGAGAGTGGTCAAAATTGCTTTTTATGTTTTAATTTTTTTTTTGGGGGGGTATCCCTCTCCCATCACCTCCCCCAACCCCCCAAAAAAAATAGGCTCAGGTGGAATTTGTTAAACTATATGATGCCACCTTTCTAATAATCCGTTGTAAGTTTTTACTGCAAGTTTAAAACATTAGTTATGTTAGAAACTGATGATTTATATTTGACCTTAAATACAGGAACTTATTGCTGATTTTGAAGTATCAGAAGGCATATATTCACGAGCACGCATAGAAGAAACTGATTCTGTGTGTTTATGGTTGGGAGCAAATGTTATGCTGGAATATTCATTAGAAGAGGTACTTGTATATTAGTATTTAGGTGTCATTTCTGTTTTTTATTTCTTTAAATTTTCCCCCTATATAAATAGAATATAAATTTCTGTTGGCAGGCTACTGGTCTTCTACAGAAGAACCTGGATAATGCTAGAGCCAGTTTGGAAGTTCTTATTGCTGATCTACAGTTCTTGAGGGACCAGGTGACAATTACTCAGGTCAGCTTGCTAACTATCAAGGGCTCCCTATCCCTCTGCATTTTCCACACCTTCCCATTAAAAGTAAATATATGTTTAAGGACATTGAACTTGTATAGCATGGGGAAGGGCCTCAAGCCCTTGAGCCCTTTAATACATTTAAGGGAAGTTCTTAGCAGGAGGGATAGAATGTGAGAACTAAGAAGGTAGAAAATAAAAAGGGGAAGTGAAAATTAGGAGAGAGAATTTTTTTTTATTTTTATATTTCACTAGTTGATTTTTGGCAAAGAAAATGAGGAGTTTTAATTTGGAAAAGTGAATGAATTAAAATTATTTAAATGGACCTTCATATTGCATTTTGATTTTACTTTGATCTTAAAGTGAGCATGGAAAAATACACTCCAACAAACAATGAAAATGCAAACAGTGGCACATTTTCATTCATTCCTTTGTTTTCTTAATAAGCAAGCATACAATAATGCCCACTCAGCATATCTACCTTGCACGTCTTATCTTTATAAGATGCATTTGAGACACTTGAACACTCCTTTTTGTATTTAGCATAAAGGCTGTTGAGTATGTGTATCAGTAATCACCCAATGTTTTCATAGGGTTCTGGAAAATAATTAGTTTTAGTTATTGATTGTTTATCTATATTTTATCAGGTTACAATTGCTCGCGTGTATAATTGGGATGTTCATCAACGGAGAGTTCAACAAGCTGTTGCTACAACTGCTCAAGACTAGTAAAAAGGAGAATTTATTCACACCTAGATCTAAAATTGGGTACTTATACCTTTTGTTTAGAGTATGATTCTAATCTCTTGCCAATTTCTAATTTAGACAAATTGTGGGTTGCTCCTTGTCTGTAGTTCCGGTTTCATCTCAGTAGACATTAATAGGAGCCTTTTTATGTTGGTTATTGTCTTGGTCTCTTGTAAAATGCCCATATATTAGGTTGATGGGAAAGTTTTGGTTTGGTGTGATCATATGGATTTATTCTACTCTGCAATTGGGTTTTACTTGTCAAGTTTCTATTGCTGATGCTAATGTTAGTTGTCTCTGAGTAAGCTGAGTTTAAATCCAAATTCTGGACCAGAGAGATAACAATAAGGTCCCCACAGAAGTTTAAATTTGTGAATGAAATCCGTCGGCTAAACTATGCAGTATATAAAAAGGGACAAGACATCACAATCAATTAATGTCAGCTTATCTTATCTTCCTCAAAAGAGTCGTAGATCTGGACGGTTTCTAATGAAATATTAAATTACGACTATTAGTCAAGGATGAGATGATGCCAGGTTTGATATATACGATCTGGTCAACTCGTCTACTGATACAGTTTATGAAGTTAACGGAATAATAGAAAACTGAGTCTCTCAAAGAATGGGATGATATACATACATGTTTGGTTGAGTGGCACTGTTGTTCATGTGCCCAAACAGGCTTCTTTGTTGTTTTCAAGCTTTCACATGAGGTTGAAACTCATACGGTTGCCTGACTAATTAATTTTTTCGGCAGACTCTTCACATGGGGTCCCATAACAACGATAGTGGGTATCTGCATTCAAAACATACCTGACCTATGTAAAGTGTGAATAAAAATAAAGCCAATAATGTTTAATGACGTCAGCTTTTTCTTATTGTTTTACCCACCCACTTTCGAGTGTAAATGATCTAGCTTTCTGTTTCTGCGGCCAACCTTGGTTTATTTGGGAGAACCACTTGCAGCTATCTCAGTCTTAATAGCCTGGTTGGAATGGAATACATTCCTGGGACGGTTCAGATAAAGTTCCTAAAGTAAGTTTTAGGTTTACCAACAAAAAATAATTATTAATTTTTATATTTATAAAAAAAATCACATATTTACATAAGAATCTTATATATTGTAAAATAGTCTGACATATAACTTTTTCATTTAAAAATGTTTTTTTTAAAGTATTACTCACTGTTGCACCGGTTCTGAAATATGCGAAAAGTTTGCTGTAAAATAAATGTCAAGAAAGTCAGAAAATTTTAGAAATATTTTTATATTAATATTACAAAAATGGTTTTATATTATAGTTTATAAAATTAATTATTTTAGACTCTTAATATTATTTCTAAACATATAAACAAATATTAAATTTATCTAATATTAGTTTTTAAAATTAATTTTATCAAAATTTAAACTAAGTGGACCCTAATGTTCATGGTATTCGAAACCCTACTAGTTGAGCGTATTTGACAGGAATGAATAAAAGATATGAATTGGTAAGCATTTTAAATTATTTTGGAAGTTTACAGTGGTCTCTGGTGCGGGGTGCCGGTCCAAATTCATATCAATTGATATTCTATCATTATACCTCTTTTCATAGTTTAAATTTAAAGCCAACTTTTCTCGCTTTCAGTAGTTTTCAGTTTTTACTGTAACAAAGTTGAAACGGTTTTGATCTTGATAACCTGAAAAATAAAACGGTCTTCGTGGGCCAAAAATGGGGCTCATGAATCAAGAACTTGTCAATAGCTTCAGCTTCTTTTTAATTGGTAGGGTTATTGTACCTTCAAATATATCGGCAGGGTCAACCTTATATCTTTGTCAAAGAACACTTCAAGGTATAGCTATGCTATGGTTGACCTTGTTAGACGGGACACTTGCCCAGTCCAACCCTTCTTAATTAGCCTGTTGTTGACACCCTTAACTAAATCTAAAGTCATCGTCAATAGCACACTTTCCCTTGACCTTCTAAACATGAAATTTCGTCGTACTTTCATATCCCACACATATCTTTTAAATAAAATTCGTAAATTGTGCACCTTGTGTTTCATGTCATCTCCTTTTATAAGATCATCGTGTGAAAACGGAATGAGTTAAGCTACCCAAGACTTTATAAAATTTGAGCATGTCCTTTTTAAATTGAAATTTTGAGTTCAACTTGTTTATCTATTTTTATAGACTCCAATTTTTTTAAGACTTGTCATTCTTTTTTAGAAGTCCTGTCTAATTTTTGGAAGTATATTTTGTATTAAAGTTTATCAAATAAGATTACAAGCAAATCTATAAATAGACTAATAAACTTACAATAATGAGAAGACCAATATGTTTAAGTCTTTAAATAAATGCATGTATATAATCTAACACACAATAGTAAAAATTAATATAATAATAAGATAAAATGCATTTGTTGCATTTTATTGTATACCTTCCTTTTCTTTTCATATATTTTATAAAAAAATTCAATAAATAGAATAATAAATTAACTTGTTTCATTTCTTTACATTTCATTCTTTACGAGTATTTTTGCCTAAGATAATTTGAATTTATGTTTTTAAAAGTCTAATCTAACTTAAAAGTAAAGTTGTTAAATTAGATTCAACTTGATAAGTTGTCCAAATAATTTGATGTAGGATGTGGCTTCATCTTAATTCGTTCTATATACCTAACCTAGTCAGTTGATTGAATTCTCTTTTCATCTTTTTTTATAACTGTTTGGACTTAAAATTTTCTATAGTGTTATATTTTATGTTAAAGATAATTGACAAGGGTAAAGGACATTTGTGATTATGTTTATCAAGTTAATGTAAGAGTACGTAATGTCACAATATGATAACAAATCAATAGTCTTATAAAAATATTATATAATAAATAACTTGTATGTTAAAATTGTTTCAACTTATTTTTTCATAACCTATGTGAATCATATTCATTTTCTAATTAAAATATACATCCTCATGTTTACAATAAATATAGAGTTTAATAGTCATATAGGGTAAAATAGTTTTATAAATAAATCCTAAACTTACACGTCTGTCACGACCTAAATCGTGATGTAGAGCAGAAGACGTGTAAGTTTGGGATCTGAGTTCCTTATGAGGAAGGAATAGGAAATGCAGAGTTAGAACTGACTTGGTCAGTAGAGTGTCGAGACCAACTCGACACAATTGGAGTTGGACTCGAGTCGGTATGTTCAGAGTGTCAAGATCTACTCAACATGATTAGAGTCACCACTGGCATTTTTTATGGAAAATGCTAGGAAACCTTGGGTGAATAAGGCTGGTCTGAAAATCAGAGAGTGAGCTCGGGAGTCGGTTACGCGTAGGAATCACCGGGTATCCCAACACATCTATCACAAGATAGTTACCCTAACTAGATGCATGAAAAAAATGACTCTTACATTGTGGTTTACGTCTTTCTAAAATTGGAAGTTATTTACGGGAAATGAGTGTGGGATGTTTTTGATTTTTTGGATGAATAACTTGACAAGAGTTGTCTCTTCCTCCTACGTATCTCCTACTACAATGGATAAGTCAAAGTTTACGTAGTTCTTGAGGCAAGTATGATTAAAGGGTAGGATGATCTCGGCATAGAGCCGATTGCGATGGACTTGGCATAGAGCCGATTGGGATGGACTCGGCATAGAGTCAGTGAGGGTGGTCTCGACATAGAGACGGGGTGGGAAGGTCTCGGCATAGTCGACTAAGTGTTCTCGGCATAGAGCCGGTTGGGATGGTCTTGACATAGAGCCGGTGAGGGTGGTCTCGGCATAGAGTCGGGGTGGGAAGGTCTCGGCATAGAGTCAGTTGGGAAGGTCTTGGCATAGAGCCAGTTAAAAGGTCTCGGCATAGAGCCGCTTGGGATCTCGGCATAAAGCCGGATGGATGGTCTCGACATAGAGCCGGTTGGGAAGGTCCCGGTAGAGCCAGTTAAAAGGTCTTAACATAGAGCCGATTGGGATGGTCTTGACATAGAGCCGGGTGAGATCTCGACATAGAGCCAGATTGATGGTCTGAAAAGTGCTGGCTCTCGGCTACATAGGAGTGGAGCCCGGTCCGTGGTTAGTCCCACAGAAATGCAGTATTTTTTGGGTTATACAATGAAGTGTGCGGGTTTGGAGTTGTGGGCCACTAGATGAAGATGCGTAGGGAAAAGATCTTACCTTGTGTCCAGGGGTTACTTGCTCGTTGCAAAGTGGGTGAATTCCTTTTGCCTTTCTTCCGGAGATTGCTAGCTCTCACGCTCTCTCAAGATTGAGATATTCTATATCACAATTTTTCGACCCTCTAAGGTCCCCTTTAACGTTTTACAGAATCTACTCTCAATTAGTCTCCTCTAGGAATGGTTGCTCTCGATTTCTCTCTGAGGTCTCCAGGATTCCTTGAACTTAAGGTTCTCACTCTCAAAGGTAAGCTCTCTATCTTCTTTGATTCTCCATACTTTCGACCCCAAACTTTTTGCCCCTCTTTTCTTCGTTTTTGGGCCTTTTATAGACCACTACAGAGGTCACCATTGAGTAGGATCAGCCACGTGCCTTCTGGTACCAAGGTACCGCACAACACGACAAAGGGTGTTAGGGACATGTCTGTTGCAAAACGTTATGTCCAGTCCCTGCCACCTTGACATATTAGACGCTAAACGGTATGCCCAAGCCCCTTCTCCCTTGTTGTTTTCTTCTTTGTTGCCCCTTCTTTTTGGCTGTGCTCCTCCTTTTTGCTAACCTTTCAATACGAAGGCCATGAGCGCGGAGCAAAAATTGAAACCACAAGCGTAGAAGGCGAAGGTCGTGCAAGGTAGTGAGCGTAGAGCAGAAGCCGTGAATGTCAGGGGTTGGTTTCAACCTTTGCTTTTTCCCAAACAAAAAATGGGTTCTACAATTTTCCCTCTTTATTTGTGTTCAGTCAGAGGATATGATTTACATCTTCCTGAGTGAACATAAATAAAGAACTCAAGGAAGGAGACAGTTGGATGGAGTGGATGAGTGGTCTCGGCATGGAGCTGGGGGTGGGTAGTCTCAACACGGAGTCGGACAGATGGCTTGACATGGAGCCGGTAGGGTGTCTCAACATAGAGCCGGTTAAGTAGTCTTGACATAAAGCTGGTTGAACGATCTCGACGTAGAATCGGATAGGTGGCGTCGACATAAAACTGATTTTGATGGGTCTCGGCATAAAGCCGGAATGGGTCTCAAATTTCTGGAAATATAAAATTTTTTCAAGGGTTAGTCAAAGGTCGCGTCTGATAAGACGCACCTGTACTTACCTTGAGACACGACTTCTCGCCTTCTGGGTTGTAATGATGAACGGACAACATCATTGCACCGCCTTGGGGTGTCATGCCTCATTAATTACTTCGAGGGGTTCTAGGCGCAACGGCTATGTTTTGGACGCATGGACTGGGACTCAGCTGTTGGGGACCCAATTTTGCTTATAAGTAGAGGGCGTTAACCCCTCTTTCTCTCTTCCGCTTACCTTCATCCTGTTGTTTATTGCTTTTTGTCTAATATTCTTGCCCTCGAAACCTTCTCATTCTCTTCAAGCCCTTTCATCTTCCTCAGACAAATATGTCAGGTACCCAAAGTTCTGGTTCTGAGAGCCATTCTCAGTCCATTTCTCTATCTTCTTCAAGATTAGAGGCCTTGGCCACCGTGCCAGAATCTGTTGCGGTGGCTAAGGGAACTTCTTCTCAACCTCTGGCCCCCATTGCTTCGGCGCTTGCCTATCATGCTGAGGAGCACTATGAGTAGGTTAGCAAGGAGGTTTTGTCCTACCGATCAGACATTTCACACTTCGCTGCAACCTCCTTGGATATGGATGGCGGATGAGTCAAGAAACCCTACGTAGGTATTGGAAGGATTCTCTTCTGGTTTTCCAAAGGTTACAAGTGGCTACCAAGGGTTGGTAATATATAAGGTTTTAGGAGTTGGACTTTGATCTATTAGGTAGTTGGGGATTTAGGGACCATTGGGTCAAGAGGGGCAACCATCACGAGGGACTTTGGATAGTGGCTTATCAATCTTGAGATTCACAATGATGGCTAGGGTTTTTGGGGTTTTCTCTAGAACTCCAATAGCTTAAGGTTCCACCTCGAAAAAAGTATCGTTGCACTAAAAATTGTGTCAACAAGACTGGGTCTCAACTCAATAGAAAAATACTCTTGGTCACAGGAATACAACTCTCAGTGTTTAACTCAACATAGACGATTATTTTTAGGAAAAGTTTGTCTCGATGTGTGTGCTTTTGACCAACCTAGCACGTTGTAGAATCTTTCTCGAAGACCTTGCAAACATGAAATTTTCTTATTTCTTTTTCAACCATAATTTAAATTTAATTAGTTTATTAATTATTCATTCACTTAATTAAACACATACATAAAATAAACAATCTTACCTTAAAAATTATCTTGACTTGTATTTTATTTAACAATTGGTATAAATTATGCTAAGTTTAGTTCATATCAACCACCTACCGTATAAACAAATTTAATTAATTTAAAATAAAAAATATGTAAAGTAAAAAATTAATAATATATTCATCCTTAATATAAAATATGTTAAATTTATGACCATTTTAATTTAAATTAATAGTTTCACTTTATAATTTTATTTTCTCATTTAATAAGAATAAAATCTTATATAACTTATTATTATCATTATTATTGTTAATTGACATAGTTAGGTTTTTCTAAAGTTCATATTTACTTTATAAATAAAATATTTTTAATTTTAACGAAAAACTAATTATCAATTACATGTGCGTATGAAATATTATAAATTTATGATAAATTATTTTTAACTTTTTGTTAATAATTAAGATGCCAAATTTAAAAAGAAAAAAGAAAAAAGAAAAGTTTGAAAGTGTCAAATCGTTGTGTAAACACAGTATATTTCGGGATTCAAAAACAAATGGGCAACGTGTTGAGTAGTTGACTGAAGCCTTCTCGTTTTTCTAGGAAACAAGACCATGCAAGCGTTGATTGCGGCATTTTGGAATATTTTCTACATGTTTAATAGGCTTATTATATACTACTTATATCAAATCATTTATCGTTTAATTTACAACTAAATAAATTAAATTAACTTATATGGTGTGATTGTACCTCTTCCTCTTTTTTTATTTGGTTAGGTAGATCTATTTTAATTCTTGTCTTCTAATTTTTTTTCTTTCTTTCTTTCATACCTGTGTGCTAGTACTCGTTTCTTAATTTTTCCGAACTAGCAACCACATTTAGGAAATAGATTAGTCATTTACCTAACTAAGATATCCGTAGAAGATAAAAAATTATATATAATTTTTCTGAAAAATAAATAAAAGTGCATTAACAAACTCCATATTAACATAAACAAATTTACATAATTATTCAATGATATATTATTATATCATTTAGTAAATTAGATAGTATATGAAATGTTAAATTTATTAAAAGATATAACTCTGTGCCGTTAAAACAGTGAGAATATAGTAAATCCAATTCCAAATCAATTTCTTTCCTGATTTTCAACTGTACGTGCAAATGAGGTGTTCATAGGCACAACTCTGCAACCAAACATTTCAAACTCAATTATTTTAATATGTATTTTATATTTGCCTAAAAAATACGTATTTAATTGTTATTATCATTAAAAATAACTACTAATCCAGTAATGATTTTATACCGTGTTTATAAATTTGGGAAAACGACCAGAGGTAAATTAAATTAATTTAAAAAGGTGAAATGCGATAAAATAATAATAATAATAATAAAACCGCGTATGCAGAAAGGGACAGGTTCCAGTCAGGACAAAACGTTTATAATAATATACTTCAATTTGTAACATTCAAATCAGATAGTAACTAAAAAGTAACTTTTAAACATCGAATGTCTCGTAAAAAATCGGATAATAAACTTGGAAAAAAATTAATAAAAATATATTGCATTTTGAAAAGGACTATATATCAACAAAGGAGTTAACAAAGATCTGAATAAGTGTAATCAAATTTTTACCGTAATAATAAACAAGTTAAATTACATTTTGAAAATCAGAAAATAAATCTTAATAAAAAATAGATATAAGAATGGTAAAATATTTTTATTTTATTTTCATTCTTCAAAATTTTAAAATAATTATTTTTAATATATAATTTTTATTTTAAAATAGATAAATAATATTTATTTTAAAATTTTAAAATATAAATTTTTACGATCACTTGAACTTCCGTTCAACACATGAATAATTAATAAATATCACATAATAATAAAAATAAAAAATAATTATTTAAATTTTAAAAAAATAAAATTGATAAAAATTAAATTAAAACTTATTTATTTTACCTACATTAAAAATATATTTAAATCTTTTCTTCACACACAAAAATAATATAGTCAAATCAAATAATACTATTATAGTAATAAAGTTTTTTTTTCAAATATTTAACATAAGAATAAAACTTCACCCTACTCATTAAATTAAAACTATTTGTTACCCAATATTAAGAAGGATAAAGAATAATACTACAAAATTTAGTTTTTTCTTTGCTCTGTGTGTGTGAGGCTAAGAAAGTACACTAAAACTTTTGAGAAAAAACTATTTTATCGTGCAGTGAAAGAAAGAAAGCAGCGACACATGGAATGACTTGTTGAGTATTTTTTTTTTACCAGAATAATTTTTAAAATTTTAACTCCATTATGAATTATGTTTCTTAAGTCAAATTAGCAGTGTTCATATACTCAATTTTGTTCAGCTTTGTGATAAAAAAAATCTATATCAATCTAATTAAATTAAATTAATTTTGTTTGAACTTAAAGTTGGACTTTTTTTTTTTAAAAAAGTTGAATTAGTTTAAATCTAAGGGTCAACCTGCAAAAGGAGGTTTGATTGGGCCAAAATTCGTCTGAACTGTAATTTTGATGGCTTTGTCTAGCACCTTGAGGTACTGTGCCACATTGGTCTTTATTAAAAAATAAAAAAATAAAGTTAAGCATATTTAATATATAAAATTGAAAATATATAATTTATAAAATAAATAAAATTAATATTAAGTCAAAGAGACTTAATTTTTTTATATCTATATTTCATAAGCTCATTTTAACCTATCAAGATAAATTTTAGACCTAAATTTTAGTTTAATATGATTTTATTTGTGAATTGTTTGGATTGACCATTGTATCGACTCATTTTGTTATTTTTATTTAAATAAAGTCATTACATTAGCTTTAAAAAAATTATTTATATATTTAAATTTTACCCTTGCTTATATTTTATCTACAACCTTAAATTTTATATCCTTGCAAGGTACAATATCATTTTTCATATGCTTCTATTTTCCAAAATAGTAATCAAATCAATAATAAAAGTTAATTAATATTACTTATTAGAGTTACTATTATTTATCTCTTTTTTTACTATTATATTTTACCATTCTCCATCAATTTCTTCACCGTAAATATGAAAAAGAATAATTGAAAGACAGGACTGGTTTGGATAACAAAAGATTACGTTGGTCCACTGTTAAAATGACTGATGAAAATGTAAAGCAAGATCCTGCAAAAATAAAATAAAAAATGTAGAACAAGAGGAAAGATTAAATTATTGAAATTTACTAAAGCATTTTTTTGGTGGTGAAGGAGGAAAAGCCCAGAAATTTATTAAAGTTTTAAAAGTAACTTTGAATGCTTAAATTAAAAAAAAAATGTTGATTGAACGGTCAGAAAAATCCTTAGTTAAAAGTTATGAATCTGATAATCAAACAATAAGTGGTAGTTAATTCGAACTAAATATAAAGCAAAGTGAATTAATCATTTTAACGGATTAAATTAATTCAGTTTGAAACGTTGGATGGAATAGCATTTCCATCCGATCATATCCCGAAATCATGTATAATATGCGGAAGGTTACTTTATACTTCAATTGATGTTGAGTGTTCAGTATAGTATGAGAAGATATTTGCCAAGTATCATTATTGATTACAACCTAAAAAGATTCGAGTCATTTCCCTTTACATTATAAAAATATGAATATCTTGTCACTTCGTACCTCAATTATTGCAAGATACAGATAGATATTTCTTTAGTTATACCATAACATAATTTGGGGAGTAATTAATTTGAAAGTTTTAGCGCGCGCATGTATATATATATAACCACTTTAGTTTGTTATTCATGTGTGAGTGATGAGGTATAGAAAATAATAATTTAGTAATAAGATTTTACCACAAAATTTTTAAAAAATGACAAAGTAATTTTGTATATTTATTAAACACAATATTTTTTGGAACCGGATGAAGCCGTAGAATGTCTTTGAAGACCAAATTTACAACATAAATATAACCATTATTTTTCTGACAATGAATGAAATATACAATTTTAGAAAATTTATCAACAACTAAAAAAAAAATTATCTATATCATCTTCTTCAATTCAAGAGTTCAAAACAAGAATATTTCTCTTTCAAATACATATTCAGATCCATCATCACTTACATCTTTAAGCAAAGGTATGTCCTCATTACTATTACTTTTTTTTAATCAATATATATTTCTTTATCACACATAATAAATTTCTTGTGACCATGAAACATGACCTGTTGAGACACACTTAAAATACTTAATATCTTAATTTTTAGATAGTTGGGAATTAGATTTATCTTTATTTTAACAATTTCATCATTGTCAATTTTATTTGAAAGAGAAATTATAACTCACACTATATTTTGATGATCTTTTATAATTTAGGTGTGTTCACCCTCATTGTCACTTACACCATATCTTGTAATTCCACATAATATTGCAATTTCATTGTGTGATATTTCTCAATTAAATTCATTCAAAAAACTTGAAGTTGTAGTTTTCATGTCTTCATTTACATCATAGATTATTATAGCCATCTTTATTTCTTAATAATACTCCTCCACACTTGTAGACTATTGTCTAAAACATTGTAATTTTTTTGTAGAGGTTTATTACAATGACAAAGAATGTACCTCTTCTTTGTTAGGACCTTATTTTGAGACTCAGGACTCATTCTTACCTCTTTGATTTCTCTTACCATGCCTCTAAAAATTAGGATATTTGTTTGATTGCTTCCGCTGAAGATTTACAATTTTTCATATCCATATATTAATTATTTCTCAAAAATCTAAATTGAAATGTTCAAATTTTTGTTGCATGACTTTTAAGGTTAACCCTATGTTATGAAAATTTCCAACCTTTAGGTGCCATTTTTCAAAGTTACAAGAAAAAATTATTAGAAAGATAAATTCTTCATGCACTTTTTTACATACTTACCTTAAAAGAATGACATTCTTCCCATGTGTATCCTTGATTTGACCTTTTTTTTAAGAAGAACATTCTTATCTCTTTTTCTACTTAGTCACCTCTAAAGATTTTTTTAGAGAACTTGTAATCAAACTCAATCAAAAGGCTATCACAATTTGTGAGAACAATTTAGAAATAAACTCAAATGGAATATATAGAAAAGAACTTAAGAATCTTTTGTCTTTTTTTTTTTCATTCTTACTCTCCTAGAGAACTTCTTTAGTTAACTTAATCAAACTCAATCAAAGGCTATAACAATTTTTGTAGAACAATTTAGTAATAAACTCAAATAAAATGTATAGAAAAGAATTCAAGAAAGAACGGTACAAGAAACAAGAACAAGATAAGAATCATATTTAGTAATTGACTTAAACTCTTGAGTACAAGAAACAAGAATCAAAAGTGTTATAAACGCCACAAGGCTCATCTTAGTAAGTTAGAAAAATTTTTAAAAAAACTAAAAAAACTCTAAAAATTCTAAATTTTCATAAATTCACTTTCATTTTCTTAATTGCTTGTGTACAATGTGTTTTTATATAGAAAAATAAATGTTAACCTAGATAATTAAATAAACATTAATCAACTTATTTAGCCTATTTAACAACACAATTATAAACTTAAATTTTGTAAGAACATTTTAATCAATTTGTTTAACAGATGTAACAGTACATAACTTTATTAACCTAATGCAAATGAAAAGACACTTATCTAATTTTTTTTACATTAACTAAAAACAATGTGATTGAACTTAAATACAATCTATCTTTATATTGTTTAGGATTCAAGCCCTTAATTTGAGTGGTTTAGACCTAAAACTCTCTTTACAACTCTATTTTTAATTCAAATTAAAGTAAGGACGTGGAAAAGCTCAAATTCAATTGAAAAATAATTATTTTAGCATGTGCTCTTGTAATTGGTATGCTTAGTATTTACAAAATATTGCTTAAATTAACTTGTTTCATTCTTATCTACATCACTAATTCATTTTTTATTTTACTTTTTTAAAAATTTAATATACAATTTTTAACTTTATATATTAATTTTATTTTACTATCAAAATAGATTAAACATAAATCAAATATATATATATTCTATTTCATTTTAATGCGTTTATGCATTATATATTATTGTGAGTATCATGACAAAACTACAAACTTTTACCGTCAAACCCCCTATGTATGTATCAAACTTATAAAAAACACTAACTGATTTGGACTATAAGTATGTTTGAAGTAACTTGGTTACATATATCACATTTTATAACATTTTTAAAAAGTTATATAAATATAAAAAAGATTATCTATTAATTTTAATAAATATTATATCTAAATTATATCATACAATAATATTAGCCATATTAAAATTCTTAAAATTATAAAAAATTACTAATAAAAATATTAGTAATATTTTTATAATAAAATAATCTTAAAATAATATATGTAGCAGTGGAAAGGGAATAATTATTAATGTTCTACTTTGACTGCTTTGGACAATTTTCCAACTAAAAGAAACTTAATTAAAAGTTGTTCACAAGTACCACTTCCATTAATTTGTTGATAAAGCGAAATGTTAATTTTCTATTTGAAATCATAGACGGTACGTGATGCATATGTAAAGCATTTTTTATTAATACTTTAAAATTGGCTTGGCCTAAAATTTTTAAAAATTTATCTCAAAAAATGAATTCAAATCATATAATGTAGATTTCATCAATTTGATACACTCAAATATTCAAATGGGAATATGTGTTGTTCAATGTAATGCCGAAGTTGATAACGATTCTACAATAATAATTCGATTAATAACGTAAGCATGTATCTTATCCACAAAGTGTAGCTTAATATTATTATATGGATAAATTCTTATTTGCACTGTATCAGTTAGAATATCCATGAAAAATATATTGTAATCAAATTTTGATGGATATGAAGATCCAATATATATATATATATGAAACTACTTCATCTTCATCTTTTGAAAGGAAGAGTAAAGTATCCTTGAATCTAAACCATCCCATAATCCCCGTGCATTTTGAAACAAAAAAAATGTTAATAAATTCATACACGTGTAGTTAAAATATATATTAGTGGGTTATATAGAATAAAGGTTGGCATGCATGGTGATTTTTTTAATAATGAGGGAATCACCCCCAAACTTATGCACATGTGCCTGTAATTTCAACTAGAGCTGTAAATTCGGTTCAATCCAGCTTATTTAAATTGGTCTATCATGAATTAATACTCATTCGAATTGAGCAGATCGATCAAACTAACTTATGTTATACTGAATTTTTTTAATCTAGCTCATTCCTTGACGAACCGTGGGCCATTCCATGGGCACACATTTATCTTTACAAGTGTCAATTGGAAGATAACAGAAGTTCTTCGTCATATAATTTGGAGGTTGTCTAAACCAAGATTTTGATCAGCATGCCGTTTTAATTAGTATATCTAAACTACAAAGGCACTAGAGCCTAATTGATTCTTACAAGAAATTCTAAAAGCAATGAAGAAAAGAGAGTCTCTACCTTCTTGTTCTATGTTCTCTTTGTTTTATCCCAATTAAATACTTTATTGGCTGGTCAACTGGTTAAATAGGACGAAATCAATCACCCCATAAATTGGTGTCTTAGATGCCAACTTTCAACCAGCCGACAACAATATAATAATAAATCTGAGAGAAAACCTTTTTGATGATACATTGTTAATTTTTTTTATCATTATATAAGCCACAAATAACATTAATTAAAAAAATGGTAACCTTAGTTAATGTAGGTCTATTAAGGAAAATCAAAATGTTAATACAAATATTTAAATTTTATATTAAGAGGAGTGTTAAAAGAAACTCTCTAATATATATTTTTTAATACTCTCATGTTTTATATTGTGATTCTCTCTCAAAACTTATAAGAATGTTTCGAAGTCTCACTGAAAAGCTAAGATCTTAATTATAACTAGTGGTTAAAAAAAATCAACATGACCGTGATTAAGCTTGGGAACAAAATAAAATAAAATAATAAAGAAACAAATTGAAACTTCTTTTTTCCCCATTTATGGTAAATGCGTGGCTGATTGAACAAGAACAAATATTCACAACAAGGTTTGACTGTTGAATAAGGTGTGTTCACAATTTGCATGCAGTTTGTAGAGTGGGGAGTAATCACATCCCACGAGACGGCGACATTTCGGTTGTTCTTGTTCAAACCCCCAAACAGGACCTTGGGATCTTAGGTCGGTTGTTCCCATGTGGTTGCAGTGACACAGTCCACTGCAGCGCCACATAGACACAACAAAAGTCAGAGAGAGAGAATGAAGTTACAACCACCGACAGCGCCGCCGAGACTCGTTGCGTTAACGTTCGCGCTTTCCTCCTCCAGCTAAGACCCCACGACACTGGCCTATGCTTCGCACGTGAATCGCATGTGCAATGAACTTAACCTTCCGCGACCAAATCAAATGATTATATCGAACTATGTTTGTTTTCTACTGCTACCGTCGTTTATTACGTGTCTTGTGTTTGTCTCCACTTCCTCTGCACTCTTTTTTCCTAAGTAATCGTCCAACACGATATCCACGTACTAATTATACTTTCTTTGAAACCCTCTTGCCAATGTTAAAAATGATGGCATTTTGAAATCAAAACGAATGCGCGTTTTCTTCTCTAACTCTCTTTCTTAGTTTTGCTTTTGATTAATTTGTGAATTTAATATAATGTACCCTTTTGCAATTCTTTTCTTCGCTCATATAATTTACCATTTCTTAATTTTATTGATTTTATATTAATTTTGAATTTCACTTTTGAAAATAGAGACCTTTCATTACCTACTATGAAAAGTTTGGTGGATACTAAACTATATTCAATACCTAGAAAGAAAAGAAAAGAAAAGAAATTATAAATATAATATAATAGGAAAAAAATAATAAAAAATAATAATAAAAGCTGATGAAAATTGTATAATATATGTTGAAGTATCTATATATCTTCATTCTAATCTCTTCCATTCTCAAAGATTAATTTGCACCCGCTTTACTTGTCAAGATCTAAAATGAATGTACTTCAAGTTTTATTTTTTAAGAAAGAATTAATTAAAATACACTCACATTATAAGATTTTTACAAAGTCGATCAATTATAATTGTGATCGAATTGAAAATATTTCAATTTAGTAATAATTACTTTAAAAATAATATTTAAGATAATTTTTAATTAATTGATAATATTGTAAAAATATTTATACTTACTATATATAAAAATTAAACTTTTTAATAACTTAGGTCTATGTTATATACGTTAAATTCGTCAATTTACTAAAAAATTAGAATTGTTGAGAAATCAGTCAATGTCAATCTAAAAGTACTTTAAATGCAAATAGTGAAAGTTTATGAATTACGTTATGCTTATATTTATAATTTAAAATTTGTCCAATACTAAACACAAAGAGAAAATAAAATATTTTTTTAGAATTGCTAGTATAAGGACTTTTCTGTATATAAAAAAGGAAAAAGATAGAAATAGATGAAATTGAATGGCATGCTAAATAAACGCTTTATTGTCTCGTATTATCCCAACAAGTCACAACATATAATATAATCACACGATTCACAATTAAAAAAGAAACAAAGGGAATCACCGTCGTGTAACTAAAAAAGTGATAAATGTGCGTGGAGTTTAGCTAAGCTGGTAAAGTAGGATGTGATGAATATCGTAAATTTTGAGTACTGTGTTGGATTTCCACAAATAAAATAAAAGTGATAAATAAAAATAAAAATGATATTGAAAACCTTGATTGAAACGGAAATGACAAATAGGGAATACCATATAGAAGGAAAAGAAGATAATACAAACAGAAAAATATTTAAAAAGAAAAAAGAACCAAGAAGGCACTCGCGAAGCAAAGGAACACATAACATAACGACGGTCGTTGGAGATCATATAGAGTTGGAACTTTTAAGCTTTTCCTTTTTTCGGGTACCTACAGTTATTAGCTTTGCAAATTACAAGAGCGTGAGTTTGAAGCTATTACAGAATATACCAAAACCGCGTAAAGTGCATGTGCATGTGCTTTCAACTCTTGTTTCAGAGAAATCCAGCCGTTTGATTTGACACGTAGGAGCCAGATGCATTAGGATGTCCCCATGCTTAATGCCAAACTTGGTGGTGGCCATCCCCTCACGAGTGTGAACTTAAGTGCATAATTTTAATATGATAAATCTATAAAGTTGTGAACTTTATTGTTTCAAATTAAATATATCAATTTTCATAAAATATATATTGAATAATATTTTTTCAGAAAAATAATAAATTCAACACATCAAAATAATGTATTATAGACACATTATACGTCTTAAAATTTGTTCGAATATTAATAGTAACAAAACATATCTTTGTGTTAAAGTCGAAGGGTTCAAATCAATTCTCAAAATATAATTGAGGTAAGTTAAAATATTAAGATGTTAGAATTAGTTACCACAACACTTCCTTTCTATCGGTGATGTTGCTTTTTTAGTTCTATCACCAAAAGAATGTAATAATTCATCTAACATTTAAGATGAACAACAACTCTAACTATTCTTAGTTATCACTTTTTTTGTGATTGAAAGGTGGAGAGGGAACAGGATTTGTGTGTTTGAAAGGTGGAGATATAGAAGAAGGGAAGGCAAGTATTGAGAACGCAATAATCAATATAATATATCAATCAATTATAAAATTTGAAAACGCAAGAAACTATATATTATAAGAGCATATATAGAATAATGATTTATGTATTATAGTGAAACGTTAGGAATGTAAACTATAATAAAATATATATAATAATCAATATGATAGTAGAATTATTTGTTTTTCCTTTCTACGCAAACATTGTCTTTCGTTTCTCCATTTTAACATGTACATAGCATAAAATAAATATTTATTTTATATAATTAAAATTTATAATAAATAAATATTTTAATATATAATTATAATTATAATTTATAATAAATAAATAAATATTTTGAACTTACAAATATTATAATACAATATTATTTTTAATTATTATAATTTCTTTTAAAAATGTTGAAATTCATTTTTAAGACTAAAGATGTTGAAAATGATAGATAAAAAAATAGTAAGTTAAAAAATTCCTAAAAATACTTTCATTGAAAAAAAATATATAGCTAAAATTGTTCTTGTTAAAGAATGATAACTACTTAAAAATATTCTCGTTCAATATAGTTACTCTAATCTATATAAAGAGAAAATATTGATCAAAGCAAACATAATAATATGCTTTGATAATACAATATTTATAAGTAAACATCATATTATAAGTAACATATTTTATATGAATTTAAAATATCGATTAAAGATATACTTACTTGAGTGAAGATATGATTAAATGTAGTTAAAATTTTTTTATGTGTTGCACCACTTTAAAATTCAAATAGCTAAGTCTTTTTCTCACCTGATCACATACTCCAAATTCTAAGATTTGAATAAGATAAATCGTAGAGAATAATTGTATATCATGATGACAAAGAAAATTTAGTCACATTATTTATTAACCTTATAGACATCTTTAATTATATGTCTAGTAGTTAAGTATTTAAGGTTAGATATTCAAAATTTATTACTATTTAATTATATTATTAGTGACTTGCGTATTATTTAATAGATCATAATATAAGTTTGTTATAGAAAAATAAAAGTTTATAATTGATCGTAGCTCATAAGAATTTATAAGAAAGTTCTACCAATATTTATATTATTGTAAACATAATAGTAAAAAAATTGTTTTACCAAATTTCAATATGGAATCAATAGGAGTATTTCAAAATAAATTTATTACGTGAAATTTTAATTCTACAAACCGTAAATTTTCAATCAATCTAAAAACAAAAGTCCCAATTTTAAATAACCAAAATAGTATTTCAAAATTCCTTTTCCATAGTTAAAAAAAATTCACAAAATTAGTCCTATATCATATAATACTAGCTCTAGTTTCAAATGTGCAACAATTATGATATTGCATGAAATTATGACTAAAAAAAATTATTTTTACAGTCATAATAAGTCTTTTTCCACTTGATTATACTCTCAAAACTCAACTATATAGAGAACAAGTTGTACAACAAACAATTGTAACCACCATAAAAGTAAAGGAGATCTAGTCATGAATATAAATAGACCCTATGCCTCCCATCACGGTGATGAATTCTCTCAAATGAAAAAAAAAAAAATTGACACGATCAAGGGTTGTAATTCCATTGTTCATTTTTTAAAACCTTAACTTTAAATAAAAAAATATTATGTTGATAAAAATTCATTGAAGGACTGAGATCTATTACTAATAAAGTTCTAGTAGATAATTCATTTATTCTATCACGAGCCTAGAGATTAAAGCTTACATTATTGTCTACACGTATCAATATTGTTCTAGAAGATAATTCATTTATTCTATCACAAGCCTAGATATTAAAGCTTACATTATTGTCTACAAATATCAATATTGCGTATCCAAAGTTCATTAACAACTAATCATTGTATTATCAAGTTTAAACATCATATAATGGATCAGTACATTATAACATCATTAATAAATTTATATACAATACAATTTTTATTGACCTAACCATTGGATTATAATTATATATTATCTTATTATTTGTGTCAGAATTTACCAAAATTGAACAAATCTACTATCTATATAAATTAGAATAATTACATTGAATTACCATCTATATAAATTAGAATAATTACATTGAATGTGAGTATTTCTAGGAGGCATTACTTAAGGAGAATACTTTTAAGAGTTTCATTTCAATGAGAGTAATTTTAAATTTTTTTTAACCTCCTATCTTTTTCAGTTTTTTTTTCATCTTTATTTCTAAATTAAATTTTATTTTATTTTAAAAAAAATTATCAATAGTTAAAACATTGTGTCACAATATAAATTGTTTATCATAACTATAAGATATAATTTATATGTTTAAACAATTATTTATTACACATTTTAATTATAATATAATTTATATATTCAAAAAGGTTTTATTATAAATTTTAAATATATAAAATAAATATTTATCTTATACATTACACATATTAAAATTATAGTAAAAGTATATAACCCCATATATATATATATATATATATATATATATATATATATTATGAATTTTGATATATATTAATAAAGTATTAAATATTTTTAGGTTAACATGGGCTTTTGTAGAAATAATATATATAATAAGAATATTCAATCTAATAATAGATTTTGAAATAAAATATTTAATAAAAAATATTAAATAGTGTAATAATTTATGTTACTTCTTAATTTAACCGTCACATGAAAAATTTATAAATTTAATTCAATATACAAATTTTTAAGTAATTTAAAAGCTAAGAAAAATACTCGTTAGCACAAGACGAAATCACGAAGTCATACATGGCAACGTACTGTATTGGAAATCTTATTTCATTTTCAACTTACCGTGTATGATTGCGCGTGTGATGAATAACGTTTTAACTCTTTCATCAATTTTCATATGATTGTTTTTTCTTAAAAAAAATAATATAAATATTTAAAAATTAATTAATATCATATTTTATTCTAATATAAATAATACATTAATATTTAAAATGTTAAAGTGTACATGCAAAAAATATTAATAACATCTTTATTTTATCTTAAAGTAATTTAAAATATTTTAGGATAAGATTTTATATTTTGTCATCGTGATTAAGCATTTGTATTTTCTTAATTTATTTTTTATTTTTTTATGCGTGTATAACAGTGACACTAAAATTAAAATTTATGATTTTATGCATGTTACCTAAACTTCTCTTACTAAACAGACCTTTTTATAAGTAGGGTTTAGTAAATATAATTAGGAAAAATGTATTATCTTTTGTATACCACATCATGACCCATATTATATCATATTAAGTCATATTAATTTCAAAATATCATTTTACTCCCTCAATACTCAAATAATTTAAAATTTGATATATATATATATATATATATAATTGATGATATAAAAATCAAAATTAATAAAAATGACTCATTTATCGGAAGCTACATAGTGAAAGTTAAAAGTTTTTTTAAGTTGCGTAAACACTTAAAAACGTCATGCAATAAATATAGTTTGTACAATTTAATTTTGATCATTCACAAAAAAGTTTAATGTTAATATTTTTATCGCTTTTACATAAATCTCTCTATATAAACGGAGGAAGCATAAATATAATACAGCTAGTGTATGAACGGAGAAAGCCTCAATATTTGAATTTTGGGTCCCTACAGTCTCACATACCCTAAATCATGACAATTCAGAATATTTCCTTTACAATTAGCTGTCTTCATATATCGTGTCACACATTGAGTAAGATTTGAGCTGAACGTTGAAAGCGTTGTCAATCTAAAATGATTGTCGACTCAGTTATAAATTAGAGTGTGATTGGATTTTGTTATGGTGATTTTAGAATTCAATGCCCCATTTAGTATAAATAGAGCTGAATCATTTTTCGTACAATGTTGTACAGCATTTGAAATGAATGCTTGAAGAACAATAACCCTATTAGACCTTAAAAGGTTTTATTACTAACAAGAATTAAAAATCTAGAGCAATGAAATTCAACATTATTATTTATTGTGGGGGCGAAACTTTGTGTTTGGTAATGCAGTCATTGAGATGATCGAACTCTTTCCATTAAATTCGTTTGCCTGAAAGAAAGGAAATGTGGATGATATAAATTTGTGGAAACGTAATGCGTAGCAAAATTAACTATCATGGATACTTTAAAAGTTCCCGAGCTAGCGCTAACTAGGTTTGGCGAGCGAGGATAGTGCAACTGAGGCAAACCCTACTAATTTTAAGGTGGGTTAGTGAAATATGCAAGATAATGTGTAATGATTTTCAAATAAGTACGAGTGTAGGAATAAAAGGGAAACAATATAAGATGAAATTTGACGAAATTTCACTAAATATTATGATGTGTTGATAAATGATAAATTTTGTATTTTTTAAAAATTTGAAGTTGGAAAAGTTAGTTTTCATATTTAATATATTATTTTAAAAAATATTTAAAAATATTATTTCTTGAGAATAATTTTTAAAAGTCTCTCAAGAAAATATTTACTTGAGGATATGAGAATCCAACTTTTTCAAGTTGATGGAAAGTTTTATTGATACAAAAATATTGTGATAGCATTATTAACTAATTTAATATAATTATAAATTTAAAAATAATTTCTGATTAAATATGATAAATAATTATATTTAAAATAATAATAAATATTTAACATAATAAATACTAATAACTATAGTTAAAACAACGTAAAAAAATAAATTTAAAAATATTAAAATAAATTCATGTATTAAATCATTTCTTTTTTTATGAATTCAATTTATAAGTTACTCAAACCAACTTATAACTTTCAAGATGACTTGTTAAATAATACACTCTGGTTAAGTCAATGAAAATTATAGTAGAATAGCACTCTTAACCATGAAGAAGATAGTTGATTAATGTGACAGAACTTTTGATATTTTACAGGTGAAAGAACAAGCTATAGACCAAAGAGAGGAGCTTTAGTATTTGTAGAAGGGAGACTTATTGGATAAATTAGACAAGGATAATTACTAACCTTTAATTATGAGTGTTTATCCAATAGCTACATCATCTTGGCACGCAAGGCAACTTGGTCATGAATCAACAATCAGGATTAATCTGCTATCTCCCAAGATACATGATGAAATAGAGTTTATGGTATGTCACCATAACTTGATGTTTTTAAGTGAGTATCATCTTTTAACGTGTTACTAGATTATCTCAAAAATGTGTGAAACTAGATTTATCATGGAATAATTAATAAATGAATGATTAATATTGTCGCAATCTGATTTGCAATGGTATGACGTATAAGGTAAAAATAGTTTGTTTTCGTTCTTATTTTTGAAAAGACTAAAAATAAGGGGAGTCGCCACCAATATTTTATGGGAAATATCAAGAAAGCAAAAAATCGGATAAGACAAATCTAAAAATCAAAGTTCAAGTTCGGGAGTCGTTTACGTACATGAAATTGAACCTTCAATACGTCCATTCCAAAAAATAATTACCCTATTAGGTGCATGACATAAATAGACCTTCATATCATACATGCTTCATATTTATTCAGAAAAATGTTTACATAAGGACAAAGAATATTTAAAGAATACATGAACAAGTGACTGGACAAGTGTCAATTCTTTCTTCTACGGATCTCTACAGGTCATGGAGAATTTGGAGTTTACGTAGTTCTGCATGCAAAGAAATAAAAAATGTAAATTGAAAGCTAACCTACTATAGCCGAGACACCGGCTAAAGTTCACCCAGACTTTAAGTGGGGATTAATGATGAGAGGATCCAGTACAACCCTCCGAGTATCAATGGGACGACTACTGCTAGAATGAAGTTGTTTAGCCCTTCAGATTAGGTTTGGAAGATGGCAACCTTCGTTAGTGGAGTTGGACTCCCAGATTCACTTCTGAATGTCGTGCTCCTTTGATCTCACACTCCCTTCCTTTTCTTCTTCTCCTCTAAATTCTCCCAGCACTTGCCAATTGTCCCCTTCTCCAATTTTATGGACTCCTTTTATAGACAACTCTATTCTAAAACCATCCTTTGACCACTCCTACCATGTGGCAGGGATGACAGACCTGGGGCGCATCGAGGTGTCCACCTTCATTCTATTTGTTGCAGCCTATCAATGTGCAGGAGCTGACTCACTTTTGTTTTGTGCTCACCTGCCTCCTTTTTCCGTTTTTAGCAAGGATAATTGGCCTAGACATCATAGTTGCATTCCTTCTGCTTTTCCCGTTAGAGCTAAGACATCCTATGGCGCGTGTTGTCAAGTTTGGGTGATTTGAAAATTTTTTAGGCCGCTTTGCCAAAGTAAATAAATCAAGTATACATGCACTGTCAATATTTACTGTTGATTGAGTCAAAGTATTTTAGTTTAAAATGTTATGTTCTTGGTTTCATTATTTGATTTTCTGTTATCCACGTTTAGGATTATGTTGTTAATGTGTGGGGTAGTTTCCTTATTTCTTAGTTTCATTATTTGATTTTCTGTTACCCATGTTTAAGGTTATGCTGTTAGTGCGTGGGATAGTTTCTTATTTTCTAGATTCAGTAGTTGTAGAGCTAAGCCTATAATTTGGCTCCTTCTATTTGATTGATATATAACAAAAAAATCAAGTTTGAAATAAAAAAATATTGAGTAGATATTCTGTCTTCCTCTCTTGCTTTCCACTGTATGTGCATGTGAGTATTATTTTTTGTTAAAATTATGTCCCACTATTAAACACCACTTTTGGCCAGTCCCGTTAAACACCACATATGGCTAGGGTATTATAGCCACGTCTGACTTCTCATGCATCTCATGCATTTCATGTCCATGGTCAATGCATTCTCATCCACATTCTCATTCTCATGATTCATACATCATTCACACAGTCCACAATCATGCCAAAATCATATCAATTTAGCCATCATTACCATAAATCATTTATAAGAACGCATAGAAACGCACATAAAACACCATTGAATTCCACCCAATTTCACCATTACACAAAGAGTCCCAAATTAAACCTCAACCATGAATAACCATGAACAACCACGAGAATCAAGTAATTAAGACGATTAACCATACAATTCCAAAAGAAAATCACATTAAGGCAAAACGTTAATCCAAGAATTTAATCCCCCTTCAAATGCCACAAGACATCAGACAATAACAATTATTAATAAGGGCCCGAGGGAAGACCCTACACACGCAATATGGATGAGAAGGATGCTTGAAGCAATCCGTCAAAAGCAAAATACTCCGACAATGATTTTTTGTGATAATAAGTCTGCAATTGCACATTCAAAAACTCAGTTTTTTCATGGGCGATCCAAGCACATAGACATTCAGTTTCATAAAATTCGAGAATTGGTAGCGATTGAATACTTGTCTAACTGAAGAACAAGTTGCAGATATATTTACAAAACCACCGAAAGTAGAACTATTTTATAAGTTGAAGAAAATGCTTGAAATAATTAATGTGCATACTTGATTTAAGGGAGACAATGACAGAAGTAATTAAATCAAGTATACATGCACTGTCAATATTTACTTTGTTGATTGAGTCAAAGTATTTTAGTTTAAAATGTTATGTTCTTGGTTTCATTATTTGATTTTCTGTTATCCACGTTTAGGATTATGTTGTTAATGTGGGGGTAGTTTCCTTATTTCTTAGTTTCATTATTTGATTTTCTGTTACCCATGTTTAAGGTTATGCTGTTAGTGCGTGGGATAGTTTCTTATTTTCTAGATTCAGTAGTTGTAGAGCTAAGCCTATAATTTGGCTCCCTTCTATTTGATTGATATATAACAAAAAAATCAAGTTTGAAATAAAAAAATATTGAGTAGATATTCTGTCTTCCTCTCTTTGCTTTCCACTCAGATGTGCATGTGAGTATTATTTTTGTTAAAATTATGTCCCACTATTAAACACCACTTTTGGCCAGGGTCCTGTTAAACACCACATATGGCTAGGGTATTATAGCCACGTCTGACTTCTCATGCATCTCATGCATTTCATGTCCATGGTCAATGCATTCTCATCCACATTCTCATTCTCATGATTCATACATCATTCACACAGTCCACAATCATGCCAAAATCATATCAATTTAGCCATCATTACCATAAATCATTTATAAGAACGCATAGAAACGCACATAAAACACCATTGAATTCCACCCAATTTCACCATTACACACAAGAGTCCCAAATTAAACCTCAACCATGAATAACCATGAACAACCACGAGAATCAAGTAATTAAGACGATTAACCATACAATTCCAAAAGAAAATCACATTAAGGCAAAACGTTAATCCAAGAATTTAATCCCCCTTCAAATGCCACAAGACATCATACAATAACAATTATTAATAAGGGCCCTAGGGAAGACCCTACACACGCAATATGGATGAGAAGGATGCTTGAAGCAATCCGTCAAAAGCAAAATACTCCGACAATGATTTTTGTGATAATAAGTCTGCAATTGCACATTCAAAAAACTCAGTTTTTCATGGGCGATCCAAGCACATAGACATTCAGTTTCATAAAATTCGAGAATTGGTAGCGATTGAATACTGTCTAACTGAAGAACAAGTTGCAGATATATTTACAAAACCACTGAAAGTAGAACTATTTTATAAGTTGAAGAAAATGCTTGAAATAATTAATGTGCATACTTGATTTAAGGGAGACAATGACAGAAGTAATTAAATCAAGTATACATGCACTGTCAATATTTACTGTTGATTGAGTCAAAGTATTTTAGTTTAAAATGTTATGTTCTTGGTTTCATTATTTGATTTTCTCGTTATCCACGTTTAGGATTATGTTGTTAATGTGGGGTAGTTTCCTTATTTCTTAGTTTCATTATTTGATTTTCTGTTACCCATGTTTAAGGTTATGCTGTTAGTGCGTGGGATAGTTTCTTATTTTCTAGATTCAGTAGTTGTAGAGCTAAGCCTATAATTTGGCTCCCTTCTATTTGATTGATATATAACAAAAAAATCAAGTTTGAAATAAAAAAATATTGAGTAGATATTCTGTCTTCCTCTCTTGCTTTCCACTGTATGTGCATGTGAGTATTATTTTTTGTTAAAATTATGTCCCACTATTAAACACCACTTTTGGCCAGGGTCCTGTTAAACACCACATATGGCTGGGGTATTATAGCCACGTCGACTTCTCATGCATCTCATGCATTTCATGTCCATGGTCAATGCATTCTCATCCACATTCTCATTCTCATGATTCATACATCATTCACACAGTCCACAATCATGCCAAAATCATATCAATTTAGCCATCATTACCATAAATCATTTATAAGAACGCATAGAAACGCACATAAAACACCATTGAATTCCACCCAATTTCACCATTACACACAAGAGTCCCAAATTAAACCTCAACCATGAATAACCATGAACAACCACGAGAATCAAGTAATTAAGACGATTAACCATACAATTCCAAAAAGAAAATCACATTAAGGCAAAACGTTAATCCAAGAATTTAATCCCCCTTCAAATGCCACAAGACATCATACAATAACAATTATTAATAAGGGCCCTAGGGAAGACCCTACACACGCAATATGGATGAGAAGGATGCTTGAAGCAATCCGTCAAAAGCAAAATACTCCGACAATGATTTTTGTGATAATAAGTCTGCAATTGCACATTCAAAAACTCAGTTTTTTCATGGGGCGATCCAAGCACATAGACATTCAGTTTCATAAAATTCGAGAATTGGTAGCGATTGAATACTGTCTAACCAAGAACAAGTTGCGTATATATTTACAAAACCACTTTGAAAGTAGAACTATTTTATAAGTTGAAGAAAATGCTTGAAATAATTAATGTGCATACTTGATTTAAGGGAGACAATGACAGAAGTAATTAAATCAAGTATACATGCACTGTCAATATTTACTGTTGATTGAGTCAAAGTATTTTAGTTTAAAATGTTATGTTCTTGGTTTCATTATTTGATTTTCTGTTATCCACGTTTAGGATTATGTTGTTAATGTGGGGTAGTTTCCTTATTTCTTAGTTTCATTATTTGATTTTCTGTTACCCATGTTTAAGGTTATCTTTGTTAGTGCGTGGGATAGTTTCTTATTTTCTAGATTCAGTAGTTGTTGTAGAGCTAAGCCTATAATTTGGCTCCCTTCTATTTGATTGATATATAACAAAAAAATCAAGTTTGAAATAAAAAATATTGAGTAGATATTCTGTCTTCCTCTCTTGCTTTCCACTGTATGTGCATGTGAGTATTATTTTTTGTTAAAATTATGTCCCACTATTAAACACCACTTTTGGCCAGGGTCCTGTTAAACACCACATATGGCTAGGGTATTATAGCCACGTCTGACTTCTCATGCATCTCATGCATTTCATGTCCATGGTCAATGCATTCTCATCCACATTCTCATTCTCATGATTCATACATCATTCACACAGTCCACAATCATGCCAAAATCATATCAATTTAGCCATCATTACCATAAATCATTTATAAGAACGCATAGAAACGCACATAAAACACCATTGAATTCCACCCAATTTCACCATTACACACAAGAGTCCCAAATTAAACCTCAACCATGAATAACCATGAACAACCACGAGAATCAAGTAATTAAGACGATTAACCATACAATTCCAAAAGAAAATCACATTAAGGCAAAACGTTAATCCAAGAATTTAATCCCCCTTCAAATGCCACAAGACATCATACAATAACAATTATTAATAAGGGCCCTAGGGAAGACCCTACACACGCAATATGGATGAGAAGGATGCTTGAAGCAATCCGTCAAAAGCAAAAATACTCCGACAATGATTTTTGTGATAATAAGTCTGCAATTGCACATTCAAAAAACTCAGTTTTTCATGGGCGATCCAAGCACATAGACATTCAGTTTCATAAAATTCGAGAATTGGTAGCGATTGAATACTGTCTAATCAAGAACAAGTTGCAGATATATTTACAAAACCACTGAAAGTAGAACTATTTTATAAGTTGAAGAAAATGCTTGAAATAATTAATGTGCATACTTGATTTAAAGGAGACAATGACAGAAGTAATTAAATCAAGTATACATGCACTGTCAATATTTACTGTTGATTGAGTCAAAGTATTTTAGTTTAAAATGTTATGTTCTTGGTTTCATTATTTGATTTTACTGTTATCCACGTTTAGGATTATGTTGTTAATGTGTGGGGTAGTTTCCTTATTTCTTAGTTTCATTATTTGATTTTCTGTTACCCATGTTTAAGGTTATGCTTTGTTAGTGCGTGGGATAGTTTCTTATTTTCTAGATTCAGTAGTTGTAGAGCTAAGCCTATAATTTGGCTCCCTTCTATTTGATTGATATATAACAAAAAAAAAATCAAGTTTGAAATAAAAAATATTGAGTAGATATTCTGTCTTCCTCTCTTGCTTTCCACTTGTATGTGCATGTGAGTATTATTTTTTGTTAAAATTATGTCCCACTATTAAACACCACTTTTGGCCAGGGGTCCCGTTAAACACCACATATGGCTGAGGTATTATAGCCACGTCTGACTTCTCATGCATCTCATGCATTTCATGTCCATGGTCAATGCATTCTCATCCACATTCTCATTCTCATGATTCATACATCATTCACACAGTCCACAATCATGCCAAAATCATATCAATTTAGCCATCATTACCATAAATCATTTATAAGAACGCATAGAAACGCATACAAAAACACCATTGAATTCCACCCAATTTCACCATTACACACAAAGAGTCCCAAATTAAACCTCAACCATGAATAACCATGAACAACCACGAGAATCAAGTAATTAAGACGATTAACCATACAATTCCAAAAGAAAATCACATTAAGGCAAAACGTTAATCCAAGAATTTAATCCCCTTCAAATGCCACAAGACATCATACAATAACAATTATTAATAAGGGCCCTAGGGGAAGACCCTACACACGCAATATGGATGAGAAGGGATGCTTGAAGCAATCCGTCAAAAGCAAAATATCCGACAATGATTTTTGTGATAATAAGTCTGCAATTGCACATTCAAAAACTCAGTTTTTCATGGGCGATCCAAGCACATAGACATTCAGTTTCATAAAATTCGAGAATTGGTAGCGATTGAATACTGTCTAACTGAAGAACAAGTTGCAGATATATTTACAAAACCACTGAAAGTAGAACTATTTTATAAGTTGAAGAAAATGCTTGAAATAATTAATGTGCATACTTGATTTAAGGGAGACAATGACAGAAGTAATTAAATCAAGTATACATGCACTGTCAATATTTACTGTTGATTGAGTCAAAGTATTTTAGTTTAAAATGTTATGTTCTTGGTTTCATTATTTGATTTTCTGTTATCCACGTTTAGGATTATGTTGTTAATGTGTGGGGTAGTTTCCTTATTTCTTAGTTTCATTATTTGATTTTCTGTTACCCATGTTTAAGGTTATGCTGTTAGTGCGTGGGATAGTTTCTTATTTTCTAGATTCAGTAGTTGTAGAGCTAAGCCTATAATTTGGCTCCCTTCTATTTGATTGATATATAACAAAAAAATCAAGTTTGAAATAAAAAAATATTGAGTAGATATTCTGTCTTCCTCTCTTGCTTTCCACTGTATGTGCATGTGAGTATTATTTTTTGTTAAAATTATGTCCCACTATTAAACACCACTTTTGGCCAGGGTCCTGTTAAACACCACATATGGCTAGGGTATTATAGCCACGTCTGACTTCTCATGCATCTCATGCATTTCATGTCCATGGTCAATGCATTCTCATCCACATTCTCATTCTCATGATTCATACATCATTCACACAGTCCACAATCATGCCAAAATCATATCAATTTAGCCATCATTACCATAAATCATTTATAAGAACGCATAGAAACGCACATAAAAAACACCATTGAATTCCACCCAATTTCACCATTACACACAAGAGTCCCAAATTAAACCTCAACCATGAATAACCATGAACAACCACGAGAATCAAGTAATTAAGACGATTAACCATACAATTCCAAAAGAAAATCACATTAAGGCAAAACGTTAATCCAAGAATTTAATCCCCCTTCAAATGCCACAAGACATCATACAATAACAATTATTAATAAGGGCCCTAGGGAAGACCCTACACACGCAATATGGATGAGAAGGATGCTTGAAGCAATCCGTCAAAAGCAAAATACTCCGACAATGATTTTTGTGATAATAAGTCTGCAATTGCACATTCAAAAAACTCAGTTTTTCATGGGCGATCCAAGCACATAGACATTCAGTTTCATAAAATTCGAGAATTGGTAGCGATTGAATACTGTCTAACTGAAGAACAAGTTGCAGATATATTTACAAAACCACTGAAAGTAGAACTATTTTATAAGTTGAAGAAAATGCTTGAAATAATTAATGTGCATACTTGATTTAAGGGAGACAATGACAGAAGTAATTAAATCAAGTATACATGCACTGTCAATATTTACTGTTGATTGAGTCAAAGTATTTTAGTTTAAAATGTTATGTTCTTGGTTTCATTATTTGATTTTCTGTTATCCACGTTTAGGATTATGTTGTTAATGTGTGGGGTAGTTTCCTTATTTCTTAGTTTCATTATTTGATTTTCTGTTACCCATGTTTAAGGTTATTTGTTAGTGCGTGGGATAGTTTCTTATTTTCTAGATTCAAGAGTTGTAGAGCTAAGCCTATAATTTGGCTCCTTCTATTTGATTGATATATAACAAAAAAATCAAGTTTGAAATAAAAAAAATATTGAGTAGATATTCTGTCTTCCTCTCTTGCTTTCCACTGTATGTGCATGTGAGTATTATTTTTGTTAAAATTATGTCCCACTATTAAACACCACTTTTGGCCAGGGTCCTGTTAAACACCACATATGGCTGAGGTATTATAGCCACGCCTGACTTCTCATGCATCTCATGCATTTCATGTCCATGGTCAATGCATTCTCATCCACATTCTCATTCTCATGATTCATACATCATTCACACAGTCCACAATCATGCCAAAATCATATCAATTTAGCCATCATTACCATAAATCATTTATAAGAACGCATAGAAACGCACATAAAACACCATTGAATTCCACCCAATTTCACCATTACACACAAGAGTCCCAAATTAAACCTCAACCATGAATAACCATGAACAACCACGAGAATCAAGTAATTAAGACGATTAACCATACAATTCCAAAAGAAAATCACATTAAGGCAAAACGTTAATCCAAGAATTTAATCCCCCTTCAAATGCCACAAGACATCATACAATAACAATTATTAATAAGGGCCCTAGGGAAGACCCTACACACGCAATATGGATGAGAAGGATGCTTGAAGCAATCCGTCAAAAGCAAAATATCCGACAATGATTTTTGTGATAATAAGTCTGCAATTGCACATTCAAAAACTCAGTTTTTCATGGGCGATCCAAGCACATAGACATTCAGTTTCATAAAATTCGAGAATTGGTAGCGATTGAATCTTGTCTAACTGAAGAACAAGTTGCGATATATTTACAAAACCACTGAAAGTAGAACTATTTTATAAGTTGAAGAAAATGCTTGAAATAATTAATGTGCATACTTGATTTAAGGAGACAATGACAGAAGTAATTAAATCAAGTATACATGCACTGTCAATATTTACTGTTGATTGAGTCAAAGTATTTTAGTTTAAAATGTTATGTTCTTGGTTTCATTATTTGATTTTCTGTTATCCACGTTTAGGATTATGTTGTTAATGTGTGGGGTAGTTTCCTTATTTCTTAGTTTCATTATTTGATTTTCTGTTACCCATGTTTAAGGTTATGCTGTTAGTGCGTGGGATAGTTTCTTATTTTCTAGATTCAGTAGTTGTAGAGCTAAGCCTATAATTTGGCTCCCTTCTATTTGATTGATATATAACAAAAAAATCAAGTTTGAAATAAAAAAATATTGAGTAGATATTCTGTCTTCCTCTCTTGCTTTCCACTGTATGTGCATGTGAGTATTATTTTTTGTTAAAATTATGTCCCACTATTAAACACCACTTTTGGCCAGGGTCCTGTTAAACACCACATATGGCTAGGGTATTATAGCCACGTCTGACTTCTCATGCATCTCATGCATTTCATGTCCATGGTCAATGCATTCTCATCCACATTCTCATTCTCATGATTCATACATCATTCACACAGTCCACAATCATGCCAAAATCATATCAATTTAGCCATCATTACCATAAATCATTTATAAGAACGCATAGAAACGCACATAAAACACCATTGAATTCCACCCAATTTCACCATTACACACAAGAGTCCCAAATTAAACCTCAACCATGAATAACCATGAACAACCACGAAATCAAGTAATTAAGACGATTAACCATACAATTCCAAAAGAAAATCACATTAAGGCAAAACGTTAATCCAAGAATTTAATCCCCCTTCAAATGCCACAAGACATCATACAATAACAATTATTAATAAGGGCCCTAGGGAAGACCCTACACACGCAATATGGATGAGAAGGATGCTTGAAGCAATCCGTCAAAAGCAAAATACTCCGACAATGATTTTTGTGATAATAAGTCTGCAATTGCACATTCAAAAAACTCAGTTTTTCATGGGCGATCCAAGCACATAGACATTCAGTTTCATAAAATTCGAGAATTGGTAGCGATTGAATACTGTCTAACTGAAGAACAAGTTGCAGATATATTTACAAAACCACTGAAAGTAGAACTATTTTATAAGTTGAAGAAAATGCTTGAAATAATTAATGTGCATACTTGATTTAAGGGAGACAATGACAGAAGTAATTAAATCAAGTATACATGCATTGCCAATAATTACTATTGATTGAGTCAAAGTATTTTAGTTTAAAATTTTATTTTCTTGGTTTCATTATTTGATTTTCTGTTACCCACGTTTAGGATTATGTTGTTAGTGTGTGGGGTAGTTTCCTATTTTCTCGGTTTCATTATTTGATTTTCTGTTACCCACGTTTATAATTATGCTGTTAGTGTGCGAGGTAGTTTCCTATTTTCTAGATTCAGTAGTTGTAGAGCTAAGCCTATAAATTTTGCTCCCTTCTATTTGATTGATATATAACAAAAAAATCAAGTTTGAAATAAAAAATATTAAGTAGATATTCTCTCTTCCTCTCTTGCTTTACCATGTATGTGCGTGTGAGTATTATTTTTTGTTAAAATTATGTCCCACTGATATCACGCTTTACTGGATAATGTGCATTGTCTTTTTTTGTCAGATATTGTTCTTGAGCTTTACCCAGTGCCACTACTGTTGCTATTTGTAGGAGTTTGAGGGAAGTGATGTGCAGGCCCCTTTTTAACTTCTTTCATGTTATGATGCCATTCTTTTCTATTTCAGCCAAAGTTGTGGGTTTGACTATTTCTCCCTTCATCCTTCTGTTTTTCTTTTTCTATCTAAGTCCTCTTTGACCAGCTCTTGTTGAGTTGGCTCAATGGGGGAAGGACCTTTCTATTGTCCGGATAAAGTAAGGTGTCCACAAATATTATTTTATTTAAATTTAATTTTAATTATTTATATATTTTTTATTGCACTCTCATATGACATTTCTTCTATATGTAAAGAAAATATAATCGAGCAAGAATCATGTACATACTAGATAAACAATGATAAAATTTAATTTCTTTAAAATAAAATTTCTGTCATAAAAATAAATAAAGATTATAAAAGAAAAAAAAACAACAATATTTGATGGTTGGATACTTATATTACACATGAGAACATTCAATCAAGATTGTTATGATACGTTTAATTTAAAGTTATAATTTTTTTGTTACAATAAATAATAGGATATAAGATCAAATGACTATTCTAATGGTTGCAAAAGATTCATTTCTCATTGATGATTTTGAATATAAGAAAGTATAAATGTTATCTTTTTTCAAAATTATTTTGTCTCTAAGTATCTTTTATGTGTGTAAGAATGAGAAAGATTAATATTAATATTAACTATTAAATTTTTTTGACCTCATTATATTGCACATTAGTCTAATGGATGAAATTGTAAAGGAACATTTAGGTTATATTTATAACTCTAATACAATACACAAAAATATGAAAATATGAAAATATAAAAATATGAAAGAGGTGTAAATTAAAAGAAAGTGGTTATTTACCTTGTTTTAGGAAGACTTGGTAGATTACATACATAGTTGAAATTTTATATATGAAATAATCTACAAGTAAAATTTACATATAATGTGAAACTTAATTGAGAATTCAAAACTTCTTTCAAAGATTAAAATGACAATAAAAATTAAGTTTAGAGGCTAAATTGAATCTAATGCATATTGTGATATTAAATATATTTATGGGTGTAGGCGAGTCACAGTTGATTCATAAACTCGACCAACCTAACACAATAACATTTTTCAGAGGGTTGGATTAAGTCATTGAGTTGATTTGAGTCTTTTTTATTGACCTAATTATAATTATAATTAAGTCTTGAGTTAGTGGGTTCTAAACCTAATCAACCTGACCTAATCTGGTCGTATTATAATTTATTGATAAAATCTTAATTATTAATAATTAATGTTAGATTTGTACAATTGAATTTATATTTTAATTTAACAATGTATTGTATCCTTTGATATCATGACTAATTTCTGATTATACTTAAGTTGAAATTGTATATTTGTGAGTCATTCTAGACTTCGTTTAAAGTATGCATTGTCATTTTGATTGTGGTATAGTACATGATTATTGTTTATCTAATTTTTGCACATTTAAATACCTTGATTTTGAATGAGTTGAATTAGGTAGATATTTTATTTTTCTTATTTTTTTTAAAATTTTAAAATATATTATTATTTTATTCACTTAACCTGACTACTCAACTTAATTCAATCTGATTAAAAGCCAGGTTGGAATCCTTAAAAAATAGTAAACTTAGCCCAATCCAATTACACTTTATTGAGGACTTTTATTATTTACACCTTTCAAAGTGTTAAGTACACATTTCCCTCATTTTTTGGTATATAATTTTATCTAAATATCCTTATTTTTTTATTAATTCTATTTCAAATAATTGTGTGTTTTATTTACCCAAAATACAACTCCTTTCTTTTCATTTTTAAAAAATTATTTTCTATTGAAGCCTCTGTATTCCGCTATACCTTCATTTTTGGAGATGTTCTTATCATTAACTTTTCACAATTTTTGTTGTACTCAGTTTTTTCTACTAATATATTTTTTTTTAGGCTTTCCTTCTATGATAAGGACAAGTTTGTGACTTGTCATTATGAAAGTAAGTAGCTTCTCTTGTTTATATATGTTATATTATATATTGTTTATTACCAAGAAAAGAAGAAAAATAAAGTCATAATGACATAAAAAATACCACAATTTTCTTTCTGGACATTTATACATATTTCAAAAAGTAAGCTCTACAATAAATATAAATTTTCAGAAAAATAGTTATAGTAGAATACAAATAAACCATGCACAATGAAAATAAAAACACAAGTTTTCAAATAAAGTAATTGTCGTAGTTATGAAAAAAAAACATAATTCTCGGTATCTCTCAACGTACAATATTATATATAAGTTTGATACAACAAACATATTATATTGTTAAAAAATGTATAATATTAAAATATAAAATAAAGATTTAAAAATAATAAAGATGGTAAAATTTAAAATTATGGTATAAAAAATAACAAAAATGAAATATAAAACTAAGGTTAAAAAAATAATAGAGATAAAAGTAGAATATAATGTTTAAAATAATGAATATGAATGTAAAAATAAGGTTTTTCTTAATTTATAAAAAAAATATTTTTTGTTAATAATAAATATAAAAATATATACTTAATAAATTGAAACTCAATCCAATTCATACTATTTAAACTCCAATCTGTCTTGATAAAGTAAAAAAAAAAACTTTTAATTGAAAAGGCTAGAATGTAGAGTGGTCCATGAAATAACATCCTACATAATTACTAACATTAACTTTAACGATGAGGAACTATCATAACAGAAAATATTCAGTTCCAATTTTTTTTTTTAAATTTCATTTTATTCAAGAATTAATATGAAAACCTACTGGACGTTCATAGACCAAAGTTACTGTATTCTTCAAATTAATTTTTTGTCAAACACAGCCAAAAGTAGAAGTATCTAATTAGTAGCCCACGTGTAGACTCCCGAGAATGCTTCCTTCACACGCTAAGCCGGTTACCAGTCAAATATCCGCGTCAACCAGCACAGGGCCCTATAGCGGTCCTCTTCTGTGGTAAATGCCATCAACATCATGCTGCCATTCTTCGTACGCTTCGTAACTGACAGGTGCCCGTCATCCCAAGGCGGAAAATGGTAACCCCCCTCCTCCATGTCTGTTGTCCAAATTCCCAACCCAATCAAACCTCCTTTCTTTTCACACAACAATGACCCTTATTTTTTTTATTAAGTCAGATATTTATTTTGTAAGGCTTCAAATAAAAGGAACAATATTTAGTCGCCAAATACTGTTTCTTTGTTCTGTGTCTTTCATCTTAGACTTTTAGTAAAAGTTTCCACAATATTTTCAAAACAATATTACGTACCTTTAATAATAAAGGAACTAATCTTGTTAAAAATTCGACAAAACTTATTAGTATCATACAGGTTGGAACCAAAAAGTTTATTAGGGGGACAAAAAAATTTAGCATAGGTCAGATACAGACAAATTTGATGCTTAGGACTAAATATTAAAGAGGTGAATTTTTATTTTATTTGTAAACGTTTGAACTTTATTTGGGGGGAGGTGAGTGCCCTGTGCACTTGCACCTAGTTTCGTCCCTGGTATCATAGCTCTTACGGTTCATTAAACAAAATTAATATTACAATCAAAATTAGTATTTTCATTTTTGTAATTAATTTTTTTATCTCAATAACTAAAATAGATAGTAATTACTCAGAGGAAATATTAATTTTGATTGGAAGATAACATTAGTAATATTTACAGGAGCTTATTTTATTGCATGTTATTAGTACACGATAAAAAATTAAAATTAAAAATGTTAATTATATAAAATATTTAATATTAATTTTTAAATAATTTAAATATTTAATACTTTTAAACAATATATCCGTAAGTTATTTTCATATATCAAACTTTTTTCTATCTTATTTTTACGTTCTTTTTCTTCTTTATTTCACTTTCTTTTACTCGTACACTCTAAAAATAAATTTAAGTTTAACATTTTCCTATATCAATAGGCATGTTGTAAAAAATTGCTACCTATAATACTATGCTAATTTTTATCCAATGTGCTTTAAACAAAAAATAATAATATAATTTAACTTTATTTTAAATACTAGTTAAAGAAACATTTAATGTCTTTAATTAATAATATTAATTATTTAAAAACAAAAAAATAAATAAATTGAAAATTTCAATAAAAAATTAATACTAGTTATGATAACACTGGTTAAGAAATCTCAAAATTTGAATGTATGGATAGTACACCCCTAATCCCCAAACTATCCCTTTCTCTCTCTCTTCCTTTCTGTCTCTTTTTATACCTTTTGTAATAATAACAAGCGGTAGAATTAAGAGGCACACTTCCTTTAGAGTTCGGAGCAGAAAAGCAAGATCTCGAAAAATAAAAAGGGGAAAATAACGAAGAATATGTGCCACGCTTTGTGCTGTTGATATATAGCCCAACCAGTCCATGAAAATCAATGGCGGAGGAGAAAAGAGAGGAGGAAGCGCACCCCAACAACTCATCATCCACCACCATGGCATTTTCCGACGAGATTCCCAATAACTTCTCTTTCCCTTTCCAACCAACCACCATCTTTGACATGATGCCGCCATCTTCTTCCTCGTGCGACCACAAGGCCTCGTCCTTTGGTTTCATGGACTTGCTCGCCGTCCACGATTACAACGCGCCGCTGTTCGATTGGCTCCCCACCGCCCACCACCCTGCGCCGTCGCCCGCCAGCTCCAACGTCCCGGACTCCTCCGAGGTGCTCAACGCTCCGCCGTCGCCCAATTTGTCTTCGATTTCCTCCTCTTCGAATGAGGTCACAGTCATCAACAACACCGAACAAAGCGGTAATAAACCCGGGAATGAACTTGAAGAAGAAGCAGAAGCACAACAAGAAGGTGGTAATGGAGGCAGAGGAGAAGACCAAGATCAAGACAAGACTAAGAAACAGTAAGTATTAAGTAAGGAAAATGACAAGTGTACAGTTAAATTGTTCCCAACAATTTAGATACAATTTTTTTTTATGTGTTTTTAGTATTATTTTCTGAATAAAATCAAAGTTTTTGAAGTATATTATTATCAAAGCAAAGCCTTTAATTGTAATAAAAGAACAATATTAAAAACATTTAAAAAGCTGCTAAATTTAATAAACAAAATTGGAAGATATAATAAATAATTTCTTATAAAAATAAAATAAAGAGTAGATGAAAATAATGGAAAGATGTATGAATATACAGTTGATTAAACTATAATTACTATTTCTCCTTTCCTTTTCTCTATTGAAAAATTATTTTTTTATTTATTTATCTCTATGTTATTTATTGCCTTAATGACAAAGTAAAAAGGAAAGGGGGAGATAAAGTCAGCTTCAGGAAATTCATGACTGGTGAAGCAGTTTATGTTTTTGATCAGTGAACTTAAAATGGGGTCCTGCTTTTATCGTTGTTAGTGTCATCATTTGACTCTGTTTTTTTATTTTTGTTTTTATTTTTTCAATTTGTTATTATTGATAATATCAGCGTTATTTGAGGGGAGGAATTAAGTATTTGTAATTATGCCCAAAATTGATAATCTAACAGGCTGAAAGCGAAGAAGAAGAACCAAAAGAAGCAAAGAGAACCGAGATTTGCGTTCATGACGAAGAGCGAGGTTGATCACCTAGACGATGGTTATAAGTGGCGAAAGTACGGCCAAAAAGCTGTGAAAAACAGCCCTTATCCCAGGTACTAGTATATTTCTGTCATTTCATTTTTCAATATTCATTCTTCACTCCCTCTCTCTCTTTCTCTTTCTCTATCTCTATCTCTATCCATCGCTCTCTTTCGCTTGTCCCTAGTGAACGGTCTAGTTGACAAAATAACAAGAGTTTCAGTTTCCAATTAATTATTATCTAAATTAAAATTTTCTTGCGGGACACGCAAACGGTTGCGCCACGTCACCTTTTAGGAGCTACTACCGTTGCACCAGCGCCGGTTGCAGCGTTAAGAAGCGCGTGGAGCGTTCCTCCGAAGACCCTTCCATCGTGGTTACAACCTACGAGGGGCAGCACACGCACCCGTGCCCTGCTTCGTCACGGGCTAGCTTTGGGTTCGTGCACGAGCCTGGCGGGTTCGGACACGCCGGTTCTTTCGGTTCCCCGCACTTTGTGCTGCCACATCAGCACCAGCAACCGCAAGCATCGGCTTTCGTATACAACTCCACCCCTCCTTTGAGTGTTATTAGCTCCACTGGTAACTACATGAACGCGACGTCGTTTGGTGGCTTTGTTCAGGATCATGCTAACCGTCGAGGTTTTGGACACGAGGCTTTGTTGAGGGGCAATGGGCTGCTTCAGGACATTATTGTGCCAACGCAGGTGAGGAAGGAGGAGAAGGATTGAGTCAAGGGAGATTATTAATAGGTGACGAATAATTTTGGTGTTTATATTTATTGGGTTGGGGAAATTGATGATACTAATTAATTACTATTAATTGATTTCATTATGGTCTGTAACTGCACCTTGGTATGGTTTGTAATGCTCTCTAACTCGCTGGGTCTGAGGGGTTTTCTGTGTTGGAGGTTACTGTGGAGAAAACTGCCTCAGCTATATACATTTGAGTTCATATGAAACCTTTTGGAGGTTCACTTTTAAAATGACTATTATATTGCCCTTCTAGCTTATGGAAGGCCTGAGGTTCTGATTTTGTTAATTTAATTATTATATTTCTTCCTTTCCTTATATATATGTATGGGATATTCTTTGTAACTAGAGATTTGTTCGATGATCAGCTATTTGTTTATTTTTAAACTCTTTTTTTTTTCTCGTCTCTGTATTTTTCAGTTTGTTTTAATAGGATTAAATATTCACGTAGTAAAAGCAATGCTTTTAGGGTTATACGGTTAGGGTTTTCTCTTAATTTGTGGTGCATGGCACATTCTAGAGCCAGTTGAATCTTCCCTCTCAAACACATAAGGCTGAGATTAGGGATGTGCAGGAGGTATGGTTGGAATTTGATCCTTCAGTTATTGATTAGGGATGGTTGAGAACAAACTAAAGATATAGGAGAGAAGGTTGTACTTAAGAAAGGAAGTTGATCAAAACTATGTATACCATATGAAAGAGTCTTATAATTGGCCCATAACTTAAAAACAATGAATGCACGAGTTGTGGAAAAAGTTGCAACATTATTTTTTGAGCAGTAGTACCATTTAGCTTTTTGTACGATGGCTTTTACTATCATCATTCTTCTCCCTACAAGCTTACATAAAAAGATGGAGCCATTCAATGATGATGTCCCTGGGACAGAATCTATAGCTAGAGCATAAATCATTTCTTATTGATAGCTAAAGATGGATAGTTCAAGATGTTGGTGTCGATCAGTGCCATAGATACATATGGTTCCCATGCTTTACCAATGAAGGTGTAATTGTATTGTAGCTGAGGCCATTCTCCTAATCACTATCCCTTGATTCCGTTCCCCAGCTTTAATATCTTTCATGCACTTTAATGCTCACGACGCTTCTCACAGACAGACACATTGGATTTATATACAGCCAAGCCAAGAGAAAGAGCCTAGGCACGGACAAGCTAGTTTTCTTAACTCGATCTGTTACTTCCCATGTCAAAGGTAGATATATAAACTACTATAAAGAATATGGTTAAGTAACTTGTATAAAAGAAGAAAAGGGAACTTAAATTTAAGATGAAGATATATAGTTTTTTTCTTCTTTTATGTAGTTTGTATTAGAAAATGTAAAAAGAAAAAAAAAATACTCAATGGGTGTCTACATTTTTTAGAGATAGAAAAAAAAATTAATATAATTGATTATGTGATATAAAAAAAAAGAAAAAAGAAAAGAGAAAAGAGAGAGATGTGAACGAAGTATTAATTTTTATTTAGATGTCTAAAATTAAGACTCACGTAAAAAAGCTGGCAAATAGTCCGGTTAGATGTGAGTTGAGCCAATAAAAATAAAATAAATGTTTTTTGCCCGATTAGGTTCAACCTCGCAGGGCTTGCTTGCAATGGGTTAACCTGACTCATAAGTTCAAAAATATCAATTATTTTAATTTTTTTATAAATATTAATTATTTTAAGCATTAATTAATTTTATTTTTAATGTAAATTTATTTAAGTTTTTAATACAAAGTATTTGTTTTCTTTAAAACTAAATTTTTAAACTGTAATTATTTGAAAAGTAATAAAGATTAAAAACTCAATTTCAACAACAATTTGAAAGAACCAAACTAAACCAATAACTCGTTAATTCGATTACTTAGCCTGATTTGGGTTGACTGGCATTTTACTCATCTATAGTCGAGTAGCCTAAATGTGTCGGACCAACCTAATTGATTCCCCTAGTTTAGAATAGTTAGTTGATGTTCCACCCTTCCTTGTAAAACAAGTTCAACAATTTCCATGAAAAAGGATATGTTTTATATAAAGAAATATTAATAATTTTTGGATAAAAGTTTAGTACATAGTTGTAAGATTAATGGTTAGGACTGTACGTGATTAAATTGGAGTTATACATTTTATTTAATAAATGAAAATGAATAATTGATGCTGGTTCAAATAACGGGCTTGTATCTCAATTTTCATCTGTCAGAGAGATTCTGTTGCTCAGCATCAGTTGGCCAGAAATGCTTGTCTTTGGTTGACTCTTCGGCTTGCGTTGAAGACCCTGCACTTTGGATGATTTGTTTATTTTTGTTGAGTAATAACAAAATAATTTGATCTCATGTTAAATTAACATGACCAAGATTTTAATTTGTTAATGTGATCACTACGATTAATTTGATGTGCACAATCATGACCTAACGTGCCGCCGCAACTAAGACGTTGCGGCTACATCACATGAGGGTTCACATTTTAAAACATTAAACATGATAGTAATAGGCTTTACTTTCTTTATTATTTTTAGTTTATTTTTGAAATTTGGGAGTTCAAGTTTTATAATTTTCAAAATTCAAAATAAAGAAGTGTTCAAACATTAATTGAAGTGGAGTTATTTTCAAGAAAATTTTAAAAGGAAATTTTTAATTGATGGTAACAGACAGTTGGTGATGGGTTTTGGCATATCTTATGGTACACCTCATCTCTATTTCTTTTATTTTTAATTATATGAAGATATAAAAAAGGAAACAAATTAAGAAAATGACTATGATGAATGAGTGGGTAATAATTTAGTGGCAGTACTGCACCATCCAGGCACGTACACAGGGAATCAATAATTCAAGAGAAGTATGCACTAAAAAAGAAAACAAAAGAGAGAATCAAGAGAGGTATTATTTGAATTTAAGTTATGTAACAAAGCTATAAACTTGTTAGGAGGAGTATGCATTGGCAAAAAGTTACGTTCTCAAGACAAGCTGGAGCTTAGAAGGACGAAGATATGGGTTTGAAATTTTTGCGAGTTAAGGATAAGGTTTTGTGGAAAGTTATATAAAAAATTTCTCTCTCTCTCTTTCTCTTTCTATTTATGGCCCATTCTTATTAGAAAGGTTGATTGACAAGACAGTTGATATATAGCAATAACTTAAAGCATTACACGTACAGTACCCGCTACAAAGGAGGGAAGTTTGGTGGAATGCAAAACCATGAATTATCAGTTCTATAATTGCTTCCCAATTGGCATGCAAGTCCCTGTCCCGGTAGTATGAACACAAGAAGAGATACAACGAAGAAAATTTTAAATAGAGATATAAAAGATAAAATATAGAGAGAATTAGGTAAAGAGTAAATAGTATAAGAACTTTGGGTATAAATAATTTTATATTATTATTTAATTATAAATTGTCATGTATAATAAATTTTTTAATTTTTATAATTATTAATTATTTTAAAAGTCATATAATAATAATTTTAATTAATTAATTGATAGTATACTTTTTACACTAAAAATATATATAAATTAAACTCTTACATGAATTGTTGGATGAAGCTTTTGCGAAAATTTTCCACCATGCTGCAGCCTGCAAGTGAATATTCTGTGCTTAAAATGACGAAGATTTTTTTTTTAATGATATCAATAGAAGGTTATTTGGGGTGGGAATTTTTCTCGTATTCTCAAACTTTCCAGCCATTATAAGCTTTATGTGATCTAATTGAGAAAAGTCACCGACCAGAAAAGTCGTATCTTCATGTAATCCAACTGTTGAAGTTCAAATTAGTTTGATTTAAAAAAATCGAATCAAGAAAGGATATAGAACATCTAGTCATTTGTGGACAACCCAAATGATTCTTAATTGGAGGCGTTTTGAATCCAAATATCTGATATATTGTATATTAAATTTAAGTAAAATTTAAAAATATACAATAAAAATGAATGTTTAAAAATATATACATGATTATATTGTTATTTTACCCAGAAAAAGAAGAATAATATAAAAATATGTACAATTATGAATAATGAATAATAAATTCATATTTAATTTGTAAAGGTTTAAATTTTAAATTGAAAAAATTGTGTGGTAATTTTAAAAAGTAACTTAAAAATTAGTTTTCCAAATAATATATATTTAATTTAAAATATAAAAGAGTAAATATAGTTAAAACAATTTTTTTGGTGGGCATAGTTAAGGTGGATGTTGATATATCATTCAGTTTTTCAAAAATAGTCAAAATAAAGAATAGTTAAATGTTACACTATCGGCTAGGAAATATATGTTTAATTTATATAGTAAATCTAATATTGACCATATATGGCTATGCGACCTCAAATAGTTAGAAATGGCTCCTTTTATATATTTTTTAATTTGTAGGTCCCAGGGAAAATTAGCTTCTTTTAATTCCTACTCTGACAATAATAGAAATAGATCATATGCATGTCGTTTAGTGAGAATTATATGATAAATCTAATATTGACCATATATGCGACATCAAATAGTTAGAATTGGCTCCTTTTATATATTTTTGTAGGTACTAGGCAAAATTAGCTTCTTTTAATTCTTACTCTAACAATAGTAGAAATAGATCATACCCACGTAGTTTTGTTACACTACAAGATTTTTTTTTTAATGTTGTTATTAATTTTAGTTACTATTTAAATTAGTAGATAAATTTTAGTTAATTAACAATTAATTAATTAGAATATTATTTTTTTAATTAAATTTAAATTATATTTATTTATATTTTTTATTACTATAAATTAGTTAGAAAATAATTATAAATTTTAAAAATTTGCTACAAATTAACTAAGATTATTTTCTTAGCTAATTTGTTACTTATTTTATACTATCACTAATATTATAGTAATTTTGTAGCTAATTATTTTTACTAGAAATTAGCTATAAAATAATTATTGATTTTAAAATTTTGTAACTAATTATTTTGTAACAAATTTTAAATTTTAATAGTATTAGAATATTATATACGATTAATCTAAATCACGTTAAGAAACGTAACAACTTTCATTGAACAAGGAGTTACATCCTCTCTAGTACAGGAAGGGGAAATAAACTGCAGAAAATATGTACACAGTACGTATCCCCAATAAACTACAACCGTATCCGCGTGTTAAAAAATAATTAAATACATAAATGCAGGCAACCTTATTCGTCTAATTAAATTTTGATAAGAGCAATTAAGATAAGTTTCAAAATAGTTGAAATGTCGTTAGGTAATTCTTCACCAATTTCTTTATTCTTTACTTGCTTTGCAAGTTTAAGAATATGTCGGACAAAAGCATGTGTTAGAAATGTGCCAATGTTATATACCCAAGATGTTTTTTCTTGATGGAATCTCAACAACTTTTGAAGCCACAGAGCCACTTTATATATAATTATCATTCTGAAGAAATTTAAAAAGCAAGAGAAAAAGTTACTTCGGTTAGTAGAAAACAGAAATTAGATAACGATGGATGTTTCTGATTCATTAGAATATGATATGATGCTGCCAAACACCCTTTTGGACGCTCGCAATTATTAATCTACTATAAGCCGACATCTATTTATTATCCATAGATTTTGTTTAAAGCGAATAATTAAGAGTGATTGAATTACTCTTAACGTGTTTAAGCTATATATATCACAAAGAGAAGATATTTTAGACAAATGAAAATAATTACTTCTCAAATAAGTTACAAAACAATAATTATTGATTAGACATAATTTTGTATGTTGTAAATTTTATTTATACAATATTTTTGTATTAACCTTTTTTTATAATATATAATCAGAGAAATAAATAGAAAAAAAATATGTGATAAGATGAATGGAGCGAAGACACAGAAAAAAATGAGTTGTTAAAAAGGTTTTGGAAAAAAAAAACTATAAGAATAATACGATGAATTTAAAGCAATATCAGATATCTACAAAGGGACAGATTTAAAGCAACATAAAAACACTCAAATAACGTATATAGACAATATATTAATCATTAATATGTGTGCGAGAGAGGTAAAGAACATAGACCTGAATTCATTTTAAGCTCTATGGTGATTCAATGGAGAGAGGAAGATAAAACTCTTGCACGAGAGTAAACTATCCTTTATTCAGAGAGCAATTGCAGGTGTGTGAAAACTGCTTAATGAGAAGACAAAATTCTAATTCAGAAGAAAATAAGGACCTCTCAACAAGTTTGCAAAATGAATGACTCAACAAAATATTACAAGGCCATTCTTAAAACAAAACTTAAATTATAATATTCATAATTGTCAAATGCATTTATATAATTTCATAATTAGTAAATTATGATTTAAATAATATTTTAATGTTATTTGATATAATTTAATTAAATTTAACATTATAATTATTCATTTTTTGAAAAAATAAATGAGTAGAGATTTTTTTTATGTGTGAATTAAAAAATTTCCTTGATTAAGAGACAAATCAATTAATCCCTTTAAGACGTAAAATTTATTGAAGTAGAATTTATCTCTTCTAATAAAACCTTAATAAAAATTATGTAATTCTCTCTCATATATATCTTTTTCTGTATATTAACTCTCTAAATCTTTGTTAAGTACTTAGATCACCAAGAATTAAGAATAATTATTTTGCTTATTTATTAATTAGATGGAATGACTTCATGTTATAGTTATATTGAGTTAATTAAAGATAAGTATGGATGAGAGATCGAGAGGGGTGAACATAGATCAAGCAAACTTGACAAAATCTATTTGATCTAAACTAATTGTGTGATCAAGTGTCGCGACCAACTCGTAACCTCGCGATGGAGGATAAGAGTCATCACCGACATTTTTTTTAAGGAACAAACGCTAGGAAAACCTTGGTAGGTGAATGGATAAGGCTTAGGTCTGGAGCAGAGGTCTTGAAGTCCAAGAATCTGTTACGTAGAGGTGCATTGCATCCCTATGCCTATCACATGATAGTTACCTTACCTAAATGCATGACATTGATGACACTTTCGGTTACGTTAAATTGATGGATATGTGGGGGTCAGAATCTTTTCTAGAATGTGAACGAGTGATAGTGTGTGGGGAAGGAGACTTGACAAGAGGGCTTTCCTCTTGTACCTACGTATATCTTTATAGAGAAGTCAAAGTCTACGTAGTTTTGTGTGGAGAAAGGTTAGTTTAGGACAGGTCAGGCTGAGATTGATGTGGCTCAGATGTGGTACCGATAGTGTTTCAGCTAGCTACTGGACAACAACCATCCGGCTACATTGTATGGATATTGATCTAGGAGGGCCCGAGAGGGTCCCACCCCCAAAGGTTATTGAGAGGAAGCCTCCCATTAGAAAGTCGACTTCACCCTAAGGGATGGACGAGGCTGTTTTGAATGTTCTTAACAACATGCTAAGTTATGGTTTCAAGATTACTTACCTGGTATCCAGCAGAACTTCGAGGTTGGTCGTGTTAAGCTAGTGGACGCTCCAAGTACAGACATTGGGCTATCCTTTCTCCTGACCTACACTCTTTCTCTCCTGTTTCTTAGCCTTCCCTCTTGCCCCATTTTATAGGCGTCTTCCCTCTCCCACGTCTCCATCCTGAATATCTTCGACTGATCTTCTCTCATTAATGTAGTGCCGATTTCTCCACGCTCATTTAATGCAGCAGCGCTTATTTGGCTCTTCAGAGCACTTTTCATTAATTATGGTGGCGATGGGTTAGGGCATGGCTTCTGGCGCAGTCATCCGAGATCAAACGCTTGTCACTCTTTGACTAACCAAGGGGCGAGGTTTTGTCGTGAGCTTTTCCTCACGTTTTCACCCTTTGTTGCATGGCTTTTCGCTCCATGTAAAGGCTCTGCATCTGCTTCCTTTCCTTCCTTAAATCTTTCCTTGTCTTTTTCCTTTTTCAAGTATTTTTCCTTCTTCAGAGGAACATTCCTCCTGCACCTACTTTATTCTCTTTTGTTTATCTCATTCTTAACTTTCATGTTTCCCTAAATAATTGACTTCTCACCTGGCTGACCACTTTGCCAGCTATGAGTCAACCATGGGTCCCTTATTTCAAAATATCTGGAATTACTCCGCTTCCGAAAAAAAAATGGGTCCCACACCAAGTTTATGAGTCAATTCGAATTGGAAATTAAGTAATCTAAGCAAATCAAGTTGAACTGCGGGTTTGGTCTTCTACATTTGAGACCCAACCCAACACGACTTGGTGACAAATAAATAAAATGTATTATTATTGTTTTTGTTTTACACATATTGACGTATCTCTCCCGTTCGCAACGTCATCGCCCTTCATCTTATGCTCAACTTTTCCTTTTCTCCTTTGCTTTTCCATTTTCTCAGATAACTTGAGATTTGACTCGATGTTAGGTAAGTCAGATCAATTTGGGTTGAAACCAAAAAATGCATCAAACTGAACCGACTTGACCCAAAGCCATCACACCAATTTGATTTTTATTTTGGTTCAAATCAGAAACGAATTGATCCATTCATCCTTAATTGAGAGAGATAGGAACTACACAATACAATTTTTCTTAAATTGACAGGATTTAAAAATGTTTATGCAAAATAAATAATAAATTATTGAAATGTTACATAGATGTCTCTTTTTTTTTTCACTTTTATGATTCATGATAAGCAAAGTATTTATTCAAAATGAAAAAATTTCCTTTCGCGGGAATACCTCTAGTTCCATCCAAAAAAGATGGGCTAAAAAAATATACATTTGGGCAAAAAAAATTAACAAAACTTATATTCCTAACAATAGTAAAGCAATTGCTATTTACACATTTCTTAATTACTCAACATATAGTCTCTTTTTTATATTTTTATTATTTTAAATTCTCTTTTACATAAAAATTGTATAAGATTATTGACACTTCGAGTAAAGAAGTATGCTCACTTATCATTTTAAAATTATTTTCGACAGCCAAATATAATAACTATCTAGAAAGTATTTTTCAAAACATAGCAAAATTTGGTGTATTATGTTGGGAAAATTTTATCTATTTATTTGAAGTCTCCAATTTGTCATCTAAGTATGTTCACATTTTTGGTTTTGACTCAATGAGGACGACAATCATACAGTAACTAACTAGTATGGTACTCGTGCCAGCCGCCACACATTGCCACATTTATATTAATGCATGTTGTAAATGAGACCAAATAATGCAATACATATTCAATTTAGTATTCATCATAACCATAACAACATTATTTTAAAAATAGGGTATACAAAATTAAATACTAAGCTCATGTTACTTTTATGCAAAATACATGTTGGAGATCTTATTATTATTTTTTTAGTATATTCTTTTCAAAAGAAAAAAAAAGAAAAAAATCTAAAACTACAAACATGAAAATTACATTTATAATAATTAAAAGCAAGTGCAATAATGTGATTTGGAGCATGAGCAACAATAATCCCATGCTGTAAAGAAATAAAAAAATTATGAAAAAGTTATTAAAAAAGATTCCTATCACGAGGTGTTGTCTTAGTAAATGAAATTTAACCAACTTAACATTTTCAGGTGAAAACTTTAGTATATATATTGTTACTTAAAGCAAATATAAATAAAATACCACACTTATTCATAAAGACATAATTTCATAAACAAATTCTATGTAACAAAAGCAAAGAACGAGATATCTAAGAGAAATTATTATATGGTGGAGATAACGAAATCACTATCAATCTACATATAATATATTATTAAAATTAAGAGTGAAATTCTTCATGCAGAAATTAGTGATAGTGAAGGACCATGCAATGATTTCTCTCACCATATACGTGGATTGATCAAGAATTCTTGAGAAAGTCAGGAAGAAGCTGATTGCAGAGGGTCATGTAGGTAGAATAAACAAGGCCATCTTTGGCACCAGTTCGATGACTGTTGTTGTGTTTGCAGAAATATTTGAGTTGTTTAAGGCTGCAGCATCCAACCATTTGAGCGAGCAACAAGAACAACCAATTAATGGACTTTTCATTTGTCCGTGAAAGGACGGGTGCGACGCTATTTTCTCGTCCGCAATGCTCACATGTTGGCAACACAGGCTCTGTCCAAACCTTGGGGGCCCTATCATACATGTTGTCTTTGTTCTTCTCAATGAATTTCAACAATTCATCCAATTTTTTCTCCAGATCGAGCTTCATGGTGAACTTCTCATTGCACCTCTTGCACTGAACGCTCCCCGTTATGGTAATAATACTGTTTTGGAAGAGGTATCTGTAGCTTTGGACGGTGGCTCGGCGATTTGTGGCCCAAGGAAAAGGTGGAGCGATAGTTTCACTCTTTTCTTGAGTCTGACATGCACGACGGCGAGGTGTCAAAGTGGGTACCGGAGTGTTTACCTGCGTGTCACTAACATCTATGTTGGGGTTGGGGTTAGGCACTGAGAGAGTGTGAGAAAATCTTTTGGGCACTCCATTCCTTGGCCGAGGCTCACAAATAAATGAAGCTACAAGAGAGAAAAGTCTATCTTATATACTAACAGAGATAGGATAGAGTTAAAGAAACAAAGCTAAAATCTACCTATATATTCTAACAGAGATAGGATAGGGTTAAAGAAGCTATATAAGCTAAACTAAACCCTAGGATCACCTCATAATCACTTCACTGTGTTCCCTGATTATGCGCGTCTGGTTGCTATACTTCTCACCCGTAAATCTTTCACTTAGTTATGTTGGGATAACTAGCTGTTATACTTGTCACCTTAAACCTCTTTGTTCTGTTGGGATAACTAACTCACCTTGAGATTAACACATCTTAGCGCTTTCTCGTGTGTATCCCAACACAACGGTAATCTCTTGTACCACAGTATTCATAACTCCGCCCGTCTTACCAATTCAGCTCACTCCGAATGAGTTTTTAAAAATTGGACCATGTATATTTTTAAAGATAAATTCGTTTTATATTTTAAATTCGCTCGCCTTAATCTACATTCTTTTTAAATAATTATGAACTTTTTAATAATATTTTATCTAATATAATATTATATTTATAATGATGTCATCTATATTACGTTATTAAATCAAGTTGATTCAATAATACTTTATTTATTGTTGAATTTTAATCGGGTTTGAATTTGAAAAAATAATTCAATCAAAATTGTAAATTAATAATACAAATAAACAAACCCAATCTATCAACACCCTTATTTTAAGGGAGAGGGAGTTGCTATGATACCCTCACATATATAACTTGTTGTGCAACTATTATTTCTTAGATCAATCAAAACTCATGTGATATGTGTTGGTTTTCTCTCATCATATATAATTTACAATTTGATGTCTTGGGTAATTAGAGTTACATGATAAGAAGGAATATCATTTATTTTTTATTTTATATATATATTTTCTTCTTTTTTACTCAAAAATATCATTTAATTATTTAAATTTATATTTTTATATGTTTCTTTTACATGTTACTAGTAATTTATTATATATTTTCTTTTATAATAATGTGTAATAGTTAAATTTTTGTAATAATTTTCTATTTTTTACACTTATCTTTATTTACTCATTTGAATGATGAATTTTTTAAGTTTATATATATATATATATATATATATATATATATATATATATATATATATATATATATATATATAATTGTAATATTTTAATTTATACTTTAGTCATGTTTTGATGGTTAAATATTTTAATTTTTAAAATTATTGGTAGGTATATTGTGAATTCTTTTTGTGTATCACAATTTTTATAAAATTTATCATACTTAATTTTTTTTGTTTTTTAAAATCTAAAAATAAGTAAATAGTGACTAATAATTTTTATTTTCAATACTTTTATAATACATATAATGTTAGTATAATAATTAATTAGTTAATTTTAAAATTTTAATATTTTAATTTATTTTAATCATGATTTGATTTTCTTAATTTTTAATAAGATAATATTTGATAAATACTTATATTATAATGCATCAAAATACTTCTAAATTATGTAAGAACTTATTAACATATATATTTAAATAAAAAAATAGTAATTTTAAACCATTATAACATAAATTCTTATATAATAAAAAAGTTGAATAAATTTTTAATTAAGATATTTTTCTATACGTGAAGTGCGAGTAAAAGCAAAACACATTACCTGGGTGGCCTATTCCACTAATAGGGGTTGAACTTCATGGCTCTAGAGAAGTTCTATTATTATTTGTAAATATTCGATGGCGTCCGAAGTTCGTTGTTTCCCGAGATATGCCTTGGATATCCTCTGCCCCATAACTTGTCAGCCCTGGTGTTATCGTTATCCTATTGTTTCAGAGACAGAAAGCCAAGATAAAGATTTAACCAGAAAGTAAAAGAACAAAATGTTAAAGGGTCACGATACAAATGCTATAATGGAGGAAATGTGATGAGAAACGAAGAGAAAAATAAAATTAGAAAGAAAATATAGGAGTTATAAAAAATAATTTGTATAAAAATTTAATTGAAAAACTATAGATGTTGTGCGTATATGTTTTGTTTTTTCTTTTATGTGTATATAATTTTTTTGGCAGCATAAATTAGTGATAAACAATAAAAAAAGTAAATTAAATAAAAAATATCAATAAATTTGGTAAAATTATTGTTCTTATCTAAAATTACTTTCGACTTCTCCAACGAATCTTCAAACTCTTTCTACATATTTGTCAACTCTTGCACTTTGTAAGTGGTACATCTAAACAACACTCCAACACACAAGTCAATTTTCTTTTTTTAAGAGGTCTTTCCTAATGAATAACATATTTGATGTTTGCCCATTTTCTTTCTTTTATAGTGTTTGTGATTGGGCGTGACTCGCGGTGACCGATTTTCTAGCGTGCGATCCGAATCCATTACCTGTTGGTTACCAAGATCTCGAAAATCTCGACTTGCATTCACCCTTCAGGAGGTGGGCCAAACTCTTATTTTTGTTACATTATTTGAAATGTCTTCGGCCTCCTCGAGTATAATTATTATACTTTTAATTAATTTATGTATCTATTTTTTATGTAATATATATTTTCTTAAATATAACAGGATTTTATATTTTATATACTAACTAACAAAATCTCAGACCAACATGGTTACATTCTCTCTCAAACCTAAGATTTTAGTGATCCCCTATGTTAATGTACTCCGGTGGCCAATTGTTACATTCCTGCAAGGTATAAATCATGCTTTGTCGTGGACCAAAGCATACCACCATAGTCCTGCCAATGACAAAATAGTGAAAATATTTGACATTAAAGGGTTACACAAATAACCTTTACTTATTTACATAATTAAGAGTAAAGAATTACCGTGTCTAGGTGATCTAGTTTTGTTGGCATTAAACAATTATCATTATAAAAAAGAAATCCAATACATCATATTCCCTTTATTATTGATTGACATTCCTTTATGCAAATATTATTTTAAGAGTAAAAAGAAAAAGGTGAAATTAAAGATTATTTTTACAAATTTGTTACTCAATAATGTTTTGAGAATTTAAGCAAAAGCAAAAAGTATTTACATGTGTGGCTTGTTCAACTGGATAGAATCTGAAAATAAACCGCATAAAATTTTAAGGCAAGACTCATTGCAACATAGCAGCATGTTAATTGTTAATGTAGTTGAGATTTTTAATGTACAGCATTTTTTTTTAATTGACATCTTGTGCTGTGTTTTATCCAGGCTAAATGTCAAGTTTTGACTTAGTGTATAGCAATCCACGTGATATAGTGGACTCTCACGATTTTATGATTGTAGGCACAAAAAATATAAGTTAACTTATTATCAAACTATTTTTTACATAAACTTAAGTAAACTCCTAGACTCGCTCGCATAAACTCTCAAATGACAAAGTTACTCAGCAAGTTTGAAATCAAATATAATTTTGTTTTTCCTTAATTCCACCATACCAATGTTTTATTTGAGCTAAAATCATTTGAAGAAATTAAATAATTAAATTATTAAATAATTAAATAAATAAATTATTAAATAATTAAATAAATAAATTATTAAATTATTAAATTATTAAATTATTAAATAATTAAATAATTAAATTATTAAATTACTAAATTATTAAATTATTAAATTATTAAATTACTAATTATTAATTATTAATTATTAAATTATTAATTATTAAATTATTGAATTATTAAATTATTGAATTATTAAATTATTAAATTACTAAATTATTAATTTAATAATTATTAAATTATTAAATTATTAAATTACTAAATTATTAAATTATTAAATTATTAAATTAGTAAATTGTTAAATTTTTAAATTGTTAAATTGTTAAATTGTTAAATTGTTAAATTGTTAAATTGTTAAATAATTAAATAATTAAATAACTAAATAATTAAATAACTAAATAATTAAATAATTAAATAATTAAATAATTAAACAATTAAACAATTAAATAATTAAACAATTAAATAATTAAATAATTAAATAATTAAATAATTAAACAATTAAACAATTAAATAATTAAACAATTAAATAATTAAATAATTAAATAATTAAATAATTAAACAATTAAACAATTAAATAATTAAACAATTAAATAATTAAATAATTAAATAATTAACTAATTAAGTAATTAAATAATTAAATAATTAAATAATTAAATAATTAAATAATTAAATAATTAAATAATTAAATAATTAAATAATTAAATAATTAAATAATTAAATAATTAAATAATTAAATAATTAAATAATTAAATAATTAAATAATTAAATAATTAAATAATTAAATAATTAAATAATTAAATAATTAAATAATTAAATAATTAAATAATTAAATAATTAAATAATTAAATAATTAAATAATTAAATAATTAAATAATTAAATAATTAAATAATTAAATAATTAAATAATTAAATAATTAAATAATTAAATAATTAAATAATTAAATAATTAAATAATTAAATAATTAAATAATTAAATAATTAAATAATTAAATAATTAAATAATTAAATAATTAAATAATTAAATAATTAAATAATTAAATAATTAAATAATTAAATAATTAAATAATTAAATAATTAAATAATTAAATAATTAAATAATTAAATAATTAAATAATTAAATAATTAAATAATTAAATAATTAAATAATTAAATAATTAAATAATTAAATAATTAAATAATTAAATAATTAAATAATTAAATAATTAAATAATTAAATAATTAAATAATTAAATAATTAAATAATTAAATAATTAAATAATTAAATAATTAAATAATTAAATAATTAAATAATTAAATAATTAAATAATTAAATTGTTAAATTGTTAAATCATTTAAATTGTTAAATCATTAAATTATTCAATTATTAAAAATCCTAAAACGTGAATGGAAAATCACGATTTTTGAATTGAAATGTTTGAAATCGGATCCTTCTTGGAAGAGGAATCGATTATACAAAGCCGAAACCAATTCGGCCAATCCGAGAGAATGACTAAGACTGATTTGACTCTTATGGGAATTGGCACCGGCATTTTTATGGAAAACACTGGGAACCTAGAATGGATAAGGCAGGTCGCGAATCAGAGTATAGGTAAGGAGTCGATTGCATAAGGATCACATGATACCCCCCACATGTCTATCATAAGATATTTACCCAAGCTAGTTGCATGAACTAAAGAGACCCTTACATTATGTTCTATGTTCCTTTAACGCAAGAACCCAAACTCACAATAGAGAATGCATACATACTTTTTAGATTTTTGGGATGAATAACTTGACAAGAGTGTACCTCTTCCTCCTATATACCTCTTTTTTATCAGAGATAAAAGTTCATGTAGTTTTGGACATGCTATGAAATATGAGGAATGGACTATCCCTTAGGCATTCAGGAGTTGAATCACATTGGAGAGATGAACTTTCTATTAGACGTCCATGAGTTAACAGGCAATGGAAAGGACTGAACTATCCATTAGGTGATCAGGACTTAAATGACTTTAAAAAGAAATGGACTATCCCTTAGGTGTCCTTGAACTAAATGACCATGGAAGAGGTTGGACTATCCATTAGGTGTCCAGGGACCTTAGAGAGAGATGGACTTTCCATTAGGCGTCCAAAACATAACTGATGGGTAGACGACAGGATGTTTTAATAACAAATGCTAGTAAAAATCGAGACCGACTCTATGCTGGATGTGACTGGATGCTGAGACCAACTCTGGCAACCGAACTGATAGTGACGTAGTCTTCGGCTATTTAGAGTTGGGACCAGTCAGGACCCTTTCAAATAGAGAGATGTGTTTTCTAAGGTTCTATACAAAGAGAGAGGGGAGGGATGGGGACCGAGATTGACTCGGTCCATGCAAGTGCCGACTACATGTTAGTTGAATAGTGACCTTAGGTTGATGTTGAGAATGACAATATAGTGTAGAAATGTAGATGAAAAACCTATGACATGAACTATCTACTTCGACCTATGAAGATGTGTTCCTTCAAAACTAGGAGACCAACCTGGTATCCAGAGGTTTTAACATTGTTCCTCCTCTTTTTCTTTAGTTGTTCTTTCCATTGGGAATTGGTAGTAGTTCGACGTCCAATGAAACTTCCTCTTTGTCTTCGACTTTCGAACAAGCTCCTTTGACTAACTCTTTATGAATCTCTCTTTCCACCTCTCAGACTTCTCCGTTCGAACTTTTCTCTCTCAGTATTCAAGTAGAATTTTGTCCTACTCTCCTTTCGCTCTTCCACTTTTCCACCACTTTCAATTAAAGATTTTTCGACCTCAAGAATCCGACCCTCTTGCTAATTTCCACTCCAACTTTTTTGACCACAAATTCCCACTCTCAAATTCTCGACCTCTCACCCAAAACTTTTCGACCCCTTACTCTTCGTTCTGAGACCTTTTTTTAGGCTATGCTTAAGGTCATTGGTGCATCAAATCAGACCACGTGGATTGTCTCCAACCTATGATTCTTCTCATTCTCTTGTAGTTGATATCACGAATCCCTAAGTCATGTGTTTCGAACCGTGTGTCAAGTCGTGGCACATTCTCTTCAGATCGTGGTACGTTCCCTCTTGGGCCCAGCTCCTTTGTCTCCTTCTTCTCCCTCTTGGTTGCTTCAGAACTGACAATAGCTTCAGGAATAGACGATCTGCGTAGGATTCTTGCCTCCTAATGCTGACCTGGCCAGATTCGAGGGTCACAATGTGAGGTGCGTTGGGTTTTGTCCCCTCTTGCTTAGTTGGACACAGGTCCTTATCTCCTCTTGTTGACCTGGCTGGATCAAGGGGTCTTGTACTCTTGGAATGTGTGAGATTCTTGTCTCCTCCTGCTGACCTAGGTGGATCAGGGGTCCCATAATGCTAGATGTAATGGTTTTTGTCCTTCTTGCTTAGCTGGTGAATCCCGGGTCTCTCTTACTTAGCTTGACAGATTTGGGATCCCACAATGACATTACATATTAACACATAGAGATCATTTGATAGAATAAGTAAAATTGACTATTGTTCATCAAATTAGGAATTTACTTTTTTTTTTTTTCTTCAATGTGATACACGTTGACACTAATGCAAAAATAAACAAGGTATAAGAGTGATGGTAGATTTCACCTATATTGGTAAAACCTTGAACTTGCAGCCAACGAGGAAGGCACATGGAGCTTAGGAGAGGCTTGCATAACGTGATCATGAGAAACAATGTCTACACCCCAAGCCGCCATGATGACCTCCACCCTCGTCCTCACTCTGGGAAACCCCAAGCATTTCGTAGCCATTCTAGAACCTAACCAAGGTGTGCATGTGATCCTGCAATAACTCCTGGAGGCAGAGTGGTACTGTTCCGGTGGGAGACATTTGGAAGCTCAGGCATTGCTTGCACACACATAATTACATTGTGTCCACAGGATGTCAACAGAATGTTGTGTCCCACTACCATGGTGCTGCCAATTAGAGTGAGGTGGTGGCAGTGACCGTCAGGGTGAACTAGATGTCTTGTAACTTCACATCATAGCAGAGTCGTAGAGGCAAGGACACCGCTGGATGAAGCAATTGAATATCATTCACGCCATACTCGATCGTGAAAAGCAGTGACACAATTATGTAAAACTTGTGCAAATCAATATTAGTATTTATTCTCTGGTATCAAAATTACAAAAGATTCATAACACATTAATTAATTAATTAGATAGAAAGTAATTAGTGATATAGTATGTCATAATATTAAGAATAATTTTTTAAAATAATATAAATTATTAACAAATTTAATAATAATTAAATTAACAATAGAAGTGAATTGGATAAAAAAAAATTATATTTAAAGACTGACGTAGTATTAGTTTATGCAGCTATGTTTGAACTTACAAGATAAATGACCAGTTTCTCCGATTTAAGAATATAAATGGTACACATGGCTCTCATCTCAAAATTCAGGATGTAAAATACTTATGTTTTTTAATCGATTAAATCAAATAACTTAATTATGAACTCGAACCGGCCCAACCAAGTTGAAAAAGAAAAAAGATATAATAAAGGCCTTTCAACGTATTATAAACCCAGCCCCTGGGGACATGTCAAGCTCAACCCAATAAGAAGTCGGGTTATGGGGAAGATAAGAAAATTTAACCCAAAGTCTGAGGAAAATACAAAATAAATCCAATTTCACACTGACAAAAAAAAACTATTTCATAATCTTTTAGGCTTAATTATATATTTTTTTGGCTGACAAAAAAAACTTATACTTTAGTTTTTTTTTGTTATCATTATTTTTTAAATTTGATTCCACTCCCTCTTTTTCATATTTGATTATTTATTTTAATTATAAATTTTTTATAATCTATTATTTTAACCTTCAATATTTAATCAAAGTACTTATCTAAAATGTGCCGAAGAATGTCATGTTAGTTATATCACTCTTCTACCATAAATTGTAGGTAATATTTATACTAATTCATAAATATTTTTATTTGTGCCAAAAACAAAAGGAAAATGACTCGATATCCTAAAATCCTTATTTTTAATGTTATTTCCACACTTAAATTTATATAATTTCCTTTATATTTATACAGATAATTTGTCAAAAAAATGAGATATAAAAGAGACCATGAATCTTTCCCTTTTAACCGTTGAAAGATACATAAGTTAATAAGATATGTATATAAAAGAAAAGGAATGATAGTGGGTCTCTCATTTTTTATACTTTTATTATTATTATTATTATTATTATTATTATTATTATTATTATTATTATTATTATTATTATTATTATTATTATTATTAATTCATGTCTTTAATATATTAATTCATTCAAATTTTAATTCACGATAAATATTTATTTTATATAGAAAATTTTGTAATAAATATATATACTTTTAATATATAAATTATATCATTATTAATATTTATAATAAATAAATATTTTTAATATATTAATTATATTTTAATTTAAATATATAATAAAAAATTTATATTGTGATAAAAAATATTTCTAACTATTAATATTTCAAATATATTAAAATTTAACAGAAATATAAATATAGAAAAGATAAATTTAAAAATTTTTAAAATAAAAATTTTCTCATCAAATATAATTTCCCTAGTGTTGTAACAAAAAAAAATTACCCTCATATACACATTATTTTTATATGTGTCCGGTCACGTGTATACCAATCATTTTGGGAACTAGAATATACAAAAAAAAATTAATAGCACAGTGTAATTAGAAATAAAATTTACATAAATATTGCAACTAAAAATTATTATTAAAATAGTACAATCGCTAACAGAAATGGCAAAATAAAAAAAGAAATAAACAATGATAATATCTATTTATTTAAATTATAATTTTTATTTTTAATTTTAAAAGTCAACAATTTTATATTTTTTTGGAAGTAAACCATGTCATTGTCTATTTTGCTTTTTTAATTTTAAAAATAGACAATAACATTGTCTATTTTGTTTTATTTTTTCTTTTAAAAGTTGATAATAACTTTTTATTTATTTTATATATATATATATATAATCAGTATTATTTTATTTAGTAGTAATTTAATATATAAATTTATGTAAAAAAGAAATTTAAGAAATCCAAATAATTAAAATAGTAATATAAATTAAAAAATTATACAAAAAATATTATTTTCAATACACTCACACAGATGTTGTTGTCTATTTCACTGATTGTTCTAATTGTTGTGATAAAAAGAAATCTTCTTTAAATGTTACTACCTTTTTGCGGCAAATTATGAAAATGTTTGAAGATAGAAATAAAGAAATAATATTATTGTCTTTCAATTCTATATGACATAAGTTAAAGTAATACTCGTAATAAAAACAATGATAAAAAAATGATGATAATTGGTCTAAACCTTTATCATTACATCAGACAAATACATGATGATATTAAAAAAAAAAAATCAATCACAAGAATTAAATTTGGCACAAAGAATTGAACCTGGGTGAATATATACCACAACTTCTGTGTGAGGAAACTCATTAGAAGAACACTTTTATATAATTATTTTTAAAAGAGCATTTTGTATAATTATTTAATCTATATTATTTTTATTGCTATTTTTTTTGTAAATTTTATTTCTAATTACAGCATGCAAAGTTTTTTTTTTAGAAAAAAGAGCAGCAGAATATAGAGGTTATTTTGAAGCGGAAAAAAAAAAGAAAAAAAAGAAAGAAGAGGAGAAGTGAATGCAAAGGAAGATAATAGGGATAGGGAGAAACTTGGAAGTAAAGGGCAAGGAAGAGTATAATTCCGAGTAGTGTGTATCTAAGAAAGGAAGTTGGTTCACTTATGGCGGCGCCAAACCTCCAACTTATGGCTAATGAGGTAGACGCATCGGGCTTCGAGAGCCGCTTGCATAACCTGATCATCGGTAAGAGTGACTGCGCCCCAATCGCTGAGGTTGACATCCACCGTCGTCTTGACTCCGGTATAGCCCAGTTGTGCTTCCACTATACTCTCCAACGAAGAACCAACGAACTCCTCCTCCAAGAACCTCCTCACATCCGGAACATCGCGTGCCAGCTGTATATGGTGCGGCGACAGCGACAGCATCCGCCGGGCGTAGCGGTTGCAGTATCCCACGAAGGTGCACGCCCGGTCGCGGAGGAAGTACCGGAGGAAAGCCGGCACGCTGTCCGCTCGAGAAAGTTGGTAGATCAGGCAGTGCTCTCCCACGCACAGCTGTAGCGTGTCCGCCGGGTGGCTTGGCACGTCGGTGCGGTGTGTCCACTGGACCCCCAGTCCTGCCACCAAGGTCCGCGCCGCCAGGGACTCGCTGTTCTTGTGCAGCACGAACGAGAGCCAACTTTCTGCCACTGAGGCTGCCGCTGTCACCGTCACCGTGAACCAGTCTCCGTGTAAGTTCACGTCGTAGTGGTGGTGGAGATAGTAGGAGTAGTAGAGGCAGGGGCACCGTTGGAGGGTGAAAGTGATCGCCATTTACTCTTTCTTGATTTCCCCTGGTAGCTTAATTGCTATCACATATAACTGTATTTACTTTTCTGTTACTCTATTGTTACTTAACTAATAGATGGATTAGTTAAGTGAGTTAGTTACTTACTTGGCAAGTCCAATGCTTTGTGCTCTCAAGGAATTTTCAAGAAGAAAGAAAGAGGATTTTTCAAAAGGTCAAGAAAGAAATTTTCAATTTTATAATTCAAGAAAACAAAATTTGTTGAGCTTAGTAGAACCTGTCCAGTCAAATACTGTTCCGCATTCCTCCGTGCCTACCTATGGCATGCAAAATTATAGTGGATCCCTAAGTCAATTAATTTGGTCCAAATTTGATAAAAATTTGTCAAAAATTTTATTTGGAGTAATATGATCAATCACATAGCTAGCTTTTGGGAGTTGATTTACAGTTATTAAGTCTAAATCCCATCACGGGCAGGGCATTAGGGTGCCAAGGACAGTTAAAATAGCTCTTAGGGAAGAGATGGTTCGGAGATTATTGAATTAATGATACAACTTGTTTTGGGATCAAATCTTAATAGAAATGTCTCAAGGATAATGATATGATATTTTCTTAAATATAAGCCAAGTTACACTATTCGCCAATGAAAGAATATTTCCAGGATAGCTAGTTTAATGAAGAATGGAAATAAATTTATATTCATTTTGGAATGAGTTTCTCTTGTGAATCAATCATCTTAGTATTTTATAATAGGTTGCTTATTTTGACTTATTATACTAAGTTATGACTTGTTCAAAAATTTTAATTTTCTTTTACTAAATATGTCAAACTCTAAAAGCACAATTAGCTATTTTAATAGTTATTTTGTATTGGATCCCTTGTTTTGATTGGTTACATTATGTTTTTATATGAAATTTTTTAGGTGAATTAGTTACCTTTATCATATCTTAGAACCTTAATTACATAATCACTCTCCTTTTCTGTAAGAGTTCTAAAATTTCTAAAAATCACAAATGTCTTAGGTATTTGCTTCAAGAAATTCACACAAATTTTTCTACTAAAATCATCAATAAAAAGTAAAAAAATAATTAATTTTACCAAATGAAGGAGGATCAATTGGACCACACACATTGATATGCACAAGTTGGAGAGACTCATTTGCTCTTAATTCAGCTTCTCTAAGAAAAAATTTTCTTGTATGCTTGCCAAGAAGACATGCTTCAGATAATTGATAGGGATGACTTATGTGATGCATCCCCTTCATCATCTTCTCATCTCTTTAGGTCTTAAGTGCTCCAAATTTTAAGTTCCTAAACCACATATGTCAACACAACACTTCATCTTTTATGCTAGCTTTTAAGCATTTTACTTCATTGGTCTTAATGCTCAAAGTGAAAATTCTACTTCTTAACATAAACACCTTAGTAACCAAATTAGAATTTTGATTTTTAAGTCACAAACAATTTTCTTTCATGAGGATTTCATACCCCCTCTCAACAAGTTGTCACAAACTCAAAATATTACTCCTTGTTTTAGGAACATAAAAGACATCTTTGATGAATTTGTGAGAACCATCTTTTAAGGAAATTAAAATAGTACTTTTCTCTTGGATTTGCACCTTGGAAGAATCACCAAAGTAAACATTTCCCTTCACTTTCTCTTTAAGCTCCACAAATTTCTCGTTGCAACCACATATGTTTTTACTTGCTTTATTGTCAAGATATCATAGGCTCTTATCATCATTCACTTCATTAAGTGCTAACAATAGTGTTGGTTCTTTACCTTCTTTATCACCAACAAGATTGACCTTTTCTTCAACATTGGTTCTACACTCCCAAGAAAAATGTCATGCTTATGGCAATTATAACATTCAACATTAAATTCATTACACCTCCTTTCATTTGTTCTACCAAAATTGTCTCTACCTCTTCCTCTTCCACGACCTCTAGTGGGTTTATGACTCCTTTCATTATTATCAAAATTGTCATGATCTTCTCTTCCTTCCTTGGTTGTGTCCATGTCAACGTCCTCTTCCATGACCACATTCCCTTTGATTTTTTCTCCTTCATTTTCTTTCAAAGAAGTTTTGACATTTAGGACTTGCTCCAAAGGCTCCTCATGTCTTCTCTTGAACCTTTCTACACATGCTTGAAGTGAACTCATCAATTAATTCACTATCATTAACTCTAAATCCTTTGACTCTTTAATTGCACAAATTACAAAATCAAATTTTATGGTTAAAAAACAAAAAATCTTTTCTACCACTCGAATATCTTTCATCTTCTCTCCATAAAGCTTCATTTGATTCACTATCATCATCATCCTATTGCCAAAATTTGAAATTGATTTAGACTCCTTCATATACAAGGATTCAAACTCTCCTTGTAGAGTTTGTAAGCATACATTCTTCACCTTTTCAACACCTTTAACGGAAGTTTTCAAAATCTCTCAAGTTTCTTCAATGGTGGATACATTAGACATCATCTTAAACATAACATCATCTAAACTCTAATAGATGAAGATAAGTACTTGTTGACCCTTCTTTTTCATCTTCACTAAAATTTTCTTCTCATTTTGTGACAAAATAGCTACATCTTCAGGAAGGGTTTAACCTTTTTCCACAATCTTCCAAGCATCTTGGGAACCTAGCAATATTTTCATGCGAGATACCAATTGGCATAATTCCTATTGGTACGATGAGGGGATTGAAATAAATTCAAGTCACTACTTGTCATTTCTCAACTCACAGAAACCTAAGTTCTAGTACCATTTTTTTAGAAAAAATTAGAAGAAACTTTAGAAAATAAAAGAGATATTATCAATTTTTGACATACTAATTACATAGATTGATACTTAATTTATAATTGAGTAATTACATGTTTTTCAATTAAGACGCTAAATAAACATATTGAAGACAACTCATCAAATACTTAGTGATTATAAAAGAATAATACTCTTTAATGCATAGTAACTCACAATTCTTCATCTTATAACCTTCATCATCTTCTAATTATTCTTTCTACCAAAGAAGGTCGAAAACTTGATGTTGTGGCTGACAACAATAATCTTGGTGTTGCCACTCGTGTTCCTAGAGAACAAGTCATGGTAGTGTTTTATTTTGTTGTTCATCTCATGACAGTGGGTTTGCAAAGTCAATTTCCCTGGACAACAGCTGAGAGCATAAGCGACAGTGGTGATTGAAGGAAAAAAAAAAAAAAAAAGAGAAGAAAATAAGAAAAAAAAAAAAAAAAAGGTTTTGCTGCTAGAAATTGCAATGAGCAGTAGCAAATTATTTTTTTTTTATAAAAATAATTTTAATAAAATATTATTAATACAAAAGATAACAAATCATTAATCATAACTACTTAATATTTAATTAATAAATCTAGTCATAAAAACAAGTGATGAGTGGTACTTAGAGAACTCTTCATCTTGTTTTTAGAAGTCTTTTCTTTAGTTTGGCATAGACTACTATATTTTTTATTGAAGAGAATTTTGTTTAAGATGAATATGATGCTTATCAACCGCTAAACTTTTCCTTCAAATATTTAATGCAACATTATATGCAGGACTTAAACTTGATGCCAATTATTAAGTTGTAATAATCCTATCTCGATTGATTCATGTGTTCGATGGGGTTATAAGGTAGAATATATCCACAAATTGATTGGCGAAAAACGTTTGGAAGGATGATATTTAGTTCTGCATCTTAAAAAAAATTACAATCTATTTTCTTATAGTTAAAATTTTCACCATATACATTTGGCAAATATATTATTGTCATATTTTTATGTCAACTTTTTTACTTGTACTCAATTATATTAATATGAAAATGTAGTTGTATAAACTAAAAAATAAAATAAAAATCAGCATCATCAATCCTTATGAGTAATTTTAAATATCCAAAAGTGGAATATTTTAATTTAAAATAAAACATTTATTACGTTAAAAATATATAATGAATAATTTGTATTTCAGTACATACTTTATACTTAAATCATTCGTTGTCTTAATGATAGTTATTAATGAAATAAAAAAAAAATTATGTGCATTATGATATATTCATTTAATTAATGCTCACTTTAAAAAGATTCACATTTAGTATGTAAACGATAAAGTCTATAAAACAATAAAAAGTTAAAGAGAGTGTCCAATGTCATTCATTCCTCATTGTTTTTTTGCTACTTCTTTTTAATTATTTTATTTTTCTAGAATACCTTTAAAATGTTCTGTTAAATTTTTCATCTGATATATCGCTCTAAACCCTAAATTATAATTAATAATTATAAATGTCCAATTGACAAACATTTTTTTATAGTGTCTACATTAAAAAAAAATATTAAGGCATGGGTACCAAAAAATCAAATTTTAGGAAAAGGACTCTCAACTAAAATCCTTATCATCTTATTTCCACCCGTATATTTATATAATTTTATTTATATAGATAATTTATTTTAAAAAATAAGAGATAATAGAAGAATATGTTTTTTTTCTTCCTTTTTACCGTAAAAAGATACGTAAATTGATAAGAGATGTATATGAAATAACCTAAAAGAATATCACCAGCTCTTAAGAAGTGTACGGATATAGATATTGTTGGGATTCAGCAATACCAATTTTCTCCTTTGTGAACGCAAAATGGACACTATGCGAAAGCGTAAGAAAAAAAAATAACTGAAAAAGTAGATGGAAGAAGACACCAGAATTTTTACGTGGAAAACCCTCTCGAGAAAAACCACGGGACCTAGTCCAGTAAAAGATCTCCATTATAAAAGTAGGATTACAAAGTATTTCTCTCAATCTCAATCTCTGAGGATCTCTCAATGAATCTCACCCTCTCGGATGGTATACAAACCTCTCTGTATCTCTCTTTCTCTCAAAGAAGAATACAGAAAAGACACTCTAACTCTCTTAGGGTTTCTTCACTTGGATGTGTCTCTCAATCTAACCCCTTCTCCTCTTATAAAGAGGAACTTAGCGGGCTTGAGAGTATTGGGCTTTTGTCCACATAGTTGGGAGCCCAAAAAATAACCCAACATGTTCATCCCCAAACATTGTGACTTGTGAAAAACAATTAAGGAGGGAATTCCAACAAATCTCCCCCTTCCTGACTTAATTGGGAGAAACCACAACACTAACACCTTATCAACAATCTTCAACCTTCTTGGTTGGCATTGACTTAGTCATCATGTCTGACCAATTCAAATCTGTATGAATTTTCTCTATCTTCAATTCCTTCCTATCCAACACTTCTCGTATCCAATGATAACGGATGTCAATATGCTTTGAGCGTGAATGAAACATGGGATTCTTGGTCAGATGAATTGTACTTTGATTATCATAGTTCACTACATAATCATCTTGATCATGTCCCAATTCTCTTAGAAAATTCTTCATCCATAGCATCTCTTTTGAGGCTTCAGTGACTTCTACATACTCTGCTTCAGCTGTAGACAATGTCACACATTTTTGAAGTTTTGACTGCCAAGAAACAGCTCCCCCTGCAAAAGTAATCAAATAGCCTGATGTTGACTTCCTTGAATCCACATTTCCTGCCATATCTGAGTATGAATATCCAATGAGCTTTAGATTTTCATTGCCAAAACATAAAGTTCTTTTGGCAATTCCTCTTAGATATCTTAATATCCATTTAACAGCTTCCCAATGCTCCTTTCCTGGGTTTGATAGGAATCTGCTCACAACTCCTACAGCATAGCCAATATCTGGTCTTGTACAAACCATTGCATACATAAGGCTACCCACGACAGAAGAATAGGGCATCTTGTTCATTTCTTCTTTTTCTTCTTCATTCTTTGGACATTGCGATTTGCTAAGTTTGAAATGTCCAGCAATTGGAACATGAGCAGGTTTGGCATTGTGCATGTTGAACCTTTTGAGAATCTTCTCAATGTAATCTTTTTAAGATACCCACAACATTCTTTTTGAACGATCTCTAGAAATTTTCATTCCAAGAATCCTCTTTACTGCACCCAGGTCTTTTATGACAAAAGACTTACTCAATGCCTTCTTGAGAGCAGCTATTTTTATTTTGTCATTCCCCACAATCAACATATCATCAACATATAAGAGAAGTATGATGGACTCACCATTTTCATATTTCTTCACAAACACACAATGGTCTGCAGAGGTCTTCTTAAAATTATGTTGGGTCATAAAAGAATCGAATTTCTTATACCATTGTCTTGGGGCTTGCTTTAGACCATAAAGGCTTTTCTTCAGACGACACACCAAGTGTTCTTTGCCTGGTTCTTCAAAGCCTTCTGGTTGCTCCATGTAAATTTCCTCCTCTAGATCTCCATGTAAGAATACTGTTTTGACATCCATTTGTTCAATCTCCAGGTCTAGTTTTGCTGCCAGACCGAGAACTGCTCTTATAGATGTCATCTTCACCACTGGTGAGAATATTTCATCAAAGTTTATTCCTTTCTTCTAGTTGCACCCCTTCACGACAATTCGTGCTTTGTATCTTGGGTTTGGATTGTTCTCTTCATTCTTGAGCTTGAACACCCATTTGTTTTGTAATACTTTTCTTCCTTTTGGTAATTCTACCAAATCGTACGTCTGATTATCCTTTAAGGATTGAATCTCTTCTTCCATGGCTTGCAACCATTTGTCTTTGTCTTCCATGTCAATGGCTTCTGCAAAACATTGAGGTTCACCTTCATCAGTAAGATTTACATATTCATCTGAAAAATACCTTCTTGATGGTTGCTTCTCACTTGTTGATCGTCTCAATTGGGGTTCCTGTTGAACATTCTCAATTGTTTGATCTTCTAGCGTCATGTTAGGTTGATCTATTTGATCAGGTTCTTCAGCCATCTCATCAAGTTGTCGCTCCCGATCTGGCTCTGTCTGAGGAGTCTCTCCTCCTATGTTGTTTACCACAAGAGGACTTTGATCATTACTCACCTTGAGTGTTGGTTTCTCCATTTTCTTGATGTCTTGGATTGTCTGATCTTCAAAGAACACCACATCTCTGCTTCGAACAATCTTTTTATTTGCAGGATCCCATAATCTGAAACCAAATTCATTTCTTGGTGAACCAAGATATACACATTCTTTTGCCTTTGCATCAAGCTTTGCCCTTTCAGTTTTTGGAATGTGAACAGATGCCTTACATCCAAAAACTCTCAGGTTGCGATATGAGGCCTTTTTACCGGTCCATATTTCTTCTGGTATCTCTCCATTTAATGGTCTTGAGGGTGATAAGTTGATCAAATCAGCTGCAGTAACCACTGTCTCTCCCCAGAATGTCTTAGGAAGTTTTGCATGAGACAACATGCTTATAACCTTCTCGGTAATCGTTATATTGAATCTTTCAGCTACACCATTCATTTCAGGTGTCTTGGGAGGTACTTTCTCGTGTCTGATCCCGTGAGTCTTACAATAGTGCTCGAATGGACCTCTATATTCTCCACCATTATCACTCCTCAAACATTTCAACTTTTTACCAGTTTCTTGTTCAACTGAGGTGTGAAACTCCTTGAAGGCTCGAAGGACTTCATCTTTTCTCTTTAATGGATTCACCCACAACTTTCTGGAGTGGTCATCAATAAAGGTAACAAAATATTGAGCACCACCAAGGGACCTTTCAGATGTTGAACAAACATCTGAATGTACAAGATCGAGAATATGCTTTCTTCTTCTTCCACTATCAGGTCTATGGAAGGATATTTTGTGCTGCTTACCCACTAGGCAATCTTCACATAAACCAAATGGCTGTCCTTTTATGCTTTGGAGATGATCTTTCGCAAGTATCTCTAAACCCTTCTCGCTCATGTGGCCCAATCTTTTATGCCACAACTCCTTACTTTCTTCTTGAGCAACATTTGCCTCCCCTTTGCATATCTTTCCTTGCATGATGTACAAAGAGCCCTCCTTCTTGCCGCGAGCAACAATTAAGCTTCCTCGGCTAAGTTTCCATTTTCCACCACCAAACTGGTTGTTCATTCCAGCATCATCTAGTTTACCTATTGAAAGAATGTTTAGGCGTATCTCAGGCACATGCCTTACCTCCTTTAGCACAAGTTTGTTTCCATTTTCTGTTATCAAAGTCACTTCTCCTATTCCCACAATCTTGCTTGTGACATGATTACCCATTTTTCTGTTCCAAAATCTCCTTTTTGATAAGATGAGAAGAATCCTTCATGAGGAGTAACATGAAAGGATGCTCCTGTATCAACTATCCAAGTGCAATCATCAAAAGCAACATTTAGATAATTATCTTTACCAATAAGGAACACCTTTCCATCGCCCGATGCCACCGCGTTGTGGTTTTCTCTTCCAACTTCTTTTTGGGGTCTATCTCGTCGGGATGGACAGATCCAGCCTTTCGATCTCTCTTCAAGAATCTACACTCTTGCTTCTTGTGGCCAATTTTTCCACAATAGAAACATGTCAAACCTCTGGGACGAGACTTGGATCTTCCTTGTGACTTTCCACGGCTTCCTTTGCTTCTATGCTCACTCCTTCCTCTATTCTCAACAACATTGGCTTCGAGTGACTACTCATTCCTCTTTTCTTTCCTTCCTGACTCTTCATTCAACAGACTATCTGTAATAGTATCCAGACTAAGTTTTCCATCTGGTGTTGAGTTGCTGAGAGTGACAACCAATGTGTCCCAGCTCTCAGGTAGAGAACTAAGGAGTAGAAGAGTTTGTAACTCATCATCAATCTTCATATCTGCCTTCATTAATTGATTCACAATACCTTTGAAGGTGTTTAGATGCTCGATCATATTCTGGTCGTTAGAGTACTTCAATTTTACCAATCGTCTGACAAGATAAGCTTTGTTTCTAGGAGTTTTCTTTTGAATCATAGATTCAAGCTTCGTCCACAACTCATACGCATTGGTATAAGTCGACACATGCTCAAACAAGCTTTTGTCGATGTATTTTCGAATCATAAGAACAACTTTTACGATTGAGAATCTCCCAATCTTTTTGATCTTCCCTTCTGGCATTTCCTCATTTGTGATTGGCTCATACAAATCTTTGCAGTATAGATGGTCTTCCATCATTGGCTTCCAATAGGAATAATTATCTGCAGTTAGCTTGAATATGTCTCCATCATTAGCGTATGTTCCTTCCATCTTGAATTGCACAGTATTATGGCTTTTCAAACCAATAGCTCTGATACCACTATTGGGATTCAGCAATACCAATTCCCTCCTCTGTGAACGCAAAATGGGCACTTTGCGGGCGTAAGAAAAAAATAACCGAAAGAGTAGAGGGAAGAAAACACCAGAATTTTATACATGGAAAACCCTCCTTAAAAAACCACTTTTGACCTAGTCCAAAGAAAAGATCTCCACTATAAAAATAGGATTACAAAGTATTTCTCTCAATCTCTGAGGATCTCTCAATGAATTTCACCCTCTCGGATGGTATACAAACCTCTCTGTATATATCTCTCTTTCTCTCAAAGAAGAATACAGAAAAGACTCTCTAACTCTCTTAGGGTTTCTTCACTTGGATATGTGTCTCTCAATCTAACTAACCCCTTCTCCTCTTATAAAGAGGAATTTAGCGGGCTTGAAAGTATTGGGCTTTTGTCCACATAGTTGGGAGCCCAAAAAATAACCCAACATGTTCATCCCCAAACATTGTGACTTGTGAACAACAATTAAGGAGGGAATTCCAACAGATATAACCTTTACAAGAAAGATTTATTTAACTTTAAAAATTACTAAGCGTGAATAAAGATCGATAATATAAAACTCATAAAATTAAATTATTTATTTAAATAATTGAAAACTATTGTAGTAATTAATTCGTATCTTTAATATATTTATTCCTCTAAAATTTATTTTAACTCAAATATATTTTAAACTCCTACACTATGTAAAGTTTTAGTCATGGCAAGAAAAATCGTTATTTTTAATTTTTTTAACATTTTCTTACTGTTGTTTATAAGACTTCATAATTAATTCTAATTAATTTAATTATACTGACATAACTATTCAAATAGACAATATTAACTAAGATAATTTAAAATATTTATAACTAAATTATTTTTAAGCATAATTTAATTAAGTAATATATTTATTATTTTATATAAAGTAATTATATATAATTTACTTTTATAAATTTTCAGGGAAAAGACTTTCCTTCTTGAAGTATATGTAAATGGCACTTACTCTCTCTAATTTTTTAAAATCACTAATTTAATTTTAACTTTGTGCTTTTTAAAAATATATAATTTATTTAGATACTTATAATTTACTTCAAATAATATATTACAAACAATGATTTTGTCTCTTAAAAATAAATATAATATATTAAAAATAAATTATATTACAATTAGTAAAAAATTAATATAAATAAAAAAATAACATCAAAAAGTAAATTATAAGGGTTAAAATTATAATTTTTTAAACTGCAATGTTAATTATCTTAATTTAAAATATTTTATTAAGTCAATTATTTTAATTAATATTCTTCATGTTATTAACCATGTTAATAATAGATTAACATTAATAGTAAGTACTAAAAAAAAGAATATTAAGATAGTTTCAATGATAAAAAAATATATTAAAATTAAAATTAGATACAATTATATTTACAAAGATTTAAAATATATTTAAGTTATTTATTTTACTGTAAATATAAATATAAATATACAGATTAACACAAAACTAATTTATAAATTAAAATAAAGATTTAAAACAACGTATTCAATGTTGGCTTTAAAATAATAGTTCATAAGCTTCATAATACAAGCTTTAAACATGAAGGATCATTTAAAAATAGAAAAAGAAATATTTTATAATAAAAATATATTATTATAATAATTATTATTGAAATATTAAAATCTAGTACAGTAATTTTATAATAAAAATAAAATTTTATAAACACTAAAATCTCACACAGTAATAAAATTATGAAAGGGTATAGTACCTAATTTATAAGTAAACATGCACACATATTGAAAAAAGACTTTTTACAAAATTGAATCGATTATTTTATAATTCATGTAAAAAGTTTGAGTTTAAAAATATGTATATTTATTTTTCCATTTTTACTCCTGATAATTTCAAATTTGTAAGAAGTTGAAGAATTTGCCTTAAATCTAAAATATTCTAGAGATCTATATTTTTATTTTCGCATGACAGTTATATTCCACATAGTTTGTAAATTTGGTATTACATTTGTAGGTAACGTAGATTAACATTTTTAAAATAAAAAAAAAATAAGATACAAAAATGACAAAAATCAAAAAGAAAAATATTACTTTATAAGAACAAAAATGACCTAGAGAGAAAGACAAAGGAATAATAACAATGAAAATGATGATACCGATAAAGATATGAATGAATGCTAATGTATATCATTTTGAGCGAATGAAATTTTCTCGTAAAAAAAGAGTTTTGAATGGAGAAGACAAAATATAATATTTGACAAAAATATTTAAAACATTTTTTACATTGATTGTGTTTTATAATCAAATGTAAAAAATACATTTTACATCGATAGTAAAAGTAATTGATATAAAAAAAATATTTTTTACATCAATTATTATATAACTAGAATAAAATAAGCATGCAATATTTACCAAAATATCACTATATTTTTATTTACATCAATTATTTATTAATAGATGTAAAAGAACCAATCAAAAACTTATTTTTGTGCTAATTAAGGGTATTTAAAATAAAAAACAATAGTTAAACAGTGTTCTGATATGCAAATTGATACAGAATCAGCAACTTAATCTTCCTTTCATACCTTTACATATATATATATATATATATATATATATATATATATATATATATATATATATATATATATATATATATATATATATATATATACCATCATTTTCCCTTTTCTATTAGGTTTTTATCCCTTAACTTATACAAAATAAGACAAAAGGTACTCAGGCTCTACTCCTTGATATGTCAGTTATGCGGAGTAAAGTCGACTGACGGAGTCACTATGCAAAGCGGAGTCGGCTGGCGACATGGAATCACTATGCAAAGTGGAGTTGGCATGCGGGATGGAGTCGACTGACAAAGTGGAGACGGCATGCGAAGCACAATCGACCTGGAAAGTGGAATAATAATAGACCATGAAGAACAGTATTAATAATAATCCCCTTTTTATGCTTGTGTGGATATCGTGTAAAATTGAATATGAATTATTTTGATATTTATTATTAATTTTGACTAAAAACATATAAGTTTGAAATGAAATGCTTTATATTTTAAAACTTTTATCTCAAAAGTTTAATTTTAATACAATATTTCAATTAAAATTTTATGTTGAAAGTAAATTTGTATTAAAATTTTCAATCTATCTAATATAAAAACAATCAAAGGCTTAATTTTGCTTAAAAAATATTTGCCAAATAAAATCTCGTTTGTGATATGAAGCTAGCATAAAATATGACTAAACCGGTGCTCACTGTTACGAAGGTAGGTTGGAGTCATCCTAACATATATCTGAACATACCATAAAAGATACACTACTAATGAAGAGAAATGTAAAAAGTTGTCACAATACTTTGTTAATTAGTTTGCAAATTGATATTTATATAAAGAGGAGAAATAAAAGCACACTCATTATTATTTCGTTATTTGGTGAATTATATAATGCACGAAACCTACTAAATAATCTAATATGTTTTTTAAATAACATGATATTCCCTCCAACACAGATCACTTATTGTTATCACCGACGATTTCTTGCTCATTTACTTTCTCTAAATATTTTTAAAATTTTATGACCTGCAAAATATTAAGTTCCAATCTGTATGGATACCATGCAAATCTTCCTTTCATGAATAACTTTTAAATTTGTTATTTACTTCGCTTTTTTTTTTTTTCCATCCTCTTCGTTCCTCAAGTGTGAACGCAGGATCACCATTTTTTATCTTATACTGAATTTACACCTATTCGGAAATAGTTTGTCAGTAACAACGCAGGATCAGAGCATAAAAAAGGAAAAAGCTGATTTCTTACACTAATTCTATACTCACCTAAAAAGTATTTTTCAAAAAACCTGCAGAGAGGTTCAAGATATGAAAACCCCAAACATAATGTCATTTCATCATTAATGAAAAACCAGAATAAACAAATGAAGCAAAAACGCCGTCAGATTCAGAGTCACGACAACTAAAATCACTTCCACCATCGACAATATCAAACAAAAGCAGGCACGGTTGACACACTACTATACTATAACCTACACGTAACCTAACAAATATATCATCAACTAGGAAATAAATCTTCTAAATGAGCATTTGAAGAGTTACCAGTTGTATTCCCAGGCTCTGATATTCCTACCGATGAGGAACGCGCAGTGAGCATCAACGGTCGCGTAAGCAACTTGATCGTTGCTAAGACATTCATGATACCACGCGCTCATGCTGATTTCTCTCCGTTGCAACACTCGGTAACCGAGGCATTTCTCTACGATCTCTTCCACCGAAGCCTGCGTGAGGTTCTCAATGCACCGCCTCAGATCCACCGGATCTCTCCGCATCTCCAATTCGTGCTCCGAATATTTCAGCTTCTTCCGATCCGAATAGTTCCAGAATCCGACGAAAGTGTGCGAAGGATCGTTCAGGAACGTGCGGAGACTCTCCGGCACGCCGTCGGCCTGTCTGAGTTGGACAATGAGGCACCGGCGGCCGACGCAGAGCTGAAGCGTGTCCGGTGGAGGATCTGAGCCGCCGGGAGTCCACTGGACGCCGAGGCCGACCACAAGGCGTTTCAGGTAGACGAAGTGGCGGCTGAAGTAGAGCGTTGAGGAGATCCACCGTTTAATGACGGAGGCGCTGGCCGTGACAGTGACAGTGATGTAGGTTCCGGCAAGGTCGACGGTGTAGACGACGTGGTTGAAACGGTGCTCTCGGTAAATGACTGAGGCCATGTTTTGAAAACGTACTGAGGGAAGAAAAAACTTTTGAGGAAAGAATGTAATTGAAAGAGGATTTTAGGTGCTGCTTTTGGTGACTCCACTGCCCACTATCCTCGGCAGTTAAAGAGTGGGATGGATGGATTTGAATAGTGCGGTTCATATTTAACAATTTTATCCGTTTTACCCAGATTTTATATTTAGTTTATATTTTATCTCTTTAATATATTTTTGTTAAATCTCCTTTTTAATATCAAGATACGAAATTAAAGAATAAGAAGTAAAAAGGTTTTTTCTAAAAGAATTAGGTAGTTTTTAATGTAATTATAATGTAATTTTGAATAATTTTTTATTTATACTCAATAATGAATGTTTTTAAAATATGTTACAATTTTTTTAATGTACTACATATTATTTTTTATTTTCACCTTATTTTTAGTTGAGGATAAAAAAGAGAAAAATCAATTTTTAATTTTTAAAAATTATATTATTTTATTAAAAATGAAAAGAAATTTAAAAAGTTTTCATTAAAAAGACATGTTTTCTTTTAAAAAATATATTATTTAATTTTTTCATTTTAAGTTAAATTTTGATATTTTCATTGTTATTTAATTATAAATTAATGTAAAACAAGTTTATTAACTCATAATAATAATATGTAATTAAATGATAATCTACTATTGTTTTCAACTGTTAGTATATTAAATTCATATATTTAAAAGAAATATATCAAATGAAATAAATAATATAATAAAAGATGAAATACAAATTATCCAATCATATACAGAAATTATATATTTAATTATTTAATCAAAATTATATAATTTTTTAAACAACGTGTTTTCAACTGGTAATGTATTAAATCCATATATTTAAACAAACATATAATAATATAAAAGATTTTAATTAAGTTATATTATTTTTTAAAATAATGTGTGAATATTTAACTTTTAACTTTTAATGTTTTTTTAATATATATTTTGTAAGAAGGACAATACTGACTAGGTTCACGATGAAAGATATTCAATTAAGTGTAGTATAAAGCTATTCATAAACCAAAATTTTGAATTCATTACGAAAAAAAAAAAACATAAGAGCAACACAATTGTACTCAATTCTAAATGTTTGTACCTACTCTAAAAATCAATTAAGATAATCACACTTCATTCAACACACTTTTTGACACAAGTATAAAAGACTTTCAACATAACCTTTGTACAAATATAAAAAGAGGATAACATGACCATGCTTTCCCATAATTAATGCATATTTATATAAAATTTTATTATAATTATCCCAATCACTTTTTGATTGGAATAAAATATACATTACATTTTTAAAAAACTTTCTCTTTTATTTTATTTTTGAACAAAAAATCTATTCGCTTCTAAAATCATGTAACGAATCTCGCTCTCTTTTATTTAATTTCAAGAAATTAATGATAAAAATCTTCTTCTCTTTTTCTCCATATCTTTTATTTTTTCTTTTAATTTTAATTTTTAAATTTTCTAGAACTAATTTTCAAATTTGATGAAGTAGTATTCTTGGATGATGCTTGGACTTATCATGAAATAACTTCATTATTCATGTGTGTGAAGTTGTAACTTTGTCTCCTACTTTTCTTATCATGCAGCTCGAGCTTGAAACTTATTTCATTGGCGGTGTTTGTGTCCATGCTTTGGAAACGTGTGAGGGAAGAAACAAAGCCCGGGAAGGGAAAATCTCTGTTTGGAAGATTTTGCAGTGCCTTTTGGTGTGTACAGTGAGCTGAGCAGTTATGAGTGGAATGTTTCCCCGCCACGGGATTTTTCCGCTAAACATTAACACACCTAAAGGACAACGCGGGTAATATTTAACATGCACGGCGACCAAAAAGATAAACTTATATCCTATTAAGAAAGAGAAAAAAATTTAATAACCCAAGGTGTGGTTAGTAAGAGGGAAAAAAAGGAATGAAAATAGCTGAGAAATATAGGAAATCTTAAAAGTGTATGATCGAAAAAAAAAATAAAAAATATATATATATATAAGAAATAACTAAATAAATATTAAAATAATGGATAGCAATTTTTGATAGTATATTAAAAATTTTCATTTAAGACAGTAAACTATACAACTAAATTTGATATTATATTTAACTCAAAATTTTAAGGACAGCATGTTTTTATTTTTTTAATCTCTCTTTTATTTTTATTTTTTTCCTCTTCTCAATATTTTAATTTCTTCTCTACAAAACTCACCTTAAAAGAAAAAGAAGGAATTGAGAGAAAGTATGAGTAACGATGTGGAAATTGAAGAAATTAAGACATACAGAGTTTAGATAAAAAAAACTGAGATGGACGAGAAAATAAATGTTTGTTTATAATAACTTTTTTTTTTATTTTTACTTTTATTAGGCGAATCAAACGATTATTTTCCAATACTCTATTTGTTAGTTCTAACATTTCCCTTTACGGCAAACACGAATTTTTATTATTCATCTTTAAACTCTATTTCTTATTCTGTAATACATGTTTCTTAAATTTTAAATATTGAAAAGTTCCAAAGGAATTATAAAATATTCCAAGATTATTATATTTTAATAGTTCCTAGTTGAGCAATGAAAGAAAGACATTAGAAAGAGAAGATGAACCTTTTTAGTACTAGAAACCAATAATTAAAGCATAGCTTCCGCATGGATCAAAACGTTTTTTATTTTTTGAAAATCAACTGTATGGTATATATCCTAGTAATTGTAATGCGTAGAAACAAATTAAAGCACCTGTAATTCTTACTAATCAAACCAGTCGTATGAGAATTTGCTATGATTCACATAACTCAATGCTAAAGAATGAACCACTCGTTGTTTCTAGCAGTGCTCAATTCGTGTGATTCGTACGTAACTTTTCCATATAATATATCCAATAGTTGACTTGTGGGTAGTAGGAAATCTCACCCAAGCCACATTATGCAGAAAATGATGATATATAAACGCCTGTATATATTATATACTTCATAATATTTATTATTATTATTATTATATTATGTCACTTCTCATATTTATACTCCTTTTTTTTTCTTAGATTCAAGTCTACTATAAACCTTCTGAGCAGGAACACGAGACTAATAAGGTAAATAAATTAGATCACATATTAGGATGATAATGATTATAGTTTACAAACCATAAATTGCATAGGAAAGTTAGAGTAGCTTATCGGTAGTAAGGTTCAGGAGACAATTCTAAGTTGAATGGAAAGGCTTTCGCCTAACTAAATTAATCTAATCAAATGTATAAATTATAAAACGTCACGGACCCGTGCAAAAAGCAGACATATACTTTGAAATTGATCAAAACTGGAAGAGATAGTGACGATACTCTTAGGGAGTAACTGTTTATGATTATTTTGATCGATAAGTCCTAAAAAATAGACTGGGTTACTTTTGGGTACTTGGAACTTAGTGTTGACAAGGCACAACCTCTGATTTTGTAGAGGAACCTTGGTGAATTAGATGCTATTAAGATAGAAATTCAATACAAGGGATGAGGGATGAAATTTTGATGATAAGAAAAAAATTGAAGATGACAAAGGTAGAGATTTGAGGAAAATTAGTTCTATATTTACGAGGACTTGTGGAAAAAAGATGTAGGATCAGAGATATTTATTAAAGTATTTGAAATGATATATATTTAATTTGTTATGCATCCTTAAGGTTATTTATAGTAGAGTCGGTGTTGAGAAGTTCCAACGGAAAAGTCTTTTTACGGTTCTGCTTGGCCACTAAAGAAAGAAAATAAACCTTTCTATTAGTATTACAAAAAAGCATAGCTTCAGCAAGGATCAATGACCAATGTTTCTTGAAAATCAATTATTAGTGTATTTGAAAATTTGTTGGGTAATAAAAAATCATGTAAAAACTATAATTATTAATATTGAAATTTTAAATATAAAAAATAACGTTCAAAATATACACGCTATATATGATCTCCTAGTAATGGTAACGGGAAGGAACAAATTAAAGAACCTGTTTCCTGTTTGTAACCAAAATAATTAAAAAACCTGTTAGTAATGGAACTAGTTCTATCATCTCATTTGCTATGATTGACATAATTAAGTCACAGCGCAGCTCTGCTATAGAACAAGAAACCACAGTCCGTCTCTTGGAGCGCAATAATCAGGTAGCTGACTACTAGACTTGCGGGTGGCAGAAAATCCCGCCAAATCCTCGTCATAATACAGGGAAATATTAAAAAGGGTGTGTTTGGTAGAATAAATAAAAAATAAAAAAGAAGATGAAAATAAGGAGAGAAAAATGAAAATGAGAGGAATTAAAAAAAATAGAGTGAATTTTTTTTTAATTGTTAAATTTAAGAAAAATGCTAATGAAATAAATTAGAAATAATACTCTTTTTTTAACTTGTTTGATTTAGGATGAAAGGAGAAGAAAGAATCGAGATTAGTGATAATAAGATTATATTATATATCCTTAACACTCAACCTCACATGTAATCAAAATTTCCAACCATAGGAATCATTCTTGCTCACTGAAATTTTCCCAGTCATGGAGATACAAAAATCGATTATAACACTACATATACAACCGATTATCCACTGAATTTTGTCGAGTTGTTCTTTGTTTTATTTCATCTTTATTGCTGCAAGAAAAAATCCATTCATCTTTCTTTCATCTCTACCAAACAACCTCAAATTTAAACATTTTTTCTATTTCTTCTTCCTCTCAATTTTCTATTTTATTTCTCTTCTAAAAGCCAGATCATAAAGGACTATATAAAATGAAGCAAAAGTCACAGTTCTGGGGCACTCTTGAGGTAGTGAACAACATGAAATGTTGCATCTAAGTGTGGTTGTCTTGGCGGATGCATAAAATTAGTATAACGTTTTCAATCAAATACAAAATCTATCCAATACTTATTTTTGATATAAAATTTCATTTGAGATATAATGCTAACATAAAATCAAACGCGTTAAAAAATTACTAAACCGAATCCAATTGTTACTAATGTTGATTTGAGGATCCTATCTAAACATACGCTGTATGAAATACTAAGCACTTTGAACTTACCCCTATACTTTACTTACGAAAATGTAAGTGTTACTATTATGCATGGTTAATCATTTTTATTTGCAAAATGATATTAATATAAAGACCAGTAATAAAAAAAAACACACTATTAATACTATTAATTGGCTGAATTATACATGAATCCTACTAAATAATCTAAATCCGTTTTTTAACTAACATGATATTCCCTCTACAAAATGAGCACAATTATGATCCCCTGATTCATAAATAGGAAATTAAGAATCAACCAAAAGCAAAAAGAAAATTCTAGGAAATTAAGAATCAACCAAAAGCAAAAAGAAAATTCTTTCCATTCTCATTGTCAAAGTATGCACAAGTTGACAGTGACACACATCTCTCATACTTATTATTATCACCATTAATTTCTCGCTCATTTACTTTCCTTTAATTCTTCAAAGAATTTACGACCTATAAAATATTAAGTTCCGGTTCTTCTGGATACCTCCTTAATTTGGCATGGAAATATCCTTTCGTTTCATGAATCTAAAACACATTTTCGATATTTTTTATTTTTAGTAAAAATTCACCGATTTTATTAATAAAAAATTAAACCAAAGTAATAGAATGAAATTGACATACTATTAGCTCTAATATAAAAAAAAATAAAAATAGAAATAGGTTACTGAGTTCTCATATTTACTTTGCTTTCTTTTTTATTTCCATCCTGCTCAAGTGTTATTAATTAAACACCATTTTTTTTTTCTTTATACAGAACTTATCCATATTGGAAAACCGTTCGGAAGCAACGAACGCGGGATAAAACCCTAAGAAAATGTTAACATTGATTTCTTACACTAATTCTGCACTCACCTTTTCGTTCTCGTTCTTATCAAAAAATCAGCAGATAGGTAAAATATGGAAACACCAGTATACTGTGAAATCATCATTTAATTGTGGGGTTCAGAAATACGAAAGAAATGGCGCAAAAACACCGGCAGCGTCAAAGTCAAGAAGACCAAAGTCACACTGGATTGTCACCGTGAATATCAGTCAACCAGTGAAATTCAAGGCACAATTGACAATTTGACACCAGTGTACACTACGCTAGCGGTAACTGATAAGTCTGGTATATGATGAACCACGAAACAGGATATTCGCATATTAGCATGAAAAGAGTACTTACCTGTTAAATTGCCAAGCCCTGATATTCCTACCGATCCGGAACGCACAGTAAGCATCAACGGTCGCATAAACAACTTGATCGTGGCTAAGATATTTTTTATCCCAATTGCTTACGCCGATTTCTCTCCTTTGCTCCACTTTGAAGCCAAGGCTTTTCTCTACGATCTCCTCCACCGACGCTTGAGTCAGGTCCTCATTGTCCTCAGTTTCCGCGTACAGTCTCAGATCCAGAGGATCCCTCGCCATCTCCAAACCGTGCACCGAACGCTTCAGCTTCCGCCTATCCGAATGGTTCCAAAATCCGACGAAGGTGTGCAAAGGATTTTGAAGGAATGTGCGGAGTATCTGCGGCACGTTCTTGGCGTGAGCGAGTTGGAAGATGAGGCACCGTTTGCCGACGCAGAGCTGCAACGTGTTCGGCGGACAAGCTGAGCCATCGGGAGTCCACTGGACGCCGAGACCGACGACGAGGTTATTCAGGCGGCAGTAGTGGCGGTGAAAGTAGAACGTTGAGCGCAGCCACTTTTTGACGACGGAGGCCCTGGCCGTGAGGGTGACGAAGATTTTAGTTTTGTCAACCTTGATGATGACTTTGCCCATGCTTGGGAAACGTGTGAGGGAAGAAAGAAAGCGGGAAGATAAAGTCTGTGCTTCGAAGATTTCCCACTGAACTGAGCAGTTACGAATGGAATGCCACGGGATTTGTCTACTACCAAGACACTTAAATGACGAAGCGGTTATTATATCCTAACAAGAAAATTGAGAACCGTATATCCAATTCTTTCTTATTATTATTTTTTGTATAGGTGAAAGGAGTTATAAAAAATAGATGTAATAAATATTGGGATCAGAAATTAAAATTAAAAATAAAAAGACAGATAAAAAAATAGTTCAGAAAATAAATGTACGTTAACACTAACTCATTTAACAACCTAGGTTTTATATTTAATTTTCTAATTTTAAATTTTCTATTTTTTAATATAAAATAATAAATTGAAGAATACAAATATTTTTTCTTAAAAACATACTTTTACTATAGTAATTAATGTAATTATACTGTAATTTTTAATATTTATTTATTTACTCACTCAATAATTATTGTCTTTAAAATATTTGTTAGCAAGATCTTTTTTAATATATTACATGCCACATTTATTATTTATTTATTTTCTTTATTTTTACCTTCGGTTTAGTTGACAAAAAGAAAAATAAGAGAAAATCTAATTCTTTAATTTAAAATTTAAAGTTTTATTAGAAACACAAAATAATTAATGAACAAATACTAGGAAATAAGAAATTAATTTTTTTTTCCTCTAATTTGTCCTTCAATTTAAATATTAAATACTTGTATGTTCTTCTATTTCCTTTTCCTTTCGCCAAAAATATAAGTAACACTATTAGGTGAATCAAATAATTATTTTCCAATACTCTATTTCTACGTTCAAGCAGTACTCCTGTTTTCGGGTAATACGAATTTTTATTATTCAAGTTTAAAATAACTTAATGTACTAGCCCTTTTATGGTATAATGTACAATCCTTATATATAGGGTAAAGTGTATTTCTTATTTTGTAGTACATGTTTCTTAAATTTTAACATACTAAAAGAAATATTGAAAAGTTATTTTTGAAATATTCTAAGAACATTTTATTGTAATAATGAGAAAATAATATATATATATAATAGGATAAAAGCATTTATATTGTCTTTTAATTATAAATTGTTGTGTATAAATTTGTACAATAATTATTTTTGAAGTCATAATAATAATATTTTTTATTAGTTAATATTGTAAAATTATTTACAAAAATACAAATTATAAAATGAAAGAAGCCATTAAAAAGAGAAGACGAACATTTTTAGTAAATGAAAGAAAGTTTATTTTCTCTTCTAGAAGATCACAAACATCAATAATTAAAGCATAGCTTTTATCACAATCAATGACCAACATGTTTTTTATTTTAATCAATTACAGAATATTTGTTCATGTCGAGAACGGTGAGCAGTTTTTTAGGTGAATACAATTCTTTCTCTGTCTTTTTTTCTCTTATTTTTTCTCTCTTTTAGTCCTTAAAGCCACCTTTTACAACTGTTAAAGAAGGTGGGAGCCCCTCTAGGGTTGGTGGTCTGTCCAAGGATGGAACACGCTAGCCTTTTCCTAGGAGGTTCCTAGGCCTTTGACCCTTACCTTATCTCAAGGGAGGGGTGGCAAGTCCCAAGACATGGAGTTGTACATCCTGATAACTGCATTGATACTGCTATCAACACACTATCAAATTCACTATATTTCACTTGATTTTTGCATTTTAAGGACTAACTTAGATCGAATCTCACAAGAACAAAATCATAATATGTCTAATCTTCTTGATCAGAAATCAAAATCAATGCTAAAATGGGGGTTTGGGTGAAACAAAAATTGTGCAGAACAAGTAATTATGTATAATAGAATTTATACAAAACAAAATTAATCTAAATCGAATTGTATAATATCAATTCAAGGATTCAATCATGCAATCTATTATCATAGTTATAATAAAGGTGCAATTTCATATCAACCTAGGTTTCATTAGATAATCATCTAACATCTGTCCATACAGATTGAGATCACAATTATAGTCCTTGATTAGAATGGATTTAAGCACATAATTTATTAATTTTAGGTTATCAATCGATAACCTAATGGAACACAATCCAAAACTCTAAGCAAGATCGTAATCATGAAAACAGGTAAAGAATTGGAATGGAAAATAGTGAAAATTGCATAAGAAAAATAAAGTTTCAAGAAGTCAAACTGACTTACAATCCTGAACTCAATGGTGAAGTGGGAATTCCAAAAGATGGGTGTGATACACCTCCCTTGATATCTGGGCGCGCTTCATCTTCAAAGGGGTGAATTGGGTCGATTCGTCTCGGGATCGACTTTGGAGCTTGTAACCCCCTTTGCATGGGTGAGCCCTCATTGAGACCTCGTGGCCTCCTTTTACTCGAGGTGCTGGGAGCTAACGCTTGGCCTCGAGGTGGTTGGCCAGATCCTCTTCGACATCAATATGTTTCTGTGCTCAAGCTCTTATTTCTTCCATGCTAGACAATCTTCTTAGTGCCAATGAGTCATTGAATTGCCCGACACACAGTCTCTTCTAGAAAACTTTGGCAAAAAACTTCTAGTCCAGATTGTTTACCTAGGCTATGACGTTGTTGAACTTGACAAGGTATCTCTTTAAGTTTTAGCCTTTCATCTATTTGATATAAAAAAATCTGTCACTTCTAACTTTTTAGCTTTGTTTGCTACAAATTGGAAGATAAATAAGGTGGCTAGGTCACTGAATGTCTGGATGGTTCTAGTTGGTAGGCCCGACAACCATTGCATTGCTACGCTTTTGAAGGTTCTAGGAAACAATTTGCAACTGAGGACGTCGCTTCCTCCACTAATGTAGACCTGGACCTAGAAGACCTGTAAGTGAGAATGAGAGTCCTAGGTCCTGTCAAAATGATCTACTACTAGTTCCTTGAAGTGGGCAGGGACGGGAGTGCGATCAATCTCCTTATTGAAGGATTGTCCCCAAAAGGTGGGGGGAGTCAATTCAAAATTACTCGTTTGACTAGTTCTTTCCGCGGTCACCTTCATAGTTGCCAACTGTTGGTGGAGCTCGTTCTCCCACTGCTCCACCACTCTCAATGCTTCCACAACATGCTGCCACTCCTCTACCTCCTTTTGTCATCTGACTGCTTCAAAGCTGAGGCGTGACTATTCATTGCTTCTTTCTTGCAAGGTGGCCATTGCACATAACAAACGTTGCAAGGTATTGTCATCTTCACCATTATTGGAGCTTGCCTAGTTCTTGGTGATGGGCATAGTTGCGCTTCGTCTTCGCTCCTCAAGAAATCAAGACGTTGGGAAAAAAATTCTCGAGGCCCCATGGTAGGTGCCAATGTCCACGTTGGGGACTAGAGAATAGTTTTCTGGGTGAATACAACTTTCTCTCTGCCTTTTTTCTCTTGTTTTCCTCTCTCTTCTCAGTCCTTAAAGCCACCTCTTATAGCTGTCAAAGAAGGTGGGAGCCCTCTAAGGTTGGGGGGTATACCCAAGTATAGGACACGCTGACCTTTTTTTAGGAGGTCTCTAGGCCTCTAACTCCTATCTTATCCCGGGAGGAGGGTGGAAAGTCCCAAGGCATGCAATCACCCATCCTGACCACTACACTTGTCAAACGACATCTCCTGCAGGCATTTAATGCTAGGTGTACCTTATTGGTCATTTGGGGTTGATTGTTTGATACTGGTGAACCCGAGAGGTCATCCAACCGATCTATACAATATCTTAGTACTAATGGTAATGAATGAAACAAAAAGATAATATGAAATATTTGATACTCACATTATCCTTAATATTTATCTATGTGATTCACAAATTTCTCAAGATATCACGAGTTCTTTCCTACAATAATTGAGATAACAAAACTAGTAAGATAACTTAACAAAATAATAAAAGAAAGAAAATGTTAGAGAAGATTGTTGTTATAAATTCCCGATGAAAAATATATATTTATAAGAAAGAAAATAATATTTCTAAAATCATCCAAGACAAAGTGAAGGATAAGGATTAAGTCAACAAAATCTAGTGAAAAATATATTTTGAGTTAATTCATTTTTTTTATATTTAATTAAATAAAAAATTTCATCTTTTAAAATATCAAGATGTACAACAGGTTTTCGAATGCATCATGTCGTTAAAAAAATTGTGCATTTATTGGATTCTCTTCGGATGGATGTCTCTTCACAAGGCATGATTAGTTTCATGAGCTTTTCAACCTTGAAATAACAAAATGAAGAACATAAAGGTAAAGTTGATATATTCTTTCTTTATTATTCATGGACTCAGCTGTCCAGAGTTGGAAGAACTAGTAAAAATTTGCCGTGACAATGGTGCTCTCGGGGCAAGCCTTGCTGGGGCTGGATGGGGTGGTTGTGCTGTTGCGTTGGTGAAAGAGGGCATTATTCTTCAATTTATCCTTAATTTGAAAGTAATATATTAATTAAAGAAATTTATAATAAATAGGTTAATAATAATTCTATATATATTCCAGGAACGTTTCTACCAAGCCAGAATCGACAAGGGAGTGATCAAGGAGAACAATGTTGACAATTATGTATTTGCTTCTAAGCCCACGAGTGGTGCTGACATTTTTCAAGTTTTAGCATCATTTCCTATATTCACTTTTAATTGCTGAAAACATGAAGGTTACCACGTGCAAGTTCTGATGGATTAAGATTAAAATTGCATCCTAATTGTCATTAAGTTGCTTCCATGTTCTTGTAAATTATTGACCAAAACGAATAATAAATGTGTTGGACAGCAGTGAAGTCAGCTTTTGTAATGAACTAATGATACTCTTACCAAAATAGCGTTTTTGTATTCAATTTTTTGGTTCAGTTTATTTAAAATTGTTTGTCCTGTTGCATTTGCACTTTCTATCCTAATGTGCGCAAGCAGTTAAAGAGCTTTGATCTTGCTGGGGCCTAGCAAATCTTGTATTATCACCACCCACGTGCGTATGTAGCTTCGTCCTTTGACGTGGATTCAAACTGCACGAGACATGATCATGCAAAACCCCATAGAGAGGATCTTAATCGATCAAAAACTAGTCAATAAATAATGACACGCGTCTTACGATCTTTTAGGTCATGATCGTACTCAATTTATATTTTGATAATACAATTTTTGTAAATATTTTATCTAAAACACGTGAGTTGAAATAGTGAATGTGTATGAAGTACGTGAAATTGTCTGAAATGGTAGTGGATGGATCCAATTTCATAAAATAAACAATATTGAGAAGACAGATACAAATTAGATTAACTCTAATTGATATTCTATACAACAATATACTATTGAATTCGGGACCACTGTTTTTAGTTTAGGAAAATCCAGAAAGGGGATGTTCATATAAAAAGAGCAAAACTCAATGCATCCAAATATATGTTTCTTTGGAAGAGGGGGAAATAAAGGGATAGTCAACTAAGCATATAAGGATTTTTTATATATATATATATTTTTACAATAATAATTTATAAGAATAAAATTTTTTTACAAAATCAATTTTAAGGTGAGATTTATCTTCTCACTTATATATATGATTTGATAATTACTTAATAATTAGAGATTTAATAGATTAAAAAATAATTATTAAAATAAATTTTAATATAAATAAATTTTAGTCTCACTTAATTATATAAAATTTACTTATAAAGTAAAAATTGTCTCTAATTTACACACATTATTATTTAAGTCATTTTATTCCTATAAGGATCTTACTGGCTAATATAGAGTTTCCACATGTAATAATAATACTCATACGTAAAATATCTAAATTACTGGTCACTGTCTTAGTTCTAAATTTCTAATGACTTTTAGGACTCTTTTTTCTTTTTCTAAATTACATGTATTCTTAATTGTTTATATTTTATGTTTTTTTTGTTTAGCATACCAATCTTTAAAAGCTCCTTGAGCAATTGTAGCACAGTTACTACAGTACAGTTAAATAAAATAAAATCTTAATTTTTCTATAGAAAAAACTTCACATACATTCCACGAGAATTAAGTTAAAATTGATTTAATTTCAATAAATTGTAAAATTCATCTTGCTTAATGGGTTAGGAAGAAATCATCCCAAGACCTACATGCTACACATGTATAATAGGGGTGGGTTCCACTCTCGTAGACCCGACCATAATCCCTAGTTTTAACAGGTACCCACTACCCAGTCTCGGGTCTGCAATCCATTTGAATTGTGGAGAGTAACATTGGTCACCACATCAGAGCTGCAGAACTCTCTACATTGAATACAGCTCTCGCAATTAAGATGTCATCTCGTCTCATCTTTCACCAACAAACTCCAGCATATTCATAGTTTCAAGAGTTCGATTCTTGATATGTATGTATAAAACAATTATTAGAAAACAAATATATATTCATGTCAATAATTTATACATTTTAAAAAAAATTAATCTTTGACTGCTCGTTGAAAAATATTCTTAACATAAATCAAAGAAAAAAAGAAAAAATAATCTCATCTTTGTGCTATGTTATCTTATTACTATTTTTTTTAATAATGTATATTTTTTTAGAGTATATATATTTTTAATTTTTATGAACATAATGAATTTTAGTTTATTTTATAGTTATTTATTTTAATTCTCATAAATTTATTTTTTTTAAAATAATAATAGTTATTATTTAGTAATTACACAAGATGTATGTAAACATGTTACATCAAAAAGTACTTTTAAGGCAACATGTAATGTGATATGTTTATATAAATGTACTATTATTAAAAGAATTATTTTAAGTTTATTTAAATAAACCAGTAATTTTTTTGATAAAAATTAAAACTAAAATTTATTAATTAAAGTTTGACATTTAAATTATTATTGATATAAATTTTAATATAATTATTATAAATATCAAACATATATATAATAGTTTATAATAATGTAATCGTAAAACTAGTTTATAAAGTATATATATTTTTATTTACGTGGGTAAACAAAGATATTAAATTTATTTGTTAATATACATTTTGTCATTAAAAAATTCATTTAAATTTACTAAATTTTTAATAAATTTAACTAATACTTTTTGAAAGAAATAAAAAATATATTTAAAATATAAAAAGTGCAATAGAAATACTGAGCATTCATTTATGTATAGCCTTGTGAAATGAGTTGGTGGATGTGGAATGGCTCTACTCTTCTGCCGGCTCCCATTTTTCATGTGGCTTCCGTGAATCTCCTGAATCCAATTTTTTTAAAATTATTATATTTCTCGAACATGTTGACAATTATCATAAAGCAACGTTTTATTTTTAGGGATTGACGCATTCACGTTAGCTCAAATCTCAATATCCAATAAAAGAAAAGAAAAAAAATCCAATGTAATTTATAACTGTAGGCTATTAATAAATATTATCATAAGTCAGCTAAATTCTACATCCTTAGTATATGTTTAATAACGGTTAATACATTATAGTAATAGTTATGTTGGATTCATTTGAAATTAAATTTTTTATTGAGATGCAGAGAATTATTATCGTCTTGTTTATCATCAGGCTTAATCACTGCTCTTGGGTGGCATACATAAATGTCAAAGCTGAGGACGTCATTAGAACAGACTTCTTCTCTCTTTTAATTAAATAATAAATATTTATATTAGCTTGAACTTTTGTTATTTTAAGTTTCAAAACAAGGAAATGTGATGACAACTTGCATGTACAAACTCTAATATTCAGAAGAAGACATATTTGTTGTCGGGATTATTAGGTGAACCACCATTATAGGTGATCACGCGCAATGATTAATGATCTTTAGATTAATCTATATTATATAAGCTTATCCTAAATCCTCTTGATCATAACTTAATTTTTCTTTATGTCTCTCCATCAAACTCTATCTCTATTGGTGATTGCAACAATGGCAGAAAAGTGCAATATAGTGCAACTCGATTTTCAAGATCAGGTGTATTGTAACTAGAAGCCAAGTGCCACTTGAACAAGCATTTTCCTCTCATCTTCATCTTGTATATCCGCTAGCAACCTTCTCACACACACATGTCGCGTCATCTTCTCATCGTCATAGGTAGGACTTGCATTTTTCTTCCTCTTACCTTGCAGTAATTGTCACCTCCTTTGTTGCTGATTGAGAATCCACTGGTGTCGGGGACTTTATAAACAAGATTTCGATGATGGCAAAAGCCATGGCAGGGATTGAGGAAGGTGGAAGAGGGAGAGGAGAAAAAATTCAATGAAGAGGGTATACCATTTCATCCAATGAAATGGTGAGATCTAATGTTGTAAATTAAAAGAAAATATGAGCTATTATGGAGTACCCATCGTGTGGTGGTCCATATTTGACACCTTTATGGTTGATATGGTGATTTGTGTACTTAGTATATTTTTATTTTTTATTTTTTTATAAGGTAAAAAATATATTTTTTTATTATATTATTTTAATTTTTATAGAATATTTTTATTGAAAGAAATCATATTTAAATCATAATTAAACATTAAATATGAACATTTGTTTCTATCTATATTTAAATATTAGTTTGATAACCATATAAATTTAAATTATTTATAAAAGTAATATTAATAATTATGTGTAATTAAAGTGTAAAATTATTTTATTTGTGTTTGAATTTATAAATCATTATTAAATTAATATCTTATTAAGTAAATTAAATTGTAAGATTTGTTTAAAATTAAACATTTTAAATATTTATATTTTTATTATCAATAAATTATTTTAAATTCAATTAAAATGTATTGATAATGGAAAAAATTTCCCGCCATTGTTTAGTCATGTATTGTGATCACATATGAACCTGATATATTTATTGATTTTTGTAATATTTATTTTAAAAGTTATATTTAAAATAATTTTTAATTAGTTAATAATATAAATATTTTTACATTGTTAGTAAGTCGGTGCATAAAAATTAAATTATCTTTTATGTTATTTTTTATATCTCACATATATGTTATAAACTTTATGTATAAAGATAACAATCCCAGAACTTGGAGTTGTTTAATGCTGAACTAAGATTTACCAAAAAAAAATGGTAAACAGAAGAGTTTATCTTTTGATTTTTTTCAAAGGTAATAATCTTAGGAGTTTTGTCTGTCTAATTTTATTTTATATTTTTCAATTTGTTAAAAGTTGCTTTAGATAAAATTTTAAAATATTATTATAAAATTTTGAATTATATAAAAATGCCATTATACTATTACCTAATATAATAATCTTATTTTAAAATTATATTAAAAAGAGAACATTCGCATATTCTGGTAAATTTACTTTTCTAGATAGAGATTAATATAATTGTCCTTTTTTTGAATTAGATTTGAAAGATTCAATTCGTTACATTCAACATGATATAACAAGACAAAGATGAGTAGGAAAAAAGCTGAAATAAAAGGACAGAAAACAGTAGATTGGAGGGGCCACGGTGTGAAATTGGGAGTTGCCAACTGTGGACAAGTGTTGTCTATAATGGCTACATCATCTCCCCAATCTTCGCTCTATAAATAAGCCGTTTTAGAAGACAGCACATGCCATACCAGAAATCAAGAGAGAGAGATCTTTGTTTGAACAAATCTTTATTTTGCTGTAATTTTGGTTGTTCCCTTTTCCCGTTCTCTCTCTATCTATAGTCCTTTTCCTTCCCTTATCTCTCGCTCTCTGTAATTACAAACTCTTCCGCCATTGGATCTGCCCTTCCCCTTCAGGCAAAGTAATTCTTCTCTTCTTTACTTCTTCATATTGTATTATTATTCTAATACCTGTGACTAGCTTAAAGTTGTTGACTTTATTCCTTTTCATGGGTGTCCATTTATAATCATGTGGTTGGTTGCAGTAAGTTTTTATATAATGCTGGGTAAAACATGTAAATATATTTTGTCTGAGGTTAATTTGTTATGTGATGGCCTTGCTCTTTTCCTGTTTAAGAACCATTTATGTTTTTCTTACTTTGATTATGCCTACTTTTTTTTTATCCCAAAGTGTTGTATATTTTCTTCCTTTTTATCTCAAGATTTTATAATTGTTTTTTTGTCTGATATGTTTAAGTTTGAATAGGGGCTTTTGGGTATCTTAAAGTTGTATCATTTGGCATACTTTTTCATACTGCTAAAAATATTAAAGGGGAAATCATCGTTAGATTGCTGAGTTAGGTTAGGTTCATCGGATTGATTTTTGTTTCTAATTGTGATGCAGGGTCAGTCTGTTCCTGGGACTACATTTTTTGTTTGGAGGAGTAGTGGTACTGGTGGTAAATGGAGAGCCTATGAATGAAATTAAATAGTGTTGGTGGTTAATAATTACTTTATTATTGTTTGAATCTGTCCGATGTAAGAAAAAGTTACAGAAGTAAAAAAGGTAATTGAATTGGTGTTGAGTTGTGTTGCAAGCTGTCTTCTTGGTGATTTATGATCAAATTAAACCCTTAGAACATAACATCTTTTGAGGAGGTCATGATGGGTTGAGTTTAAGGGTTAAGTTTCTAAGGGCAGTTCAGAGGGAATTTTATAGGGTAACAAGCAAAAAGAATTTGGATTAGGTTTGTGGCTTTAAGATGGATCATAGAAGTGCAAAGGATAGGGATAGGGAAGTTGATCTTGAAAGTGGATTGCCACTAATTGGAGACGATTCAAAGAAAGTTTTTTCTCCTAGTGGTGCAAAACAAGGAAAGACATATTTTGCTACAGTTTCTGTTGGGTTTGTTGGAGGTTCGGTTAAAGGTAATGATGGGTCAAGTTTATGTTGCAATGCATCAAATTTAAGTGAAGTTTCTGCGAATGTGATGAAAGTAACAAACAAGCCAATGATGGGGAAAGATTCGGCGAACCGTGCACTGCAGATCCCAGTTATGAAGGAGAAACGGAAAAAGGTCTCTAATAAAAGGGCTCCAAAACCTCCAAGACCTCCACAAGGACCAACATTGGATGCAGCTGACCATAAGCTAATCAGGGAGATATCTGAACTTGCCATGTTGAAGCGTGCAAGGATAGAGCGTATGAAAGCCTTGAAGAAGATGAAAATTGCTAAATCATTGTCAACGTCGACGTCGTCATCATCGTCATCATCATCTTCCAATACCAGCAGCCTTTTGGCTATGGTTTTCACTGTTGTCTTCTTTTTTCTGATAATATTCCAAGGTAAATTTGGGATAAAAGTTGATTTTGCCATGCATATGGCATTTTATTTATAATCTTGCAACATGCAGGGATTTAGCATTTTCATTGTTACTCATGCTATCAGTTTTGTTTCCTAAGCCCAGCCATTCCAAAATTTAAGATTAGTACTTGAGTACTATGTATGGTGAATTGTGATAAACCTTCCATTTCAAAACAATGTTCTGTCAGATATTGAGACAATTGTTATCTTAATAGAATATTTGAACTGCTTTGACATGTTTTCACTTTTCTAGGAAATTTTGACCTACAATATAGAGCTTTTGTTTCCTTTTCCCTGTTATGTACTGTTTGTGGATTATTCTAATCAGATCATGTTTTGATTTTTTCTGTTATTTTAACTATGTTTGCTTGTATTTTCTAATCACTTTTTGCTTCTTCTGGGTCAATCTGCTTATTGTATATCTAAATAATTAGCTCAGTTTTTCCAACTAGTTGCTGAGTGAATTATGATCAATTAGTCACAGTTTTGCTTTCTCTTTCCGGAAAACTGGAATCATAAAGTTCCAATTTTCGCCTTTTCTCTTTGATGTGTTTATAATTGAGGGCAAAAGGGTTGTAAGTATGCAAGGTTACCAGTGGTTCAGGCTATGTTTGGTTTACCAATTGGCTTCCTTCAACTTAAGTTTGTCCAGTAAACTTAGTTTAATGATACTTTTGGTTTTCCTCAAAAGTATGTTTGCACACTTATTTGGTCTCAAACGAAGTTTCAACTGAAAGCAATATCAAGGTTGCGTTTGCAAACGTTAATCTAACGTGCACTCAGTTTCCTTTCATCTATATTTTGATAATACCATAACTTTCTTTAATTTTTATGGTCTAGAAACTCTCATAGTATTATGAATCAATAACCTATTACTTTTGGTGCAAATTACAAAGTAATGCAATATGCAAGAAGGGATCAAAATTTGAAGATATACCCAATGCTCATGTTTCTCTCATATTCTGACCAATGACAACATTTTAGCTTCCTCAATTTTTTTGTTTTAATTAGACTTTCCTTTTGCAGGCATGTCATCTGGAAAAAGCTCAGTGGCAAGTTTTCAGGGATCGCCTCTATCCACTGGAGGATCAGAGGGTGGTTTAATTTCAGTTCATTTCCAACAAAATCCTTTTGCAAGGGACTCAAACACAGAATCTCACGAGTAAGTTCAAATGCATGCCACACATTGTACCTCTCCTTTGGTTCATTTGTTCCCTTTTTTCTACCTCGTAAAAATACATTATTGGTTCAGATTTTCCCTAATATCAATTTTGCTTATTGATGGTGTTGGTACTTTGCAGGTTGGTACAGCAGGTAGCAGGTTCAGATTTGCCTGAAAAACTGAAGAGAGATTCAGGTTAATGCACTTCTATGACCAAAAAGAATATCATTGCCTATCTTTAACGAAGAAAAGATGGCACGTTGTTCTTCTGCTTCTCTGCTTCTCATATAAAGCTCCTTGTCTTGACTTTCACAATATTTATTTCTTCATATGTTGGTAATTTATCCCCTTTATGTATATTAATCAATGTTGGGGGTGAGTTAAATTACCATAACAGTGCTGCTACCGTTCCTCGTTGGCTTGCCAAACATGGAGATTTTGCGTTTGAAACCCGCGAACTACGATCCCAATTGTTACGTTCAGGTGTCTTTGAGTTATTACTTTAAGATAACTGGCATGTAACTTAGTGCTTGTTGTTACTAAAATTTTACGTACAATGAGCACATTTCAGAAAAAAGGGGCTTTCACTAATTACTTCTCTTGCCAGAAATGGAAAAATACTCATTCAGGCTAACCAATAAGGCTTGTGGTACTCTGAATTTTCAATTAAAAATAAGGTGTCAGATGTGATACCAATTTTGACTTCATTATTGTGCATGTGTGTGCAACAGCATGAACATGTGACATTGCTTCATCCAAAAAAGAACATTAAAAAAAGGTTTACCTTCGAATCGGAGACGTTTATCATGCTTCTAGTAAGTACACATTTAGGGTGGGGTTTTAAATTAGAAAATAGCTAATTATTATCGTACGAGCACTGATTTAAAATTAAAAATAAATTTTTTTTTAATAGAAAGGATAATAATATAATTTTTAATAAAAAATTTATATTTATTATTTTTTTTTAGCAAGCGTCTCAAGACTACTATACTAGTTAGCAATACCTTTTAGGTTAATGGCTGGAAATAAGGATGAGCAACATGTATTAATAAGGATGAGTGGTAAATGGAAACTTATAAAGTTAGTTTCCCAAAATCTTAAAATTTAAGTTTCTCAAAATTTTCAAAATACTTTAACCTATTTGTGGAAAACTCCTTTGTTGTAAGAAATATAAGAAATTGTAAAGAAAATGTAAAAGACCCAAGAGTCCATGAAAGGTTTATATTGGCTTTTTATAAGAAGAAATGAAAATAAATAAAAAATTAACAAAAAAATAACTGAAATATTTTTGTAGCGTGCAATATCTTCCTCTGAGGCGTGTGTGGGACCATTATCCACCAGCGGTAGTACCGAACGACTCTCCGGAAACTGGTCGGAGATATGTTATGCTATCCACAAACGAAGTCACTGTTAATTTAACATTATTAACTTCAATTTTTTAAATGCAAAAGGCCCATTTAATGTTTTTTAATTATCATATAATTAGAGTCTTTAATTTTAGAATTTTAAAATACTTTTACAAATTTTAGTCTTGTTGAACTGTCTAAAAAACTAATTTTTGATTTAAAATTGAGTATACTTATTGTTCTAGCCCTTTCCTAAGATAAAGGCTCGTTTGATTGAACTTTGTTAAAATAATTTTATAATGTTTTAATTTTTTTTTATTTCTACCGAAAATACTAAAACAGTTGTTTTTATATTTTTGTTTTTCGAAGTCTTTTTTTTTTCTTTAGAAAAAGAAATTTCTCAAACTGACCCTATTCTTTATATTTGCGTATCACACTATTCAAGAAAACAACTTAGGCCCCTGCACCCGCTCACTCTCCTACATTCATTTTCCCTTTGTTCAAGAACATGCAATAAATGAGGGGACTGACTAGCAATCAACCAAAAAATTATCGGTTAAAACTTAAATAATAAGTAACAGGAAGCAACCTGTTTGGCCTAGAGAACGAGATGCTCTAAAATTTGTTAGGTTCGACTCTCATACGAAACTTCCTCATATAGATAGGACATTGACACTTGTGACACCGCTCATTCTGTGCCAGAAGAAAATTCTCCATGAGTGAAACTCAATTCAATATATGCTAACAAAATTTCTTCCTCAAATCCCAATTTCATATTAGAATTATGAAATTATCCTGTTCCAACTTCCAAATCTGAGACAAACCTGCCAACTTGAATTATTTTTACACATAATGTAACTTAAAGATGATTACTCTGATACGTTATTATCACCTATGAAGGAAAGAGAAAAAGAGAGTAGGAAAAAAAGAATAAGAGAATTTGATTTATGTCCTAGGAGAGTTGCATTCATTTGCATCTAATACAACTTTGTTAGTGATGAAGCATAGAGGTGGTGAGAAGCATAGAGCTGCTTCAAAGTAGCCACGAAAAAGAACCATACATTATACATAATAAGAATAAGAGTACTGCTAGTGTGGTACCTAGAATAGAAGCAATGGGGTGAAGAAATCAACCGTTTAGCAGTAGTTTGATTATAGCCTGAGCGACGTTGACTAGCTTCTGCACAAAGTCGTTTCTGTCCCATAAGGGTGCCTGAGTGGCGGCAGAAAATTTCTTGTCACAGGTAGTGACTTCTTTGAGGGCAACAGATATGCAGTAACTGGCAAAGGCAAAACGGCCTTGGGTTATGGCATCAGCAGCCTGAGGGAGAATGTATTTGACGAGTGGGATGTAAGACTCGGCACAGAAAGCTAAGGCTTGCTCCAAGTCACGGTCTGAGGTGTGCTTGATGAGCCCCTCGATGTAACTTAGTGTGTCACTTGCATTTGCGACAATATTGTTAACCATCAAGAGGGCCACCCCTTTGAGATCGGGTTTTGGAGTCGAAGGGTTTGAGTGCAGGATCGAGCTGCAGAGGTCGTAGAAGGGTGTCTTTTTGCATATTTGCTCCACCAAATCGCCATTCCCATCGTTCCACGGGAAAGAGGGTTCGGATAGTGTCAAGTGAATACAAATAGAAGCTAGAAGAGTAATGTGAATTGCAAAACAAGACACACACCTTGAGATCCTCCTCATTTTCTCTCTTCTGATGGCCTAGCCTCGCTCTTGGCTGCTATTTTAGGTTCAAAAAATGATCATTTCCCCGTCCTTAAGAGGTACATGGGAACAGAGACAAGTGTTATATGTAATAATAAGGTTAAAAAAGGAAGACAGAAAAGTAAAAAAAAGGAAAAAAGAAAAGAAGACATAAAGTAGGCCTGTAGGTGTAAGAGCTATAGTGTAAAAAAATAGGATGGTTATGTTACCCTAGTTCCAGTTTCTGTAAACACTTGTCAACGGATTATATATATAGAGAATTTGTTGAGATTGAAGGATTGTTTTAAGTTTTTAATATTAATTTATTTTTAAATTTTTTTATAGAAAACTTTATTTTTTTATATGTAATTTTTTAAAATAAATTTATTTTTTAATAAAATTCTTTTTAAATGATTTCTTACATTAATTATTTTATTAAATTATTTTTAATTATTTTATAATAAATATTATAAATTAATAAGATAAAATACTTTTTTATATAAAAATTAAAAAATTAACATATATTAATTAATTAGATAAAAAATAATTAAGTAGAAAGAGTATATAATATGTCTTAATAATTTAAAAAAAATAATATAAATTATCAAAATATTTAGTGTTTTTAACCAAATTGACTAACTTTTTAACATAGAAATAATTGGGTAAAAGAACATTATATTTTAGGTTAAAAGTAGTAATTAATAGATAGACATGGTTTTTTAAGTATATGACTAAAAATGATTATTAAATTAGTGTGTATAAAATGATGTATAATAAAAAAATGTTAACCTCTTAAATGAATTATTATATCTTAAAAAAATTTATAGCTGAATGGTAGAGGATACTTATGTTAAAAAAATGAAGATTGTTAAAAGTTAATTTAGTGGTTAGATGTATTAAAAAAAATTGGAAATAGGGAAAAATAGTTGGACCCCTAAATGTCATTGTCGGTGTTTTTTTTTTTTATGTTACATGCATTTTGTAGTCTTTCTAGTTTTTACATTAAAAAATGGTGAGGTTTGTTGTTTACATATTGGTCTTTTAACCGTGGGCTACTACACGTTGTTTAAAGTTAATTCGGCCTTGGTTCACGGGTGTCTTATTCAGTTGGCTTTCTTTTATGTCCCCTACTTTACTGCAATACGCCAAATTTGAGAACTTTCTAGATGACGCTCTCTTCATTGAACCCTTCTTTTGGAACTAAAGAAAGAAGAGAGGGCTAACTACCACTGTTTTGCTAATGAGATTTCACTCATTCAAACAAATAATGCACCAAATATTTTTGTTTTTCAAAGATCAAAGCAGAATCATCAACTAGCGCACCAAAGACATATGCTAATTAACAAAAACTATCAACATTGTCGTGTTCTTCTCTCCTTGAGAGTTTCAATTCATGTTACTTCTAACACATTTAAACTATTTTCTTATTTAAAAGACACAATTATTTCAATAAAAGAAAGTCTATAATATACTCCATATTAAACTCTACCATCACTGAACTTCGGGAACAAATCTAATAGTAAAAAATTTAAATAATATATGTAAAGTTTTAAGTTTCAACCTTACTATCCATATTATATATTTTTATTTTATTAAAGAAAACTCTATCATAACTTTGGAAGTGGGGGCCAAAATTTGTAAGAAAGCTAGTATGTAGATTTCTTTGTGGTACATGGAATATTTGTCTGCCCTTCTGACATGGATTTCCTTCTTCTAGAGAGATATCATTTAGTAACAAAATTCCATGATTAAATGAATAACAACCGTATTTTTTAAGCTTAAAACAGAGTTATAAAAGAATTATTCAGTAACAAGCATAGCACAGTCTCGTGTATACACCCTCTTTTAACATAAAGAATTTATTTGCTTCCATGTTCCAACCTGATTGAAATTTCTCTCCTTATTTGTAACCAAAAAAAAAAGAGATAAGTAAGTCCTGAAAATTTTTATCCTTTAAAATATAGTTAGTAGTAATTGATTAAATATTCAAATTATTGAATAAAAATTATAGTTCATAAATTTTTAAATAATAAAAATTCATTATCCTCGTAATATATTCCATTTATAACTTTTCGCTTTCCAGCAACTAGTTTCATGCTGAGCATTTACTTTTTGTGGTAGAAGTAATTTTTAGTAAGTATACTTGATTCAGAAAAAAATTATCTTTAAACATAGATAATACATGTAGTTTATAAAAAAATAAATTATCTTCTGATATATCAATTCTTACCATATTTAAAATTAATGGAAGACTTGCAGATTAGAAAAGCAAATTGCATAATCGTGTTGGTCGGGTCACTCTTGCAAATTTTGTGTTAATCTGTTACCCCTACACACGTTATGCAGAACTTGTGACTCCCAAAAGGCACCTATGACAAAATTGATGTTACAATAAGAGAATTTATTTGGGGGCAAACCATTGGCATTGGGTTGACTGGTATTACTAAACACAAAAGCAAAGGTGGTTTGTGCCAATGCCGAGCCTTTTGCCATTTATCACAATATCCAGCTGACTTATAATGCTGATTATAAACATCTAAATTGCAAATCAGATTCTATTATTGCACTCGCTCCTAGATCTACAATTCCAACATATTCTAATGGAAGGAAACTCTTGTTGATTAACTAGCTAAGTTTGGTGCTACATCACAACAATTTGTGATTTGGGATTCATGCCCACCTCAAATAAATTATGTTATCCTAGAGAATGATTTAGGTGCTTATGTTCTTAGGTGGTAGCTCTGTTTCGCTTTTTTCATACTAATACAAAAACTTACAAGTTATAAACTATTGAAATATGCTAGTTTACCAAACACACGTTTAGAAAAAATAACTTACGTATTGAACCCGACAGAAATTTCAAATTCGTTTAAAAAAAAAAACAGAATAAGATATTCGCCTTTTGTAATATAAAAATTCACATTAATTTATAATTTTTTAAATAATGGTCATATTAATCTTTAAACAATATGATTGACATTTGTATTTTTTAAAGACTATTAGGAGGATTTATTAATTTTAATGACTTATTTGTTTATCATATTCTTTTTATAAACTTATTTAGCCATTTAACAGAAGAAGAAAAAACTTAAACTATTTTTCAACCTAAACGATTATTGTAGTGATGAGAATAAAATGAGGTATGGCGAGACAAATAATAGTTTTCCTACATATGTAGATATTTAAATGAGTATCCTTTAAATAAATATTTATAATATTTATATATATTTAGAAATATTCATAAGGATACGTGAATATTTGTTAAAATATAAAATTTTAAATAAAAAATTATAAAAATATATTTGAAACATATTATATAAAAGTAATTTTTTAAATATATATTTATATAAAACGATTTACTTGTTTATAATTAAATCTATTAAAATAATTTTAAAGTTAAAACATTCGTAATTATTTAATGGTTGACTTCATTTTCATAAAACAATTGCTTTCCCAATACATATATATTTGAATGAGTAATTTATTAATATAACTAAAAATCACGGCATGAGAATGAGAAAATAGCTAGAGCAATTGTCTAACAATGGCGGTTGCCACATTGGCGACATCACGCACATAATTATTCTCTGTTGTGAGTGGCGAATTCCGTTTGAAGCGGTGTTCACAAGAGGTAGCTTCAACAGCAGAATCAGTTAGCGCAGATTCTGCAAACTTGGGGTTTCCACGTTCCAAAGCCTGAGTAGCTTGAACTACATCACCTTCTAATATTGCTCTATACTTGTCAGAACATGAATCTATGGCCTCCTTTTCCCCACCCCTGCCGTGACGAAGTTGTTCAATTTTGTTTAATGTTACTTTTGCTTTGGTTGCAATCACATCGACGATGATTAGTGCCAGGTCTTTCAGATCAGCATTACGGCCACGGGGATCAGATTCAAGGAGTTTAACACACAGATTTGGATTCGGGGTTTGCTTGCAGGTTCTCTCTATGAGTTCCGCATTGTTTGGCTGCAAAACTCTACAGTCACATGCTGCCATTGAAATTATGGCCACAACAAGAATGTTGCATACTAGAGAGAGTTGCTTCGTGTTTGACATTTTTTGTTAGAATAATATGTGCAATGTGCAATCAACTGATCAATGGCACTTGTGCTGTGTTGAATTTCTTGCTCTTTCAACAATAAATAGAGGAATGTTTGCACAATATCTCATTAATTATAAGGCATATTCTGGCAATTATATCTTATCATATTATAACAAAATACAATAACGTTTCGACAAAAATTAACTACACAATTAAGGAAATATAATACAATAAGGCTTGAAAAAAAAAAACAACTAGCCGTTACTATGAAATATTAAGGAAATATTTTTCAAACAGTCAACCATAATTGAATCAATTAGTACAACATAAATTGACAAGCAATTAATTTCACTATCAAGTATTTGTTGTAATTTTATTTTTGGTATAATAAAATTTAGATTAGAAAAAAAAAAAGTATTTCCTTCTGAGGTGAAAACCACTTGTTTCAATCATAGATCATAATAAAATTTATGTATTTTTTATCAATTAGTAAGCACTGAAGATTCAATAAGATGTATTGATGTGCCAATTCTAATTGGTTATTGTTAGACTTTCTATTAAATTATTTTTGTTTAGATTATATATAAGTAATTAGATTTTACTATTTTTACTATTTATTATTGAAAAGATTTCTAAGAAACAAATTAGTTGTTAATAGTTTATGTAAATAATTGTTGGAAAAAAAATCAAACAACAAATTAATTCAAAATATTGAATAATTTAATTAATTGGTTAAAATAAAATATTTAAAAAATTATTTTATTATATACATTTTGCTATTTCTATTAGAAAAACTATAAAAAAATTAATTTGTTAATAATTTTTTATATAATTAAAGAAAAATTAAATCAAATCATTTAAATTAATTTATATAGTAAGATCATTTTGTATTAATAGTTAGGTTTGGTGTCACTTTTTTCTAGAGTTACGTCCTTTCATTTGATCATCTTAATATATATAGTATCAAATCATAATAGTGTAACTTACATCATTTAATAACCTTAAATAGAATTTGAATTTTATTTATTCAATTGTTAAATTAAAAGTCACATTTACCCATATCATATAGAAAAAATTTATATTAATTCAAAATTATATGATATTTCATCCATATCCATAAAAATTAACAAAATATACACATTTCAAAATACATTAAAATTTGGTGGAAAGAGAGGAGGGAATGTTAAGATAAATATGTAATAATCATTTGAGTTTGATGTAGGTTAGTGACTTACATACGGTTGTAAAATTATATCTCAAATGGAAGAGGATCAAATGAGACAAGTATAATTGTACAAAAGTTACATCAAATCTAAAACATTAATACAAAATGATCTTATCATTTATAATATTAATATATATATTAACTTTAACATATTTTGTGTATACCGATCAATTAAATTATGTAAATAATTGTTGACAAAAAAATCAAACAATAAATTAATTCAAATGAATGAATAAATTAATTAATTGATTAAAATAAAATATTTAAAAATTAATTTTACTATATACATTTTACTATTTTTATTGGAAAAACTATAAAAAAATAATTTAATAATTTTTTTATATAATTAAAAAAATTAAGTCAAATCAAATAATTTAATTTATAGTGTAAGATCATTTTGTATTAATAGTTTACATTTTGTGTCACTTCTAGAGTTACTGTGGTCTTGTTTGATCCTCCTAAATATAAGTATCAAATTATAATAGTGTAATCCACATCATTCAATAACCTTAAATACAATCTGAATTTTATTTATTAAATGGTCAAATTAAAAGTCATATTTACCTAAATCATATATACAAAATTTATATTAATTCAAAATTATATGATATCTCATCTAGGTTGATCAAAATTAATGGAATATACAAATTTCAAAATACATTAAAATTTGATGGGAAGAGAGGAAGGGATGTTTAGGTAAATGTGTATTAATCATTTAAATTTTTTGTTGGCTAGTGACTTACATATGGTGCAAAATTATTGTTAGAAAATCAGAAAAAATATCTGATGATACCACTTTTATATTTTAGAGTATCTTACATGATCTCTTAAGATTATTATTCTTTTATATTTTAGGATTAGTTCCTTATTTAATTAGGCATATCATATGCTATATATAGGGATATTATCTTCTCAAGTCAATAATGTTCATCAGAGCGAAAAAATCGTTGTTTCTATGAATTGAAGGTGTTCCTTGTCACATTCCAAACCTAACATAATTTTAATTTTTTTTCGTGCCTTTCTAGATTACATTCTGTCCCCAATGAGGTTGCACAAGCACGTATCCTCCGTTAAACGGCGACCCATTGTTCTTTATCTTGTATGTGCCACTACATTATTTTCCATCCTCTTCTTCTACATTCAATCTGCATTCTTCGTTGACTCCGTCTCTTCATATCGCAACTTTGAAACAATTCGCGTCTTATCTAACTTCCAATCCAATGTTCAACAATGTGTGGATAACGAGGGGCTTGGACTTACAACACATATTATTGACCATTGCAAATTTATCCTTAAATACCTCGAAGGTAATAACAACACTTGGTACAATGTGCAGTTTAGAAATTTGAGCCTTTGGAGTACAATTTTGACGTGTGTGAGACTATCCTATTTTAGGAATAGTATCGGAACATGACCATAGTATTGACTAGAGAGTATCTTAATGCTCGCCCTGGTGGTTAGGTGGATTATGCTGCACTAAGGATAGCACAATTGGGGACAAAGAGGTGCATGGATAAGACTCTTTGTGAGGAGAACCTCAATATATTATTACTTGCGAAGTCCCCATTTCTTCTACATTAGTTTCATACTCGTGTTGTTGTTGGAAATTCTAAGGACTTTCTGAAGACAAGATTCGAGGAAAAAATTGATAGTCATGATGGGGGAGTGGAATTACCATTGAAGTTTCCAAATGGGACTACAGTTACATGTTGTGCTTTTATATATGATAACTCATATGGTAAGAAGGTTAGTGTGGGGTCCTTAATGAATGAGGTTTTTGCTCCTCTGTTACCTATTGGCAACATTTACATGGAAGAGGTTTAAGTAAAGCTGGGGGAAGAATTATACTTCTCCATTGATTTTCAACACATTCCTTTTTATGCATCTCCATAGGAAGTATGGAATAAGCATTAGCACCCATAATGATTTTTTTCCTGTCATAAGTTCATATTTTTCCTTTTCTTTTATCATCAACATTTTCTTTTCTATTATTTTTTTCATAGAAAATTCACTATACAAGGCTTATATAAATCTTCTTCTTTCTCATTGGATTTTTTGATTTTGATATCTTCTCTCACTCCCATAACAATGTGAAAGCATAATTGATATAGCAAGGGAATGACTCAAGCCATCAACATTGGCGTTACATATACATAGGGAATCACAACAAGATTTATTGTGCACACCAACAATTTGATGAAAAATTTTGAATTCAATTAAGCTTTTGAACCATAAGTTTTCTATAATTGCGGTTGTGGTTTCTATTTTGCTCACGTGGTGTTTGTGAAATTTTCTTTTTGAAAACAGATTTGTATTGCAATGATTTCTTACAATTTTCTTTGGTAAAAGCTTCTCTATAGGGTGATTAAGCATTTGTTTAAGCTTCTATTAGAGATAATTACAAATTGATATATTTTTCTTTTATCTTGAGTGATTAAGTATTGTATTTGGCTTCTGCTCTTGATGGTTAAGCTTTGTAGCTTTTGCTTTATGATGGTTAAACATTTGTTCTTGGTTTGTTTCTATCTTTAGGTGGTGACTATGTTCTTACATATGAATCATATTAGTAGTGATTTCCTTCCTACCAATCATCATTCTTATGGACATTCTTTTCTCACACATGAATCATATTAGTGTGAACCTTTTTCTCATCGATGTTTATTTGAGTGCTAATTTTTTTTTCACTAACAATATTATTAATTTAAGGCTTCCAAATGTGTTTTTCAGAATTTGGACTTTACTTTGCTTGCCAAGAAATTTCTCTTTGCCTTATTGACATTCCAACTATTTTTGACTAAGGTATATTTCTAGCAACTTTCTCTGACTCCATCAGCATCCCTGAGTGGTTTGTTTCTATCTTTAGGTGGTGACTATGTTCTTACATATGAATCATATTAGTAGTGATTTCATTCCTACCAATCATCATTCTTATGAACATTCTTTTCTCACACATGAATCATATTAGTGTGAACCTTTTTCTCATCGATGATTATTTCAGTGCTGATTTTTTTTTCACTAACAATATTATTAATTTAAGGCTTCCAAATGTGTTTTTCAGAATTTGGACTTTACTTTGCTTGCCAAGAAATTTCTCTTTGCCTTATTGACATTCCAACTATTTTTGACTAAGGTATATTTCTAGCAACTTTCTCTGACTCCATCAGCATCCCTGAGTGGTTTGTTTCTATCTTTAGGTGGTGACTATGTTCTTACATGTGAATCATATTAGTAGTGATTTCATTCCTACCAATCATCATTCTTATGAACATTCTTTTCTCACACATGAATCATATTAGTGTGAACCTTTTTCTCATCGATGTTTATTTCAGTGCTGATTTCTTTTTCACTAACAATATTATTAATTTAAGGCTTCCAAATGTGTTTTTCAGAATTTAGACTTTACTTTGCTTGCCAAGAAATTTCTCTTTGCCTTATTGACATTCCAACTATTTTTGACTAAGGTATATTTCTAGCAACTTTCTCTGACTCCATCAGCATCCTTGAGTGGTTTGTTTCTATCTTTAGGTGGTGACTATGTTCTTACATATGAATCATATTAGTAGTGATTTCATTCCTACCAATCATCATTCTTATGAACATTCTTTTCTCACACATGAATCATATTAGTGTGAACCTTTTTCTCATCGATGTTTATTTCAGTGCTGATTTCTTTTTCACTAACAATATTATTAATTTAAGGCTTCCAAATGTGTTTTTCAGAATTTGGACTTTACTTTGCTTGCCAAGAAATTTCTCTTTGCCTTATTGACATTCCAACTATTTTTGACTAAGGTATATTTCTAGCAACTTTCTCTGACTTCATCAGCATCCCTGAGTTGCCTTTCAAATTATTGTTTTTGCGATAAAATTCAATTTTTATTTTTTCTCTTTATTTGTAAGGAAATAAATTTTTCTTCTTGAAACAAATTGAAAGTTTAGTAAGCTTAAACTTGAGGAGGAATGTTAGAAAATCAGAAAAATATCTAATGATATCACTTTTCCATTGTAGGACCCCAAATTGGTCCGACCCAGCATCAATCGACTCCAAGGCGACCCTGCCAGACAACAAGAAACTCAAAAGGGCCCCAAAGCTAGCCCAGCCCACTAAAGGAAGTACCTCCTTGCTCGGTCCGGGAAGGCCCCTACGATGAGGATCTCGAATCAAGCCCAATTGACCAAGACACGGCCCAGCTAGCCCAAAGAGGACCGAGAGGAGCCCAGAAATCCCAGCTCAGCGCTGACGAAGTCTTCCAGGTCAGTCGAATTAGAAACCTTAGTAGAGAATGCCATCTCACTGCACTCCAAGAAGTCTGAGTCGTTGGATTCCCCAAAACACTCGGGAAGCCCTTGATGAAGCCAGGATGGGGAGACGAGGGACCCACTGTCTCCAACAGATGGGATCCTCACCAATTGCAGCAAAGGAACGCGCCATGTCAGCCACTACTCGTGAAATACACCATGATTCTATGGAGAACGTGCCACGATTGAGGATGGGGTCCAACGAGAATCAGCATAAGAAGTGCCTCAACTAACTAACTGAATCAAGAGACTGAGGTGATACCACGTGGCAAGATCAAGCGCACCTTCACTACTCTCCCGAAGGCTATAAAAGGCTCCAGTGCAAAGAATTCGAGGAAAGAATCAAGGAGTACTGAAAGACTAGTGAAAGTGCTGAAGAAGTGTTGAACGACTAGCAGGAGAAGATTGTCGATCTCTGATTACGAGCGAAGAGCCAACTAGCTCTCTAGATACAAGGTAAGTTCTGTGGCTAACTCCAAGCATGCGGTAGACACCACCTCTCCCCATCCAAGTTCCATCACACTTCAGATGGCAAACATGTAGCTAGCTTAACTCAAACTAGGTCCACCACACTTCAGATGGCAAGCATGTAGCTAGCCTAACTCAAACCAAGTCCATCACACTTCAAGTGGCAAGCATGTAACTAGCCTAATTCAAGCCGAGTCCATTACACGTCAGATAACCAACATGCAACCCACCTAAGTTTGGGTCCGAGTCGATCCCGATCTCATGATCATGACATATCATGCATTCCACCTGACTCTAGGTCAGTAGGCACGTGTTCGAGTTAACCTAGCATACAAACACTCATAAACTCCATTCAACCCCAAGATGGGACGCCTAATGCATAGTCTTACCTCTGAATTCAAACCTTTGGGGATGAACGTCCAAGAGAAAGTTCAACCCGGTTATCTAAAGTGTAATGGGCTCGGCTTGAATTAGGCTAGCTACATACTTGCCACCTGAAGTGTGAAGGACTTGGTTTGAGTTAGGCTAGCTACATGCTTGCCATCTGAAGTGTGGTGGACCCGATTTGAGTTAGGCTAGCTACATGCTTGCCATCTGAAGTGTGATAGAACTCGGATGGGGAGAGGTGGTGTATATCACATGCTTGGAGTTAGCCAAAGAACTTACCTAGTATCTAGAGAGCTTGTTGGCTCTTCGCTCGAAATCGGAGATCAACGATCTTCTCCTGCCAACCATTCAACACTTCTTCAGCACTTTTGCTAGTCTTTCTGTACTCCTTGATTCTTTCCTCGAACTCTTCGCGCTAGAGCCTTTTATAGCCTTCGGGGGAGTAGTGAAGACGCGCTTGATCTTGTCATGTGGTATCACCTCAGCCTCTTGATTCAGTCAGTTAGCTGAGACACTTCCTATGCTGATTCTCGTTGGACCCCTTTTATAGCCTTCGGGAGAGTAGTGAAGGCGTGCTTGATCTTGCCACGTGGTATCACCTCAGCCTCTTGATTCAGTCAGTTAGCCGAGACACTTCCTACGCTGATTCAGTCAGTAGTGAAGGTTCACACTAATATGATTCATGTCTAAGAAAAGAATGTCCATAAGAATGATGATTGGTAGGAATGAAATCATTACTAATATGATTCAGATGTAAGAACATAGTCACCACCTAAAGATAGAAACAAACTAAGAACAAATGTTTAACCATCATAAAGAAAAAGCAACAAAGTTTAACAATCAAGAGCAGAAGCCAAATACAAAACTTAATCACTTAAGACAAAAGAAAAATATATCAATGTGTAATTATCTCTAATAGGAGCTTAAACAAATGTTTAACCACCCTATAGAGAAGCTTTCACCAAAGAAAATTGCAAGAAATCATTGCAATACAAATTTGTTTTCAAAAAGAAAATTTTACAAACACCATATGAGCAAAGTAGAAATCACAACTGCAACTACAACAAACTTATGGTTAAAAAGCCTAACTGAATTCAAAATATTTCATCAAATTGTTGGTGTGCGCAATAGATCTTGTTGTGATTCCCTATGTATATGTAGCGCCAATGTTGATGACTTGAGTCATTCCTTTGCCATATCAATTATGCTTTCACATTGTTATGGGAGTGAGAGAAGATATCAAAATTAAAAAATTCAATGAGAAAGAAGAAGATTCATATAAGGTTTGTATAGTGAATTTTCTATGGAAAAATAATAGAAATGAAAATGTTGATGATAACAAAAAAAGAAAAAGAAAAATATGAACTTGCAGCAGAAAAAAAATCATTATGGGTGCTAATGCTTATTCCATACTTCTTATGGAGATGCACCAAAAGAAATGTGTTGAAAACCAATGGAGAAGTATAATTCTTCCCCCAGCTTTACTTAAACCTCTTCCATGTAAATGTTGCCAATAGGTAACAGAGGAGCAAAGACCTCATTCATTAAGGACCCCACACTAACCTTCTTACCAGATGAGCTATCATATATAAAAGCACAACATGTAACTGGTGTAGTCCCATTTGGAAACTTCAATGGTAATTCCACTCCCCCATCATGACTATCAATTTTTTCCTCGAATCTTGTCTTCAGAAAGTCCTTAGAATTTCCAACAACAACACGAGTATGAAACTAATGTAGAAGAAATGGGGACTTCGCAAGTAATAATATATTGAGGTTCTCCTCACAAAGAGTCTTATCCATGCACCTCTTTGTCCCCAATTGTGCTATCCTTAGTGCAGCATAATCCACCTAACCACCAGGGCGAGCATTAAGATACTCTCTGGTCAATACTATGGTCATGTTCCGATACTATTCCTAAAATAGGATAGTGTCACACACGTCAAAATTGTACTCCAAAGGCTCAAATTTCTAAACTGCACATTGTACCAAGTGTTGTTATTACCTTCGAGGTATTTAAGGATAAATTTGCAATGGTCAATAATATGTGTTGTGAGTCCAAGCCCCTCGTTATCCACACATTGTTGAACATTGGATTGGAAGTTAGATAAGACACGAATTGTTTCAAAGTTGCGATATGAAGAGACGGAGTCAACGAAGAATGCAGATTGAATGTAGAAGAAGAGGATGGAAAATAATGTAGTGGCACATACAAGATAAAGAACAATGGGTCGCCGTTTAACGGAGGATACGTGCTTGTGCAACCTCATTGGGGACAGAATGTAATCTAGAAAGGCACGAAAAAAAATTAAAATTATGTTAGGTTTGGAATGTGACAAGGAACACCTTCAATTCATAGAAACAACGATTTTCGCTCTGATGAACATTATTGACTTGAGAAGATAATATCCCTATATATAGCATATGATATGCCTAATTAAATAAGGAACTAATCCTAAAATATAAAAGAATAATAATCTTAAGAGATCATGTAAGATACTCTAAAATATAAAAGTGGTATCATCAGATATTTTTTCTGATTTTCTAACAATAATTTTGCACCATATGTAAGTCACTAGCCAACAAAAAATTTAAATGATTAATACACATTTACCTAAACATCCCTTCCTCTCTTCCCATCAAATTTTAATGTATTTTGAAATTTGTATATTCCATTAATTTTGATCAACCTAGATGAGATATCATATAATTTTGAATTAATATAAATTTTGTATATATGATTTAGGTAAATATGACTTTTAATTTGACCATTTAATAAATAAAATTCAGATTGTATTTAAGGTTATTGAATGATGTGGATTACACTATTATAATTTGATACTTATATTTAGGAGGATCAAACAAGACCACAGTAACTCTAGAAGTGACACAAAATGTAAACTATTAATACAAAATGATCTTACACTATAAATTAAATTATTTGATTTGACTTAATTTTTTTAATTATATAAAAAAATTATTAAATTATTTTTTTATAGTTTTTCCAATAAAAATAGTAAAATGTATATAGTAAAATTAATTTTTAAATATTTTATTTTAATCAATTAATTAATTTATTCATTCATTTGAATTAATTTATTGTTTGATTTTTTGTCAACAATTATTTACATAATTTAATTGATCGGTATACACAAAATATGTTAAAGTTAATATATATATTAATATTATAAATGATAAGATCATTTTGTATTAATGTTTTAGATTTGATGTAACTTTTGTACAATTATACTTGTCTCATTTGATCCTCTTCCATTTGAGATATAATTTTACACCGTATGTAAGTCACTAACCTACATCAAACTCAAATGATTATTACATATTTATCTTAACATTCCCTCCTCTCTTTCCACCAAATTTTAATGTATTTTGAAATGTGTATATTTTGTTAATTTTTATGGATATGGATGAAATATCATATAATTTTGAATTAATATAAATTTTTTCTATATGATATGGGTAAATGTGACTTTTAATTTAACAATTGAATAAATAAAATTCAAATTCTATTTAAGGTTATTAAATGATGTAAGTTACACTATTATGATTTGATACTATATATATTAAGATGATCAAATGAAAGGACGTAACTCTAGAAAAAAGTGACACCAAACCTAACTATTAATACAAAATGATCTTACTATATAAATTAATTTAAATGATTTGATTTAATTTTTCTTTAATTATATAAAAAAATTATTAACAAATTAATTTTTTTTATAGTTTTTCTAATAGAAATAGCAAAATGTATATAATAAAATAATTTTTTAAATATTTTATTTTAACCAATTAATTAAATTATTCAATATTTTGAATTAATTTGTTGTTTGATTTTTTTTCCAACAATTATTTACATAAACTATTAACAACTAATTTGTTTCTTAGAAATCTTTTCAATAATAAATAGTAAAAATAGTAAAATCTAATTACTTATATATAATCTAAACAAAAATAATTTAATAGAAAGTCTAACAATAACCAATTAGAATTGGCACATCAATACATCTTATTGAATCTTCAGTGCTTACTAATTGATAAAAAATACATAAATTTTATTATGATCTATGATTGAAACAAGTGGTTTTCACCTCAGAAGGAAATACTTTTTTTTTTCTAATCTAAATTTTATTATACCAAAAATAAAATTACAACAAATACTTGATAGTGAAATTAATTGCTTGTCAATTTATGTTGTACTAATTGATTCAATTATGGTTGACTGTTTGAAAAATATTTCCTTAATATTTCATAGTAACGGCTAGTTGTTTTTTTTTTTCAAGCCTTATTGTATTATATTTCCTTAATTGTGTAGTTAATTTTTGTCGAAACGTTATTGTATTTTGTTATAATATGATAAGATATAATTGCCAGAATATGCCTTATAATTAATGAGATATTGTGCAAACATTCCTCTATTTATTGTTGAAAGAGCAAGAAATTCAACACAGCACAAGTGCCATTGATCAGTTGATTGCACATTGCACATATTATTCTAACAAAAAATGTCAAACACGAAGCAACTCTCTCTAGTATGCAACATTCTTGTTGTGGCCATAATTTCAATGGCAGCATGTGACTGTAGAGTTTTGCAGCCAAACAATGCGGAACTCATAGAGAGAACCTGCAAGCAAACCCCGAATCCAAATCTGTGTGTTAAACTCCTTGAATCTGATCCCCGTGGCCGTAATGCTGATCTGAAAGACCTGGCACTAATCATCGTCGATGTGATTGCAACCAAAGCAAAAGTAACATTAAACAAAATTGAACAACTTCGTCACGGCAGGGGTGGGGAAAAGGAGGCCATAGATTCATGTTCTGACAAGTATAGAGCAATATTAGAAGGTGATGTAGTTCAAGCCACTCAGGCTTTGGAACGTGGAAACCCCAAGTTTGCGGAATCTGCACTAACTGATTCTGCTGTTGAGGCTACCTCTTGTGAGCACCGCTTCAAACAGAATTCGCCACTCACAACAGAGAATAATTATGTGCGTGATGTCGCCAATGTGGCAACCGCCATTGTTAGACAATTGCTCTAGCTATTTTCTCATTCTCATGCCGTGATTTTTAGTTATATTAATAAATTACTCATTCAAATATATATGTATTGGGAAAGCAATTGTTTTATGAAAATGAAGTCAACCATTAAATAATTACGAATGTTTTAACTTTAAAATTATTTTAATAGATTTAATTATAAACAAGTAAATCGTTTTATATAAATATATATTTAAAAAATTACTTTTATATAATATGTTTCAAATATATTTTTATAATTTTTTATTTAAAATTTTATATTTTAACAAATATCCATGAATAGTTATGAATATTTCTAAGTATATATAAATATTGTAGATATTTATTTAAAGGATACTCGTTTAAACTACACATATAGAAAAATTATTAGTCTTCTCACCCTACAATGATAGTTTAGAATGAAAAATAATTTAAGTTTTTTCTTCTTATGGTAAATGGTTAAATAAGTTTATAAAAAAATTATGATAAACAAATCAGTCATTAAAAAATAATAAACTCTCGTAATAGTTTTTAAAAAATGCAAATGTCAATCATATTGTTTAAAGATTAATATGACCATTATTTTAAAAAATTAAAAATTAATGTGAATTTTTATATTACAAAAGACTAATATATTATTCTATGGTATTTTTTAAAAATGAATTTGAAATATCACTCCCAATTTCTTACTTAAACAAAAATAATTTAAATATGTACATAATTGTTGCAACAAAAATAAAATAATAAATTAATTAAAATATTTTAATAAATTGATTAAAGTGAAAATTTAATTAAGTTATTTCAATAAAATATTCTAAAATTAATTTTATTATATTTATTTTACTATTTATTGTGAAAAAATTATTTTGTTAATACATTTAATAAATAATTAAAGTAGAAAGTTAAATTAATCAAATGATCAATTAAATTAAATTAAATAATTTAATTGATTGATTAAAGTTAATTGATTGATAGATAAAAAATACATTAATGTTAATATATATATATAGATTTTATAGATCATAAGATTATTTTTTATTAATGTTTTAGATTTGACAGGGAATTCAGTAGCGTGGGCTGCAATAAGAGCTCGATGTCATTTTGTTAATAAAAAAGGCTCGGTGGTTGGCGGCTCTTCAAGAATGTATAACATCACTTTTGTAGATTTATACTTGTCTCATTTGATCCTTCTTCCATTTGAGATATATAATTGTTGAAAAGTGATGGACTTGGTTTGAGTTAGGCTAGCTACATGCTTGCCATCTGAAGTGTGGTGGACCAGGTTTGAGTTAGGCTAGCTACATGCTTGCCATCTGAAGTGTGATGGAACTCGGATGGGGAGAGGTGGTGTCTATGGCATGCTTAGAGTTAGCCAGAGAACTTACCTGGTATCAGAGAGCTTGTTGGCTCTTCGCTCGTAATCAGAGATCGATGATCTTCTCCTGCCAGTCATTCCACACTTCTTCAGCACTTTCGCTAGTCTTTCTGTACTCCTTGATTCTTTCCTTGAACTCTTCGTGCTGGAGCCTTTTATAGCCTTCGAGAGAGTAGTGAAGGCGCGCTTGATCTTTCCACATGGTATCAACTCAACCTCTTGATTCAGTCAGCTAGCTGAGGCACTTCCTATTCTAATTCTCATTGGACCCCTTTTATAGCCTTCGAGAGAGTAGTGAAGACACACTTGATCTTGCCACGTGGTATCACCTCAACATCTTGATTCAGTCAGTTAGCTGAGGCACTTCCTATGCTGATTCAATCAGTTAGCTGAGGCACTTCCTATACATAATTGTTGCAACAAAAATAAAATAATAAATTAATTTAAGTGAAAAAATTAATTAAGTTATTTCAATAAAATATTTTAAAATTAATTTTATTATATTTATTTTACTGTTTATTATGAAAAAAATTATTTTGTTAATACATTTCATAAATAATTAAAGTAGAAAGTTAAATTAATCAAATGATCAATTAAATTAAATTAAATAATTTAATTGATTGATTAAAGTTAATTGATTGATAGATAGAAAATACATTGACGATATATATATATATATATATATATATATATATATATATATATATATATATATATATATATATATATATATATATATATATATATATATATATATATATATCATAAGATTATTTTTATTAATCTTTTAGATTTGGCTGAGGTGATAACACTTATTAAAATAAAATATTTAAAAAATAATTTTATTATATACATTTTGCTATTTTTATTAAAAAACTATAAAAAAAATTAATTTGTTAATAATTTTTTATATAATTAAAAAAAATTAAATCAAATCAAATAATTTAATTTATATCATTAGATTATTTTTTATTAATAGTTTAGATTTGGTATCACTTTTTTTCTAGATAAAGACACGTTTCATTTGACCCTCCTAATTCAGTATCAAATCACAATAGTGTAACTTAAGTCACTTGATAACCTTAAATAGAATATGAATTGTATTTATTCAACTATTAAATTGAAAGTCACATTTACCTAAATCATATTTACAAAATTTATATTAATTCAAAACTAAATGATAACTCATCCATATTATTCAAAATCAACGAAATATACACTTATCAAAATACATTAAAATTTTGTGGGAAGAGAGGATGGGATTTTAAGATAAATGTGTATTAATTATTTAAATTTGGTGTTGGTCAGTGACTTACATATAGTGTAAAATTTATCTCAAATGAAAGAGGGATCAAATAAGACAAGTGTAATTCTACAAAAGTTACAACAAATCTAAAATATTAATACAAAATGATCTTATGATTTATAATATATATATATATATATATATATATATATATAACTTTAACCTATTTTGTGGCTATCTATCAATTGATTTTAATCAATCAATTAAATTATTAGATTTAATTTAATTGATCATTTGATTGATTTAACTTTTTCCTTTAATTATTTATGAAATGTATTAATAAAATAAATTTTCAATAATAAATAGTAAAATAAATATAATAAAATTAATTTTAAAATATTTTATTGTAATAATTTAATTGATTTTTCACTAAAATTAATTTATTATAACATTTTAATTAATTTACTATTTTATTCTTTCCAACAATTATGTACAATCTTAAATTATTTTGGTTTAGATTATATAAATAATTAGTTTTTTTAATTTATAAAAATATGAAATGTTTAAAAATAATATTTATTGAAACACAAAATTATTATTTTTTTAATTTGTGAAATAATAAAATATAAAGAATGAAAAGAAATGAAATTATGACCTTATTTATTTTTATTAAAGAAATAAAATATTTTAAAGTATAATGTTTTAAATAAGAAGAATACAATAATTTTAAAAATAAAAATTAAATATCAATACTATATATTAAAAAATTATAATCTAATTTTAGTCTGAAAAATTAATGAACGACAATTCTTAAACTAATCACACATAATAATAAATAGTAAAATATATACAATAACATTAATTTTAAAATATTTAATGGAAAGATTAATTAGTTTATTAAATAATTTGAAGTAATTTATTAAATAATTTGAATTAATTTTATAATAACATTAATTTAAAAAAAAACTTAATCAACAATGATTTTTGAGCTAATCACACAAAATATTCCCTAAATGTGTGATTACCTCGATTTTTAATCTAATTCTTCTTCTTTAAAATTATTTACTTTAAAATATTTCTTTTCTTTAATACAAACAAATGGCAAAATAATTTCGTTTTTCATTCATTATTTTTTATTATTTTATAGGTTGTAAAAGTAATAATTTTCTGTCTTTTAATAAATATTTTGAAACATTTTATTCTTTTTAAAATATTATAAAAGATAATTATTTATATAATTTGGACCAAAATAATTTAAGAACAAGTCAAAATATATACTTTCACTATTTATTACTAAAAATATTTTGAAAAAACAAATTTACTTGTTAATAATTTCTATAAATAATTTTTTGAAAAAGAATAATTACACAATAAATTAATTAAAATAATTTAATAAATCAATTTAAATTAATAAAAAAATTTATTTATTTAGTTAAAATATTTTCTAAAATTAATCTTATTATATATTACTATTTGATTGAATAATTTATAAAAAAAATTATTAATATTTTTTATAAATAATTAATGTAGCAAGTTAAATCAAACAAATAATCAATTATACCGAATCAAATGATTGATTTCAAAAATATGTGAACTTTTATATTATAAATCGTAAAATAATTTTTGCATTAATTATTCTATCTTAGATAACTCTTTTAAAATTAGAACTGGTTTTATTCGTCCTCCTCTAATTCAGGTTTTGTAATATTATTTAGTAAATAATAATTAGAAAGTATTTCATGTTTCTCTCTCACTCACATATATATATATAAAATATTAATTTAATAGAAAAATAATTTATTAATATTATTAATATACCACTATGAGGAATACTACTTCAAGTTTGATTTCCATTTAAGGAAATACCACTTTGAGGTGCAGATGGATAATTCCTCTTTCTCTTGGAATTCAAAAACAAAATGCCTCCAGATCCCCATATCCTTAGACTAAAGGATTGGTTATCTCGATATGATTTTTCAGTAAAACATATAAAGGAAAAACAAAACTTGATTCCAGATTTTTTATCCAGACCCGAAAAGACTATTCTGATGATCACTTCCACTCATAGTTTTCCCATTATTTTCATGGTGAAACCATCATCAAAAAGGAAAATTTCATGGGAAACCTTCAAACTTTTTATTTTGAAAAGTTTCAAAAATCTAAAATAATTTAAAGAATATTAGCATGATATTTAAATTGTACATATTTAGTTATGCCTAAAATTTATTAAATTTTTTAAAAATAAATAAATAAATTTTAACCTTTTAAATAATGACAAGTTAAAGAGTGAGAAATATTGATAAAAGTATTGATGTTAAATAACTTATATACAAATACAAATATTAATAATTATTTAATAAATCATTTATCCAAGGATAAAAAAAATTGAACCCGACGTGAATCGAACACGCAACCTTCTGATCTGGAGTCAGACGCGCTACCATTGCGCCACGGATCCACCACTTTATTTGTTACTTAATAAAATATATAAATATTTTATAATTCCTTGACCCAACTAAAAAATTGGAAGTGAAATTTCAAACTCATTTTTAAAAAATACCATATAATAATATATTAGTCTTTTGTAATATAAGAAATTCACATTAATTTTTAATTTTTTAAAATATTGGTCATATTAATCTTTAAATAATATGATTGACATTGGTATTTTTTTAAAGACTAAGACAAAATTTTATCATTTTTAATTACTAATTTGTTTACCATTAATTTTTTTTTATAAACTTATCTAGCCATTTACAAGAAAAAAAGAAAAACTTAATCAATTATTTTCCAACCTAAATCAGCATTGTAGTGATGACAATGAAATGAGGTAGAATGAGACGAATAATACTTTTGCTATACTTGTAGGTATTTAACCGAGTAAATACTTAAACGGATATCCTTTAAATAGACCTTTACACTTTTTATATATACTTACAAATATTCATAAGCATTTATAGATATTTATTAAAATATAAAATTTTAAATAAAAATTACAAAAAATATTTTTGAAATTGAAATATATATTTATACAAAGCAATTTACTTTTTTTATAATTAAATATATTCAAATAATTCTAAAGTGCAAACATTCTTGTAAACTCAATCCTGGACTTCATTTTTATAAAATAATTGCTCTTCCAATAGTCATATATTTGAATGATTAATTTATTAATATAACTAAAAATTCATGACATGAGAATGAAATAGTAACTAGAGCAATAGTCTAACTATGGCGGCTGCAACATTGGCAACATCCCGCATAGAATTGTTCTCTTTAGTGAGTGGGGATTTTAGTTTGAAGCCATGTTCACAAGAGGTAGCCTCAACAACAGAATCAGTTAGTGCAGATTCTGCAAACTTGGGGTTTCCACGTTGCAAAGCCTGAGTAGCTTGAACTACATCACCATCAAATATGGCTCTGTAATCATCAGAACATGAATCTAAGGCATCCTTTTCCACACCCCCGTGGTTAATAAGTTTTTGGATTTTGTTCATTGTTACATTTGCTTTGGCTGCAATCACATCAACCATGATTAGTGCCAGGCCTCTCACATCAGCATGGCGGCTACGAGGGTCAGATGTAAGGAGTTGAAAACACAGATTCGGAATCGGAGTTTTATTGCACGTTCTTTTTATGAGTCCCACATCGTTTGGCTGCAACTCTTTGCAGTCACATGCTGCCATTGAAATTATGAACACAACAAGAATGTTGCATATTAGAGAGAGGTGCTTCATGTTTGGCATCTTTAGTAGAATAAGATGTGCAATGACTAGTCAACTGATCAAGGGTAGTTGTGTTGTGTGGAACTTCTTATTCTTTCCTCAATAAATAGAGGATTGACTGCACAATATCAATTACAGGACATGTTCTTGCAAGTATATTAAATCATATTATAATAAAATACAATAATGAAAAAAAAATAACTACATTTTAAGCATAAAAAAATTAACTACGTTTTGAAAAAATACAATAATGATTGGAAAAAAATTAACTACGTTTTACTAAAATACAATAACTCTTGGAAAAAAAATTAATTACGATTTTAATAAAATACAATAACGCTTTGAAAAAAAATTAACTACGCTGTTACCTATTAAATATCAAGGAAATTTTCTTCAAACAATCCACCATAAATGAATCAATTAATACAACATAATTTAATAAGTAATTAACTACCCTGTCAAGTATTGGTTGTTATTTTATTTTTGGTATAATAAAAGTTTAGATTAGAAAAAAAGTATCCCTTATAATGTGAAGACCACTTATCTCATCCATAATTCATAATAAATTTTATATATTATTTATTAATTAGTAACCACGCAGAAGAATTTATGTATCAATTCCTGTGAGTTATAGTTTGACTTTCTATTAATTATTTTTGTTCAGATTATATAAGTAATTAATTTTTACTATTTTTTATTGCAAAGATTTGTAAAAAAACAAATTAATTGTTAATAATTTATGTAATAAATTTTTGAAAAAAAATCAAACAACAAATTAATTCAAATGATTAAATAAATTAAATAATTTTTTAAAATAAAATATACAAAAATTAATTTTATTATATACATTTTACTATTTTATGGGAAAAACTATATAAAAATTAATTTGTTTATAATTTTTGTATAAAATTAAAGGAAAAAATTAAATCAATCAAATAATTAATTAAATTAAATTTTTTATATGTAAAATTACTTTGTATTAATGATTTAAATTTAGTGTGACTGTTTTTTTTATAGAATTACCCTATTACCCTATTGTGATTTTGACTTTCTTCAAATAACAGTATCATAACTAACCCCATTCAATAATCTTAAATAAAATTATTCAACGGTCAAATAGAAAGTGATATTTATCTAAATCATATATATAAAATTTATATTAATTCAAAATTATATGATATCTTATTTATTTTAATTAAAATTAACAATATATATATATATATATTTCAAAATACATTAAAATTTGGTAGGAAGAGAAGAGAAGATATTAAGATAAATATGTAATAGTCATTTAAATAAATAAATTAATTTTTCACTTAAATGAATTTATTAAAATATTTTAATTAATTTACTATTTGAGTTTTTTGCAACAATTATTTACATACTTAAATTATTTTTGTTTACATTATATAAATAATTAGTGTTTTTAATTTATAAAAAATATGAAATGTTTTAAAATAAAATTATTAAAAGACACAAAATTATTATTTTTAATTTTTGAAATAATAAAATATAAATAATGAAAATAAATGAAATTATATCCTTATTTACTTGTATTAAAAAATAAATTATTTTAAAGTAAAATATTTTAAATAAGAAGAATATAATAATTTTTAAAAATTAAAAATAAATATCAATATTATATATTTAAAATTTTTAGAATCTAATTTTAGTGCATAAAACTTTGTAACATCCTAAAATTTATTTAATTATTTTTAGAAATAAATTTCATTATTATTATTATCAATTTTATTTTAATTATTAATTACTGCAGGAAATTATTTTATTAAATAATTGCATTTTGAAACTGAAATGTTATTATTATTATTATTATTTTTAATGATGGCAGAAAATTAATTTAGTACTTAAATATTTACATTTAATTTTATTTTAATAGATGAGTTAATGATTTTATAAACTGATGAGACATTCATCTGAATTATTTTCATTTATTAATTTAATTAATGGGGGCTGACGGGTCAGGGTTGACCTGAGCTAGTTAGAATATTAGATAGGGGTAATCAGTTTATCCCAATTGGTATTTTGCGTATTAGACGGCCAGACCTATAAGAGAGAGAGCGCAGATCTGCAAGGAGGAGAGGCTAGGGTTCTCAAAGCTGTATCATGGGTTTGGCCATATGTGAATGCGGGAGTGTAAGGGTAGTGAGGGCAATCCCTAAGTCCCTCTAGAATCTAAATTCGCATATTTGTTTGGTTATTAGGTTCTAAAAAAAAGAATAATACTTTAATCGGTAGAAAAGATTCATCAATGTGTTATGTGATTTTTGTTGATTTAATTGATAATTTAATCGATTGCATTTTGTGAAAGGTGTTAGTCTATAATTATATATGGAGTAGATATAATTATTGAAGTATGGAAATATGTGATTATTCGGTATGTATCGTTGTCTATCATGCAGTTATGAATTGTAAATGTATGTGATGTTGCCATGATTGATTGAAGAATATTAGTTATGTGTTCTTATAAATGATTTATGATAATGATGGCTAAATTGATATGATTTTGGTATGATTATGGAATGTGTGAATAATGTGTGAATAATGTATGAATCATGGAATGAGAACGTGGATGAGAATGCATTGAGATGCATGAGAAGCCATACGTGATTATAATACCCTGGCCATATGTGGTGTTTAATAGGAGACTCTAGCCAGCCAAAAGTGGTGTTTAACAAAGTGGACTAATGATGGGGGACATTCATATGCATGGGCCATAGGTGGTGTTTAACCATACTACACACCGGTCATAGGTGGTGTTTAACGGTTGTGTCGAATGTTTTCGCAAGGGCCATAGGTGGTGTTTAATTGTGCGACACACTGGCCATAAGTGGTATTTAACAGTGTGGCCATCAATAGCGATAACTAAGGGAATTGAAGAGGTCCATCCATGATCTGGAGTTCCGAATCGAGACTCTTAGGTGTGGTGATTGACATATGCATTGTACGAGCATGTGCATGTTGTAAACATGATTGATTATGAATGTGATGGAACTTGTGATTGATATATGAGGATTTGTGAGCTGTTAGTAATTGAGTACGATAATAGTTGAGATTTGGGGTACTATCTGCATTTATATATGATTGAATGTTATTTCTCACTGTACTGTCTGTCTTGTGGTTTCTTTTAGGTAATGTTGAGGGCACTCATGGTGCCGAGTTTTGAAGGAGCGGGGTCTTACTTTGATTAGTGTGACATCGGGGCTTTGGAACTTAGAATAGTTGTTCTATGTCTTTTGTTGTTTAAAGAGCTTATTTTGAAGATCATAATGACTTTATTTTTCAATTATAATATTTAGATTTAAAATCTTTTTGAAAACTTTGTACCTACTTGTTTAATAACTGAACCTTTTATCCTTAATATGAATTGAGTTACTTTGATTTTAACTATTATCTTGTCTTCCTTTTTATTTACATTATTATTTTAATCTAAGTATTCAGGTAGAAGAATTTTAGTGAATAAAACTTAATGAACAACAATTTTTAAAAACTAATCACACACAATAATAAATAATAAAAATATATAATAACATTAATTTTTAAATATTTAATGGCCAAAGTCAATAAATTTTATAACTTAAATTAATTTATTAAATAATTTAAATTTATTTGTTGTTTGATTATCTTCTTGCAAGAATTATTTACATAAATTACTAACAAATTAGTTCTTTTACAAATCTTTTAAGTAATAAATAGTAAAAATATATATGTTTACTTGCGTTCTAATTTTTTTTATATTATATAAATAATTATTTTGTATAGTTTATAAATAATTATTTTTTATAGTTTATAAATAATTATTTTTTATAGTTTATAAATAATTATTTTTTATAGTTTATAAAAAGAAATACGAATATAATAATTTAAAGTAAAATCTTATAGACAAAAAGAACATAATAATTTTTATAAGGTAAAAATTAAATATCAATACTATATATTTTAATTGTTTAGAATCTAATTTTAATGTATAAAACTTAATCAACAATTATTTATAAGCTAATGACATAAAATATTCCTTAAAAGTGTGATTACATGGTTTTTAATTTAATTCTTCTTTAAAATAATTTACTTTAAAATATTTATTTTCTTTATTACAATAAAATAAAAAAATAATTTCCTTCTTTATTCTTTATTTTTTTTTATTATTTCATATGTTAAAAAAATAATTTTTTGACTTTTAATAAATATTATTTTGAAACATTTTATCCTTTTTTATATAATATAAAAGATAATTATTTATATAATTTTGACCATAATTTTAAGAACTTAAGTCAAAATATATACTTTTATTATTTATTACACTATATTATAAGTCAATAGTGCTTTATTGGGTAGTTGTTTTTATAAACAAAAAGATGAAATTAAATTAAAAAATTTAGATTAAAACAATTCAAGAAAATTATACTAAGTGATTACATTTGTTATAAAATGAGACAATACCTTTATTTAGAAAAACAATTATAAAGTATTAAATCTAAAATGTATGAAAATTAATTCAAAACATTGTAAAGATTAAATAGTTGCATACTATATAAAACAAAATAGAAATTGAACCCGACGTGAATCGAACACGCAACCTTCTGATCTGGAGTCAGACGCGCTACCATTGCGCCACGGATCCACTGTTGTTTTGTTTTGAACCATTACATAACTTTCTTGTACTATAGTAGTTTGAAAAACTGTTACTGGATACTGTACTGAGCATTGTGATGTTTTCTTGTTTTCTTGTTTTCTTGTATCATTCTTTTATGATTCATAAAGATGTCGCAGACAACAAGCACTACATATGACTTAGGATTAGGATGATGTAATATAAAATGCAAGATGAATTTAACATTGATGGTTGACTGGACAAGAACTTCTACGTTGGGATAAATTACAACATCACCTGTTTATGTTCTTTTGTGCTTTCATATTATAGGCAACTCTGTAAGTTGTACGGATTGATAAATTGAATTTTTAATTTTATTTAATTAAAAGTTACTTTTTATTTTATAGATTTTATATTGTAGAAAATAAAAATGTTTAGTTTGATGTATGATACGGGTTGATAAATTGAAATATTTTAATTTTATTAAATTAAAATGTTATGTGTACATTGTAAATATAAATTATTTGGTAAAAATTTTACAATAAAATATAGAATTAATTCTTCTATCTATCACGGGTGAATCTTTAACTGATAAATTGAAAATTAATTCTAACCAAAAATGAACTAAGATGCTTTAAATGGAAAATAGGGGCCATGACTATGGAGAGACCCGAAATATTGACCCAGATGTAGTTTTACAAACTCAACTTGTGTTGGAAATTGAATCACACTTATAATGCATTCAAATAGTAACGCTTACAATTAAGATAGTTTAAAATAAATAACTCATGTTGAGAGAAATTAAATCAAGAACCTAACGAATCAGTATACTATATAATGTGGTCATCGAAGAGAATTTCATAGTACTGACATGGGAATTAAATCACTCATTCATCAAACTTTATATATTACTAGACAAGATGACAATAATAGTAAGGATTATTGATACCAAAACACGTGTAAAAAAATTTCTGAGCTGTTTATTGATTTGTCTTAAAATACTATTTACCTTGAAATATTACGCCAAAACAAACAACGGTAATTTTCCTAGTTCCAACTAATCATTGATTTGTCTAACTATATTGTTTGAAAGGTAAAATGAGGTTTATTCACTTTACATGTCCCAAACCCTCCTAACTTTTTTCCTTTTCAAAATTTTTTTCTATGGACTGTGTATGACTAAAGACTACTCATTCAGCTGATCCTATATAAATCTATGCTCCTACAGAAGCTAGAACAGAGAGGGAGAAGGGGACAAAAAAAAAAAAAAGAGAATATACAAGGCTACAGTACACACATCAAGCTGGCAGATAAATCAAAATAAAATAAATCTAGCCACTGAACTTGGGCATCCCCACTAGGTGTGACACATGGGGGCCAACAAGGCAATATGGCAGAGGTTGAGTTCCTTTCCAGGTCCTTTTCTTATCATCATTTTTTTTTCCAGCAAGCTTTTCTACCCTTTACAGCCCCATCATCAGTGCATTCTTAGGCAGCTGAGAGGTTAACAGGAAGGACAACTCCATCCTCCCAGGAGAACCTTCATAGCCATTGTTGATAATCTTCATGAACTCTGCTTTTACCAAATCAATGTCCACTAAGTTATTCTTACAAGGTTGCAAGCACCAGTAGAAAACCACATTTGGCTCCGTTTTCTCATTATCAACATATTCTGTAGGGTTAGGATCACAAAATCCCTGAATACCCTCCAACTGCAGCAAACAAAACCATATGAGGAAATGATAATAAAATAAATGGTAAGAAAGATCACAATAAATTCCTGACATGATTCATGATCATGACTGAGATTCCCAGAAGTAACATTAAATTTAACAGCAGAAGAGGATATTTTTTTTTACTGCATAAATATTTATGTCAAGTCCATACAAGTAACCTTGATATAGTTTTAGTTTAAATGAAAGCATCATGTTAAATAATAGTAAAATATTTACAAATAAATACCGAAGCTCCTCCAGTGTGATGGCAATGAATGACATGAATTATTGTCAATTCTTCTATAATAACCACAAATCCTCTAACATCAAAGAAAATATAACTACATGAGATAGCTAGATTTAACATTTGAGCTACTTACAATTACAAGAAGACTGCGGAAGCGTGACTTGACCCAACCAACCCAGTCTCCAAGTGCATAATCATTGGCAGAAGAGAGGTAAATTTTGATAAATTGGGAGTATCTTTTTGAGTATGGAAAAGGCTCAAATACATTATTCCAATCGAAATCTTGCTTCAAAAGATCCTTCAATTCAACCAAATAAAGAAAATGAGAGAGACTTTCAAGGGCCAGCTTTTTTTTAACTAAGTACCCATGGAAATCATCAGGAATTAAAATAGGAGCAGCAACTTCAATTATGGTTGTGCAAGCAAAAGTATATAATAACACAGGTAGCAACAACATACCCTTGTCATAGTATGTCCACGAATAAACTCAGTTCTGATCCGGTAGAAAGTGCTTTTAGTAATATTTGTATGGCAAAATTGATAAGGGCTAGATGGCAGCCATATAGGCATGAAGGACCGTGTTTCTAAAGCATCTATAGCTGTTAGAAACATTCCTTCCTGCAGCATCACTGGCATAGGCCAGGGCCAAAGTGCAAATGTTTGAAAAAAGTTCATAATTAGAGCATTTAAGGTGGCATCAGGATGTCTTTGACAAACATAAGCTGCAAGAACTGTCATATGAACTCCTCCCAAATAACCAAGCAACTGCAAAGGAAAACGTTACTTAACATTAATCATAAAACTTGAGTTCAAGCACAAAGTTATGGAAGTAAACATTACTTAAAAGTACAAATGCACTTACAGTTCCATAAACTCCTCTTCTTTTTGCCCATAGTTTAAGACATCGTAGCATGGATTGAAATTTCTGAAATACATGAGATATGGCATTAGAGACCACAATGCACAAGAACAATAGAGCAAAACTAGACCAACAACCCACCCAGTCTCCTCCCCACATGCATGGAACCAACTAAAAAGTGGAGCTACTATCCATCCTCAATCAACTAAAAGAACAACAAAAATCTAGATATTTCAAGTCCTTTGCATTGTCAAGATAATTGTCCAATAATCCAATTGCTTATGAATATGATATTTTTTTTACTAGGAAAAGGAATTATTGGCATGCCTCTTACCTCAATATTGGGAACTAGATGGAGAATGTGCTTATTTGCCCGTACCCCGGACAAACTTTTCCAGCTGGTGTCATCAATGTTCCTCATGAAAAATGGATTTAGTATGTCAACATTCTGTATAAGTTATATAAAAGCACCAGTGAACCAATTAGTTATTTAACAAGGTTTAATGCATAATACAAAGAGGAAATGACATTAATTTGAAGAAATATTGAGCATGAATGTTCACAAATTTAAAAGGTTTCCACACAGTATTCCTAACAGTTTTTAATGTATTTTCATAATTTGAGAACTAGGTTATGTTTCTTCATACTGACCTCAGGAACATATAGTACATTAAGCCGAGCATATGGAAGATCAATGGAAATTCCATCAAATTTAAATCGCATTAGAGGGACTTTTGCACTCTTGACACAGTGAATATCTGATACTTCAGGTCTTCTTTTAAGCATGTCATGCAACACAACAAAAAAGTCTTCCTGTATAGATTATATCTGTAAAAATTAAGACATGCCACAGAACCAAAAGGGAATGATAAACAAGAGAAATACAATTAACTTACTGAAATTGAGGCAAAAAAAGGAGCAACACACAAAGCATCAATGTCAGACTCTGAGCTGTGAACCTAAACATTATTAAAAGTTTAGAAGAGAAGAAAAGCTTTAGACATGTGAATAAGTTTAACAGTCAAATGCCGGTAAATTAAGAGAAATCCAAACCCGACAAATTCTTTAACTCTCATCTTATAGACCAAGAAAAACCAAGCAGTGCGGAATAACTAAAAAGGGACGCACTTACTCCAAGGCCATAAGATCCATATGTCAATATTGTGGCAGAAGTAACAGCAATCTGGTGTTTTGGTAGTTGATGCTGCCATGCAACCTTCTTGATCCATGATGAGACTATCTGAAAAGCAAATAGCATGACAAATAAGGTAATAAAATAGAAGAGCAAGATTTGTACTTAATAGCAACACCATTAAGACAGTACTGCAAAGTGAATAAACAAATATTTGGATACAAATTAAGAAAACTAAATTTGGACAAACAAATAAATACAGGGACTGGCTAAACATAAAATATGAATTTTATCTATGGATGCACAAGAAATGAAAGAAGTTATAATTGTTGTGAAAATGTGAACATATTGGTTGAAGTCTTGTTATTAATAACGAGCTCAATAATGCATGCAGTTTGAAAATCTTACCAATTATTACATGAACAAAGTAACATCTTTTTATATATTAAATTTACATATTTATTGATTATTTATATTAACTTAGACATAAAATAGCCCATTACTAAAAAAGTTATAACTTTTCAAACAGCAATAATAAATCCCTCGAAGTTTTCTATCCATGCTTACAGAAGTCAAATTGTCTAAGGTGTCATGTCATGTATAACAAACAAACACATTTCATGTGCGTTGGGAAGCACTTCCAGAGACACATTTAATGTGATTTTTCACGTCTTACTCAAAGCTACTAGTTCTAGCTTCTGCATTTTTTAGCTATTGGACGCAATAAACTACATGGTATGCATTCCCAACCACGCTTCTTTCTGGCACAAAACCTTGTTGAAGTAAGGACAATGTTGTCATACACAATAAGCACCTTTTAGTCACACATGTGAAAATAACAAGAAAACACAATTTTATTGATTTTTGAGGTAAAAAGAGAATCCAAACAAAGAAGCAACCTTAAACAAAAACAAAGAATGCATCCAAACCACAATTCATACATTCAAAAAGAAAAAGATTGAAAATGCCGCAGCAGAAACCATAAGAAGTTAAAAGCAAATTGGGGAATGTAGCACAAGAAAACCTGTTTGAGCTTCTGAATAGCATTTCTCCTTTTGTCTTCCTCTTCTGGCGACGGAACAAGTCCTTCGTCAGCCATGAACTTCACATAATTAAACCCCCTCAAAAAGTCATAAACTTAAAAAAATACCCAAACAGCCCCTAAAAAAATCCAAAACCGGAAAACAAACAAAAAAAGGTTTACCTGAAGCAGAGAAATGGACCTCTGATTATCCATTATGAACAAAAATGATGGGTTGATAGGAAACGGAAGCAACACCGTGGAATGTGGCAGCGGCGGCGTCGGCGGCGGCTGCGGCGGAAGAAAATGGTGAATGATCGGAAACGGTGGAGGTGCCAAAACGACGTCACTTCGGATAGGGCGAGAAGTTGCAGAATCAAATTCCATGCAAGTTGGCAAAACCTCTCCTCAAAATTGCTAAACCCAAAAATAACGAATACCTCCAACAAAGAATTAAAATTGAAATGAAAATAAAAATAAAAATAAAAATAAACAAACAGCGATACGGTCGTTATGAGAATTTCTAAAAACAAAAGAAACACAAAGAAAGCGGTTTTCTGTTGAGACCGTTCTCATTAAGATTATTGCGACCTATGTTTAGCGATAGCAATACCTTCTTTCTTTTCTTCTGCTCTGCACTCTCACTCTCAAAACTTCCCTCGCAACGTTCATGTGTCTTATGTTTGGACCTTTTTTAAAAAATATAACAAAGACAGAAGAAAATATGGTAACGTTGCATTTTCGGTTATTTAATGAAAAAAAAATGGGAAGTAACTTTATTTTAGAAAATTAATATTATTTTCCTTTCATTTTTTTATTTCAGACACGTGGCAATATATTATGAAGCCAACTTTCAGTGTACTGATACGTTACTGAATGTTGGACTTTAAACAAAGTCAACCGTGAGTGATGCAGTATCATTTTCTTCTTTTCAGAAACCGTTAAAAGATAATAAAAAGTTGCCTTTTGGTTTCTTAAATTTGTTTTTTTACTCTCATAGATTTATAAATGATTGTTTTATTTTTTTAATTTAAAATAATTCATTTTTAATTCTAAAGTTATTTTTTATTATTATTTTAGTTTGTTAATAAGAATCACTAGTGAGTTTTTTTAATTAGAGAACAAAAACAATTATTTTTAAATTTATAGGAAAATAAATTAAACTCAAAGAGATAAAAAAAAAAAAATTTAACCTAAAAATTTAATCCATAATCTATGGCATTAACAAAAGAATTAACCTCATTTGATTTCCACATTCGGTTTAGTCGTTTTATCTTTAATAACACACACTCAAATATGAAACATGAACACAATATGGTGCTGGAAGTGCATACATTTATTGAATAAAAATAATGAATAAATTAGAACAAGTTTTATTTTTTTTCATTTTTATTCTCTCTCTTCATTTAATAAAAAAGTGCAAGTAAAGAGTAAACACAATCTGGTGGAAGTGCATACATTTATTGAATAAAAATAATTAATAAATTGGAACAACTTTTTTTTTCATTTTTATTCTCTCTCTTTATTTAATAAAAAATGCAAGTAAAGAGTCAACACAATCTGGTCCTGGAAGTCCATATATTTATTGAATAAAAATAATTAATAAATTAGAATTTTTTTTTCATTTTTATTCTCACTATTCATTTAATGAAAAGTGCAGATAAAATTTTGCTAATTAAAATAAATCAACTATATAAATACTTTATATATTATTATTTAAGACTTAAATATATTTTTCCTTCCAATAAAATAAATGATATTTGATTTTACTCTCAGTAAAAATTTTTGATTGATTTTTATCTTTCAAAAATTTATAGTTATTTATTTTTGTCCTGAGTAAATTTTGGTTTTAGTCTCTCTAAAATATTTTTATTTGATTTTCATTCCTTTAAAATTTAAAATATCTATTTTTAGTTCCTAATTTTCATTTTAATATAGTTAAATAACATTTATTTTAGGGATTTAATTTTTTTTTTGGAATATGTCATATGCTAACACATTACCATGTATATGTACTAGTATATATAATTTATGATAGTCACTTGACCTTCATTTGAACATATATGTACTAGTATGTATATTTATGATAATCACTTGACCTTCATTTAAAGGTATATGTGACTAATAAGAGTCACATAATAGTAAGAATCAAAAACAAAAATTCAAAATTTAAAGAGATGAAAATTGATCAAAAAAAATTATAGAAACTAAAATAAAAAATTACTTATTTTATAGATACAAAAACATATTTAAGTCTTTATTTAATTATAAGATATATTTGATAAAACTAGCTTATAATTAAGAGCTTATAAGTTTAAGTTAATCGATTAAATTGAGAATGTTTGATAAAATTAGTTAATAATTTATTATTTTTTAATTAAAAAATTATAAAAAAAAATTATAAAAAATAAAAATTAAAAGAAAAAATAACCTATAAATTAACTTGTTTTCATAAACTACTTTAAGTTTAACTAATTATAAAAATAAGTTAAAAATTATTCAAATAAATTTGTGTTTTGGTCAAACTAACTTATAAACTAGTTAAAGTATCTTATAAACTACTAGAGGGACTTATTAAACATATTATAAAATTATATATAATAAAATTTATTTTTATAATATTTATTTTTTGTCACCATACGATATAAAACATCCATCAACTTTATCATTGACAAACATCGCTAGGTAGTAGGGATGTGAACAAGTAATAAACTCAATGAATACCTGCAAAAATTCTCTATGATAGGTAATCTAATTACTCACTTAATGGGTATGAATTGGAGAAAGGTAATTACTCACAAAATTTAATGAATATCGGCACCTTAATACCGACCCCTACTCATACTCATAACTTATAAGCTAGTTAAAGTACCTTATAAACTACTTAATGACTTATTAATCATACTCATAAATTATATATAATAAAATTATTATTTTTATAATAATTTTTTTGTCACCATAGCATTGGTATGAAATATCCGTTTTATCAATGACTGGCCTTACTAACTAGTAGGGATGAGAACGATAAATGGATTCAACGAGTACTCGTAAAAATTACCCATGATAGGTAGCATAATTTTCTACTTAATGGGTATAAATATCTAATTTTATAGTTTATCTATATCGGAAAAGAGTCTTACAATTGTTTGTGAATTTTATGGTTACTCCTTATTCTACATTATCGACTAAAATAATTTTCAAATTCATACAAAATATTTTTTTTTTACTTTTCTGTTTGTTTAAAGTTTTATTTTTCATCTAAAATTAGTGTATATATATATATATTTTGTTGTGAAAAAATAAGATGTATATATATTTCATATTTATTTATGATGGTGGATACCAAATTGTTTTTTTTTATTTGGATTCTTTTTACTTTATAATTATAACTAACTACTATAATGTATTATTTAATTTAACAAATTTTGGAGAATACTACCTCGAGACTTGGGGAATTTATAAGATTGTTATTTTGAAAAATTATTATAAAATTTGTAATATATTTATTACTAATTGTTATGTTTTGGAAAAGATATTCAAAAATAATTTAATTTTTGTGATATTTTAAGATTATGATTTTATGTTTTATAAAATATTTTTGAATAATATTTTAATTTAAGTATTATATTTTTTATTTATAATTTTTTATAATTAATAAAAGGATGAATAACATTTACCAGTATGGGAATTTAGGTATTCAATGAATAAGAATGGAGTATTGTGGTTATTACCATGAGATGTGAATATGGGAATTTTTTAAACTACAAGTACACTAAGAAAGATTATAGTATATTATTCATATCTTATTTATTGTTATTACTCTTAGTGGGGTATTTGCCCTCAATCATGTTTATAACAATTATTTGAAAATTCATATTTTAAATAATTTTATTTAATTAACTATGTAAATTTTGTTATATTAAAAATTAAACTGAAATTACTTAACATTAAAAATTATTGAAAATATAATATTTAATATTATTAATAAAAATATGTATTTATATCTCTATTATTGTTATTGGAAAACGGATCAATTATAATTATAGTAATTTATTGCAACTTGGGTCTTGAGATTTTGGCTGACAGAGTTTGGTTTAATGCCTTTTAATTTTTTAAGGCATAAAGTGAAGACTGAAGAGTCCGTTGAGTTTAACGTTGAAAAAATCAAACAAATCTAGAAGTGTTGCCTAATGTAATTATGACTTGGAGCTTAGCTAGCAGATAAACACCACTCACTAACTAACACATAAAACAACCAGCTATATTTAATATAAAGTTACGTTACAATTTTTTTTTTCAATTAAATTTTTTTTTTCAATTTTTTCACACAAAAACGCAGAAATTTTATAATAAAATTTTAAATTTTAAATATATTTTTATTTCCATGAATTAACCTTAGTTTTGATTTTAATTTCTATAAAAGATTTTGATTAATTTTCATCTTCTAAAATTTAAAATAATTAATTTTTATCTTTATAAAATAAATAAATTTTAATTTTAATAATTGTAAAATATTTTATTTAATTTTTAATCTTTTAAAATTTGAAATAACTATTTTTAATCCCTAATTTTTATTTTAAGATAAATAAATAATATTTATTTTAAAAATTTATTATTTTTTAAAAGATATTATGTGTTAATATAATATTACACACATTAATGTATAATTACTTGATTTTTAGTTGATTTTTAGTTAAATGTATAAGTAACTAATAAGTCTCTAATAAAAATAAGAACAAAAAACAATCATTTAAATATTAGAGAAATAAAAATCAATCAATTTTTTTTTATAAATACTATAATAAAAATTTACTTATTTTTTGAAGCTACAAATATATTTAAATCAATTATAAACATGTAAACAATATTTTCTTTATTCTAAGCACATCAAAATAATAGATAACTTTTGATTTTTGTATCTAAGATTAGAAAATTAAATTCTTCTTATATTATTTTTCAATGCAAGTCTCGTCCTTTCATTTTTCTGCTGAGAGATTATATGAAAATAGAATTATGCAAGTTTTGGCCAGCAGCTTAATTAAATGTTATTAAATAAGTTTTAGTAAATGAAATTGTATTTATAACTTTGTTATATTTTTTTAAAATAATTAGAAATAACTTGTTTCTATTGAATTTGAAACTTTTTAAAACACAAGAAAAACTATAAAATCCATCACAAATTATTTTTATAAGTTTAAGAAAGTTTCGAAGATGTTTATATTAAGATAAAAATGCTTAAAAATTGATTAAATAAGCTTATCTATAAACACTTATAAGAGAGAAAAATAAGAAGAAAAAATTGAATAAACTTATCCATAATAAATTATTTTATAGAAATTCTTTCATGTTAACTTATCAAAAAATTAATTTTTAATTTAATGTATAAACTAATTTTAGTTTATGAAAAAATTATTTTCTTTTTCTATTTTTTCTTCCTACGAATACATATAAAAAATTACCAAAAATACCTTAAATGTAATTAAAGGCAATTTGAAGGATAAAACAGTTCTAGCATGTATTTTGTAAATTAGAGATTGATCATGAAGTTACACTTCTGCCTTGAAAATGGATAATTGTAACTCTGAAAAAGAGAATTGGGTTCATTTTCTTGCATAAGTGTAATTAATCTCATATCCATAAGATATGAAAATATATTTTAAAACAAAATAATAATAAATTAAAATTACAATTTGTTTAGTACACTTCTCTAAAATTACAATCATGTAATGATTTCGTCACTTATGAACCAAGAATAAATTTACGTAAAACATATAAGACAAAAAATATGTTTTTATTCGCTCAATAAATTCAGTTTCAATTCTTAACAAAATTTAATATATTTTTAGTTTAGTTTCTATATTTTAATAAAATATATATTTTTAGTTCTAAATAAGAGATTAAAACATATTAAATTTTTGTATGAACTAAAATTAAAAAGTATTTTAATAAACTAAAAACATGTTTTTGTTTTCAAATATATATATCTTAGAATAATATTATAAACAAAACTCAAATATAATTTTATAAACATTATTTGAAAATTGAAAATTTTTATCTTTTTAATACATATAATATGACGCAAGTTACCAAAATAAAACTTCAAATTTTAATAAAAGAATAACCCAACTAAATAACTGCATGCTGAATCTAATAAACACTCATTTATACCCGTACTTGAAAAGAAAAAAAAAGTTATACTTTCTATAAAACATTACACACTATCTTCTAAATTTACACATTAATGTATAACTATTAAGATCATTTGAAAATTATCAGTGTTTGATGAAAATAAATCTCACGTCGTTTTCTAATCAATAGGTGGTACGCTGCAAAAGATGCGCCGAGACATTATCCTTATCCAATCCGAAAGGGCGAACCAAAAATAATACTAACAGAAATAAATAAAAAATCTGAAACTCACAAAAAGAATGCGTTTTATCCTTTTGGAAGCGATCACAAATTCACAGCATAGTAGCACAAATCACAAGTACAATTCCGCCACAATTAAAAATATTTTAAACTATGATTCATCCATGAAATATAAAATATACATGCATATATTTCTAGAAAATAAAAAAAAAATAAAAAGAGGGAGAGAGAGTTAGAGAGTACAGCCACAGCAGAGGAAGAAATAGCAAAGCATGGTGACCAAGGCTATGGACTCTAGGCCCGTGATTAAGGCCCATAACACGTCATCCACCAATGACAAGTTCCACTGAACAACACTCTCTACGTTCCAGCCTGGGTTCAAATACGACAAGTCCAACGCCGGCCACCGGAACATCGACCACGGCACCGACAGATCTAACTCCGGCCACCGGAAAGTTGACATGTACCACCACCTCCCGGACCTCGTCCCGCTACACATCCTCCCCTTTTCTTCTATTTCTCCCTCTTTTCTGTTTACTTTGATTTTGCCTTGGAATTTCACTTTCAATTATGATATTCAAGCATTTATTAGTCTTCTTTTATAACTGAGGGTCATAGAGATGGGACATATCTGTGTGTGAATGACAGAAACATGATTTAACACGTGTTAACCCAGAAATGCACTCACCAGATTTCTTTTAATTACGTGAAAATCGTGAATAGAATTTTTTATGTTAAAAATAAAAACTTTATAACATTGAAAAAAAATGAGAAACATATATTACATTGAAAATATAAAAGTAATTTTTTTTAAACGTTTCTTTAATATCAAGATTGATATTAATAAAATGAGAAATATTAACACATATATTTTAATATATTAATGTCTTGTATATTTATAAAATCTTATAAAATTTGATATTATTTTGCTTCCGTTCTTACTTTTATTTATAATTTAATGTCTATTTTTGCATACATAGATATTATAATTAATAATGTTTTTAAAGTTAGATCGGTTTTAAATGATTTTATGTCGGTTATTGTTAAATCTCAATTGGTTTTGAAGTTAAAAAAAAAAAAAAACTAAGGTTGTCCATTGTGCAATACCTTTTATAATTGTGCGTTATCAAAAAAATAGTTGGTCCAATATGCTGAATTTTTTTATTAGGTTTGAATTCCGCAGTAGGTGTGATCACTTGTTAATAGGTAATATGAAAGTATTTTTTAGGCGATTTTTGAAATTTGACGTTTGTTTTGATTTTCGTAAATTTTTGCAACCTAATTTACCTTAATTTTATATATTTTTTTAAAAATAAGATAATTACATTTCTTTTTGGGATGAATGATAAGATAATTACTTTATACCATAGATCAGTTCCTCGAACTTGAAAAACAAATCTATAAAAATGCAGTTTATGGAATAGGCAACCTTTTAAACTATGTAATAGATCTTAGATACAATTAGTGTGGATTTTCGTTTCATCTGGATGAGTAATCACTATCAATTATAATTATTAAAGTAAAAATAACATTATTAAAATAAAATATTAATTTTAATTGAAAAATAATAAGAATAATACTTATAATAAACATCATGTCTTTATTTGGACTAGTAGATGTCCGTGCAGTCCATATGGGCTGGCAGGTGCCCGTGGTGACACCTAACTAAAATGGGTTGCCACTTTTCTCCCTATGCATTCTAATTCTGTCCCGTGGATTTAAATTCTTACGATCCTTCCTCTTGGAAATTAGATTTGCTTTCGTTATCATTAATCAAATGTATGATTTGCAACTTCCTTTGTAAAATGGTTCAAATCTTTTTCCCTTTATATGCGTCTTCTTGCATCACACATCTATTTTATTACTCATCAAAATCACAGGTTTGAGAATTAAAACACGCAATGAATTTAGCTAAGTATCGGGTTCAAATTATGTGACAAATTTGATTTCTGTTTATAGTTATGTAAATAGAAAAAAGATATGTTGAATGAATTTTGTTTCCTTAACTAAATTTATCTTATTCAACTTAAACTAATCAAAACTTAAAAGTGATTTCAAAATTTGGATTTTTTTATAAAAAGATGTACTTGTATGCCAGTTTGGAATGAATGCGGTTCCATATAACTGTTTTTTTTTTTACCGAGTTACTTATAGGCTAATAGCTTCCTATTAAGGGATTAGTATAGATGAGAGGATGATAGATTGTACCTCAGGTTTTTGTTTTGTAATCTCATGTTTTCTTTTTATTTAGTGTGCAAAATGACCACACTTGTAATACCATTTAGCATAGATTCAACATAATAAATAGTTTTACCAAAAAAGGAAAAGAGAAATCTATGCAAATTTTTAATTTCTACGAGAGCTTTTGTAACAAGGATCTACTTGCTTCTCTTAGCACAAAGTTATTTATTGCAAGAAACACACTGAATTTTAGTCAATCTTAAGGGCACAAGTATTTCTTGATCGGGAAAGTAATGAGAAGAGGCAAACAAGCCGTAGGAGGCATTACCGTATAAATTACTTCCATTGACATTTTACTTCCCTACTAGCTTCTGCCACCAAGCCCAATGTCAATCCAAATTAAGCCTCAAGCAGTCCCTCATTTTTATAAATTTTATCTTTAACTCGTATTAAACACTAGTAAAAGAGTTATTAATAGATCCCTTTTTCAAGCTAAAACATGACCTATAGCAAATACTCTGGCAATCAAAGAGTTCTATTAATCGTATGAAGCTGTTTAGTGAATGAGTATTTTTCATTTAGGAGTAAAAAGCCAAACAGAAATAAATGTTTAATTACACTGTTCATTAAACTATATGCAATTTTAATCCGTCAAACAAAGTAAATTCCTTTGATTTTAAATAAAAAATAAACAAATATATCTCTCATTAATATTTTATCTAAAATCCTTAAAATCGTATTTTCTATCCGTATAATTACAAATTTATGATCAATTTAAGATATAAAATAATTTAAATGTTTAAAGTAAGAAATTTAACAAAAATATGATAAAATTTAAAAGATCTAGTAACAAGTAAAAATTTGAGGAAAATTAATTTTTTTATTTAGAGCAAAATTTGATATTTTAGTTTATAAACTGAGCAAAAGAATATTCAGAACAATTTAATATAGAAAATAATGAAAAAACTTAATTATAATAATTAAAATTAAGATATTAAATTCACACATTATTTATAAACTTATAATAGAAGGACTAAAAGACTAAAAGTACAGTAAGCCTAAAATAAAATTTGATAAAATTGCAATCTATATCAGGAAGCAAACTTCAAGAACAATATCCTAGAGGCCAAATTCTGAAAGCCATAAATAAAGGACGACATTCTTCCTCCTTCCCACTTGAGATACTATTTTAAATAATACAAAAACAGACTAAATTCTGTAGTAGGTCTTACAGTCTAAAAACGAGAACATCATGAATGCTATCTAGTAACCGGAAGAAGTAGCTGCATTCGGGCAAGGATCAATAGCAGCAGCGGATGCCAAAATAGCCTTCTCTTGAAACATTTGCACATTCCGTCCATCAGAATATATGAACAATGTCATAGGCAAATCTATATTTTGTCAAATAACAACATAATAGAAAGAATTTCAGCACAAGAGATGTATACAGGAAGTTAAATTTTGTTAGGTTGTTTTTAGTTGGATGCCATAATCTGGGGCAACCCGTGTTTAGACAACCATAGCACAAGTTGAATTACCGTGGCAATTGCTGCTCAAGAGCATCTGAAAATCTCCACTAGTTTACTCAAAACATTTGGAAGTTATTCCTGTTACTAAAATTCAAAATTAGGAAATTTACTCAAATCCCCACCAACGCCACATTTTTTACATACCTGTAACTTATAAATTAAGTTCTCGTTCAATTTAGAAAAAATACTCCATTACTCTCAGGCTATACAGTGCTGGACAAATAAGTACTCCATTTTTAACAGATCTTATAGTATTGAATTAAATTCAATTTTCACTCATAGAACACCACCAAAGTATTATTAAAGAGAAGGATACGTCCAGAACAGCACGAACGACTGCAGAAGTATAAAATAGAAAAGTTATAATGCTGAACACATGCACATTCAAAGAGTGCTACACACACATAACAGAGAGAGACAGAACAAAAACCCCATCATAGATATTATGATCAAAATATAAAGTATGTTGAGCTGGTCAAATAAGACCACTAAGACAATATATAGACCTCTCCCAAAATTTCAATATAACATAAAAGCCTTATCTTGTATGTAATTTAATCAAACCTCGAGGAGCTCTGTATAATTTACCAGATATATTAAGTAAATTATGCATTGGATAAACCCCTCTTCTCTATCTTCCTCCCTCCCTCATTGACCAGAGAAAAACCCTCCTTTTAGCCTTCTCTTTATATTTAACAAATATTTTATTAATGTTGATTAGCACCAAAGACAGGTAGCATTCATACTAGAAATATATGCAGATATTGGTATATTTTAAGGCATGCCAATAACATGATTAGCAAATTAAATCTTTTTCCCCCTAAAAAAAGTTATTTTTTAATGCACAACAGTTGACGATGAAGTATATACAAAAACATGATTAATTATACTTTTGCTTGACTCTGTTCATTTCTATTGTAACATAGAGAAGAGGATTTGGACCCTTGATTACTTTAGCATATCTATCTGGGAATTGGACATCATTTTTCGACTTTCTTAACCATTTTCCAACTCCAAATAGAGAAGAATTCCTTCAAGAAAAGGCTGAAAAGGCCCTTGAAAATTCCAAGGAAGCTTCATTTAGTGCATTGCTCAGCAAGATCAGTTCTAATGGTTACAGATACATGGACCCAACAAAGCTTTTATCTCCAAATAAGTATGTCTGTGAACCTCTAATTGAGAAAATTCTATAATTCTTCTTTCCTTTTTTCACATTGCTGAGCAACTACTTATATTTGGAGTAGGCTATTTGGTTTTTGGTCAACATTTGGTGTTTGGTTGGTGAGTGCTAAGTGTTATAGTTGAAGCATTTTCTTTTAATTTGATTATGTTAGGAGGTTTGGTTGGAGTATTAAGAAGCTAAAGTGCTCTGGTAGTACACTTCATATGCCATTCCTTGATGTCTTGGGCTGGAATGGAATGCTTGTTTTTTAAGGGAAAACATCTGATTCTGATCTAGATTTGCATTGGTCTTTAGTGTTTAGCTTTAACACAAGGCAATTCTCCTCATTATCTGGACATCTTTACTGTTTCTGCTTTATAAGTTTGGCTAATTCTAAATTGTTGATGTGCCTTTCTTTCATATGATGTTTATTCTCTATTTGTGTACATCTCTACCTATCTTGTCAAAACTAATTTCTCCTTTCATGAAAAATAAAGAATTTTCCCATACACACCATGCCCAAAGAAAAGTGAAATGAACATAAACAACCTACCATTAGTCCACTCAGAAAGCCATCAAGTAGCACTCGATTCCAGGAGTCAAAGTATGAGTGGGTTGAAAATCTTGCTTTAGCCACAAGCCCAAGTGAAGTAAGTGCCATGAGAAGTAAGTAAAACACAAATCCTTTCAAGCCTGTAAATCCCAAAATACCAGCAACAACTCCGCCAATTATAGATAAAAATGTTCGGCTGCAAAAGAGACAAAAAAATGAAAATTCAATTGTAAACCTTAGACAACATTATACAGGTGTTTCTTTTCACCCCCACACCCACCCCAACCCCAACCCACCACACCCCGTTTTCTCCTTTCTGTAAGAGTGCTTTACATCACATACCATGGACTCAGATGACTATTTCATGCAGATAGAATCAAACAATTTCATCCATACTAAAACTACCACTTTAAACAGCTTGGGGGCCCACTATGTTCCATAATCAATTAAAGAAAGAAAGGGAAAAAAAACCCTTCTATTCTAATTCCATGGTCCACTTCAAATATAATATTTCTAGCTAAGTTTATATATTCAAAATGGTATTAATAACCAGCAGTTAAACCAAACCTGTAATAGATGGTTTTCATGTTGCTTTGCATATTCTCAGCATTAAAAGTCAGCAACTCAGTGCTTGATTTCTTCTCTGATGAAGCCGAATCAGAATGCACAGCCATAATTATCTGCCTAGTCTAATGTATTTCTGTAAACAGAAACAGAATTGAATGATTTTGGGTAGAAATTATATAAATTAAATCATGCTGTTGAATTCTTAAGTATATATCCAGAACCATTATGGTGAGGTTAACAACAGGTAATTTCAAAGGAAAGGTCAGACAGAACATGACGGACCACAAACTAGTGAACACCAACCTAAGTAAGTTGAGTCATTAACAAGTAGGATGCTTGACACACACACAGAGACAAAAAAGAAAACACAGGGAAAAGGAAATAAAAATTAAACAAATGGAACCCAAAGCCACCTATAATAACTGTCAAAATTCCCAAACTATTTAGTTTCAAATTCTGCATATGTCGATGCTATTCCTCCACTGTAGCTTCCAGCTCTCACTTTGACTGCATTCATGAGTCTCACCCTGCTAATGAAGTCTGGGTAATCTACATTTTTTCAGAAGAACTTGAATTAAAAGGAATGAGACCAGCACCAGCACCACCACCACCACCACCATACCATACCATTGATTGCCACCATCACTCTCATCATCACCACTACTAGTATCATCGTCACTATTACCACCACCCCCACTATCATAACCCATCCCCACCTGGACATTCATAACTGGCACAGATATTGTGTCCAAATTAAATTTCTACACCGTAGAAAAATTAACAAAATAAAAGGATAAAAGCAGATAACATCATATCATATCATACACATGTACAAATGGTCAAGAACAAAAATAAAATAAAACATAATTGCTATTTAATCAAAGTTAAAAACTACGATTTAGGGTTTGGGGGGCTATGCAGTTCAGCTACAATACTTGTTGAACGCTAACATTGAGAAGTGAAATCCAACATTGGGGTCCGTACACTCTCGACGTACACTCGCAATTCACATAAACAACAATGTTGAAATCTCAGCGTGATGCGTAAATTTTGTCCTATGGCAACACTTGAGTATAAATTATTAATTTAATTCGAAAATCCCTAAATTCGAAAATAACTAAATCGTAGCGAAAATCGACTTGGAATGGAAATTGCGAACAAAATCCGATGGAACGAAATATTAGATTGAGAAAAACAATGATAACGGAACTGAGAAAAGAAATCTGGATAAACCTTTTACCTTTTGCCAGGCTGTTTGATAAATTTATTGATGTTGCGGATACCTCACACCACCCTTCTTACTTCTTAGCCAAGCCCAAACCCTTTCTAGTCTTCCTCTGTGTCAAAGTTTATAGATCTTTAAAACTTGTAAATACATTACCAGTCTAAGGTCTCCAGATGTGGAACACAGATGAAATAAGATCCAGCGCCGTTGGATATATGTATATTATAATGAACGGCTCTGATCTTTTACCTGCAGCCGGTTGGGTAAAGAATAATCAAATAGTTACTGTTTCAAAATTTATGGACAATAAAGAAAAAAGAAAAAAATAGATTATCCACCTAAACTAAAAAAAAAAATTGTATGGATATAATATATATATATATATTTTATACATATATATATATATATATATATATATATATATATATATATATATGATTTGTGAGACCTGAATTTAAAAATAAATTTTTTATCACTAGGTTTGTGGTTCATTCTTTTATAATCTATATAGATAAAATATATGGCAAAACCTTCTTTTATAATTTATAATAGATAGATAATAGATAATATATTTCTAGGAGGATTCAAATTTATAACATAAGAGTTGATTGACTAATTGTTAAATTAAGTTAAATTTTAAATTAAAATTAAGTAGTATATTTGAAAAGAAAATAAAAATAAATTAAATGTTTGATGATATGTGATTTAATTAGAGTCATAATACTCTTAAAAATATTCTCATTTAAGTTAAAATTCCTAAAAGTAAAGAATAGCTAAGGATGTTCTAATTTAAGATGAGAATTTGATTTCTAATATAGGAGTTGATTATGAACCAGCATTTTAGCCTGTGGATTTAACTTTATATAATTAAAATTTATAATAAATAAATATTTTTAAATATATAAATTATATTATAATTAAAATATTTAATAAATAACTTTTTTTATATTGTGATACCATGTTTTTTTATTATTGATCATTAATGTTAAAAATATTAAAATTTAATTTTAAAATAAAAATATTAAAAATGATAAATTGAAAGTGATAAGATATTAAAAATCCATAAAAAAAACAAGGAAAAATAGTTAAAATCAACCTCGACAGATAATGATAATTAAAATTGTTCTCCAACTATTTTAATTTAAATACATAGAGGAGGATGATACTAATAATAAATTGTTATGTTGCCTTAAATGCTAAAAAAAATTTATTAGAATGATACTAATAATAAAGTTTATTATAACGGGGAGAAAAGAGGTTCTTCAAGCCTCTACATTTTTTTAAATTAAAAATAAAATAAATAGTAGAAATTAAATATTAATAAGTGATTTAAATAGTAGTTACAAGAATGAAAATAAGATAGTGAGAGAAATTAGTTCACATGAATAAAATAGTATAAAAATATGTATACCAAACCTCATAATTTATTTTATTATATATATATATATATATGACTTAAATATATTTTAAATTATTATAAAAAATTATTTTTTAATCATTTACATTTTTAATATTTTTTTTAGTTCCTATATGTTATTCTAGTCAATTTATTATTGAAATAACTCACATAATAAATAATATTAAATAAGATAATGAAGATTGTTTTAAATTAAAATAAATAAATTATTTTTAGGTGCATATTTTAATTAATTAATAATTTATTATTTTATATAAATAAGGTAATTATATATAATTTATTTTAATATATTGTGAGTAATTATTATTTTTAATATTGTTCTTATTTTTAGTTAACTAAATTATTTTATTTTGTATTTTTTAAAATATAATTTAATTATGTGTATTATTTAATTTTAATATATTACTTTTAATATTATTTTTATACTTCAATTCATTAATTTTTACATTTGATAATATAATTTTTTTAATATATTTTAAGTTGTGATTTTGTGTTTAAAACATAATTAAATTGAAATGTAATATATTAAAATTAAATTATATATTAAAATTAAATTATATATTAAAATTAAATTATAAACTTCTAAATAAATAATATTTTCTTTAAAAAATACATCACTAAAATTGAAATAGTGAATTAAAAGGTAACAATGATATTAAAAACAATATAATATATTAAAAACTTAAATATATTTTTAATCTTTCAAATTTAAGTTATTTTTTAATTTGGTCATCTATATTAAAATTTTCATTTTTTTTCTCTCAAATTTAGAAATTTCTGGTTTAGTCTTCGATAGAAACTTTAAAGACTTTTCTAACATAATAAAGTAGGGCTAACTTAACAAATATAACATGTATTTACTTAATAACATTTATTGAATCACAAGTAGTTTGTCATCCAAAAAAAAAATTTAATTGAAGAATTAAAACCAACTATTTTTAAAATTGGGAGACTAAAAATTTTTTTTAATTTGGAGAACAAAATAAAAAAAATTTAAATATGAAGAATTAAAAATATATTTAAGCTTATATTAAAAATAAGTTATCAAAAAAATTATATATAATTACCTTATTTATTTATGTATAATAATAAATACATTATTTAATTAAATTACGTATCTAAAAATAATATAATTATCTTGATTTAAAATATTATTTATTATTTTAATTATGTTAATTAGTATTATTTATTTTGTCAATCGTTGTTAATATAACTAGAATAATTACTAATATAACTAGAATGAGTAGTCAAGAAAAAAATACTAATAAAATATTAGAGATTTAAAAAAAATAAAATTTTAAAAATAGCCGCGTTATTTGCATATATCTAACACATATTTAAGTCTATTAGTTATTAGTATGATAATGATAATAATTTTATGTAAATTATTACTTAATTTTCATTACAATTTCATCAAACAAATTTGGTAACTTTTAATTTTGTCATTTCCCAGCAATCATATAGTTTTATTATTTGAGCCTTAAATACTCATATTCACGGAATGAAACTCAATTTGATCGATTCAACTATAAATAGTATTAAATACCTGTACATAATAAAGTGTTTATATTTTTATTGTTTCGTTCTAAAATAGATAATTGCTAAAAATCTATCTTTTTATTTTTTATAAAAAAATCTGTGATTTTTTCCAATGATTTATATATATTTTGTCTAATATTTAAAATTGAATTCCATCTATTCAACTACAAATACTTATGCATACATAGTTGTTGTTCATTTCTATTGTTTCTTTCAAAAATAGTCATTAAAAAAACATATTATTATATTTAATTATAGTAAAAAAGGTATTTATAATACGTATATATTTTGATTAAATTAATAAATTAAACTATTAATATTAAATAAATTTTGATTTATAAAATATAATAATCAATTTATTGAATTTTATGAATTTTTTTATAATCATGGTAATTTTTGTTTACTATCATGATTTTATAATATTTTATCGTAAACAGGTATCATACTCATGCCTTGAATGCTAAATAATAATGGAATTTACAGTGATATTTTATAACTATCATTATTTGGTAATACTTTATGATAAATATGTATTATAATAACTAAGAGGAAAGAGGCATTACAGGTCTCTCTATATTTTTAAAAATATATAAATAAAATAAAAAGAGAAGTAATAGAGATCAAATAATAATATGTAGTTTGGATAACCTTATTGGAGGACACAATAAGAAGTTGATAAGAGAGAAAATATACATTAAATAAAGGATAAGATAATTAAAATATACTAATAATAAAAATTATTATTATGATAGATGTACTAATCTTGCATTATTTAAGTTAGTGTATTAATTATTATTATTTGACTCCTTTTAAGTGGAGTGATATAATAATAAATTATATAATAATCGTTGATTAAAAAATTAAAAAAATTAATATTAAAGAATTGTGATAAAATTAAAATAATATATAAGAGACATCTTAATTATGATCAACATTCATTACTTTTTAGATTTTACTATAAAAAGTTAGTTACTTTTAATTTCACATGTAATTTGTAATCATATAAAAAAATTATTCGAGTCATAAATACTCATGTATTCCTGCAACGAAAGCCAATTTGATCCATTCAATTATAAATACCTATACATAATTAAGCATTTTTATTTTTATTATTTCCTTCTAAAATAAATAATTGCTTTTATTCTTTTTATTCAGTTTCTATGGAGGGGTAAATACAAGAAACGCAAATTCATCAATCTTTTTATTCTTTTTCTAAGGTAAAATTATTTTTTCAATTTCCATTCAATGCTTTTATATATTTTATCTAATTTTAAAAATTGAATTCTGTCTATTAAACTATAAATACCTATATATACACAGTTATTTTTTTCATTTTCATCATTTCCTTAAGTAATAGTCAATTGCTAACATATTCTTTTTATTCAGTTTCTTTGGAGAGATATATATATACAACAAAAACTCAGTGGTCTTGTTATTCTTTCTCTAAGCTAAAATTTTGGCCTCTTCTCTTAATTTTTTATAATATTTTTATATATATTTTGGTTATATTTGACACATCTAGTTTGAAAGCTAATAAAAAAAGCCAGTTGAAAGTTGAAAACTAATTAGTAGTAGCTGAAAGTAAAGGTGTTTGTAGATCTAGTTGGATTGATTTTGAGAAAAAAAAAAAGTCACCAAATTCAAAAATTTAAGCAATGTGCGGTGATTCGATTTGGATTGCTCTTTTAAGAAATTTCAATCTAATCAAATCCACTTTGAATTGATTCAGTTTTTATTACACATCTTTATTGACCTTTTAATTTGTTGTTATTAAAAAAATTAATTTAAATATTGAATATTATTTAAAAAAACGAAATGTGTTTAAGTATAAATATACTAATAATTTATTTAAAAATAAAAATATGAAAAATAAAAAAAGAAACATGCTAATTAATCAATTAATTATCCTACAACATAATTTTTTACATAAAGAGACAATAACATAAACAGACAATAACATACAAAATCAAGGAAAATGAAGTATATAAATACATGTATGAATGCACGCACACATACATTGTTTCGATTTACAAATTTCATCCAAAATCCAACCCGATGTGGTCTGAGCGAAAAAAATATCCAAGACAATCTAGAAAAGTTCGTTTTTTCAATCTTTTATTTTATTTTGGATTGAATTGGTTGTGAGTACTCTTAGCTAAAAGTTGGTACATGACTATGTTTGTCAAAACTAGTTAGAAGCTAAAAGGTAAATTAATAGTTGTTAAGCTAGTTTAATGAATTATATAGTCACATTATTAAATATAACATGTAATCAAATTACTAGAAGTAAATTACACTTCCATATATGGGTAGTACATTTCTCTAACATCTTAAATCTTATGTTAAAATGTATAATTTAATCTATTTAATTTATCACCGTTAAAATGGATTACAGTTTTCCTTTCCATCGAAGCATAATATTTCTTCCTGAAGAGATGTCAGTATTACACTCTCATCAATTTTTATATTAAAATATATAATAAATTACAATTTTTTCCTTTGAAAGATAAGAGTATTATATCAAATTTTCTATTATGTTAAAATATACAATCTAGTCTATTTAACCAAACATTATTGAAAAACATTTATTATAAAAATTTAAAATATATATTGAAATATTTTTAGTTTAATAAGTTATTATTTACTTACTTGAATTTTTATAAAATATATAATTAAATTTAAATTAATTATTTATTTATTAACATAATAATTAAACAAAAAATATGAGATAAATTATATATATATATATATATATATATATATATATATGATTTTTTTCTATTTAAAAATATGTTTTATAAACTAATTTTATAAACAATAATAAAATAATAAAATTATATATATATATATATATATATATATATATATATATATATATATATATATATATATATATATATATATATATATATATATATATATATATATAATATGAGAATCAATTCATTTACTCAGAGTAAATTTGCAATCTAACAATTATAATAGATAGCGCATTTTATCTGTTGAATTAAAAAAAATAAAAGTAAATATGAAGATAATTACTCTATGAATCCCTCCTCTTTATATATATATATATATTAACAAGACCTTCTCCCTTGATAATTAGCAGTTTTTCGGTAAGTCACCGAAAAAAAAATTAAAATTAGTGCTATCTTTTTAGGTTTATCAAAGTCCAAATGACTGACGTTAAGTCATCGCTAAATGCCTAAATCACACAAAATTTAAATTACTTACAATTAAGCCATTGATAATTGTGCTAGAAATTTAAATTTTTTGTCTTGTTATCTAAAAATAACTTAAATATAGTATTATAAGGGTTATTAGTACTATTTTATAATTATAAATAAAATTTAACCTGGATAACACACTAATATTTAGGTTTAATTATTATGTATTGAGAGTGTAAAATTATTCTCAAGACATAATTTATTTTTTCTTATTATTTAATAAAATATTTTATTACACATATTATCAAAATAAAATGGTATCAATAGCACTTACTATGGTTACTATGTCTAAATGTTATCCTTGTCCTAATATTTAAGAATGAAAGAATTATCAGTAAATTCAAAATTTATTCATAATCCATCCATAATGACAAATTATAACCAGTAAATTTGTCTTTTAGCCAACTTATATATAATACATATTTTTCTTGTATGTAATTTAATCTTGTGTAGCAGTTCATATTCAATTTTATTATTCAGGGATGAATTTGATATCATAAGGCAGTTTTAGTTTCAAATGCCACAAAAACCTTTGCTTGGTTGTCCTTGGGCCTAAACTTTCTGGAAATTTATAATACAACAAAAGGGGCCCAATTTTAACTTTGTAGGAAGATTATCAAGTAGAATGCATGCTTATTATAATTTATATAGAGTAGAATGCATGCTTATTATAATTTACTGGTGTAAGACAGGTACAACAGTGTGAAGGCACATATAATCTACAAAACAGATACCATAACTTTTAATTAATAACTGCGAATTAAGTAAGATGCAGCTATGCGACCCCTTGCTCCTTTAGGGTAGAAGCCACCGGGAACATGTTCATCACCTCCTCCATATAATATCCTCAATATTTCTTTAGGAGTCCTTGAATATGCAAGTGAATCTTTGTCACCAGCAAGAATGTTGCCCATGACTCTACCCTCAGCACCTTCCGCTCTAGGCACCACAAGACCCTCATCTTTTATACCTGTGTTTCCTAGCTTGTTCCTAAGTATTGAGATGCGATCTGTGAACTCTGCTACAGTCACTTCGTATGGTGCCACCAATTGTGCTCGACGTTCATACAACAGTGCTCGAATAACTGCATCTTGCCCGGACTCTACTCCCAGGAGCCCTGCAACAAGCTGTTCATGTACATGCAATGCACAATTTCATTATCCCAAATGGAGCTTTATGGTACGGAAGATAGAACATAGGAGCAAAATTGGAATTAAGGGAAATAATTTGTTTAGAAGACATGTATACTACATACAAACAAACGTGAAAGTCTAATTTGATTCATATAAAGTGAAAAAAAAATAACTCATCATTGATGAACAAATCAACTCAAACACGTTAATAAATTATTATACTGTGCATCTAATTTCGTAATATAAAAGGAGAGATGGAAGGAAGAGAAAGCAAATTATTATAACCTTACTTCTGACTTAAAAAAGCATATGCTGACTGATTACTAGCTTTAATAATTCCGTTAAAATTTGTATAAAATATTTTGTGGATGAGAAAGTGATTACGTGTAAATTTTATCTCAAGAGAATGAGCCAAATTTATTATCCTGAGTTGAGTTTGAGGGGTTTACCTCCCTGGAAGTAGGATTTTGCAGCAGTGGATTGGCACCAACATAACCAGTGAGGCCAACATAGGGAACAACGTAAGATGCAATTATAAAGTTGAGGGAGTTAGCATATGGATCAAAAGGAGGATGCAGAGTTCGCCCAAACGCACTGTCCATTAATTTGGCAAAAGATGCAGTGCTTAGATCCAGCAATGGCCTAGGGAAGCCTTTCACTGTGCTTTTTATGGCCCTGCAATTAGGACACAAGACAACAATCTTGAGAATTTTTCTCTATTTGATACCTAATTAAAATTGAAAGAGTAGTTAGAGACAGAACAAGACCTCAAGTGTCCAACTTCTTGCAAAGCAAATTGCAAGATGACATCCTTGGCAAGGCTATCAAGTTGAACCAATTTGGCACCAATGGGAGGGGGTCCTCCCCCAGTGAGATTTGGAGCAACTACATCCAATCCATAACCCAAAGACCCAAACAAGAAAAACTCAGCCTCCAAATACTCTAAATTCAGAGGAAATTCTAACAAATCAACATCTGAGAATTCTGGGGTTGCCTCACTTGCAAGGGGGAGGATTAGGGAGACTAGCAAAACAACAATAGAGACTCTGGGAATCTGAAGTGCCATGCTTTATTTTAGGCTTTTTTTCTTTATGCATGTAACTGAATACTTGGACGCATGTTATATATAACAAATCTTTTGGTTGATACATCTGTACAAGGAAATGTTACGTGGCAAGAGGATGCAGCTTGGCCCAATTTTTGGATTTATTAATTGTGCATTGTTTGATCAATTAGGTTTGCGTGATTAAATGTGCATTATTTTTTTTCCGTTCTTGAAAAAGTGAAACTGACTCTTTCTCTTCATTTAAAACAGTGCTTCACGCACTTTGGTAATTGGACTGAGAGTGTTGCAGTTGCAATTACTTTGCGTGACCTAACTATAATTAGGGGCAAGTAGTTATTGTTGTACAATTTTATGTATAATATGCAAATAGAGTAAGTTACATCATTTCACAAGTTTTGTTTTTACTATTTTGTAAATAAAGTACGAGTAAATGAAAAAGAAATATATTTAATATTTTGAAATATAAACTGTATTTGTTATTAATTAAAATTTATTAAATTTTAGTTAAATATAATTTCTTCATATAATTTTATAATTTATTAAATTTTAGTTAATTTTGTTTTTTATTTAATGAGTTTTTACTTATAATTTTATAACTTTTAATAAATTTTAATCAGTAACATATTTAAGGAGTGTACATGTTAAAAAGCATATTCTTTAACGCTTCCACTCTATAAAATTAAAATACATGATAGTCTTTACATAAGACTACATGGTTCTACCCATATATACAAATACAAATTAGTAGATGAAATACTAATGTGTTGTACTGCTATAATTAAATATGAAAAATATATCTAAATATATAAAAATATATGAATAAAACGAAGTTTTTATTAATTTATAATTTATTATAAATAATATTTTAAGGTATTAATTGTATTTTCTGTTAAGATAAATAAAATGAATTGTCAATATTTTTAATGAATTTATGATTGAAAAATGAATATATATATATATATATATATATATATATATATATATATATATATATATATATATATATATATATATATATATATATATCAATGATTTTACCGCCGAGTAAAATTAAAATATGCAAATCATATTAAAAATGTAGTTAATAATGAAATGTTTAATAAATTGTCTCAATTAACTATAATATTATATATTATAATATTATAGTTAATTGAGACAATTTATTAAACATTTCATTATTAACTACATTTTTAATATGATTTGCATATTTCTAATTTTACTCGGCGGTAAAAATCATTGATATAACTCTTGAAAATAGGTAAATATATATAGTATGTAAAAATAAGTAGCAGACAATAGACATAAAGTAAAAATACATATATTATTTTAATTAAAAAGTGTGCAAAAAAATTACTTTTTAAACTCTATTTATATATTAGTCAATTTATTTATATTACATTAATATAAATTTACGTTAAATTTTTTTTGATATGGTTACAAATTAATTATTTTAAAATAAAAATAAATTCTTAATATATTCATATGAAAAATCATATGCTTAAAAATATATGAACATAATTAATATATTATAAATAAAATTGACTGTCTAATGATGTTAAATGCTATATTTATTATATATAATATGTAATTATATAATTAATGATAGAAATTAAGAGACAAATTATTATTATTATTATTATATATAATGATAATTTATTAATATTATATTAATATATACTTAAAATTATTTTAAAGAATTTTTCATCAAATGGCTGTTTTAAAATAATAAAAAAATTTAATGTATTAAAATATTTTAAATTTTATATTATTGAAAGTAAAAAAAACTTTGTATTGATTAAATTGAATAATAGATTTTCTAATCTCCCTTTTATAGGTAAAGACTACTTAAAGATAATATGAATAAAAAAAATAAAGATAATCATTGTAGATAAACTACGATGATTACAATCTCCTAATGAAATATTTAAATATTTGTAATCTTTTGATCTAATGAGATATTTAGATATTTGTAAGTATAACTTCTTAATGAGTTACCTATCATATCTTATCAAATATCTATAATATCTCCAACACTCCCCCCTCAATTTGAAGCTTACTAAGCTTTCAACTTGTTACATGAAGAAAATTTTATTTCCCTACAAATAAAGATAAAAATTGAGTGTTCAAATAATAATTTGAAATGCAACTCAGAGATGCTAGAGAAGTCGGAGAACATGTTGGAGAAATTAGATAAATTTGGTAAAAATATAGTTTAGCCAAAATAGCTGGGATGTCCATCAGGCAAAGTCCACCTTTCTAAAAAATTGCATTTGAAAGCTTAAAAAAGTCACCACTAATCAACGCCGATGAGAGAAAAGTGTATGAGAAAAGAGTCTTCATCGAAATAAACGTTGGTGGGAAAAAAGTCACCACCAATCAATGTCAATGAGAGAGAAGTCACACATCGTGTGTGAGAAAAAAGTCTTCATCGAAATAAACGTTGGTGGAAAAGAAGTCACCATCAATCAACGTTTATGAGAGAGAAGTCTTCATCAAAATAAACATTGGTGGGAAAGAAGTCATCACTAATACGATTCATATATAAGAAAAGATCCAAAGCTAATGAACAAAAACTTAACAATTAAGCAAAAGTCACAACTCAATGCTTAACCACTTAACAAAAGCAAACATGCTTAACTACTTAAACAGGCAGAAGCAAATCAAAAACAAATGCTTAATCACCATAAAGCGAAGCAACAAAAGCTTAATCATTAAGAGTAGAAACCATGCTTGACCACCTAAACAGGCAGAAGCAAATCAATAATAAATGCTTTACCACCATAAAACATAAGCAACAAAGCTTAACCATCAAGAGTAGAAGCCAAACACAATACTTAACCACTCAAGAAAGAAGCCAAATGTATCAATGTGTAATCATCTTTGGCAGAAGCTTAAACCAATGTTTAACCACCAAACATAATACTTAACCACTTAAGAAAGAAGCCAAATGTATCAATGTGTAATCATCTTTGGCAAAAGCTTAAACCAATGCTTAACTACCACATAGAGAAACTTTCATCAAAGAAAGTTGCAAGAAACCATTACAATACAAATTTGTCTTCAAAAAAATTCACAAGCACCACATGAGCAACGTAGAAACTACAACCGAACTTAAGCAAACTTATGGTTCAAAAGGCAAAATGAATTCAAAACATTTCATCAAATCGTTAGTGTACATAATAAATCTTGTTCTGATTTCCTCTGAATTCTCCATTGCGTAACAACCATGTTGACGGCCTAAGTTATTCCCTTGTCATATCAATTATGCTTTAACATTGTTGTAAGAGTGAAAGAAGAGATCAAAATTGAAGAATCTTATAACAAAAAAATAAAACGCTCAGTTTACACATCTTGTAGAGATGCACTAAAAGGAATGTCTTAGGAACCAATGGTAAAGACAAATTCTTCATAAATCCATTATAATGGCCAACACCAAGTAAAGACGCAATCGAGGTAACAAACTTGACACGTCCCAAAACCATAAGGGTAAAACCAAGAGAATTTGTAGTAAAGTAGAACATAACAAAGAGAATTTGTGGTAAATTTCCAACAAAAATATATATATATATAATCTTATATTTAATAGATATCATTATTAATATTATATAAGTAAAGTTGATTATCCAATAAAATTAAATACTATATTTATCAAATACAATATAAAAATTAATTAAGAGATAAATTATTGTATATATTTATTATTATTACATTAACATATTTTTGAAAATTTCTATTTTAAAATATGTTTTATAAACTAATTCTTTTAAACTAATAAAGATACTAAAATTTTAATGAATATATATATATATATATATATATATATATATATATATATATTTTATATTGTGTGTGTGAATTAATTTTTTAACAATAAATTTTATTTAAATTTAATAATATATTATTTATATTTAATAATTTATATATTATAAGTAAAATAGATTGTCCAAAAACATTAAATATAATATGTAGTTAAATTATTAAGGATAGAAATTAAGACATAAATTATTATATATTAATATATTTATCAATTTATTAATATTATATTAATATATTTATATTTTTATTTATAAATTAATTCTTTTGAACAATAATAAACATAAAAATGAACTAAAACATATATTAAATTTATTAAGTTTAATAAATATAATATATTTAATATAATTAACATATCATAAAATTGACTTTCCAATATTATATATTTTAAATATATATTTATAAATTCATTATTCTAAACAATAATAAACATAAAAGGGCATTAAAACATATATTACATTTATTTATTTTAATAAATATATTATATTTAATAAATACTATAATTAATAGATTGTAAAAATTTACTTTCCAACAACATGAAATACTATATTTATTCAACACAATATGTAGTCAAAATATCAAGTATAAAAATTAATGAAGAAATAAATTATTATATATATTTATATATTTCAATTATTAATATTAAATTAATATATATTTGAATTTTTTATTTAAAAATATGTTATATTCATATTATAATAATAATAATAATAATAATAATAATAATAATAATAATAATAATAATAATAATAATAATAATAATAATAATAATAATAATAATAATAATAATAATAATAATAATAATAATAATAATAATAATAATAATAATAATAATAATAATAATTACCATAATTTCTATTTTAATCAATTATCTATATTAATATATGTCGTGAACTAAATCACGACGGGCAAAAGTCGTGGAAATAAAAACTGGTTTGAAAGAGAAGCTGAATCCATTCCTAAGACGGAACCGGCTATGCAGAGTCGAAATCGACTCGACCAATTTGGGAGGATCAACCAAGACTGATTCGACTTTGATAGGAGTTGTCATCGACATTTTAAAGGAAACACTAGAAACTAGGAATGGATAAGACAGATTACGAACCATAGACTGAGTAAGGAGTCGTTTACACGCAAGAATAACATGGCATTCACACACGTTTATCACGTGATAGTTACCAAAACGGATCGTATGAGCTAAGACGACCTTCACATTTTGCTGTTTTTCAACAAATGATTTAATTTATGGAGGAAGATATATATATAGAGTTTAGGTGTTTTAGGATTCATAACTTAACAAGAGTGTGCCTCTTGCTCCTACATACCTCTTTTTGGTCAGAGGAATCAAAGTTTACATAGTTTTGGACATGAGACGAAGTGTAGGAGGAGTGGACTATCCGTTGGGTGTCCACTGGGGAATGACTGGGCAAACATGAAAGTGGACTATCCATTTGGCGTCTTGACATAGAATGACTTTAATAGAGAAGTGTGGACTATCCATTAGGCGTTCAGACCTAGAATGACTTTCAAAGAGAAGCATGAACTATCCATTAGGTGTCCATGAGAAATGTGGAGGTTGAACTATCCATTAGGCGTCTAGACCTGAAATGACTTTCAAAGAGAAGTGTGGACTATCCGCTGGGCGTCTATGGGGAATGTGGAGGTTGAACTATCCATTAGGCGTTCAAGTCTTGAATGACTTTAAAAGTGAAGTGTGGACTATCCGTTAGGCGTCCATGGGGAATGCAGTGACTGAACTATCCATTAAGTGTGGACTATCCATTAGGCATCTTGATACATAATGACTTTAACAAAGAAGTGTGGACTGTGTCCATTAGGCATCTTGACACAGAATGACTTTAACAGAGAAGTGTGGACTATCCATTAGGCATCCTAATGCAGAATGACTTTAATAGAAAAGTGTGGACTATCCATTAGGCATCCTGACGTAGAATGACTTTAATAGAGAAGTGTGGACTACCCATTAGGCGTCTAGACAACTACAAAAGCTATAGACAACGACAAGGTGTTTTAATAGCGAGGATACTAGGCCGGGACCGAGACCGACTCGGTGCTGGAGGCAACTGGATGTAGGGACCAACTTAGGGTCAGATGTATCTGGATGCAGGTACTGTATGTTGTGGTCTTCGGCTATGTAGATTCGTGACCAGTCAAATAAGAGGTGTGTTTTCTGAGACTATGCACAATGAGAAGGACCAAGACAGACTTGGTCCAAGCTAATGCCAACTACATGTCAACCGAATGAGTTACTTTAAATTGATAGTGTCTATGAGAATGACCTTACAACATGATTGCCTACTTTAAATTATGAGTATGCTTCCCTTTCAGAACTTGAAAGACTTACCTGGTCTCTAGAAGTTCAGATAGTGCTTATACTTTCAGCTTTGGTTTGTTCTTTTTGTGAAGAACCAACGACAGCTAGGACTCGTGCACTTTCTTCTCCAGACTCCTCCTTTTGGAATTCTCCACCAGTGAAGACAAACTTTTCTTTCTAAAATTCTCAACCTCCCAAAATTCGACCAAAATCCGACCCTGAGTCCTTCGTCCCTTGGCTTTTTATAGGCTATGCTTGGGGTCATGGGTGCACTAGATTTGACCACGTGGATCAACCCTAGCCTTTAGATCTTTCTTCTTCTTCTACTTGCTGATCTCATGTATCCCTTAAGTCATGTACTTTGGACCCTAGGTCCAGTCGTGACACGTTCTTGTCCCTTGGTGCTGACGTGGCTGGGTCAGAGGATCCCACTTCCTTGGGGCGTGTGAGATTCTTGTCCTCTAGTGCTTAGTTGGACATGGATGTTTGTCCTCTCTTGCTGACTTGGCTACATCCAAGGATCCTGTGTTGATTTAAGGAGATCTGATGGCCCCCAATCTCTTGAACTTTGTGGGATTTGTCTCCCTTTGTTGAGGTGGTCGAATCGGGTGGTCATTTGCTGACCTGGCCAGATCCATCAGCCTTGGGTCACATTCTTGCCCATTGGGCTGACCTGAGTCCTTTTCTATGAGGTGAGTCGGTTTGGGTCTCCTTCTTTTCATTGGGCCGAATCCAGCTCATTTCGCCTGGACGGATAGATTTGGGATCCTACAAATAAATATATATATATATATATATATATATATATATATATATATATATATATATATATATATATATATATATATATATATATATATATATATATATATATATATATATATATAAAAATTTTGATTTAGATTGAATAAATATATAATAATTACTAAATTTCATAATTAATATACTGTAAGTAAAATTGATTGTCCAATAAATTAAATGCAATATGTAGTCTAATTGTAAAGGATAAAAATAAAAATATAAATTACTATATATATATACACACATATTTATCAATTTATTAATATTATATTAATATATATTTAATAGTTTATAACTTAAAATTTGTTTTATCAAATAATTATTTTTTAAAATCAAACAATAATAAAAAATTAATATATTAAAATAAATATTAAATTTAATAAATAAATTATATGTAATAAGTATCATAATTAGTATATTACACATTAAATTTACTTTCAAATAATATTATTATCAAGTGGATGTTGAACGTTGTTATAGACTATTTGTATCATTCACTTGATAATAACATTTATATGAAACTCCCTTAAGAATTTAATATGCATAAAACATATAATCAAAATTTTCAAGAAGATTACTCAATCAAATTAAGTAAATCTCACTATAGACTAAAATATTCTCAGTGATGTGGAACTTATCAAATGATTTAATAATCTTAGTGAATATTTGATAAAAGAATGATATAAAATGATCTTATTTGTCCATTTATTTTATGAAATATCTAAAAATGGATATTCATAATTGTTGTTTATGTAAATTACATAAATATTATTGGAATTCCATGATACTTTTCGAAAATTATAAATTATTTAAAGAAAGAGTTTGTGATGAAGGACCAATAAAGTTGTGCTTGGAAATACAAATTGAATATTTAAAGAATAAAATTTATGTGCATCAAGACGCTTTACATAACAAAAGGTACTTAAATGGTTCTATACGTGCAAATCATGTTTGTTGTATACTCCATTGTTGTAAGGTATCTTAGATGTGGACGAATATTCTTTTAGATCTTGAGAAAATAATAAAAAACTACTTGATCCTGAAGTACCATATCTTAATGCTATTGAAACACTAATATATCTTATTAATTATATACAACATGTATATCATTTGTCATCAATTTATTAGTAAGATATAATGATCTTCACTAATAGAAGACATTATAATGACGTGCTTCCTAATCTTAAAGGTTATTTGTAAGATCCTCATAATGGTATATCATAGAAGGATATTTATTTGCATATAGTGATAGAACAATTTCATGGTGATTTGTGAAACTGACTAAAATAGTCACATCATTTGATCATGTAGAAAATTTTTAACATTACATAAAACAAGACAAGAATGCATGTGATTAAGATCTATGATTCAATAAGTTCATTCATATGAGAAACTAGCGTATTCTTTTTTCAAAGTTATGACTAAGTAAAACTTTTGAACAACTAATTCACAAGATGAACCTTTGTCGTCTTAAAAATAATTATTTAGAGAAGAGGAAAAAATAAATATGTTTTGTACTTTTTTTTTTTCGCTATGATTTTGTCCTATTAAAATTTTCTAACAAGATTTTTTAATGAGATAATATATAACATATTAAAGAATGGATTATTATTTTTTTTTCACTAGGTTTTTTTCATTAAGGTTTTAATGAGCCAGATTTTTAAATAATAGATGATGAAGGTGAGGAGTATAAATATTTAATAAATAACTATCATATTCTTTATATATTATGATTATTTATATTTTACCTAAATACTGTTAAGCCATTTGTAACCGTTTAGTAACACTTTATACTTATAAATAGGCTAGTCCATATCTAAAAATAAAACAAGGGATTATCTATGTTCTTAATTCTCTCGTGCTCTCTATTCTCTATATTCTCCCCTTCTAAATTCTTATAATTTTATGTTAATTTTCATTACAATATACCTTTGGACGTCTACTTCATTGGCCATTGACCTCGAACACCACTATCCTCACTTTGGGAGGGAACAACGACCCATCACCTAACCGAGAAGCCAGACTTGGACGATTTATGTACGCAATCTCCATCAATTTGCGGAGTAACTTATAACACATTAACACTATACGTAGCCAATTTAAAAACAACTTCAGATATTCTACTTTTCTTTTGCTTGCGAATTGGAAAATAAAATTGCTTTTCAATAATCAATGTACATCTTCTTCATATTTTGTTTCTATCCACACTCAATGAAAGAAAAGCCAAACTTTGTGACAAGTGAATCAATATTTTGTTAGACTAAATTACCCTTATGTGGAAATGTGTTAATTGTCTTATTTGAGTTGGTTCATCATAAAATACTCAGAAAATTAGTCAATTCAATTTTTTTTATGAGTCCAAATATATAATCTGAGTCAATCTACTAGGTTAGTGGATTAGGCGGGTTGATTCACAAGTTGAATAATTTAATTTAGAAAAATTTTAAAATATAAAAAAAATACAAAAATCCAAAAAAATCCAAAGAACATATTAAATAAAAACAATAAAAAAATAATAAAAAATATCAATGGAATTTATAACCAAAAAGGAAAAGTAAATTAAAAAAATAATTTAATATGGATTGGTTCAACTCACTTAAGTTGATGTATTTCAATTGGTGGATAGTGTTATCAAAATTGGACTTGATCATCAACTCGATCAAGATATAGAATCAATGGATCACTGATCGAATATATTACTAATTCAACCGCATAAATCACAACATATTATATATATATATATTATACATAAGATATTATATATAAGTTAAATATTATATACAAATATCAAAAGAATAACTTCGGTGTGGTGGTAGTTTCACTTTTAGTCTTCCAAAAGATCAGGACTTTGATTTTGAACTTATGCTTGGTAGTATGTAGCAACTATGTAGATTAAAGTCCATCTATGTGGTAGAGTGGTCTAACTCGTTGTTCGATGTAGTTTAAGGTCGAGTTGCATATACCCCTACAAGTTAAATGCAAATTCAACTCAAAAAGGTAATTGGACCAACTATAGCTATGCTTTCGATTAAATCGACCGAATCAGCAGGTCCATTTTATAGTTCATTTGTTGTGTAAGTTAGGTTAGATTGAATTAACTTGTGGGTTAAATCTTATTTACCATTTCGAGGATATTCAAATTACAATATATTTAAAAAAAAAAGTTAGGTTTTTTTTCTATTCTCTTTAATTTCAATTTTTTAAGTAAAATCGAAATATATTACTTATTTTTATCCCGTTTAATTTCAACCTATAAAATATTATTTTATTTTAATTTCTAATATTATAAGGACCAGTTGGTGATCATAATAGAATATAAAAGGATAGAATAAAAACAAAACATGATAAGAACATAATAAGTTTTAATCTTATCTAATATTTGGTACGCACTAGGTGATAATAGGATGTGATATAAATTATGTTCAAATAATAAAATTATTATAATGCTAAAATTACATGTAATGCTTTTAAAAGATAACTTTTAATTTGATTGTTTAGTTTTTCACATTATAAAATAATTTTTTATAATTTTAATTAAAATATACAAAAATATTCATTTATTTATGCACTTATTTTATAATTATAAAAAAATGTATAAGATTTTAAAAATTGTAATGATTATTCAAATATTTTTTAAAAGACATTTGTATTTGTATGATAATTATTTAATTTTAATATTTTAATTAATATTATACTTTAAACTTACATGTTAATACATATGTATAAGATAATATTCTGAATATAAATTTTATATAATATATTCATATATTGTTACAACGTTTGAAATGAGGAACTTTTACTATGAGAAAATAAAAGCTTTTAATCATAACTCTTAAATTACAATTAAAAAAAATTGTGATTAAGATTAAAACTCAATTAAATATTTATTAATATATACTACTCTATTATTATATTTTTCATATATTTTATTCTTTTGTATGCATATTATAGTATTGTATATTGTACCGATCGGCCTGGATGACCAGGTGTAGGCACACGCATGTCCGTATGCCAAAATTTATTACCATACATGGAACCTTCTGGTAAGAATAGAAAGTAACTGATGCACCAGAAGATGTTGTCTGAAACATGTTGTTTTGTCTCTAGCTTGTTTCTGATCTATTTTGTCGTTTTGTCTAGTATGTCAGGAAGTTAGGAAACAGAACCTGATAGTAGAGAGACTTGTATATATATATTTGAAAAGACACGTAAAAGACTCGTCATTAATTTTGTAATCCTATTACAGATAAAATATTCATTGACAAAGCCAGTGCCAAAAAAACTTGATTGGTTACCTTTAGTGAGATCTCCTCTTCCAACTACTTTTTTTTTCTTTTATAATATTTAAATACGAGACTTTGAGTCGGGTACCACTCAAACTAATGTATATTATATATAAATCTTAAATATATTATACATAATAACGTCATACATATTTATATCTATATCTATATTTTATAATATATTATATATTATATTATATATATACTATTACATTATATATAGAAAAAAAATTATATCCTTTTTCAAGGCTTTTTTAATAAATACTCTAAATCATCCTACTACCATAACATACAATGGATTATATCAAAATATAATAGTTATCATATGACACCTACTCACTAAACAGACCCTACCATTTCGTTACTATATTTATTTAATATAATTTTAATAATTATTTTATTAATATTAACTCAATTATAATTAAATTGTTAAACCTTGAACTAATATTTAACTAATTTAATGACTTATCTAATTTTGAACAGATTGTTGCAATTTGCAACCCTTAAACTATTAATTCAAAGGTGAAGAATGATCCTGGCGTTCAAAACTTTAGTAGGGATAGGGACAGACACAACTAGCGCCATGGTAGTTGCTTCTTCACTTTGTTCAAACGAACCTATGCTATGGATGAGTAAGTTGGGCCTTTCTCCTCAACGAGTAAGGGTGTTCTCTTTCAACTTGGCTCAATTTTTAAGCCAAGAGACACTCTATCTATACGTAAAAATAAATTGCGATTTAATTAGTATCAATGTAAATATAATATCAAATATAATCATATTCAATCTTCATCTATGTAATTTTTTCTCCTTTTCTTTTTCTTTAGTATCCATAAGATAAGTGCGAAATATGTTAAAAAACTAATATATGTCAAGAATCGTTAACTCACCAAATAGTATCCATTCTCCTTCCAACATAATATTTTTCATATCCTAGACCAAAATTCAAAAATCTGACAGTAAATGAAACAAATAGCTATCTTAAGTGTCAACCAATGTATAGATTGTTTTGCACACATTTTACTTGGGACATTTCGATAAATATTTTTTACCTTTTCCTCTCTAGTCTAATTGTTTTGCACACATTTTCCTCAAAGACATCCTAATTACTTACTTAGATCTTCGTAGTTCATATATTCTCCTATATTTAAAGGCATAACGTTTAGAACTGCTCTGCATTCCTATGGAAACAAAGGAAGAAAAGAATGAAGAATAAAACATAACATCTACCTACCTACGTTCTCAGCGCTCAATTTTCTTATTTCTGGTTCTCTAACATTTGCTGATGTCTCATTTCTAGAATCTATATCTTCATCATCACCATCTATGACAATAATTTCATCCCCACCTTCGTCGGCATCATAGTCATCCACCTCATCTTCACCATCCCAGTCACTGTCATAATCTTCATCCGATTCTTCATCATCTATGTCGTCTGCATTTGCACGCAGAGTATGGAACTCCGGAGGAGGAGGACAATCTTTGGTGATTGCCTCATCCCTCTTTATGACGAGATGCCGGATAACTCTTTCATCTTGGTCCAACAGAGTCTTGAAATCGTTGATATATTTTGCATCCAACTCAAAGTTCATCAACATGTAGTGGGCATTATTGGCTTTCTTTATTTTGTAAGCTAGCCTTCTCATACCCCAATCATTCAGTCTCCAAACCTGCCCTTTCTTCTCCCTCAAGAAGTCTGCAAATGTTTGCAAAAAATTTAGCAAAATAACCAGAATAATCAGAAGATCTATTTTGTTCATCTGTGGATCGCACCAACTTTTTAAGAAACCACTAGCATATCAAGGATCGTTGTATCCACTGTCCATGTAATTATGAAAGAATTTAAACAGCAGTTTTTTTGTTTGATGCCCAAAACATATATCCAGTTAGCAGATAGTGACTGTTTGTTCTTTGTAATTCCACAACTTATACATTTTTATTTTTATTTTAGTTTTCCCCAAAGATATTCCTCAACAGATAGTTGAAGACTAATAATTCTTTTTGAGGCATAGAGATCACCGAAGCAGGTTTTGCCTCTCCCAACAAAATCTTCTCCATACACATGGCCAGAAATAGAATCCATAATAACATGTTTAAGGAACTCAACTATTTACCAACTGTGTTGGACCTTGTTAGTTCAACTTATACATTTTGCCACTATCAGTTCTATGGAGCATAGAGACTACCTAATATTGCCACAGAGGATAAAGTATATCTAGTGCAAAAGTTTGCAGTCTTCTCTTCCTACTGAATGAATAAGAACAAAAGAATTGAAATTCATCATGGAAATTCCATATAGAGCATTGGAGAATATAATTACCAGCTATGACTTGTTAACTTTTGGCAAAGGCAGGTGAATAAAAAATACCAAAGCGTTAATTAGACAGATAAGGGATGTAAGAGAACATCTAGCCAATTATAAATGTTTTGCATCTGCATAGACCACCTGCCTCCACCTGATCACAGTCTAGCCATTTTAGGGATAGCTAAAGTAGGACACTACTCCCAGACAGAAATGGTAAACTGTTGGACTTGTTCTATATGGCATCAGGGGAATATTAACAGTTAAAATACAGTATAAGTAAACCAAGAAAGATTACCTTGAACTTTCTGATTGACAGCTGCAACCTCATCTTCATGCTTCTCATGAATTAAGTACACAACCTCATAGTGGCGCACTGCATAGGTAAAGAAGCAGAGTTTTGTGAGATAAAGAAGTTGAGATATAGATAAATATTAGCACCTAGCTCTTTTATTTCACTATGTAGTATGTACTCCATGAAGATAGGTAGCTACAATTAGAAGCCACATTACATTGTAAATTGTTTAGGACTCACTGCACAAAGCTTGCATTAGTGGGGTCTGAAAACAGTAGATGTGCATAGCCCTACAAGAGGAGAGACAGTGTCCAAGATTTGAACATGTGACCTTCAGGTCACAAGGCAACAACCTTACTGTTGCATCAAGACTCGCCCTCTAAACATACACATGTAACTTAAATTATCAAAATGTATGGAAATTGATTGTAACAAGATTAAAAAGAAAATGTAGGCACACATATATGACTCACTACCAAATATTGAATGTTGGCAGATGACATAACTACTTGTAAATTGGCCTCACACAAGCTCAGAAGAGTGGGATTCAATAGTTGATCCTGACAACCCAAAAGTTGTGTGCAGGATTAAGAACAGTAACATCATTGCCCTTGATGATATGGGGTGAGCATGGTTTGGTACCATCAGTGTGTTTGATAATGTATTTGGCCAACTAGAATACAACACTGTTTGAGGTAGGATAGTTAGCACCAGTGAGTTTGACAGGAAGATGTGTGGAAGGGTTTATTTGGTGGACAAGGTATTTGGTGTCAATGGAAGGAAGATGGTTGGTGGTGTGTGAATGAACAGATGCCATTGGATAAAGAAAAAAAGTCAGTAGGGATTGTGATTGCTGATTAAAGCTCATGAGCTGTGGATACCATGGTAAAGACCGAATCTTTGAAGGGAATGATTCATCACATTATTACTATTTGAGCAACCATATACACACAAGACTTGACTTGACACAGCTCACAAACAAATAAAAGAATTACAAAGAGAATGAAAATAATGACAAAAGCGATGCAATGAAGTTCCTATTCTACAAAATTACAATTAGTACAATAATAGCAAAATATCTTCTCTAACAAAAAGGGGAAAGAATCTGCTTACGTATTTCAACATTCATATCACTGTCCAGTTCAAGCATGAGCGATTCAAAGAGTTGTCCTGTAAATCAAAATGCAAAATTATGAAAAGGAATAATCTGAGCACAGTAGTCCAGAAATGTTTAGTCTACCAAGACAGATGCAAGGAAGCGAAACAAATGAACCATGACCACTCACTTTCATCAGCATCTTCAAACTCCGGGAGAAGCCTCCCGTCTTCTTCAACTGTTCTCTGAAAATTGCAATTCAAAAATAAAAATAAAAATAAAAATTCAACATCATAGAGTAAAGAATAAACACATTAAAAATAAATCTGATAAGAAAAGTGACCTTTTTAAGGAGCACAGCTTCGGGGAAGAAACTCGTGCCCTCGTCAGGTTTGGGCACAGCGTAATGGGCATCTTCTTTCTTGTCTTTCTTGCGGGCACTCACAATCAATGATGATGCTGCTTTTCTGGGTTTATTCTGAACAGAAAGTGGCAGTGAAAAAGAAGAAGGGTAGCAATTTGCGAAGATGAGGCATGGGTTGTGAGTGAAATTGAAGCTAACGCAGTTGGTTGTCATCATCGTGGTTTTTGAAAGCTTAGGGAGGAGATAAGAAGGTGTAGGAGATGAACACTGGAGGAGTGACTGTGTCTCCATCGAGAGAGGGGAATAATGAATATGAATTAGACACAATTCCAAGTATATCGTTTAAGTACTGCTATATATTTAATGGGTTTTGTTTTGTTTGGTTTGGACACGTACCCCATAGCTGTTTAATTATTTTATTTTATGGATTTAATAACTGTTAAACGGATTTTATCAATGACTAGTAATTGGCAGGGTATATTTATTTTGAAGTTGAATAAAATTCATTTTTGACATAATTAAAATGTCTGACAATATTAGTTTTTTTAAATATAAATTTTGGCTAAAATGTGTGTTTTAATTAAAAAGTACGAAACTTAAAACAAATACTTAATTTATGTTTTAAGAAATTTAAATTTTATAAATAATAAATAAAATATTAAAATGGTTTATTTTTAAATAAATATATTCAATTCAATTTGAATTAGTAGAAATTTAATATATTTGTAAATATCATTTAAGAAAAAATTAAACAAAATTTGATTATCATTTCTCCCCTTTTTTCCTTTTGAAAAATAATATTAATAAATCCATAAGTAGCATACATATTTTTTAGACGAGAAAAGTTTGAATCTGTAGCTGATTGCTTTTTTATTTGAATGGAATTAATTTAAATATACAAATTAGTCCTCGTAACATGATACAACACATTTACAAATTTTCGTTTGTACAAACTAACCTCCCGTTGAACCAGTTAACAAAATTGATAATTTGGAAACTAATTTAAACAAAATTGATAATAAAATCTTTAAAAGTCTAAAACAACACAAGCAATATCTTTTATGAATTAAATTATATATTTACGTAGTGTAAAAATAACTTGAGAAATCCCACCCAGAAAAACACTTGAGAAACAACCAAAAAAGTAATATTAATAAAATTAAATTAGAAATAATTTTTTTTCGGAACTCAATTATTAAGACTTTTGATTTAGGTTAAATTGTCTCAATCAATTATTTAAATAAAATATCGTAAAATCATTCACGAAAAAGATCAATGAAAATTTTATAAGATCATTCACGAAATATGAAAGCTAACCAATTAGGACAGGTCTACGTTCATCTAAACAAGAATCTAATTGTGGTGCATTTCAATAGTTTTTTAATATTGTGAATTTTTAATAAATGTTTTCCCATAATATGATAAAAGCATTAAAATTATTTTTAGTTTCAGCTTTTTCTTAAAATTTAAATGCTTTTTCTTTTAAAAAATAAATCAAACTAATGACACATGTCTTAGACCATGGAATATCCTTGTCTGTGTCTGTTAAATTCATATTTGACCGCACCACGAAAGTGTAAGGATTATGCAATCTCCTTACAGAAACCGTTTGTAGGAGACTAAGAGTTCTGGTGATAATAATACAATTTTTTGTGTTAGCATAGTTGATGCCTAACATTCATTTATTAATAGGATGGTATGGCTATGGCTGTTGAAAATTGCTGCTTGATACAATTTGTCGTCTTAGGTCATGATTCCGGCATGACATTTTCGTCTAATTGTTTAGAAGACCCAGCTTGATCCTTGCTGCTCAAGATTGCATCTTGAATAGGAAAATCATGCGCAGAAGGATCATTGGCACAAGGCTGTGTTAAAAAGGCTAAAGGGATACCAAAAAATTTATTGGACAAGAAAATCTACACTTGAGGAAAATAACGCTGTACAATGTGGCTCCAACTCAATTTTTGGGGCTTCATTAACATATTGCGGCTTTGAAACTTACATGATTTTCAAGCCTGCGAAGTGCTCAAGGCAATACTCTGCCGTAATGATATAACATGATTTGGTTATCACCATTGCTTTTTCCCCTTTTTCTTTCTCTTGCTGCTGCTACTGCCGCCGCCGCTGCCGCTGCCACTGCCACCACCACTACTGCTGCTAGGATTTTTCATCCCATTTCCAGATTTGGGAGATGGGCTCTCGGCTGCAGTGCCACTAAAATTGTCAAACGCACCTGCCTGTACTGCATTCTGTAACCACTCAAAGAATTCTTCCTCAGTCATGGTTTCTTCGATATTAGGTGTTGGCACCCGCCCGCCTCTTTGACCTGAACTAGTTCCTTTGCTAGAATTATGCTTGGACATTAAATTGGTGTTCACATGAAAACTTGGCTTATGAGTATTCGCTGGACATCTCATGCCCTGCAATAAATATGTTCATCATTAATGCCTTGTGGATCTTTAATCTCCCAACAAGTCTCAATCAGCAAGCTATGCGGCGTGACTTGTGAACAACCAGACAATCTAAAATAGAGAGATGACGTATCTAGGCACTAAAGAAATGTCCACACCACTATTTCAAATGGCATTGCTAGAGAGAACAGTTCTTTCTCAATTCCTTGTTCAAACACCACATTGCAAAGTCGATGGTCTAATTAATAATCAAAGACACTGCAAGCCAATCACATAAATCCCCTAATGCACTTAAAAACTTTTAGTTTGTAAAACATCAGAACAGAACTATGTTGCAATATTTAAAAAATCATTTTCTTCAAGCAGACAATCCTACCTGGTATCTTATGTGAGCCGAAACAAATTCTTTCAAGCACGTCAAAATACAAACACCCCTAACAACAGAGTTCTTAAATGAAATATGGTCAAAATATGAAGAAGAAAAAAGCTAAATTACCTGACAGATATACCATTCAGTGGCATTATATATCCTGCTACCAGCACACACATATGCTGAAGGAGCATCCACCTAAAGTAAAAACAATTCAAATTATTAAGCAAAAATGTATTCTGACTGGGTATCTCATAGAACCAGGAATTGGCGCCGATAAAAATTTGAACTACAGGTACATTGATTCATACCTTCTGCAATAAGCCAAAAAGAAATGGTTGGGAAGATTGTTCAACCCATCCGTCACCATCCTTAGCTTGATGAAAATCTTGGCAATCCTTTAAAACAAAAAAAAACCCACCATAAAACATTAGTGCCATGATTCATATGAAAAGTCTTCTCTCTAGGGAAAGCATGTTGAGAGAGACAGAATACTGGCAAACATTTTGAAATTATTAACTCAGCCAACTGTCAGTTAGGCATGCTACCTAGGCTTCATTGAGAGCAAAAAAGATTAAGAAGAAACCTGGCACCATCTTGCCCTAGACTTTTGTTTCTTGGTGTGTATCCAGACGTGAAAACCACCACACCTTTTGCAGGCTATTCGCCTTGAATCACCAAATGGGTCCTCGCCATCTGCATCTGACCGTGCAAATCCTGAAGGAAAGAATCCATGCCTACCATTCTAGCAAATCAATTGCATTCACAGCAAAAGTTAGAAAAGAGAATAATACATTAAATAAAAAAAATAGATTACAAGGTTCTCTAAATGGTCTAAAGAAACAAGAGACAGCAGACTGCCCCTTCCAGATAAACAAAAATACATGCGCGAGTACACATCAGATTCATATCCGAAGTAATTATGTACAAATCTTGTAAAATCACCATTAAAACATTAGTCATTAGTCATTATGATTCCATTGTTTTGGGGTTCTGGTCTCTAACTTGAGCTATGTCGTCCCTAGTAATCTAAAATTTCTTAGAACAAGATAGATAGATATTCTATTCATGACCAGAGTAGAAACACACTAATCCATTATGATTTATGAACAATGAACTCTCATCCTTACTGAGTTTCTCCTGTTCCATGGTTCTTATTCCCATCCCCAATACTGATGAATTTTCCTCCTGACAACGTGTCAATATTATTATGATTCCTGATCCATAATAGTTACCTTTCCACTAGCCACAATATTAAAACAGTTGAAGAAAAAAATGCACAAATCATACCTTACGAGAAGCATCATGAAATCTACGAAATACACTCAAAATCTCTTCTCTCCTTAGCTCATCATCATAAGCTTTTCGCTTCAAGGAATCCATTAGAATCTGGGAAATCATTACAACCACAGTATATCTTAGAGAAGAATTATCTCTTGATTTTCAGGGTGAACAAAAATTTAAAACTCACCTCATATGCATTTTGAAGTTTCTTAAAGGCTTCTGCAGCCTTTTCATTACCCATATTTTTATCAGGATGTACCAACATTGCCTGATAATCAATGAAAACACAGGTTGTTACTGATGAGGAGGATGATCAAGCAACAAAAAGGATTGTATTTAAGATAAAAGAAAATTAAAATTTCATCCTACAAGTAACTATCCAACTACTAATGACTCCCAACAATACAATATCTTAGAAAGACACAAAAAATAAAGCATGGTTGTGCATGTATTGACATCACAGAATGACAATAACCTTTTTCTTATATTCCCGCTTTAGTATTGAAACATCTATATTTTGATACCGCGTCAAGCCCAGTGCTGAATAGTGATCAGAGCAGTTCAACAAACGGACAACTTCATCTTCAGAAGTTACTACATCAGAATCAACCCCACTAGTTGAAGGGATGCCAGCATTGCGATCTGCAGATGGTCCAGGTCCATTTTCAGAGGAAGAAGCATGTGTTGGTTCATCACTAAATCCTGGTTGACCATGCATTCCAGCTCTTTGCTCAAAAGGATTGGATCTACTCTGTTGATCTATGTTTTTCTTGAGGAAGTGTATCAGAACATCGCTAGAGATAAAAGCTAAATTAAAAGCCAATAGCAAACCAACCCACCCAACATACTGCCATGCACAATAGACAGAATACACTGTGGTGATAAGTAGTGCTACCCGTTCATGACTTAACATAAATGCCAATCCTGAATTCAAATCAAATCAAAGATTTAGTAAGTTTGGCAACAAAATACATCAAGCAACATAAATCTAAATTTTATGTACATTTATACAGACATGAAACATGTATACCCAACTACCATAGAAAAAAGGAGACGTAAAAACTGACAGGATATGTTCAAAGGTAAACAGAAGGGCAAATGAATCACCTCCAAGGATGATGAAAAATGCCGTCGTCCAAAAACTACCATAAAACCACAAGGTAACAACTCCAATGATTGCAACTACCAAAATTGCAAGCATGAGCCCAAGAAAAAATCCAATCAAGGCTGCCAGGCCCTGATAAATTACAAAATCTAGTTAAGCATAGGAAGAGGAAAAAAAGAATTACAAGACCCGATTTAGGAAGGGAATATAATTAACAAATGCACAAAACATCCCAAATACAAAAGTAAGGGGTTACACGTGGGGTTCAAAAGTCAAATAGTTACAAGACGATGCAAACTCAAGCTGATTGAACTTATGTATAAACTGAAACATTGTGCACAATAGGTTTTATAATTTGTTATGTACTCCAGCCCAGACCAATGTTTATTAATAGGATGAAACAAAACATTACCATGCAAATTTTTTTCCTCTTGCTGAATTATCACTACCATATCTTAACCTAAAATTGCAACAAACAGAACAAAGGTACTGGGAACTTGGAAACTGCTTCCAATATGAACAATCTTGTGATAGTAAAATAAAAATAAAAATAAATGCAATAATATAAAGCAATGAAATGTATGTCAAGGGATAGATTAAATCTAACTGTTCAATGAACCTGTTTTCATCACTCTTTTCTTTCCTAGTGTGATTAAATGCAAATGTAGGAGATTAATCAACAGCAAATACTACAATGCAGATTGTGCATCTACAGGAGTGAGTGTGTGTCTTAGAAAGAACTAATGAGATAAAATAGAATTAATTATTATAACTATAAAAACTTCAATTATGAACATTTTTCATCATATTAATTCCCAATATAATAAAAAGCAATGACAAGTGTGACCTGAGCTTACCAGGACAGCAAGAAACTTGAGCATCCCTATCATACTAATCACCGAGAATACACTACACCATATGACAGAGAAGAAGGACGTTGTACCCATACGTACAAATGAATCAATACCCCGAAGGGCACAGTCCAACCAAAACACCAATAACAGGAGCATTATGTTTCCAAAATGCATGAGCCACTTCAGAACAACAGGATACGCCTGCACAACTTTCGTTCTGACATTTTGACAGGCTTTATACATGTTGGTTCTAAGAGATACAAACAATGGAGTCTGCCTGATTAGCCACTCTGTAACTGCTGTAAAGATGGAAAACACTGACAACCTTAATCTCCTAATTATCACATTATCGGCAAGCTCTACTTTTTCCACCACACTTTTCACATGCAAACTATCCAGTATACAGCTCAATCTACTCTTTATACTCTGTTGACCTTGATTACTTCTAGGCAAAGTCCCATTTTCTTCTTCTTGTATTGAAGCTTCAGAATTCATACTGCCATCCCCCAAATTACTCTCAAAGGACAAGGACTCCTCCAGGTCATGCTTTGCAGCCACCCCTTGCTTCTCTTTCCTCGAAATCTTTTCAGACCTCTGCTCGTTGTTATGGTCATCACCTGAAGAACTAGCATCACATGCAGTCTGCGAAATACCGCTAGGCCTATCGCCATTGGCGAGTTCCTCTCTCGGTAAAACCTTCACTGGCTCTCCTTTAACATGGCCTTTCATTCCCGGAAGTACACCACCAGAAACCCCCTTTTTATGACTCAATCCATGACGGTCCACTCCATTCTTCTGCTGATTACCCTTCCGAGCCATGTAGCTATTAAAACCTCAATAATTGCTCAAAGGCCGGTTCCAACTTACGACATTTCAAACTCCATTAGCAGTAACACCTGATTAGTAAAGAAAACCAAAGATTAAGCCCAAAATTACCAAGCCGTAATCAAGCAGACAATAAGACCAAAAAGAAAACAATAAACCCTAAAATCACATATTCCAGTGGGAACAAATAAATAAATTCTGTGCACCACATGAAAAGAATTAAAAATAGGGGATAATTAGGGATATAGATAAAGAAGCAAAACAATAATAAAGTGATAAGAGAAATAGGAAAAAGCACGGGATCATGGCAAAAAACATGCACCTGGAGCTGCGGTGTGCGACGATGAGAGAGCATGAAAACCCTAAGGGTGAAGGATCGTGTTTGTGTGAGTTCTCTCCCCGCGTGTGCGCGAGAGAGAATCAGAATTGAGAAGAGAATAGAGCTGCAGAGAGAGGGAGAAAGATACGAAGGTGTGTGCAATTTGTGCAGTTTCGATTCTTGACCGAGGACTGGCTAATGTGTCATCCACTACTCACATTTTCAACACAACCAATTTATTGCAAGCGGAAATACCATGTAACGAACCAAACACAGCTTATTTCACGTGTCCCCACCTTTTCATGCTATTTTCTTTTTATTTTATTTTTTCCCTTACCTCTAAATCTCAATCTCGCCTCAAATCACTTCCACTCTAGATTTTTCCTTAATTAATTAAAAGCGTATATCGTATTTAACAAAGTTATTCAGATATACTATGATGGATTTACATTTTTTAATCAACTTATCAACTTCTGAGTTTAAGTCAAAAATATAGTTAGGATGAAAATTTTCATTTAACTAAATTGACTTTTTGTTTATTAATAATCATATGATTTTTTTGCTAGTGTGTGAAAATATGATTTTTTTTTACATAAGAAATTTATAAAAACACAATAAAATAAATTATAAAAAATATCATTTTGTTTATTAATAATCATAAAAACACATTTTAAAAGGAATTCAGAAAATATTATTATTTTTTATACATTAAGATATATACTAATTTTACTTTTTACGTCTCTACTATCTATCCCATTAAAAACATTACATTACTCTATTTCATATCACTTCTGTCTCTTTAATTTTACCATATTTTTAACAAATAATTAACATTTTACTGTTAACAAAATAATTAATCCGTGAAAGACAATTATAAATTTATAATATAAGAATCAAACTTTATCTCCAACAGTTTTATCTTGAAGAATTCTCACTCTTTAGTTTATCATATTTTTAAAAAAATTAACATTTCATTTTTGAATTTTAGACAAAATAATTAACCCGCATAGGATAATTATAAATTTATAATAGAAAAATAAATTTTATCCTTCACAAATTTATCTCCAGAAATTTAATGTTATCTTAACTTCTTTTTCTTCTTCTTTCTTTCATTCTAAAATTATTGGCTAAAGTCGTAAGAGAAGAGTATTTAATTCATGTTTCAGCGTGTAAAAAGTTTTCTTTTTTTAGATAAAGGATTTCCTTTTGCTATCAAATAAAAGTTATTTCTTGTATTTTTAATTCCATTATAAAATATAAATAATCCTGGTAATAAATACAGCATAGAGAAATAAGTATATCATCAAGAAATAAGTGGTCGTTTATAAAATATGTATTTCTTTACATTGGATGTTCAATATATTTGTTTTACTTCTAAAGGAATTTTGTTTTTTTTAGAGAGAAAATGTGCAACAGCTATATACTTTAAGTTTTTCTTTATATTGATTTGTTTTCTATAAAGATAAAGATCTTTTTTGCTTTTGTCTTTGACAAGCTGCAATTATACTTAATATATTAACGTGTTTCCAAAATGAAAAGAAATAAGGAAGGAATATACACTTTCTTTACATCTACCACCATAGTGTATTAGAATGTCTATATAAAAGGGAACACTAGAGCAGAAATAAACTATTTAAATAAAATATATGATTTTGATAAGTTGAAAATAGACAATTACTAAGATAAGTAAATGTTTATATAGTTCATGCAAGTTTTGAACGCTTTTTTACAAAAGCATGTTTATATACATGTAAGAAATTTCAATTTCATAAGAAATTGAAAATTACATTAACATAAATTAAGATTGCATTTTTATACCAATGTTGAAGATAATTTCTATTTTTTATATATATGCATATGAAATAATTAGTTAGTTAGTATATATATCTTATAATAATTTTTGTTATCAACAAAACAATTTATAAGAGATAAACATTTTGAATAGGTTATTAAATTTTGATCTCTTTTTGGGTTTATTTTGTTTAGGCAAGGAAAGGATTGCAAATATATATATTATCAAGAGCTTCTCCTCTAATAATAAGTTTTATTTTATGGTAAGTTACTGAAAAAAAAAGTATTTTTATTTTTAAGAAGACGTTTGTTTTATGTCGTCTTCTATTCTTCAAAATATGAAAGTAAAAATATTGATTCTTATTAACAAGATCGTGAAAAGAGATTTTTAAATATAATCTATTTCAAAGAAAGTTACAATAGTGAAAAGAGATTTTTAAATATAATCTATTTCAAAGAAAGTTATATGTCCATGTTTTAAATGAATTTTATTACATGATGAGAGGTGAGAATGTAATATTTCCATAAGAATGTGAAAGTATTTTCTATCGAACTTGTAAATTTTATTTTTATTTAACTTATTTTAAAATTTAGAAAATATTTTTAGAAATATTAAAATGTAATCAATTATCTTTTTAAATATACTACAGAGTAACATTTCTAGTTATAATATTCTTGAAAATGTGGAATGTAATATAATACCATGAAACAATTGATCTTAATTTTATCAAAGCATGAAATACCAAAGGATAAGTCTTTGCTAAATCACACAAAATTCAAATCATTATAGGTTGAATTACTAACTATGAAACTATTAATAAATTGTAGTAAACATTCAAATTTTTACATAGTTATCTACAAGTTACCAAAGATTTTTTCAAAGTTATTGCTAATATTTATTGATGAAAGAATTATTCACTAGTTTAAATTTGCCTACAATTCATCATTGTAATGAATTAAAGTGAATTTGACTTTTGCCCAACAAGCAACAAACAAATCATTCATACCAATTAAAAAAATTAGTTAACATCATTTAATTTTACTAAAAATAATTTTTTTTCTAAATTATCTTTCATTCTAACTTGATATCAAGAATAAAAAAAGTCATTAAAAATTAAACCTTAATTAAATCAAAGACATTTTGGATATAGTATTATTAAATTGGGTAAGATTAGTTAAGATTTACTTATATTTTAGTCTATATGATTTTTTTTTTGTTTATATTTTAGTCTAGAAGAAATATATTGATATTCAGGAATGAATTTGATATCATAATGCAAAATTACAAAATTAATTCTGTATAAAATTAATTTTATAAAGTTTATTATTTTTTTGTTAAGATTAATTTTGAAATGAAGTGATTTATTATGTAAATGTCACTTAAAATGCATGAATTTTGGAAGTTATAAGTAGTAGCTTTGGTGTTGGATGTGAAACTAACACACCACGTGAGTTGTTAAATCAGAGCAGGCACACTTATATTTAGAATCTTTATTTTAAAAGTAAGTTAATATTAATGTTAGATATAAATTTTTGTTTTATCTAATGTAAAAGTTATCCAAAATTATCCTCAAAATTGATTTTTAACCAAAGTTTCAATGTATGATTAAACATATAAATATTTGTCTAAAATCACATTAATTAGTATTTCAACATATTTTGAAGGATTCAACGTGAATCCAGATATTCACTTTATCTCTTTTTATATATAATATAAATATTTTACTATTATTGTTATATGATATTTTTCTAAATTTTTATTTAAAATTTTTTAAATTTATCATTTCATTTATTTTTCATTATTAGCTTTTTTATTTCTCTACATGAATACCTATTTTTTTCTTAACCACTGAATAAGTAAAAAGATATTAAAAAGTAAATAAATAAATAAAAAACATAGTAAATTTATATTGGTTTATCTCACCCATAAATTAAGTCTAGTCCTTGACAAATTCATCAAGAATTTCAGTTATAAAAAATTTATAAGAAACAAAGTTTCAAATTGTTACAAGTATTTTTTTTCTTTTGTCCAAATATCTCAATGCTCACACAAATATTGTTTCATCCTTATCTCTTTTGGCAATTACATCAAGTATTTTTTCTTAAGTAAGTCTTTTAATACTCCACAAAAATCATAATGCTTACAAAAGATGATAACAAACTATCTTATGAGTAATGTATAAGGTAACAATCTATTTGCTTAGAGAATATAGTAATAAATTACATAGAATGTTTTCAAACAAAGACTAAAGGTACAATTTTTGTTTTTGAACAATTGTTCTTATGTAAGTTTTAAGTTGTTTTCTCTTGAGCCTTCTATGATACCTTAAATAAATATTCGTTGAACATTTTTTTTTTCTAAAAATATGAATGTTGCTGCATTTGATATATTAGGGTAAATTTTTTGACCAACTTATTGTATAGGAGCTAATAAAGTAATTTTCTTATCTTTTTATTTAGTAGTTGCCTCATGTAGTAGATAGGCTTTTCTTTCTTCTTATGACACAAGTATGTTGGTATACGGATGCATTATTTTGTCTAGTTACTTTTTTTCATGAGGTTTGAGGTACAAGTGGTTTGGTTCTTTCTTTTTGTTTCTTCTCACTAAGATAAGCTATCGAGGTTTCTTCATTAAACTATTCTACATCAGATAAACCTCTTAACTATATATTAACAGGTTAAAGTAGTGAGAATTAGTACAAAAAGTCTTGCCTTGTAAAAATCTTCATAAGACAATCTAATAGTACAAACAACATTTCATCTTTATATATAAAATATGCAGTCTTATAATTTATTTGTTATATTAGAAAATGAAGTCTAAATCATTGTAGACTTGACAATTCTTATTATTGGTATTAATTCAATTTGGTTTCTAACTTTATCTAGTATATTTGTTAATTTATTTAAGGACAAAACTCACATGCAATTTTATAGGTGACAGTTGTTCTCTTATTAAAATTGGACTTTTACTATGATAATCTATGAAATAAATGTATACATTAAAGGATTGTGCAAATTACCATGGTGTAATTCTATTTTTGATTGGAAAACAATACAATTATCAACTATAAAAATATATGTAAGTTTTGTTCTTTATTTAAATCTTAATTCCTTAGAAATTAAACCTTCATTCCAAATTAAGAACCCCAATTTTTAAAGTGAAATTAAAAAGGAATAAACATTATGCATAAAATTATCTAAAAGTAGCAAGCACCTTGATAACATTGATGTGATGTTATAAAAAAATATTAAGTTTTCCTTAAATTTGCAGTATAAAGTATAACATAGGTTAATCTTTTCAAGGACACAAACCTATTAATCTTGACCTTAGGATGATGAGAAATAGGGTTTTTTATTTGAAATTCAATTAAATAAAATCTCAAATAAGAAATTAGATTTATAAAAATATTAATCTAATGGTATGACTTATGTACAGTTCAAAGGGTGTAAAATTTATATGTAGTTGGGTCAAATTGAATTTAATTAGATGAGCATCTAACATATATTAACAAAATCGAAATCACAATCACAATTTCTAACTAATCTTAATTCACACATAAATTTGACTTAGATTATCAATCAATTACATAATTTTAATTAGATTTTGGATTAATCAACCTTAATCTAATTTTACTTCAATCATAAATATGTAAATTATAATCATGCAATCCAAACTTGTAAGTGAAGGAAGGAAAGAGGGAATAATGCATACAATTTGGAAATTTGAAACAAGAACTCAAATTTTAACCACATTCAATGGAGCTCTTAAAATGGTTGATGCCTTTTGGACTTTCATGGCTATTACCATTCAAGAAAAGGGTTAAAGAAAAACGCAAGAAAACAACAAAGAAGAAAAGGAGAGGAGAGAGACAATAAACGTTGCTATAATTTAACAAAATTATAAAATCAAGAATGAATGTGTATATGATTTTATCATTAAATAACTAAGCAAGATTTCCTAATTCTTAAACTATCTCTAACCTAAATTAAGTCCCACTCTATAAGTTTTCCAAAGAGACAACATATGACTTAATTGAACCTAAAATGAAAGAGTTGAACCCAAATTGGTGAGAGAGAGTTAGATTTCCATGATCAACATTATCAACAACTTCATTATCCTTTTACGTTTTGAATTAGCTCAAATTGGCCAATACTTGTGAGACATGGAATTGTGGTTTGTTGTATCTCTGTCTTAGATTTTTAGAAATACCTAAATCATCAAAATCAGTAGCTCCAAATATGCCATATAGAAGATAACAATGTTAAAATGAACAAAAATTCAAAAATTAACAATGATTACCAATTAAGTCCAATTGTAACATCCTAAAATTTATTTAATTTTTTTTTTTAAAAAATAAATTACATCATTATTATTATTATCAATTTTATTTTAATTATTAATTGTTGCAGGAAATTATTTTATTAAATAATTGCATTTTGAAACTGAAATATTATTATTATTGTTATTATTCTTAATGATGACAAGAAATTAATTTAGTATTTAAATATTTACATTTAATTTTATTTTAATGGAGGAATTGATAATTTTATAAACTGATGAGGCATTAATATGAATTATTTTCATTTATTAATTTAATTAATCGAATTAACGGGGGAAACTGACGAGCGGGTCGGGGTTGACTCGACTCAGCTAGAATATTAGATAGGGGTTAATCAGTTTACCCTAATTGGTGTTTTGCGCGTAAGACAGTCAGACCTAGAGGAGAGAGAACGCAGACTTGCAAGGGGGAGGAGCTAGGGTGTTCAGATCATCTTGGAGCCATATCAGATCCTCGCTGTTCTTCGCATCTAAGGTACGGGGGAGATGAGTTCGGTTATATGTGAATGCGGGGGTGTACGGGTAGTGAGAACAATCCCTAAGTTCCTCTAGGATCTAAATTCTCAATTTTGTTTGGTTATTATGTTCTAAAAATGTTTTAATTGGTAGAAAAGATTCGTCAATGTTTACTGTGATTTTGGTTTACTTAATTGATAATGTAATCGGTTGCCTTTAGTGTGAAGAAAACCTCTAAAGGGAATCCCAAAGGAACAAGAAGAATGACTTTGATGAACATGTTTTCTTCATTATAATTCCAAGTATGTAGATATGTCAGTTTTATCTCACTATTTGGGTTTCATTTACATAAGAAAGAGCAGTAGGGTCTTCCGCCCTTATTCATGTGAAGGAGGATTAAATTCTTGGATTAACGTCTTGTATTAATGTGATTTTCGTTTGAAATTGTATGGTTAATTGTCTTAATTACTTGATTTCGTGATGGTTATTCCTGGTTGAAGTTCAATTTGAGACTCTTATGTGTAATGGTGAAATTGAGTGAAATTCAATGGCGTTTTATGTGCGTTTCTGTGCCTTCTTATAAATGATTTATGGTAATGATGGTTAAATTGATATGATTTTGGCATGATTATGGATTGTGTAAATGATGTATGAATCTTGAGAATGAGAATGTGGATGAGAATCCGAATGAGAATCCATTGAGCATGAACATGACATGCATGAGATGCATGAGAAGGCAGACGTGGCTATAATACCCTGGCCATATGTGGTGCTTAACAGGGCACCCTGGCCAAAAGTGGTGTTTAACAAGGTGGACTAATGACGGGGACATTCATATACATGGTTCATAAGTGGTGTTTAACCATGCTACACGTCTGCCATAGGTGGTGTTTAACCATGCTACACGTCTGCCATAGGTGGTGTTTAACGGTTGTGTAGAATGTCTTCGCACTGGCCATAGGTGATGTTTAACTGTGCGACACATCGGTCATATGAAGTGTTTAACGGTGTGGCCATCATTAGTGATAACTAAGGGGATTGAGGAGGTTCGCCCATGTTGTGAAGTTCTGAATCGAGACTCTTAGGTGTGGTGATGAGCATATGCATTGTGCGAGCATGTGCATTTTGTAAACATGAATGAAATGTAATTGATTTTGAATGCGATGGAACATGTGATCGATATATGAGTATTTGTTAACTATTAATAATTGGGTACGGTAATGAGTGAGATTTGAGATACTATATGCATTTATATATGATTGAATGCTATTTCTCACCGTACTCTCTTGTGGTTTTCTTTTAGGTAATGCCGAGGACAATCCTGTTGCTGAGTTTTGAAGAGGTAGGGTCTTGCTCTGATTTGTATGACATCGGTGCTCTGATTTGTATGACATCGGAGCTTAGTATTTAGAATAGTGATTCTATATCTTTTCATACGTACTTTTGCATCTTAAATATTTGAAAATGATGGGCATATCAATAACTCACTAAATGTATACAGTGAGAGTGATTTATATATTTGAAATAATTTTTTTATATGTACTTAATGTTTGAACATGACAATGACCATGTGAACCTTTTATCATTAATACGAATTGAGTTTGCTTGGTTTTATCTATTACCTTGTCTTCCTTTTTATTTACTTGATTATTTTAATTTAAGTATTCGAGTAAAAAGAGTGTCACATTAATAAAATTAACTAATGTAAAACTCAACTAACACATCAATATTAAGCACAAATATAAGTCAACTAGACCAAATATAGACACCAATAAATATCTCAAAATGTAATCTATTTACTTAATAAATGGTTATTTCTAGTTCAAAGGATTACAAGATTTCTGCCTTATAGTACATCCATAAAACAATTTTTCATTTAAAAAACAAATCAAAAGCCTTCCAAAGAATGATTAAGTCATAAGAACCATTAAGTACAAGAAAATACAAAAATAAATAATAAATTTTCTTTAATAACCTCATTTATTAATCAATGAATTACATTAAAATAAAAAAAAAAAAAAGTGAACTTTCACTTTGTCATTTTTTTTACCCCACAAGTTGTTATAAAAAAAATGACGATTGCATTAAAAGAAGTGAGTAAAAGTTTGCTAATACTCTTTTCATATACTGTTTAATATGGATTAGATGTCTAATTACGTGAAAAAAAGACTTATTTTTTAAGGCTTTATTCTTTTACATTTAGAATGTCTTTTTGTTTTTTTTATTCATTAAAATTTCAATTTCTCTTTTTTATTATATAAAATGAAAACATCAAGAAAATAAATAAGATTCCTAACTAAATTTAACAGAAAATGAAACAAATAATCTCTTTCGAGAATTTTTTAACAAGAATTTTTTAATATTTTTCAAAATAAACTTTGATAACAACTCTATGTTTTTCATTCTATAAAGTTTGTTTGATTAGTTGGCTTGTTGCGATTGTAGTTGTAACTCTCATTTATATTTCTTTAATTTTTACATTTCATTCTTGTATCGTTATTATCTCTAAAGTTTTAAAATAAATACAAATTAGAATAAATTATTTTTAATAAATCATAGTTGTTATAATATACAAGTAAATTATTTTTTGATATACATAATATAAAATTTCCATCTTAATTGTTATAGGATATTGTTTGAAGTTTTTTTTTTAAATTTATAAATTTATTGTTTCATTTATTTTAAAATTTTTTATTTTTCATTTATCTCTTAACTTTTACACAATAAGTTGTATAATTTTGTCCACCTATCTTGTACTTGTTACACTAATATGTTTTGTGTGTTTGAAGGATAACTCCCAATCTAATAATCAGATATTCATTCTTTCAAGGTGTAGAGAATCAAAATGAATTTTGTTTGCTTCCCTCAATAAAAGTTTTTCCTTACATATTATTAAGAATCAAACTCTTATGATTATGCTTAAGAGACTAAGTATCAATATATTGTGTTGGACTGTATTGATCTTGCTAAACTAATATAAGGTTATAATTTCAACCTTCAAAATGCTTGATCAATTGTGTTGTGTACTTTCTATAACAATTTCGTGGGAAGTAAAATATGATGATTTGGTTTCTCTCACCTCACTGGTCAAAAAATAACTGCATGTTTATTTTGTTCTTGAAGAGTAACTTGTGTCCAAATTTTGGACATTGCGTGGATGATAGTTACATCCATTGAACACAACCACCCCAGAATATTGAGCCCTGAGTTTTGACCAAATCATTTGGCTCTATAGAAATAAGGGGGCCAGGGCCCTTAGTTTCCCAGACAGTGTCCAAAGTCAACACAATGAATATGCATTATTGCACAAGTCCAAGAACATCACGCAAATGAAATTGACTGCAATGCACCTTTAATGGTCAGATGCTAATTAGTCAATATTTTTTAACAAAATACATGCTACAACCATAATTGTTTTTGTGAATAAAAGGTCTCATTATGCATTGTAAGAATAAAGACAATCTAGTTCAGTGGATTTATCCAAAGCTTTAACATTTTTTTTCTCCAATCCTCCTACTAGTGCCTACTTTTACATTCTTCTATAAAATCTTTCAAGTTTTCACTAAATTTCTTATTTTTAAAACATTAAAATTATTTCGCATCTCATATATATCACAAACTTTGACATAATAGAAAATAATAAATTAAAGATTTTAACTTCAAAGAACCAAATTAGCTAAAAAAAACTTAAGACCAAAATTGCATTCAGTTTAAACTAAATAGATAAAAATAATATTATTAAGTTTTATCTCGAAAAGAGGTTAGAGACTAATAGAGAAAAATTAAGAGTTTGTTTGGATAAATATTTTTATAAACACTTATAGGAAGAAAAAATGAAATAATTTTTTCATAAGTTAAAATTGAGTTATGCATAAGTTAAAAGTCAATTTTTAGAGAAACTAATATGAAAAAAATTTTACAAATTAATATATACATAAACTAATTTTAATTTATAAAAAATTTATTTTATTATAGTTTCTGCATATTCAGCAAAACATGGCCTAGCCTAGTTTAAAGGAAAATTGAGTTAGAAATTTATAGCAGCTACATCCCTAATAGGACAGATTCTTATGACGAGATCAATATTTAATTTTTTTCTCTTTACCTAACATAATCACATGTGAATCCAACTTATGATAAAGAATTGAAATATGTAAAAAGATCAAACAACCAACCATCTACATTCTCGAAGGGGGAAGTGATCCGATTGTGAAAGCAACACCATCATAGAGAAAAAGGAAACAAAATCTTCGTTCGTGCTAGGCAGTGCACCCAACAGTTTTTCACTTTTCCACCTAAGCATCAATAGTCTCAAGGAAATGTTGTGTTGTATGAAACCACAACATGATATCCATGTTGCAGACACAATCCTGGCCGCACTTAACAGTACCACTGCATTATTAAATTCCAAACAGAACAAACTCGGTGCAATCTGCAAGTCCTAGTCAACTAGTTCTGTTTGTCGCTGGATCAGTATTTAGATAGGCTTTATATGAGATTATCAGATAAAAAAGTGTGCAATCAGAATGCCCTCTTAAGGTGCTTCATGCTTGTCATAGAGAATACTGGTAGTTTGAACTCTAAAAGGTAGATACTGAATATGAGGAATGTTATGTTATTTCATGCAACAAGCTGCAAGTGGTTACCTATGAGCATGAAATTCCACGGGAGGCATGCTGAAACATTGATGATAAACAGCTGCTGAATGCTGAGTTATTAATCACAGTTGTAAGAGTTAGCATACAACCTTTTGTATAATAACTAATAAGAATGACTCAGTTTGGATAAAATTCTCTATAAATACTTTAGCCTGTATGAGAAAAAAATGAAATAAATTTCTTTCTAATGTAAAATTAGTTTATGTATAAATTAAAAAAAAAAATACTTTTGAAAAAGTTAATAAGAAAGAATTTATCCAAATTAGTTTATAAAGAACTTTATTTCCTTTTATTTTCTTTTTCTATAAGTGTTTATCCAGAAATTTATCCAAACATGTCCTATGATAAATTAGCCTATGTTAAGGAGGGTATGGATATCTACCAAGTACCAACAAGAAATTGAACTCATCCCTAGAAGTTGTATGTGCATGATAGAAAGAAGCAGTACTGATGCAATTTCATACCAGAAGAAAAGAAAATATTATAAGTAATTGTGCAAGTTGCATGTGAAAATTGAATAAATTTAACAAACTGAAATCAGAAACCAGCACTTTACATAAGATATAGCCTCCTGAAGGCAGAATGTTTTGATTGTACTGTTTCAGCTTGAAAAAATAATTCGATATCACAAAAAAGGATAAATAACTGGCCAATACTGCGAACGAGCTATATATTATATGTCAATACAATACTGTTATGACCGTTCGTGTAGGCCTTGACATGAAAGAATCCTTCTTAGGACCTATGGTGGAAGCAAGAAGCAACTCGTCTTAGACAATATTCCTCCTAAACTAACACAAGTTCAAATTTCTCATGATAATATTTCAATTAGATCTACCCTGGTTAATAGGATCATAACTATGGAGGAGTGCTTGCCACATACTGTATATAATAATATGAGTATGACTTATTAAATAAAAAATGAGATGCATACAATTTTATAATTTTTAATAAATTTTAATTAATAATAAAGAAAGTTGTTAATAATTCTCTAACTACCAATTATCCTAATTGATAAACTAAAAAATAAAAAGACCCTAATTAATAGGATCATATCTAACAATTATTTGAATTGATAAAGTCAAAAATAAAGAAATCCCTAAATAATAGGATCATAATTAACAATTATTCTAAAAAAAATAAGACTTAAATATGTGTTTGATCTCTTAAATTTGGGTTAATATTACTTTTCGTCTCCTAAATTTAAAATTATTTTATTAATCCTTACATTTTTAAAATAATTGATTTTAGTCTATCGATTTACGTGACAAACTCAAAGTATAAGTCATCATTTATCATGTGTATAGTAAAATTAAAGAACATTAGTGGAGAAACTTTAGAGTTAACAATGTCCATGAATTTTCGACTATATACATAACAAATTATGACTTTTATTCTGCTTGTCATGTAAGACAAAAGACAAGACAAAAGACTAAAATTAACTGATTTCGAAAATATAAGGACTAAAAACATATTTAAACAAAAAAAAATAATAATAATGCTAAAGATCTGAAATCAGGGATTCCAATATGCAAATCTTATCAAGATAAAAGATAAAGAAACAAAATAAACTGAAAATTTCAAGATTTAAAGAAAAAGATATGGTAATCCTAATCAGCAGAAGTATTTGGTGCCTTCCTCCGGTGGTATTGCTGCCCCACAAAGGTATCCACATCAAATACATGTAACATACCTAACAATTACCACCTCTGCAGTATTTATTGCTAGAGGAATCTCACCTTTTTTGTACTTTAGGTGAGACAACAAAAAAGGTGAGATTCATGGAAAAAATATTTGTGATAGGATCTCCATGGCAAAGTCAATGAAATAGTTTTAAAATAAAGATACTGTATCAGAAAAATACAATATCTTCAGCAAATAACAATGACCAAGTGAAAAAACTTGCAAGTTGCAACTAGAAATGTATGTACAAAAGCTATTTATTGACGCCACACCTCAGTTACAAGAGACAATGGTGAAGCAATATAACAGGACTTCCATGGTAAAGCCAATATATCAGTTTTAACATGACTGTACCAGAAACATATGATATCTTCAGCAAATAACAATGGCTTAAATGAATAGAAAAATGCTTGCAACTAGAAATACATGTACAAAGTTATTTGGTATAGTCACCACAACTCAGTTACACGAGAACATGGTGCTGCGATATGCATGTGCAGAAAACCATAATGGGAGTGTTGAGCTATACTTCACAGAGTACATTTCTTTCCAAACTTGACTCTTGCGATGATACACCAAAATCTGTTTATGAGTTGCCAGAAAAACATATTCACCCGTCTGACTGATTGGGAAAATGCCCGGCACCATTCCTCTGATACACCTCAGACTCACCTTATCCACCATACACCATTCATCTTTCCAGTAATCTTTTAGCACCCATATATTCATCCATGCTTCTGAAATTTTAATAACAGACAAGCAGCCATCAAAGTCTAAGAGATAAATCCTATTACCCATTCCATAAATCAAGTCATATGGTAATTGCATCTTCCTCCAAATGTCACAACTTAAATCAAGCACAAGTATATAAGTAGAGCTAACAGTCAACCAGTGCAGAGCATTATTAATAAAAACAACTTGGTTCTTATTCATGTGAGTAAAATGCTCATCTTGGAATGAGATGAACTTCCTCCACTTGTTCAACTCCGAATCAAACACCAAACAAACGAAACTCCCATCCGGTCTATGACCAAATGTGCGATGGTACCCTGCTAGAACAACATTGAACTTCTGATATGTCGAATCACACGCCAAGCCAACCAAGGTAGCTTCGCCATCGGGATAAAACCGAGTCACGGGCCTCTCCCTACTCTTGGGAAGCAACCTGTACTGGCGAGTGACAGGATTGCAGACATAGAAGACACCTTTGTCAGGAACACTAGAGCAACATAACAAGCCATTACAAGATGCTCGAACCTTAACTCTATCATTCAAGAATTTCAGTGAAAATTCAGATACACCCCTCAAATTATCAACACAGATTAAGCTGGATTTGGACTCAGACGAATCTGAAATCTCCACCAGAATCATGGGATTCTTCCTAGACACCTGATTGAAGAGCTGAATGAAATACTTATCGAAAGACAACCTATACCACAGTTTGCACACGCTTTTGAACCTGAAAAGGGACTTAACAGGCAATCTTGCAAGAATCTGAATAACCACCTCATCCGGGAAAAACCCACCTCCCTGCATAGCCATAACTGAAAACCACAAATACACAACCCGATTATGAATAGCAGATTTTATAGGAAAACAAAAATCTGGGTATTGAAAAGAACAGGCAAAGATTTGATCTTTGCTTACCGGAACAAAATTCGAGGAATCCAATGAAGCTGCAGTTGATGGGGTGGGGACAGAAAGGATTCAACTTTGGGGTGGTGGTGGGTTTCTGATGGTTGAAGAACGGGAAAGAGAGAAATGGGTTTTCATTTCCCGTTTACATTTGAAAGAATAATAGGGGATAATCGAATTTCAGTCGTCATTATCGCCACACACACGCAAGAATGAATATATATTAGTAATAGCATAGCGATTGCCCTAGAAAGGGGAAACTATGTATGTGGGTGGGGTGGATCCAGTTTAGAGCTTAAGGATTCGAAAGAGAAGGGACGTGAATTGGCAGCATAGGATAAAGGAAAATAAGAGAGAAGGGGATCGAAGGAACATGTGATGAATGAGTAAACAAAAATGATAATATTCGGGTCAGGCATATCATACGATGAATGCAGAATGTTGACCCAGCAAGGCTTTTTAGTATTTTTTTTTAATTTAACTAGTACGTTGACTCGTGTAATTAGAGTTATCAAATGTAGATCAGTAGATGCAATGCCCACTATATTTCGTTTTAAGACAAAATAGATAATGATTTTAATAGGTAATAAATTGAGAAAATAATTATGTGTAAAACTTATTACATGCTTCTAAAACATGAGAGCAAATAACGCAAATGATGTATATTATAGGAATATATATATATATTATGTTTCTCACATATTCTAGGATTTTGTACATATTATTTATTTTTTTACTGTTAAAATGTACAAAAAAATTTATCTTATTATATATGACAATAATTAAATGATAATATAAAAAATTGTATACTATTAATGTATTTTAGTTATTCTTATTTTTAAATATATTTAGTCCAAAAAACATGAATAAAATTGATTTTTTAATTATTAATTGATTTTATAAATTTTAAATATTTAGAAATGATTATAATTATTACTTAATAATAAGATGGCATGTATGAAATTAATAAAATGGTGATAAGATTTTATTTTAAAAATAAATAGAATTTATGACACCTAAAACTAATATTTTTAAAACCGGACTTATGCATAGTAAAAATATTTTTTATTTTTTATAAAATAACAACATTTAATTATGACAATAAAATATACAACTTTTGCATATTACTCAAACTTTTTATTATTAGTTCAATCATAGTAATTCTAAAATATATTTTATTTGATAAGAAAGAAACCATCAACTCTTATTAATCTTTTTTTTTTCTATTATCATTATGACCAAATGCTCGAGTACGTCCCCATGGAGAGCAAGTAAGCAAATCCAGACAAATGCTGAACTGTTCAAATGTTTCGAAAGCATGTAGCTTAACTGTTCAAAATGCTTAAGTTCATGCTTAACCTCCTTTGGTATGGCATGAGTGAGAGAATTGAGAAAAACATAAAAAGGAGATACCAGACAGAAGATTTGAATTGGTCAGGCTTGAAATCCATTAAACCACCCATTAGGTGCAATTCTTCCAAGGAAAAAGTTAAACATACACCCTAATTTTGGGATGTACAAGTTTTGAAAGAAGAAAAAGATAGAGAAAAAAAGGAAAAAAAGATCAAAACATAATAAATATAATAAATGATGTGAAAATAAGATTCCTAAACCATTCAGAAAAGAATTATCATGAAACCTAAAGTGTGATCCAAAGACTTAAAAAGTAAGTATGCTAGAAAGTATACAAAAATTTAAAAATATAAAACATTATTACTCAATTTTAGGTTATATATTTTTGGACATATGATTCTTTTGGAGCAATAATTGACTGAAGAATAATGTCAAGTAATTAGTAACAAAAACAAATATTCAACTCATTATATTCATAAACATGAACTTCCTTGATTTTGGGTCTTAGATGTAGTAACATCTTACATCATACATAACATCTTGTAAGCTGGGTGGACATCAGCAATACCAACATATTCCACATATTTACAAACATTTCAACTCCAGAAAGTGCTAAATGGAAATGCATTCAGTAGAAAGCATTTGAGGTATAGGAGGTGTGAGTGAGTGGCGGTTGTAGGAAGCATTTTCAGTGAAATAGAAGGGTAGCAAGAAGAACCTCAAGTAATTCACTAATGATCAGGTCTTCATCCCTAAAAGAAACCATAATGAACAAATAAAACCAAAGCATTCAGTTTTGAACTCCTGCTGGTAAAAGAAATGGGTAATGAAATCAAGCACTCAACTCAGAATGAAATATATAAGGTTAGCCAACAACTGATAATAAAGCTCAAATATATGAAGTGAAAGGAACACTAAATGATATAAGTTTCATTAGTTTACTTATCACTGGAGGAAAATTATGAATAATTATACATACTAAAGACTACAATTCTACAATATTTCGACTCAATTCGTGCTTAATCTTATAATGCCACAAATTTCTAAACACATTTAACATTAAACTGCAACTGTCAGAATTATTCACATGAATCTGTTAATTTGGTAGAAATTTGGAAACTTACAATGATCATTCATCAAGTTTCATACTAAAAAAAAATCAAAAGACCGAAAAAATAAAGCTTGTGCTCCCAGCCCAAAAAAAGTGAGGCATGAATTCTCCTATACAATGCCAAGAGAAAAGACAAATCACTTATATTGGAGAAAAACCTCACAGTCAAGAGAGAGAATTGAAAAAGAAAGAGAAATTACGTGTTACCTTTAAATGAAGACATTGCTCTAGAAATGCTGATGGAACCACTATATTGCAGCCTAACTATGAAGCATGGATTTCAACATTGACATAGGCACTTACTAAGGCATATATCGCAGCCTAACTATGTACGCATATATACATACATATATATACTAAAAAAAGAAAAAAGCAACAAAACAGAATATCTAAATTGATGATCAAGATTTGCATATTTACCATTTTTCTATGATAATGAGCCTCTCCAAAAAAACAATACTAAGGTATTAAGTACTTTGTTTCTTTTAAAAGAAAATCTCAAAACAAGAAGAAGAAATATATCTTTCGACAAATGTATTTTTACCTTCTCAAAACTTACTAAGCTTTACATTTTTCCATGATAGTAAGTCCCACAAAAAGAAAATACTAAGATGGACTATTGTTTCAATATTTTATATAATACTTTAAGCTGGCTTTTTTGAATGTTAAAAAAAATGAATATTCTTCTATAATTCCAATGTCTTTGAGCCAACACAATAATTTTTTAATCGGATGCCAAGTGAGTGGCATTCCAACACATTTCATACAGTCGTACAGGTGTTGAGGAAGTGGCACTGTATCTGTGTCAAATATGTGTCCAACATTCAGATACCCCAAAGAAGATGAGTGTTTGTGCTTCATACAGCCTAATAACAAGAGATCAACAGTTAAAAAATAAAATATGGGAAACAATTAGAAGGACTCCACACATAGTACTCAGCAACAAGATTGAAAGATCATTGCTAGCACGTAGTGAGGTTACTCATTAAGTAAATATGAAAGCAATTCAGATCAATAAATTATACCAAACATATCACATTAAATGAATAAAAGACTAGTTTGCTAAGTTAATAAATCAAAGGATGTGTTGTTTAAGTCATACCAAAAAAGAAAGCACCAAATTTCCATCAATCCATTCTTGATGAGGCCTCAGATGACAATGGTCAAATTCCAGCTCCTCCTTTGTAGGCCAAAAGTAAACCTTATACTTGAAGCCAAGAAGAACACTAGATACCTGACCTACCCACCATCCTTCATTATACCAAGCATCAACCATTTGACGCAATGCAAAGCAGTGAACATGATGGACATCTGATGTATATGGCCTGATATCTGAAGCATCTGCTACTTCTTCTTGTTCTGAAGTCATCAGTTTTAAGGGTTAAATACTTCACCAAGTACTTGCCGTTCTGCAAAGATGTTGGAATTCCCTCCTTAATTGTGGTTCACAAGTCACAATGTTTGGGGGATGAACATGTTGAGTTACTTTTGGGCTCCCAACTATGTGGACAAAAGCCCAATACTCTCAAACCTGCTAGGTTCCTCTTTATAAGAGGAGATGGGGTTAGATTGAGAGACACACATCCAAGTGAAGAAACCCTAAGAGAATTATAGAGTTCTTTTTGTATTCCTCTTTAAGAGAAAGAGAGAGATTAATACAGAGAAGTTTGTATATCATCCGAGAGGGTGAGATTCATTGAGAGATCCTCGGAGATTGAGAGAAACACTTTGTAATACTACTTTTATAATAGAGATATTTTACTGGACTAGGTCCCGTGGTTTTTCCCGAGAGGGTTTTCCACGTAAAAATTCTGGTGTTATCTTCCCTCTACTCTTTCAGTTATTTTTTCTTTTCGCTTCCGCACAGTGCCTATCTTGCATTCACAGAGGAGGGAATAGGTATTGTTGTTTCCCAACAAAAGAGTCAATAACAATGGCAGTATACCAGGCACCTTGATAGCTTCTTCATCACTCATGACTTCCACCTTTGCACCTTTACAGAGATGTACCACAAATTTGCTTTGGGTGTTTGTGGTCCTTGTCATTACATCTCTCTCACTAGGCTTTTGACATTTCAAGACTAATTTAATTCCAGTGAGATTCTTGGTTTTAGGCATCAGATCTCCAAACTTCTTTACCAGCTCACTTGATTTCTGATATTTTAAAATCCATATTGTCCAATACATATAAGCATTTCCGCCAAAAAACAGAATAAAAGAATGTAACATAATTTAGAAACCAAATGATACTTCTGCACATAATATTATGTTATTTATAACTGTTACTATAGTCTGGACATATTACTGTAGAATTGAACTTGAGTACAATTTTATTGCAACTAAACAGACAACTTTAAATCAAGTGACAACCATGAAAAGATAACAAGATAAGCATGATGGCAATGATTTATTTTTGTAATTTTCTTTTGCTGGAAATTGTTACAAAGTTTAACTAGGGATCATTTAATTGAAATTTAAGTTTCAATTGATGGTAGAACTCTTCTGCAGAAACTGATTTATAATCTAAAATATCAAGATACAGGATAATCTAATCTAAAAAAATCTAAGAGCGTTTGACAAGGTTTTGTGTTTGAAGTTTTGTTATCCCCTAAATCATTTTTGGGAATTGTTGCAAATAAAAAGGAGAAGCTTCTGAGTGTTTTACCTTGGAAGACATCACCCATTTTCCATCCAAGCAGCCTTGATGAGGCCTTAGTTTAGAATTTTCAAATTTCAACACGTCATTGTGAATGAAAGAAACCAAACATTCTCTGTTATTTAGTACTTCAAGAACCACGGCTTCCCACCACCCATCATTATACCATGCATCAACTTCTTGGAACTGTTTGAAAGAACTAGCAAATGGAACTTTAGGAGGGCAGTGCCTAATAAGCCTTGCATCAATTTCTTCATTCAAGAGCTGAGTACCATCATTGGTTTTCAGGTCCCTATATTCTACTTGGAACCTGTCTTTTCCTATTATCTCAACAATAGTAGCAACAAACCAAGCACCCTTATAACCTTCCTTGTCGCTGCTGACTTCCACTATTTTCCCTTTTTTAAACTTCGATTCCTTTAGTGGTCTCCTGCTGTATTTGATCCTAAACCTTAAATTGTCAGGCTTTGTCTCCACCTCAGGGGGCTGCTCCTGCAACTCAAGTTTTCTGCAAATTAGCAAACATCCATACAACTGTGTGTGTTCAATTTGAACTTCTAATTGCCGTAGAAAAAATGATGCCCATTACAGAAACATGACAAGCATTAAATAATACCACGGATCAGTTTAAGGTATGTCATTGAATAAAACTCCCATTTTCCTGGAGATATTAATGAGGGGTGACTTCAGAGAAATGTCCACATTTATATAAACAATCACTCCACTAAGAGAACACATTTCAATGTAGAACATCACATCAGATACATGAATTAATGCACATATATCCAAATTGGCAGTTTGGCACTGACCCACTTCCTTTGTCAACAGAATCTCACAGGATATTTTACTACCGCATATATTAACTTCCACAAAGATAAGTATCCCAATGATGGTTTAGCTTTTCTTTTATTTAGTGCTTTTAGCTTTATCTTTCAGTACCAACACTCCAATATCAATTAAAAATCCTTAGAACAAAACACCGTTAGCTACAAACAACCAAAATATAAATAAATTATTTTCTTGTGATAATCAATAAGCTCTTATACCGATCCTCTCCTACCAACAAAACAAGATCCAAGTAAGCAACATCTCAAGTGTTGGTAACCGAGCTATATATCCAAGTGTTCGTTACAACGAAATGTTCGTATTCCTACGGAGTTTAAGAAAATCAACTTTACATGTTAATAAAGGCATGTGTAGAAGATTTCATTAATATACTTTCTTTCACTAACAACGGAAAGTGATGACAAAGATTTATTAGTTAAATAACTAACAAGTTCAAACAAAAAGTGCACCATAAATAATTCAATTTTGTTAGAAAAATACAAATTTAAAAGATTATAAATTAAAAAACATTTAAATAAATAGTCAAGTTAGTCCTGAACATTTATCAATAAATTATTCACCGAGACCTAGGTCCCAAATGTGGGGACTAATGCGACGCATAAACCGTAATCTAACTATTAATTAGCACGAATGAAGAATGCATTAATAAGTAGGATACGAAAATAAAACAGAAACTAGAGAGGCGAACCTGTCCGGGGAGAGGTGAGACCCAGTTCCGACGTACCCAATTGCGGTGAAGGCGTCGACGGCGTCACGTAGTTTGAAGCAGTGGTTGAGCTGGAGGAGAAGTTTGGGCCTGACGTTAGCGACGTTAACGCATTCATTCGAGGAATACGAGTTTCTTGTTCTTTGAAGCAGGGTAGTAGTAATCGTGCTTGGTCAAGTCAAGTCAATTCAAGGGATTGTTATTGCTATGCTCCAACCTCACTCACCTCACCAACGGACTCTCTTCTCTCTTTCTTTTTTCATACAAAATAAAAATAAATTCACTTTTGATCATCATGTTTTCTCTCAGGAAACAGTTATCAAATTATAGTTGAAGATATTATTCATTAATTTACTGTTTAAAATGTTATTTTAGGTAATGAATATACTCCAATGCTTAAGCCCCTTTTTAGAGGTGGAAAAAAGAATAAGAAAAGACAAAAAGTAAAAGAAAGAGGCAGAACTGTATATACTCCAAAGCTTAAGCCCCTTTGAGAATGAAATATTTAATTTCATGTATAACAACTCCATCATTTAAGGTTATGCTGCATTACAAATGACCAATGAAAATAGTCCAATAGAAACTGTGAACTCTTAAGTCAATGCGCTAATGTTATGTTGGGTTATTTTTAATGTTATGAAGGATAAAGTTATCTTAACAATAATAAATTAATTATGTTAAAAAATCAGTAAGATAATAAGAGTTGAGTGATTTTATGGTTAAAATTAAAAGGTGAGTTTTACCTATTTTCATCTTTAATAATAATTAGTTATTATTTAAAAAATATTTATTATTAATCATGTGTTAATTATATAAAATAGTTTTATATTATCTTTTAATCACAAATTATCTAATATATATAATGTAAAAGTTAATCAATTTATCCTATATAATAAAATGTGATTAAATGACTCTGTAAATTATTTTATATTATCAGTACATAATTTATTATTATTATTATTTAAAAAAATTACTATTTCATTTTTTCCTCAATTTTAAATTTACTTGTTGAATACTATTAAAAATATTTGTAACGATTGTCTCAAAGAAGTATGTAAAAAATAAAAAATATTTAAATTTTATCTAAGGTGATAAATGTTACAAGATACATGAATGGTTTAACCATCTTGATTTTTTTTTCTTTTATACAAAATACGAATAGTTTCGCATTCATTGATCTGATCTTTGTTAGTGGAACAAAGTTAAAGTCAAAAGAGATTATTTTATTAATTAACTGTGTTTCAAATATTATATATGGTAATGTTGAAGTTTGAATATGTTATGTTTGAACAAAAGAATTTTAAAATTTCAAGAAATTTAAAATGATTAAAATTTAAATTATTTTAATTAAAATTTTTTATTTTATTTGGATAAAATAATCAAATTTTAAATAAGACAATTTAATTTATTTTTACAATATATAAAATTTATTTTTAAAATTAAGAATTTAATATTAAATGTTATAGAAAATAAACAATAGTCATTTTTTAAAATATTTAATAAATGAAAAATAATTCTAATATTAATATTTAACAATTAACAAATAAAAATATTGATATTTTTATGTTAATATTAATTGAGAGAGAAAAAAAAAGAAAAAAAGAGAAGAGAGATAAAATTAAGCAATAAGAGAAAAAAATAATGAAAGTGAAAAAATAAAGAGCCGTAAAGATCTAACTTGAAAGAGAAAACAAGGAGAATTAAACGAGAGAGAGAGAAAGAGACGCGAAAAAAGAGAGATAAAAAAATAGGAGAGAAATAGAAAAGAAAAAAAAAAGAAAAGAAAGTGTGTGAGATAAGAGAAAAAGAAAAGTGCAAATAAAAAATAATTTTATTGATGACATCTTTGTTAAGAAAATAAAGTTATAATAAAATTCATCACATTTACCCGCACCAATAATACAATGGACACTTCAACTTTATTGTAACATTTTTTTCAACACTCTGTTCGTAGTATCGAATACTTACTCTAGATACTAATTTGTTGGGAGAGAAAGACTCATCTAAACCCACTATTCAAAGAAAATATATGATAAATAGGTTTTAAGATGAATTTTATTAATCATGCACGATACAACTAAGTCACTATTTATATTGATACAAATCATATGTCAACTAACCATAATTTCACTGTCTGTCTAATTGTCACACTAACTAAACTAATACCACATACAACAAAATTAATTTTTTTTTGTTTAAAAATTTTAATATTTGATTGGTCTATTAATAGTATTTAGTAATATTAGTTACTAGTATTGGTAATGTCATTTTCTCTTTATTTTTTATTATCTCATTTTAATTATTTAGACTTTTTATTAATGATTTGGTTTGTAATTTATTAATATAGTTATCGCATTATTCAAATTTATAAATTATTAGTAAGTAACAACTCACAGTAAAAAATAAAAAATCATAATTTGTTATTTAAGTTAATATTTTTGTTTTATAATTAATTTTATATTTTCTCAAATTATTATTTTATGTTTGGTCTGGACATGGACCAAGAAAATGTATTCCATTTATTTATACCAACTAAGTCACTCTACCATGTTAAAAATATGCAAATGCCATAAGTCTTGTACAAGTTGAACTACCCATTTACTCATCTCTAGCCACAATAATATACATCATAATTATTTAAATCATTCAAAACATTCTTCCATTTATAATATGAACTAAATTGATTGTTCAATTAAAGAAGTCAATTAAATCTTTTCACGGAGTGTGCAAGACACAAGACTTTCTTCAAGTACATGTGCATATATAGCATTTCTAGTCCTTCTAGATAACATAGAGATATGAGAATCAATCCTTCTTAAGATTTTATGATATACATAAAAGGAATGAATTGTCTTGTTAGCTCAACAATTTATTTTCTTGGAGTTTAAGGTGTCAACAAATAAACTTCTTCATCCATCTAACAAGTTCATTGTCTTTAATAGTTCAATTTTAAGAGCAATCAAAACACTCTTGAGAGTTATGGTACATCTGATTTAGGAAAGTAAATAAAAGAAAAGAAAAGAAATAGAAAGGAAATGATTTGATAGGTTATTTAGTAAGTTTGGATCCTATGTAACAGTGCAACCCCTCCTGCATAATATAGAACTTTTGCAATAAATTATACAAATTTTCTTTTTATATTTTGAGATTTATAGCCATTCGTAATAAATTTAACAGCCAATAACTTTGCTATAGAGACATGTTAGCTCGGGACTATTCAACTGCTTGTTTAATAGAAAAAAATACAAAAGAGGAAAAAGTTAAACATTTTCTTTCCTTTTATTTGATTGTATAGCAAATGAAGTGAAATAAAAAGCAAATTTTTTCTCAATTAACAACAAATTATTAACATAACAATAGCTCAAACTCACATTTTAATTTTAACTATAAAATCATTCAACTCTTATTATTTTTTTACGTAATTAATTTATTTTTATTAAGTTATTAAAAATAACATAACGATCAAATATTGACTTTAAGAGTTCACAATTTCTATTGGACTGTTTTCACTGGTCACTTGTAATAGAAGATGACATTGAATGATGGAATTAAATGCTATACATGGAATTAGGTACTTTATTTTCGGGCAAGGCCCAAAGCAAAGGCTTAAATGGTTTTACACTTTACACAGATCTGTTTCTTCCTTCCTTCTCTTTTCACTTTTATTTCTCTTTCCTTTGTCCTTCTCTCTGATATCTTTTCTCTTCCTCTTTTTTCTTCCTATTCTTTCAATTAAATTGATACAAAATTTATTAATATTTATATTTGTAAATGATTAAATATTAATATTAAAATTAATTTTTTGGATTATTAATATTAAAAAAATTAGCTAATATTTATTTTAGTAACATTTAATATTAAAATTTTCATTTTTAAAAAATATATTTGAAAATAAATTTATTATATTGTGAAAATTAAATTACCCATTTAAACTAAAAATTTAAAATTTAAAATTTTCAAATTAATTTATTTAAATAAATCATTTAAAAAATAAAATAAAAACAATTCAATTTTCAAACATTTTAAATTCTTTAACATTTTAAAATTCTTCCTTTAAACACAACACATTCAAACTTCAAAACAGTCATTAATGAAATAATATACTTTGACTATAATTTTATTATAACTTTGTTTCCTTATAAAAACGTCATCAATTAATGTGAAATTATTTTTACTTACATATTCAAACTTCAAAACATGACCTAAAATAACATTTCAAACAACTAATTAATGAAATAATATCTTTTATTATAATTTTATTATAACTTGGTTTCCTTGGGAAGAGCGTAGTCAATTATTGTGAAATTATTTTTATTTACACGTTGAAACTTCAAAACATTACTTAAAATAACATTTCAAAAGGGTTAATTAATGAAATAATATCTTTTCATTTTATTATAACTTTGTTTTCCTAATAAACACATGATGAAATAAAGTGAAATTATTTTTATTTTGAATACAAAATTGTTCATATCAATTATTTATCTATACAAGACATAGTGACAAGAGGTGTTAGAAGATGATCTTGGCATTGTTGAGTTGAGGTTGGAGCATAGCAATAGCAATCAAGCAAAGCACAACTTGACATTCAAAATGTGACATTTTGTTTTCCAAAAGAGGTGATCCGTCGAGGTTACCAAGCATGATTACTATTACTCTGCCTCCGTCGTTCGTCCTGCTTCAAAGAACAAGAAACTCGTCTTCCTCGAAACTTGTCGGAACTGGGTCCCACCTCTCCCTGGACAGGTTCGATTTTCTAATTTCTCTTTTATTTTCGTATCATTCATTCTAATCATTTATTGATTAACTATTTATTTAAATTTTTATTTCTAATCTTCTAAGTTTGTATTATTCTAACAAAATTGAATTATTTTTTGTGGTCTTATTATTTGAATTTTCCAATTATACCATCAATAAATCTTTGTCATCGCTTTTTGTCGTTGTGAAAGAAAGTATATTAATGAAATCGTGTCTTTTCATGAAATCTCTACATGTGCCTTTAAAGTTAATTTTATTAAACTCCCTAGGAACGATAGTTTGTAGTAACAAACATTTGGTGTTGACAAGGAATGTGGGTTAGTGCCAAACTGCCAATGTGGATATATGTGCATTAATTCCTGTATCTGATGTAATGTTCTACATTGAAATATGTTCTCTTAGTGGAGTGGGTTTCTATATAAAGGTGGACATTTCTACAAGTCACCCCTTAGTAATTACTTCAGGCAAAATGAGAGTTTTATTCAATGACATACCTTAAACTCATTTGTGGTATTGTTTAATGATTGTCATGCTTTTATAATGGCCAACATTTTTTCCATGGCAATTATAAGTTCAAATTGAACACACATTTCTCTAGTTGTATTGGATGTTTGCTAATTTGCAAACAACTTGAGTATGGCTTAAACAACACATCCTTTCATTTATTAATTTTGCAAAATAGTCTGTTATTAATTTAATGTGATATGTATGTATAATTTATTAATTTAATGTGATATGTTAGCTTCGAGTATCGAGTGTTCGACACACTTTTGACACAGTGCAATTTCCTCAACAACTGTACAACTGTATGAAATGTGTTGGGACACTACTCACTTGACATCCGATTAAAAAATTATTTTGGATTGGCTCAAAGACATTGGTATCATAAAAGAATATTACTTCTTAAAAATTAGTCAACTTAAAATATTGTATAAAACATTGAAACAATAGTCCCTCTTAGTATTTTCTTTTTGTGAAACGTATTACCATAGGAAACTGTAAAGCTTAGTAAATTGTTTATAAAAATACATTTCTCGAAAGATATAACTTATCTTCTTGTTTCGAGTTTTTTTTTTAACAAAAGACAAAATACTTAATGTCTTAGCATTTTTTTTGGTTTAAAGAGGCACATTATCATAGAAAACAGGTAAATATTGAAATCTTTATCATCAATTTCGATATTTTGTTATCCTGCTTAACTTTTCTTTTAGTATTTATATATGCATGCGTATGAAGACGGAGGCTAATATGACCATTGTCACATGTGGTTTATGGTGGAAAAATAGGTGATGGTCCGGATTAATTATCGGTAACCCTTTTTATTATTTTTATTTTTTTATAGAATTAAACATTGGAATCCATGTATTCTGATGCGTATCTGGTTTTGGATTTAGACGAGAATCAATGTACATGGGATGAAAGAGCATTTGACTCCATTCGAGTTTCTGGCTGCTGAAATTTGGTTAATTATTTGTTTGTGGTGAACTTCGTTTGAATCATTGATTGGGGTAAATGAAAATCATTGTGATGTATGGATTGTTTGAATTTGATTATGTAAACATGGTTTGGGACTGTTATTGGCTAGAAATTTCTTTCCTTTCCCGTTATGTTGTCACTAGAACAAGAGGGAGAGAGGTTTTGGACAACTCAAATGTGTTGTTTTGGTGAGACGAACGCTACAATGGGTGCAACTCATGAGGTAAAAGTGTGAAACGCTGTTGATCTTCATTTATGGGCACAAACAGTAGAGTTTCATCATTTGTTCATCCTTTTTTTTTTATTAAATAACTAATAATATGTAACAAAAAAAATAGTGCATCATCTTGTAGTAAGTTATAAATACTGGTCCATCATAAACCATATAAGTGGATGGTCCACGGGAGAAGACGTCGTGAATGAATGCGTACGTATGCAAGTGTTTGTGTCAAGGTTGAAATCCATGCTTCACATTAGGCTGCGATGTAGTTAGGCAAATTGAAATTGATTTTTCTTTTTAAAATTAGAAATTAAAAACCCCTTCAAACCAACCTTATCTACTTGAATTAAAAGTATTTGATAAATTAATTATTAAACTAATTGGTAGGTATAAAATAACGTAAATGGACGTGTTTAATTACTTAATTGAAATTTGGTAATTACATGTATTTTAGATAATGATCACTTTTCATATTTTATTTTGTTTTAAATAATTTATCATCTTAAAAAATTAAGATAATATATTTTTTAATTTTATTTTTATTTTAAAACTTTTTATTAAATAAAATAAGATAATATAAATTGATTTATATTATAATTTTGTATTATAAAAATATAATATTTGTTAAGAGTGATGAGAGAAAATATTAAAAGTTTTTTAATATAAAAAATAAAATCTAATAAAATAATAAAGCAAGATTAAACCTTCACTTCTTCTCTATAGTTATTTTTATTTTAAGTTTTAGTCCCTATACTAAAAAAATACAAAATTTTTGCTGCTGAACAAATTTTTTTTAGCATTATGTATGTGTAAAGACTAAAAATTATAGTTTTATCTTTTACGAACTAAAATTTAAAATGGAAATAACTTTAGGGATCAAGTAAAAAATTTAATTTAAAAATACAAAGTAAATTAAGTATATAAGTTTGAGACTTCACATTAAATAATGTTTCAAAAATGTTATAAGTTAATAGAGTAAAATTTTTTGTACAATATTTTATTTTTGTCATATAAATTTTTGAAGTAATAAAATTAGAATTGAGCTTATGTAGCCTAAACTAATAAAAAAAAATTGTAGGTATGAAGACACTGAAGAGTGCATATAAGTTAACAAGCAATTAAATCACCACCTTTAGTTCATTTCACTTGATACGGATAATGTTTTGTTTCTAATTCAACAAGAGTGATCCTATGGAGGTGACCAAGCATAATTATTACTATCTTGTCTTACTTATCTATTCACTTCTAAGAACAAGAGCCTCATCTTCCTTAAATATCCCTATTAGGAATAATTAGTGTCATTTAAACTAATCATTCTATGAGTAGGTCAATGCATTTTCTTCACAAAGAACAAGTGTTTTATTTTCCCTTTTCCATAAGCAATAATTAGTACCATTTAATCTAATCATCGTATTTGTATATATCCTCATATGTCAAGCAAGTGAAACAATCTCATTTGTATATATCCTCATGGTGTGGTGTACATGTTATTACCTTGTACTCATACCACGAGCTTGAGTGAAATATGTTTCTCAGTGCCTGTTGTTGTCGTTTGTGTTTAAGTTGAATGTCACTTGTAGGTGACGATTTTGCTGGAACTCAAAGATTGATACATTAGTGTTTTATTGTTGTAGTTGTTCAGTAGTCATTGAGGTCGCATTTGTTTCTTTTATTTATTTACGTTTACCTTGTGTTGAATTTTGAGGATAGGACATTTGGAGTGTCATCATTTTATTTTAAATTTATATTTACACATTTTAGTTTGATATATATGAACTCTTTATACTTTAAATAAATAAATAGTCGTTATTTCATATACTTTCTTTAATACAAGTTTAAATATAGTCAGGGTAAAAGATGTCACAACTATAATGTCATTTGAATGGAGGATACTAGCAAAATGACAAAACAATATACAACAAAAATAAATCTCCCAAGCTTGCAAGAACTTGTAGGGAGTAATAACAAATATTTACAAGCAACTATAACATCGTAAGTAGACAACAAGCACAAAGATTTAATGAAATCCCTCAACTTGAGAAATAAAAATTATGAATAAGTCAATCAATCAAGCTCCACTATACTCAAAATAAGAATAAAAACGAATCTCAAAAGTGTACAAATTATGCTCAATAACCAAACATATAATTTAAGTTACAAACTTACAAATAAAGAAAAACAAAGATAAAAGAACCAAAAATTTAAAACAAAGTATGATCTAAAATTAATTGTTCAACTAAAGAATCCAATTAAATTCTTTCACATAAAGTGCAAGACATAATATCTTCTTCAAGTTCACGTGTGTATATAACATTTTTAGTCCTTCTAGATATAGAAATATGGTTAATATTATATGGCTTGTCTTAGCTTAATGATTTATTTCCCGGAGTTTAGAACGTTAGCAAACAAGCTCCTTCATTCATCTAGTAAGTTCATTGTTTTTAATGGTTCAATTTTAAAAACAATTGAAACTTATGAAACTTATGGATGTTTGATTTAAGAAAATAAATGAAAGAAAATATAATAAATATAAAGTAAAATGATTTTATAGGTTATTTAGTAAGTTTGGATCATCTGTAGTCGTGCCGCCCATCTAAAAAAATATACACTTCATGATAGATTAAAAAAATATTCTTTCTATATTTCAAGCTTTTATAAAATCTAACGTTCAATATCTTTTGTTATAGTCACAAATCAATTTGAGATGATCAAGTGTTTGTTTAATTAAAAAATGAAAAGAAAGAAAAGTTAAACATTTTCTTTTTTCTTATTTGACTGTATAATAAGGAAAATAGAATAAAAGAGTATATATATATATATATATATATATATATATATATATATATATATATATATATATATATATAATGACATAAATATTCTTAATAAAATAAATAAATATTAAATGTTAATATAGTGATATTTTTGTGTATGCCTCACTTGTCTTTTTATTATTTTTTTACAATTTGTTATTTTGAAAACCTTCTTTCTTACAACTATTATAAATATCGTTTATAATACTCTACAAGTAAATTTGAAATAGAGGAAATAAGAGAGAAAAAAATGAAATAGTAAAAAACATTTGAAATAGAAAATAAATTATAATATATATAGGTAATTTTTTCTCAATTAATAACTAATTATTAACATTAAAAATATCTCAAACTCACCTTTCAATTTTAACAATAAAGTCATTCCATTCTTATTAACTTAATTTTTTACATAATTAATTCATTATTATTAAGATAACTTTATCTTTTATAAAATTAAAAATAACATAACCTTAAAATATTGATTTATGAGGTCAAAATTTCTATTGGACTATTTTTACTGATCACTTGTAATGCCACCGTAACATTGAATGATGGAATTAAATGCTATAAATGGAATTAAAGCAGATGTTTAACTGGCTTTATATCGTACAATCTTCTCTTTCTTTCTTGTTTTTCTCTTATCCTGTCTCTTATCTCTTTCTTTTTTTTTCACTTTATTAATATAGATGGGAAATTTATTAATTTATATTTATAAACTATTAATGTTAATATTAATATTGAGTTTTGAATGATTAAATATTAAAACTAGCTAATATTTATTTTAGTAACATTTAATATTAAAATTTTCATTTTTAAAATAGATATTTAAAAATAAATTTATTATATCGTGAAAATTAAATTATCTATTTAAGCTAAAAATCTAAAATTTAAAATTTTCAAATTGATTTATTCAAATAAATCACTTAAAAAATAATATTTCAAGAAACAAGAAAGTGTGGGAGAATACATTACAAGATCTTGAATCTCATCAATTCGATGAAGACTTGTGGAGGAAAAATTACTGATGTGCTGATAATTGATAAGGTGCTCAAAACCTTAACCCTAAGGTTTGATCATATCGTGGTTGCTATAGAAGAATCAAAGAATCCTAAATCTGTGAAGGTGGAAGAGTTTCTAGGCTCTTTGGAGGCTAATGAACAAAGAATGAATGGGAGGAATGTAGAGAGGGCAATAAACCAAGTTTCATAAGCTCAAGTAAGTAAAAAGGTAAATCTTGATAAAGGAAAGAAAAAAAATTAACAAAGTCGAGAGAATAAATTTTCGAGGTTCAAATAATGATAGTGGTAATAATTCTAGTTTTGACCACACTGGTCTTAGTCAAAATTTTGGTAAAGGTACAAGCAAAGAAGGTAAAGGAAAATTCAAAAGAGGAAAGAGAAGATACGATAAGAAAAAGTGCAGTGTTATGCTTGCCAAAAGTATGAGCATTTTGCATATGAATGTTAGAGAAAGAATGGAGGTCAAAAAAAAAAAAATAAAGATGAGGCTCATATGGCTCCTAATGATGGGCCTAAGTTAGATTCGATGTTGTTGATGGTGATTATCATTTCAAATATCAATTGCTCAAATACATGGTATTTGGGCACAAGTACTCCAATCATATGACTAGGTGTAAGGAATAACTAGCTGCTTTGATGAAAGTGTGAAAAGCAAAGTTAAATTTGTGATAATAGTGTGGTGATTGCAAAAGGAGTTAGCAAGGTTGTTGTGAAAAAAAACAAAAAGGAGACATGGCAATTATCTCTAATGTGTTGTATGTTCCAACTATGAAGCATAATTTGTTAAGTCTCAGGCAGCTGTCTAAAAAAGGATTCTCAATGAAGTTAAATTGTAATGTGTTGAATATGTTCGATGAAAAGCAAAGGCTAATTTTGAGGGCTCCCTTAATTTGTTAATAGGACTTTTTGCAAATTGTTGATACACCATGCCTTGCAATTGGAGTTGAAAATGACAATTGATTGTGGCATTTCAAGTATGGTCATTTAAACTTCAGGAACCTTTATTAGGGAAGGATCATATGGTGATTGGTTTGCCTTTAATCAAACCTATTGAGAAAGTATGTGATGGATGCATGTTAGGCAAGCAACCTAAAAATGTGTTTAATTGAAGTGACATCAATGAGAGGCAATAAATACTTTGTGTCATTTGTTGATGAATATACAAGGAAATTGTGGATCTTTCTTATCGTAAGGAAAATAGAAGTGTTGTCCATTTTTCAAAATTTTAAGAAATTAATAGAGAATCAAAGTAGGAAGCACATTAAAATCTTGAGAATAGATGAAGGCGATGAATATACTTCGAGGCAATTTGAAGATTTTTGTGATAAGAACAAAATTATTCATGAGGTTACTGCACCTTACACATTAACATAATGGCCTTATTAAGAGGAGAAACAAGACTTTGTTAAACATAACAAGAAGAATGATCAAGTCAAAACAGTTGTCAAACAATCTTTAGGGAAAAATGATGAGCACAATTGAGCATATTTTGAATAGAGAACTAATTAAGAGACTTTAATTAGTTACTCTTATAGAAGTGTGGTAAGGAAAAAACCAAATGTGGCTCATTTAAGAATCTTTGGGGTCAATTTACTACAAACATATTCTTGATGAGAAGCAAAGGAAAATGAACAATAAGAGTGAAGCAATGATCATGGTTGGCTATCACCCTACTAGAGGTTATAGATTATTCTACCCAATTACTAAGAAAACTAGTGTACTAGATTAAAACATGACTTAGAAGTAGGTACTAATTTTATAGAGTTCATGTTCTAAATGGGCCTTATTTTATAAAGCTTGAAGCTCATGTTGATTGTAAGTTAAACATACCATCTGCAGGTCATAACCCATATACTTGATTAATTGTTAGGTATTAGACTCCTATCTTATGTAAAAAGAAAGGTCCAAAATAACACTCTATTGTGTGTCTCACTTGTCTAAGTGGACATAGGTTGGAGTAGGGTATCAAGAGAGAAACCAATTAGAAAAAAGAAGTATTCTTTGCTAGAGAAGAAGAGAGAAAATCATTCTTATTGTTTTGCATGGTAGTCACTGTAAAATGTATTTGAGACATTGTTAAACATTGAATTGGGATAAAATTTTGCAAATGTTTTAAGATTTGTATTTTTTTTAATTTAATGGTCGAATTGTTGATTAGTTGCTTGTGGTGAGAGATATTTATTAATACTTTTAAAAAAAATTGGTTCTTTCATCTTCTTGTTTCTCTATTTGTAAATTTATGACTTAGATTGTTTGGCTAATTGTTGAGCACTATTTGTGCACTTTTTTTAGATTTTCCTTTACTTCTCACATAAAAAGTTTTCAATGTTAAAAAGTCTTGGCGCTTGTTGTCTACTTATAGTATTATAGTTGTTGGTAAATATTTGTTATTACTCCTCACATGTCCTTACAAGTTTGGGAGATTTATTTTTGTTGAATATTGTTTTGCCATTGTGCTAGTGTTCCTCATTTGAATGACATTAGACCTCTTTGATTTAGGGTCTTTCACTTGCTTAAATGATGAAGGTAAATACAAATACGATATTTAGTTTAAATGACACTAAATATCACTTGTGGAAAGTAAAAATGAAAAACTTTCTCTTTGTGAAGAAAATGTATTTACCTATCTTTGCTACTCATAAAATGATTAGTTTAAATAACACTAGTTATTCCTTATAAAGGTATTCAAGAAAGATAAGGTTATAGTAATTGTACTTGGTCGCCTCTATGAGTGTCAAGTGAATTGTACTGAAGATGGTGGTTTAGTTGCTTGTTGGCTTGATGCACTTACTAGTCTAGTTTTTTGTCATCTATTTATTGTATAATATGTATTATTTAGCGCCTTGGAGCCTACAAATTAATTTAGGCTAAATTATAACTTTAGTTCTTTATTTTATGATAAAAATTTGTTTTGGTATTTTTTATTTTAAAAAATTCATTTTAGTCATTTAAATTTTAAATTTTAGTTAATTTTTTTCCTTAAAATGATTGTTTTCAATTTTGAAATACAATTTTGAACTATTTTTTGACTTATTCAAAACATGAAACTTGTCTATTAGATTCATATACATGAAGACTATAGAAACCAACTAATGTTCGAATAAGAAAAGAGTCATAAACAAGGTAAAAATTGTTTGAAAAGTAAGTCTTATGAATAATTAGAAAATTGAAAAACTATAAAATCTTTTCTAGATTCTTTTCTATGCTTATCGAACACTTTTTGTGCGATAAATCTAATGGGTTTTTTTATGACCTTTTTGGTTTGAACATCGATTGAGTTTCATATTTTTATGTAGATAAATCTAATGGTACAAGTTTTATGTCTTGAATCAGTAAAAAGATAGTTTAAAATAGTTCAAAATTGTGTCCCAAAATTGAAAATATTTTTTTTCGAAAGGAGAACAAGAGTTAAAGAATTTTTTTTTTTAAAGATAAATTATCAAAACAAATTTTCAGCATAAGATAAATGACCAAATTTATAATTTAACTTTTTTTTATTAGTTTGGGATACATAACTCACTCATAATTTTACTACTTAAAAATTTTATATGACTAAAATAGAACTATGTAGCAAAGAATTTTATTTATTAACTTATAACATATATTGAGATATTATTTAAAGTAATGTTTCAAACTTATAAACTTGATCTATTATTTATTTTTAGGTTAAAATTTTCACTTGATCCCTATAGTTGTTCTCATTTTAAGTTTTTTTATCTGCAGAAATCAAATACGATATTAAGGAGTTTATGACACTCACACACCTAGCACAATTAACTAAGCTAGACCCATTCATTCTCATTTTAAGTTTTAGTTCCTATTGGAGAAACTATAATTTTTAGTCTTTACACATAAATAAAAGTTAAGTTTTAGGTCTCATTGTTATCATAAAAAAAAAATTGCCTACTACGGGATCTTTTTCACCATGATAAACCACTACAAAAAAATTGTTCAGTAGTTAAAACTTACTATTTTCTAGTATAAGGATTAAAATATAAAATGAAAATAATTATAGAGACCAAGTGAATAGTTTAACCTTATTTTTATTATTTATTGAATTTTATTTTTTATATTATTTTTTTAATATTTTCTCTCATAAAAAATATATTTTTTATAATACAAAATTATTGAAATTATAATATAAATCTATTTATATTATCTTATTTTATTTAATAAAATTTTTTAAAATGAACATAAAATTAAAGAATATATTATCCTAATTTTAAGATGATAAATTATTTGAAATAAGTTAAGATATAAAAAATTTATCATTATTTGTGTGTGTATATATATATATATATATATATATCCAAGAGTATTTCTCTTCTATTTCCATTCTTCATTTTTTTTTTGTCATCTAACAGTTTTAAGGAGCGACACATCTTACCTGTCAGATGAATAAGAAAATAAAGGGTGGAGATGAGAAATTACTCTCGAAGTAACTTGATCTCTCCTCTCTCTATATAAGACTTAAATATGTTTTTGGTTTTTTAAATTAAAAAAATAGTGTATTTAGTCTTTTTAATTGAGAAATAGTCATTTTTATATCCGAGTTGAGATTATATTACTGAATCTTACTGATGTGGCTAACGAATATCACGTTAACAATTGACACATGAAAAAGATTTGTATAGGTAAAAAGATTTGAATATGTTTTTTGTCCATAAAATTAAGGTGAATTTATTTTTGATCACTAAAACAAAAAAAAATGATATTTTTAATTCTTATATTAAGAAATAGTCATTTTTAATCTCTCAACCTAAACATTATTAGTAAGCCTACTTATGTGACTAATAGATATCAAGTGAGCAATGGCCGGAAATTTATTTTCTTTTAATAACTTTTTAAATAAAAAGGTGACTTCTTTTCTTATATATTTTGAAAATAATTTATAAATTAAATTTTAAAATATTTGTGACTAAGTTGACAACTATGCACAAATTCATAATAAAGAATAATTGAATAAAAAAATATCTTATTGTCGATGCTGATAGTCCTAATTTATTTCTTATTATAAATATGTTCATTACCTCCCACTAAAAAAACAACTAAACCCAAAAATATTTAATTTTCGTCTTCACAGCTTCCAAACTAGTTTCTTGCCTTCTACCTACATGGATTTAGCTGGCGTGACAATTAGCTACTTCAATTGAACAATCAATTTTAGTGCATATATTATAAAGGGAAGAATGTGTTTAATGCTGCGAATGGCTGTTATTATAAAGGGGAGAATGCATTAAATGTAGGAACTGTTTGTATAGTAAGAATGTCTTGAACGGTGTGAATATCTTTGGCACATAGAAGTGTTAAGATTAGTTAGATGGACCAAGGTGACTCGAACCACTGATGAAATAGTGTTCCTGGAGTTTGAAGACTGGTCCTGATCCTAATAAACTTTCAAGACCTAATTTACTTAAATATTTTTGAATAAAAAAATAGTGTCTTGCCTTTAAATTCTGTGAGTCCAAATTTTGACTCGAATCACATATGGGTACGTACTAAGTTTGGTTTTGTTACATATAGCTGGGTTGGGTTTCTATGAGCCCATGACAACATATATATAAACAGTCAAAGGATGCTTTCTTTCTTTTGCAATTACATATACTCTGATTGTTTTGGGCCTGCTTTGGGTGTATGTTTGGTCCCTTTCATTAATGAAGTTTCGGGCTTCAAATTAATGTGTCCCAATAAAAAAAAAAAAAGAAGTGATTATTGATTTGGAGTCATCAGAAGCTGCTAAGCATATAGTATAGTATAGTATAGTATTATACACACAGCAAAGCACATGGCAGTGAGTGCACAATTGCACATGGGCCTTATAGAGGAATTTTTGCATTGCTGTTTTTCTGAAGACTGCAAAGAATATAGTTGAGATTTTAGTAGCATGAAAATGTTCTGTATGTGGGTGCCACTCTTTTACCCGGAAATTGATGGTGACCATGTGGACCACAATGGAAACGAAAAAATTAAAAGAAAATTAACTCTCTTTATTTTGCTTTGAGTGAGAGAATCTTTGCAGGGTATTTTGTTCCTTTCTCGTCCGAAATGGGTACACAGAATTAATGCCGGAACAGCTCCACTTTGGCCTCATGCTAATTGGCTCAGGGACATGTACGGGTTGGTATACACCTTTCAAGCCACCCTTTATCCTCATGTTGTGCATTATTGTTTTCCTGATTTGGTTGTGCACAGTTTATCATCCAGAGTCACTTCTTGGAATAATTCGAAAGGGTACCCTGCCCCTCAACCCCTTTCTTTTCACTCAGCTACGTAACATGTTTATGTGTTATATTTGCCCACCTTCTATTTCACATCCCTACCATTGCGTGTCTCATAGTTTTCAAGCGATTCCTTGTCCAAATATCACCTTCATCATTTTGCATGTTCCTCATGGGTCACATCACATCACCCACAGCTATTTCCTACTGCAAGTGGCACACATTCAAAGTCTTTATGGAAAGTTCAAGGGCTCCACGCTTTCATTTTGACGTAAAAAGTTGATGCCTTACCAAACCATAACTAGGCTCTACACACCTTCATTCAATTATATATGTTCCTCCATCATAAAATACATATATATGTGTAAGCTAGCCATACTCATCTCTGTCAAAATAGGCCTTTGTGAGGGGTTTTCTTGACATGATGCATTTGACTGCAAGTGAAACTAGTGTCTACTTATAATATATGGAGTAGGAGGAGAGAAAAGGAAGGATCGAGATCGATGAAGATTGCTATTGTATCATGAACCAAACATGTAACATACGTAGGGTACTGAAATTTGGCTTTTGCAATCTTTCGCTGGCTAAAGTTTCTGGGATGTCCAAGGTGAGAAGAGAATAAAAGGACAAGTAGTGGTCCTGAGACCAAATATAGAGCCAAACCTTATTACCAACATGTTGCCATTGTGCACAGTGCACCTCATTGATTGAGTTAGTTGGCTCGTCTTTGAGAATAGTTCATGTTAATTAGAGACATGGACCCTCCATAATTGCAACTTGGGAGGGGCCAAAAAGAGAGAAATTCATGATTTAATTTTTGAGGGGCCATGTATTACATATTTGCATTGATTTTCTCTACACGGAAGACCAACTAACAAAAAACGCCCCCTACACATATATCTCAGCTAAAAGTACCAAAACATTGTTCTCAAGTTTGCTACATCTTTTTTAACTTATCGCCTTGTTTGTCACGCATCTACATTCATGTGTGTGCGTGACTGACATACATTTCCAATGCTGTCATGTAGTTGCAGGATTACCATCATGCTCTCTTTGACCTTTAATCCCATCTTACAGGATACATTCACTGACAAGAAAGTTTGAGTACTAAGCTAGGCCTATATATATATATTTATATATATATACATTTATTAATGAAATGAAATCTACAGTGGGATAGCAAACTATTGGTATGGTCACGGAATGGAATAAAAGACTAGTGCTTAATTACATGGTGCATGTGTAGAACAGGAAAAAGGGTCACTGGACTGGACCCTTGCTGCCATGTTATTCACTGGCTCAGTGGACCTTAGCAGTGAGCAAAAGGGATGTGGGGACACGTAGGGTACAAAGACTTTTGGTCAATTCATATAAGTACCTACAAAACCCTTTACATTAATTAATTCACTCCAAAAAGTACTGTAGCCATAATACAAAGTGTTATTTAATTGTCAAGTTAGGAAGCCAAGGAATTGGGGAGGGTGTGACTTTGTAACTTGTTTGACCGTGTAACTTTGGAGACTGTGTTGCTAGTAAGATTTCCAACTGCCATCATACTTTCCTCGAGTATTTAGAAGTCTCACCTATAGTTTAGCATATTTTCTTTCGGTTACCTAAGATTCCTTGTTCCCTTCACCCATCATTTTGCGCAAAATACACGTTTTTTTGTTCCCTCTTTTCGGGCTAGCTAACTCATCTTGAGTTTCCAAGCGAGTTAGTTCCCAATTAACCATGTTTTAGTATACTACCATGGAAAAACTAGAAAGAAACACGGGATCTTAAACCCGATGTGAGAAATCATTAATGGATTCTCATGTCCCTTTCTCACTGAATATTACATTCTACCCACCTTACTACTCCAATGCCATCCACATGGGTCGTATTCAAGACCAACCATTTTGTTCCTTCGCTATTATTATTATCATTACAAACTTGATCTTCGCGCTCACTTCTATCATTACTGTTTAATATTATTAATTATATTCTTTTCTTTCATATGTAACGCTTCTATCATAAATATTTCCTGTTTTTAACTCAACCATCTGTAAGCCTCTACTGTCACTACAGGAATTCTTAGTCTACACCAACCACCCTTCATCTCAATTCTTATTATATATCAAATGTTATAACTTATTTTCTAACTCACCTTTTTAACCAATCATTAATTATTGGCTATTTTTTTATTACTTAAAATTTAGGGAGGGAATAATACCTTTCTCATTCAAAAAGTATTTACAAATTTTGTTTTATTTGAAGTTTATTATTGATTAAATTTAATTGAGAATTAAAAAATTTTAAAAGTTTAAATTTTTATTTAATGAATTTCATTTATAATTTTATAATATTTAATAAATTTTTACTACTGATAATAAAGAGTATGTTAGAAAAAATTATGTTAATCTTCTTATTATATTAGCACGTGTATCTTTATTATTAAAAAAAAAAAAGAATAACTTAGCTTGGAGATCGGTTAGCAAGAATGTTTTACTTTTTTACCTATCGAGTTAAATTATTAAAATTTGATAGATAAAACTTTGTTGCCTTTTTTTAAGTCTTAATCGAGATATAAAAGACTAAAACAAATGGTTATTTTTTAAATTTAGATAAAATTTATAATTTGAAATTATTAAGAATAATGTTTAAAATTATACATAGAAAGTATATAATCAATTTAAGTAAAATTTTAAAAAAGCATGAGTTGAAAAAGAAAATTATTTAAAATCATAATATATATATATATATATATATATATATATATATATATATATATATATATATATATATATATATATATATATAATTTAAAAAGTATTAAAATGATTTTTTAAAGGGGATATATTAAAAAACAGTAATATTTTTTTTTAAAAAAAGGGATATTTTAATTAAATATATGAAGATAGATTGAGAATTGTGATTAAAAGAAATAGGAAATAGTTGAAAAGTTTTGGAAGTAGTAATCTGCTAATGGTGAATTTCAACCTGCACTGAGAAATTTGGGAGTTTTGGGAAAGCACACGGGTAACACTGGGACACAACAGCCAGCCACATGGCGTACACAAAGGCTGAAGACCCTTTTGTCCTCCATGAGTACGGACATCAACTGAAGCACTGCACCGAATAAAATAATTTTAAGATTATTATGAGTAAAACTTTACGGGTTAATATTTATATTATTTACCGTAATAATGTTCTGATTCACTGTCTCAAATCTTCTTCACTTTTATACTTTAGCAATGTTATTGGTTATAAAAATATTCTTAACAAAAGTATCATAATTGCTTAATAACGTTGAAGAGAGAAACAAAAATTGTTGATAACACAAGAAAATAATTTAATCTTTTTCCTTTCCAAAGTGAGTCACAGAAAACAACATTTCCAACATTTAACATTTATTTCTTGATACTTTTCTCTGACCTGGGCCCTGCTGACGTCATCAGGTCCGTTTAGATCTTTCTGGGCCTTGGACCTGTCGCGATCAGGTCCATTGGGAAAGCCCACTGGCCGCCTCATGCACTCATCTTTCCTTTTTTCCTCCATATAAACCTCTGCATTTCCTCCATTCCCTCCTATCTTACCATAACAAAAAAGTTCCCTCTTTCTCACTCTCTCTCACACTTTTTCTGTGCTTCTCTTTCTCTCTCCTTTCACTCTCTTGAAATAGAGTAGGGAGAAAAAAGGGTCTCAAAGATGAAACCAAAAGACGGGTTTGTTGTTAAAGGTACTACTAGTGTGTTGAACTTGTAAAATAAAATTTGCATCATAAAGTCACAGCTTGCTTGCACAGCTATGCTGAACCTTTTTAATATGTTAAAGATATATGTTTGTAGTTGTACTAGCTTATGGTATAAGATAATTATACTGTGACTGACTTCATTGAACTATTTACTTTATGGTAAATAGAAGATATTCCCTAGTATTGTTTGAATTGTTTTTTTGTTTACTTTATTTCTCCCCTCCCTACTTTTTATCTAATCTAAAGCTGGCTCCTGCTTCTGCACCTGCCATTCTTGTTCATTATTCTCTGCACTAATTAAGAGCATGATAGATGATGCAGGTCCCTATAAGGGGTTTGTGATGCATGTGAGGAAGGTGAGCATGACCATGGTCAACCCTTTGAGAATTGGGAGGTGTGAGCAAAAAGAAAAAGAAAAAGAAAAAGAAAAAGAAGAAGAAGCCATTAGTGGCTCTGAAATTGGAGCTGACAATTCTCCTGGAGTGGTGGCAGGTTCATTCTAATCGGGTGCTATCCTATCTGAGCTTTTTACACTACCTTCTCTCTCTCACTCTTCTTCTTCGTCTAATTTCTACCACACTTGGAGTCTTCTTGACCTTGTAAGACCTTTTCTTGACCTTGTAAGACCTCACACCCTATCTCTTCTCTTTGTTTTTGCTTTTGTGGAAGACCCTATATCACAATCCACTGATATAGAGTTTGATCTCCTTCTTTCCCCGTTACCCCCCAACTCATCCTCTCCTTCCTTGTCTATCCCTCCTGAGCTGTTCCAATTTTGGCCAACCATCATGCAACAATTCATATTATGTCATGCCATGCCTTCAAAGAAAGACCATAGCTTCAAATGTGCTAGCTGTTCCGACACCATGGCTTCAAAATGTACAATTGGGGTATATTATTTTTATTTTGTTTTGTTTTGTTTGGGAGAAATCAATGTAGCATGCTTGGTTGGTCGTGGTACTTAAGGTATGTATGTATGTATGGTAGGTTGTAAAGAGTGGCCATAGTTAATAAATCAACGTTGCTTGTATTCAGAGGAATTCAAAAGCCATCTGTATCATATTCTGTTAAGGCATTCAATTTCACTTGTATCATTGTGCGCAGAATATTTATGCTGTTGCAGACATCTGTTTCGTTGTTTTATATGTTGTTTGGCTGAGAAAGTGTGCAACTGCATACATATTCTTTTAGATCTAAGCTAGAGTCTCCCTCGTGACTGCTCTAATGTACAAATATCCACTGTATTATTGGAGTTATCTCTCTCTCTCTCTCAGAAATTCAGAAGCTTTGTGTCCATTCTTTTAATTTTTTAAAAAGCTGAAAATAATATCCACTGCTCAGCCAGCCTCATGTAATAAACAACAACAAAGCTGATTGCTGTTTATAGTTTTTTTTACCTTCCACAACATAATCATGGAGCTTCACCCAAAAAGAGAATTGAATTAGTAAATGCTCAAAGAAGCAAACAAAAACCCAGAATGAAATAGAGAGAGAAAGAGAAAGAGATAATTCCCTGATCTTTCCCTATCTTGTTGATTTGTTTTCTTCTTTTATGCAAGACAAGTAAGATAAATGTCATGACCAAGCTCAATTTGGCATTACATGTGTCCTAGGCCGCTAGAGCCCCATCTCTCCATCCAATGCATAGGACTCAAAGCCAAACTCCCTTTCTCCAATTGAATAATATTGTAGAATGACCATACTCCTCCTTAGTGCTGGTCCTTCCTCCCTTTTCTTTTCTTTTTTTACTGTAAGTTTAATTGCAAATGTTTAATTATCTACTACACATGATATTATAACTAAGTGCGATAAGTTTTCATCCAAGTGAGGTGGCTGCAATTTTTTTATTAAATTTTTTTTTAACTGAGATGAGTCTTCCAAATTTACAAGAATTAAGACAGATTTCAAAATTTAAAAATATGCTTACTTATGTTAATGTGGCTGTAATTTTGATGCTGAAAATGCTATTTCCCCATCCCTCTCTTTATTTGGAAGGGTGCTTCAGCCATTCCTTTCATATAGCAGGTCAAGGACAAGCAATTTGGGATAGAATACAACCTGAGCCCATAAGGAATATTACACCCCCAATGTTTTTGATGGGGCTGCAACAGGCACCTACCAGCCTCAAATAGTGAAGAATAAAATAGGTTGCAAATTACTATTTTCTCCTTCAATTCATTTTGTACATGGGAAATATGTCGGCATCAGAGTTTTTTTTTTTTTTTTTTTCAAATAGGGTGGGGGTGGAATTGATGTGTTATTTTAACCATACATCAATTCAGCTGCCTAACATATTGTTTCCATCAATCATCGGCACGTGGTAGCCCAACCTATTAAAATGACTAGCGTAGACAAAGATTTTTCTCTGTATACATACTGTATGCAGTATATTCCAAAATGGATGCATAAAATTTAGTGTATGCACACGCATTGTGTTGTGGTTATGCAAGTACGGGAAAGAAAAAAAAAAATTGTGACACATCAACTATGGAAAGCTTTTGCTTAGAAATTTAATTAAATTGCATTTCACTACCGCAAGCACTGTGGTTTTCGAGATGTTTATGATTGTTTCACAACCACGTTTGTTCGTAATTAATTTCATGATTTTACTAACTACAATGTAGACCTAATTACAAATTGGAATAGTTTGGGGGTAACTATCAGATTTTGCTCTCCCGTATAGGTTTGTAGGTTTAAAAGTAAAGTGGACAAATTGTATGCAATAATAGATTACATTTGTCAACTATCAATTTTAAGTAACATGCTTTACTAAATTGAATATTTATTCTTTACTTCGAAACCGTTTACATTGCCACTTCTCATATAAAGTTCCAAATTGGAATATATTTACATTGTAATTCAACAACGTATAGTTATGGATGCTAAGTTTATTAAATTTTATAAAATTTGAGATACTTTAATCAAAATTTAGATAATTTTTTTATTGGTAATGCATGAAAATTAAAATCTAACGTGTCGTTCTTCAACAAAATGAAGGTAAAATATTAAAATCTTCATTCAATTCATAATATGCAGCACGCACAGTGAATGAAAAGTTTGACTCGAGTTATATGGAACTGTCAAAGGTAATTATAAGATGAAGGTATACCAGCCACTAAAGGTATAAGAAAAGAGCTTGTATACATTTTTTATGTGCCCAAAAGGGATCAAAGGTAGGTGACTTGTTGCACAAAATGATGATGTCTATGAATGGACATTGAAAAGTTAAATGCCTTTCCCTAGGGTATGAGTTAGTAACTATTTACCCCCACCCCACCTATGGGGTCCCTTTTCTTTTTTCTATTTGTAATTTGTGTCAATGAGAGAGTGACAACATAAAGGCTGAGCTTGAATTAAGTTACAGTCACGATATACTTCACCTATTCCTTTTGAGGTCATGCGGTATTAGGTACTACCAGCATTGGCCCCATCTTGGTCAAGCCTTTTTCCACCTTTAGGTTACATGCGAACATGGCTCCTTCATTAGGTTTTACTTTTTGCTCAATATCATTCCATTCAAGACCTGTGGAAAGTAAGGGAATGACATCTCAATAATGCGTTAATGGAAAAATAAAAATAAAATAAAACTCAATGCTACTTTTCCAGCAAGTGAGAGAGGGTATTATACCAAATTTAACATATATAAAGAATTGTTAGTTGAACGATGAGTAGGGCTACAAAAATAATTATCACATTTGTAGGACGGTAAGGAGACAGTAGAATTTTTACTTTTCTTAAATAATTAAATGACAATTGTAAAGGATTTTATTTTTATAAAAATTACATATATTATTTATGAGAAATAATTTTATTTAAGTCAAATAAAACCCACAATACAATTTGTATATTTACCTTCTAAATATTTGTAATTTTAGAAAGCTTGACCCGAGGAGTTTATTTTATACTAGCATGTCAAAGTCTAGGAAATCTATATATGTTATTCTTGTTCAGAAAAAAATCAATTAACTAAAAAAACTATTTTATAATCACACTTGCTCAAACTGCATTCAATCTATTTTAATGAACTGGCTTCATGTCAAAATTTATTTTTTAGATTTTGTTTAAACATGGAGATATTTTTGCATCCAATAAGTTGTTTCAAATGGAAAATAGAAAATTATATTTTGCATCATTCTCCTCATTGGTTTAGGATTGTTCATTTTGGATTTTTCCATGTCCTTCAATTGTGAGTCTTGTGTATTAGTAGTCTTTATTTATTTACATGATTTTTTTTTTGTTGGCGTGACCTTATGATTTGCATTACATATACAATATAAATAATTTTTCTTAATTAATTTTGTTTTTTACACTTTTTTTATTAAATATGAAGTATGATTTATATAATTTAATAATCTTACATAAATTTCACTAAATAATAAAATATATTAAAAAAATTGCATAAAAAATATTAGTAATAATGAAATTCTTGTTAATAAATACTTGAAGAAACCTTATTAAAATTTTTAATTATTACAAATAGTAACTTATTTTTATTTTTAATATAACAAAAATTTCTTTATTTTGTAAAAAAAGAAAAACATTTCTTTATTTTTGTTTCTTTAAACCATGTTTTAAGAATATGATAATAATAAGAATAATTTTGATAATAAGTGTTTAAGAATATACAAATTAAGAAACATAATTTCTCCTATATTTTTTATAGGCTTAAATATATTTTTAGTCCTTTAAATTTAAGTCATTTTTTAATTTGATCATCCAAATTAAAATTTTTATTTTTTAATCCCTTAATTTTAGAAATTGATGTACAACGTATTAAAGATTTTTCCAACACAACAACTTATGTCTAACTTAACGTGTTTATCACACATGATATTTATTGAGTTAGACATGTATATCACATTTGAAAGTCTTTTGGACTAAAATCAACCATTTTTGAAATTGGAAGACTAAAAAATGAAAATTTAAATTTGGAAGACTAAATTAAAAGAAAATGTATAAATTTAAGGCACTAAAATCATATATAAATCTTTTCTATAAAACTCAATTAACTAAATAATTAGGATTAAGGAAATTAGTTAATTTAATTAATAATATTAAATTTATTGTAAATTTAAATGTTTTTTCAAAATTACCTAAAACATTAATGAAATATATTTTTAATAAATTTAAATTATTTTATTCTCTCTCATCAATAATATATTTATTTTTTTAATTTTAAATTTAATGGTGATCAATAGATAGTATAAAATAATTTTACATTGTTATCTCATTACAACATATCGTTAATATGACTTTTAATATAATTATTATAAAAACCAACAAACTTACTATATGTAATGTTTTATAATTGGATGTAAATGTAATTTTTTTTATAATATTAATGCATAACTTATTTTTCTTTAATTCTTATTATGCATGTGATGAGTTAAAATAAAATTTTCAAAATCCTCTTTATACAAAACTATCCTGCCAAACCCACAAGAGTTGATCTAGTACTCACCAAGTAATTTGTAAAAAGGACCAAATGGAATATAACATATTCTCTTCAATGTTTTTAATTTTTATTTCATTTTTAATTTATTTATCATTTAAGAGGCATTTAACAAAACAAATTATTTAACATTTTCAAGAGAGTAACACATAAAATTTTTTTATGTTTAATAAAATATAATAAAATAATTTTTCAAACACAAATGATTTTTTTCAAATTTAATTTATGTATAAGTGAAATAATTTTTTGAATTAATTTTTTATATTTCTTAAATGAAAAAAATTTAGTTTACCCGATAAATTAAATCACCTCTATAATTTCATCATGAATATTTATTAAGGAAAATGATCCACACATATCTAATGCAAATTCCAAGAGATGAGAAAAAAAAAACAAAAAAAAACTATACTATCATAAGTCTAATGTTTTTACATTAGTCCCTTTTTTTACTATCTTTTAAATTCTAACATACTCATTATATAGGAGAATTAGAGGATACATGAGCTTATATTAGTTTATGTGAGACATTTTTTTAAAAAGGGAGAAAATGTTAGACTTGAACTTTTATCATGATTAAAATGCCTATTTTGGGATTGATTTTCATCACAAACTATTCTCCAAAAAATTTAATTTTCTTTTCTTTTACTTTTACATATTTTTGGTTAACAAAATTTCTCACACATTACATTAACTCATTTTATTTTTTTACTATTTTAATTATTATTTTTTATTTACTTTTTTTTTCTCTTTTTGCACTTTATTTTCTTTTAAATTTTTTATTTTGTTATCTGTATGAAATAGGGTCTCAACAAAAAGTCTTGAAACCAAACATCTAACTCTTAAAAATGTTTATATGATAACAAAGACTACTATAATTCTACTCACTGATAATTGTTTTATGTGCTATGTTTTTATCTTTTTAGTCTTTAATAGCATTTTTCTATAAAAAAAAAGACTTAAAATTTCTTATGTTTTATAAGCGTCCAACCTATGCACATTTTTAAAAAACATTGTATATGTTGTTTTAGAAGCATCCAAAATTCTTTTTATCATAAGCGTTCAAACATGTTTTTATAAAGAAATGTCTAAAACATTTGAACGATATCATATATGCATGTGTACACACATATAGATGGTAAGAAAATGAAAGATAAAGATTGAAAATAACCCTCTTAGAGTAACTTTTGTAGTAACTTGATTCATCCTATATATGTGTGTATGTCTAGTTTACTTTTCAAATATTTGTAGAAAAACTAGTTTTCTTTAAAATACTATTTTCATTTAATTAAAAAAGAATATAGTTTTGATCTTAGTACTTTAAAGTAATGGTAGCAACTAGAGTTTCCATATTGCATGATAAAATGGAGAAAGATGAAGAGAACTTTCATTTCATAAGAGTGAAGTATATGAAGTACACATTTTACGTAAATTACATGTACCTTTTCAACCACTTTTCACGTAAACTATATGTACCTAAACCCCAAAGGTAAAAATAGTATCATATGTGATTTTGAATTTGAAAAAGTTTATAACAGTAAATTTTCTAAAGAAATGTGGAATCTCTTACTCTTGCTTGTGAAGAGTACTCTTACTTATGAAGAGATATATCAGGTAAAAGATTTTAAATTAAGCATACTTGTTCATCAATGTGAATTGTGTAAGATAAAATAACACGAGACTATTGATTTGATATTTGAACAATTCCTAACTCTTATCAATAAGTTTAGATCTCTCGATAAAATTTATGATAATTATAATCATATTATTAAAATTTCTCGAAGTTTGCTTAAATAGTGGGGACCACATGTTACAACTATTTGCATTTCAAAAGACCTATAGACCTTACCTAGAACTCCTATGTACTCTAAATGTTCATGAGATAGAGGTAAGAAAAAGTGAAAGACAAAAATAAAATTTCACAATAAGATAAAAGGAAAAAGTATATCTTAACCTTTTTTTATAATGAAAATTTTAGATTAGGGAGAGACATGCCTCATTGCAAGGCAAAGACCATTATCCTCAACCAGAATTTTTAGTGAAATTTAAATATCATATACCAATTGGACAAATATGAAAATTGAATGCAAGTCAAGTGTGAATGAAAATACTTAACAAGAAATATCACCCTGTATTAACATAGATGATAATTTTTTATCTTTTAAATTTTTTTAGTAAATAATAAATAATATTTTACATTATAACAACTAATTGGAAGTAAAAGAATTTGTGTATTAATTGAATTAAATTATACAATTTCTAATCTTCTTTTGTATAAGGTAAATGTCAAAATAACAAATCGAAACATAACTAGATAATATATGGTATTTACTATCTCCTATATTTAAATATTTGTAACCACTTAATCTAATAAGATATTTAGATGTTTGTGACTTCTTAATAAATTTCTTATTCTATCTTATCATATATTTATAATATCTCCCACACAACTTTATTCAATATTATTTTTTTAATAATACTTTAATATAAAATTTTATTTAAATAGTGAAATAATAAATATTGATTTTCCAACACATACATACATTTTTATTTCAACAAATAAATAAATTAATATTATTTTCTGATATATTTTTATTTTTAGGTAAAATGATTGTTTATAATTCGTAAAAATTTAAATTTTTTTGTTAAATCAACATTTGATCAAGCCTTTTCATTCAATTTTCTTTTGTTTTCTTCTCAATTTTCCTTCGGTTGAAAAGCAATATATATATATTTTAACTTAATTTTTTATGTTTCCGTAATTGCTCCTATACTCTATTAATTTGCTTTAGTGCCCCTATTCAAGTTTCAGAAATTTCTCCGATAACTAGTTATCGGAATTGTAGCTGCAGACAGATCCCACCGTCTGATCCGAACTAAAAAAAACTCTAGAACCCTCCAAACCGACTAAAATAATAAATTAATAATCCACCCTTCTCTCCCTCTTAACATAGCCCTAACTAAATTGCCCGAAAAAATCTCAGCACTATTAGTAAAATAGCATCGCCCTTACGAGACAGACACGCTTCAAATCCCTCTTCGATTGTGCCGTCGCAACTCTTCAACCGGTGAGAATCTCGCTCTTATCGTTTTCTCTTCTTTTCCTTCTCGCTTGCTCTTCGTTTATTCCATTTTCTTGATTCTTGATTCTTGATTGCCAACACGGACATTCCAGTTACAACTTAAAAACTTGTTTTTGTGAATCGCAGGCGTGTAATGTCTGAATTTTGAGGTTTTGGTTGCGTTTGATGAAAATGAGCACTATCCAAGTTGGTGCAATTCATCCTGGGAATTATGCCCCAAACATATCTCAGTCGCGACGCAGTTTTCATTTTCATTCTAGACCGTGTACTTTACCAATGGCTTTTGACCCTCTCTCTGTGACTTCCCCGGCCCTAAGTGCAAAACCTTCATCTCGCTTGCAATGCCAGCCTGTCCTTAAATCTCGGCAATCTCTGCCTGTTTGTTTCGCCGGTAGACAAGGAATGATGGATAATGATAATGGGGTAATAATTTGTGTTATAAGTGCTTAAGTTATCAAATTTGTGTTGCTACATGTGAGAATGCTTTTATTGTTATTGCCGTTAGTAGTATTCTGTTGAGAAGCATTGATACCACTAGGTAGAGAAATGGGGGTTGGTTTATTTTTTCCGAGGCCAATTGTTAACAAAAACCCTTTTCTTTAAATATCTCTCAAGTTTTCTTCCTAATTTGAACCTTTGCTAAGGCGTCTTGTGATCCTGAAGCTTTGGTTTTTAACTGAGCCTAATGGTGTCGTGTGATCTATGTAGTTATATTACCTAATGGGATAAAGATAAGTCTCTGTTGTTATTGTATGAACCTTTGCTAAGCATGTTATAAGGGATGTGAGTAGAGGAATTAGAGTTTGCTTCAATGCTCTTGATATATATTTGTTGTTTTGATATTTTGGATTCCAATTGTTCTTCAGTTACTAAATGCTAGTAACATAATTAGGATTTCCAGGGGAAATCTCTTCAGGAAGCTATGGGACAATTGAAGGGACAATCAATTGAGGATATATTGCGACAGCAAATTCAAAAAGGGAGGAAGTGGGGAAAGCCTCCAGGAGGACAAGGTGGCGACGGGGGTGGTGGCGGCAGCTCTGGTGGATCAGATGGGATGTCAGATGAAACTCTTCAAGTTGTTTTAGCAACAGTTTTCTTTATACTTGTGGTAAACTCTCTCTGTCTCGTTACTTGAATTGTGTGTATGCACAAGTGCTTCCCATCCATATACCCATTAGTCTTGTGATTTCTTTATTATGTGTGACAAATGAAGGAAAAGCTTGAAATGATGTTGCTAAGCTAATAATGTAGTTAATTTTGTGTACTTAATGGACGATGGCTGTAAATATAAATTGCATTAGAATAAACAACTGGTACCAGGAACTACTTTCTGAAGTATTTGGAATGCATGAGGTTGTTGAGCTTGAAATGTTTTCATATGCAAAATTTGTGATGATATTTGATTACCTTCTTAGACATGATTATTTGATTAACATGGTTGATAGGATGCATGTGCCATGTCTCATTTGATAACATTCTACATCTTTTCCAGTATATTTTTGTCATCAATGGCTTAGAACTTATAAAGCTAGCAAGGGACTGCATCAAGTTTCTGTCTGGTAGAGGCCAGAGTGTTCGATTGAAGCGATCCATATACAAATGGGTACAATTTTACGAGAATATCATCGAGAAGAAGGAAGCTGTCAAGAATAGGTTGGAGAAAGCCTCCACATGCTGGTTCGACTCTGATTTCTTCCGAGGGTTCCTTAGGCGGCATTACATGAAATCAAATCCAGAAGAATAATTTTTCTATGTACCTACCTATACATATAGACCATGGTTTCCTTCTTTAGGACACGGAGTATATTCAATACCATTCTTCTTTTCCTTTGGTATACATTCAATAACATTCTTCGATTGCTGATTTTTCACCATTTGAGAATAGCAGGTTAAATAAAATTATTGCAGTTCTTTTTGCATATATTTTGTTGACGCTAGAGAACTTACTTATATTCTGGCGGAGTCTATAGACTTCTAAGGCATACTCATACTCGCCAGAGTCTATAGACTTCTAAAGATTGGTATGAACTCGAGCGTTTAGTGTGTTCTATAATGCATGGCCAAGATTGTTCATGTCTATTTAACGAGTGTGTTTTCATTTAATCGATTTTACCTTTTTTGGGAGTGATGCCAATGGCACTTTAGCTAGATTCTGTTATACTGGGCTCTCAAAGTCATAGCCCCTACTGGGTTTGTTGGTTGTTTAGTTGCTTCTGTCGGTAAGGACTGATCAGGGAACTGAGGCATGGTCTTTCCATCGGCCAGTCCTGACTCAGACGTTAGTCGGTTGGTCCATAGTTTTTGGTTGGACGATCTATAACCCTTTAAAAATTAAACCACAAGTTGTGGAAAGTTTAGGCGATTACATGGTTGGGCAATCCATATTTAAAGATCACGAGCAAGTCTAATTGCCACATTGCTGAACTTGATGAACAAGTGCATGCTTGGTTTTGCATATTTTTGGGAAATATTTTTTTAATCCAATTTTCTTTCAATAAGCTTGATTGTAAATTGTTAAGTAAAATATAAGTTATTCTAAATACATAAGTTTTTTTTTTTATCAATATAATTTAACTGAGATCGTACTTGTGGACAGAGAGATATGGGCTGTTACGACACCAACTGAGATGAATTTAGATCTCATGATTCAGAATAATAGGAGTTATTTTTCTTTATTGTTTTAGATTTATTAGAATTAATACAAATCAAATAGATGAAACAAAGAAACAAATTTAGACACTATGTTATATACATTACATGTGTGTGATACAAATCAAATAGATGAAATAAAGAAATTAATTTTGGACACCATGTTATTTGACATTCTTATATGCGAATAAAAATGATTACTCTCAATTCTCAACTGCCAAATTAAAATAAATGGTTGAGATTAAAAAAATCAATTAAAAACTCATGTACCCTCAATTCTTTCACTTTTTTTAAAATTTCCCAATTCCTTATTGCACTCACTGCCCTGTCAACAAGATCCGACATAGTTTCCTTGTTTGTTGGGAGCAGCTTTGACGACGACCATCATATTGTTGAGACCAAGTGGATGAATTTAGATCTCATGATCAAAAGCATCAGATCTACCTGCTAGTTCAAAAATTTTAAGGCAATCTGTATTGTACAAAAGTGACATTTTTATTAAAAATGGATATGCCATAATTACTTATAATATCAATCATTACTCTCTCGATGAGGAATCAAAAGGTGAAAAGGCAGTTTGGTTTAATTACAGTTTTGAAATTGCTTTTCTTAAGTAATTGAGAAGTTAGTGTGATTTTTTTTTTATCAAAAGGATTTTAATTTTTCTTTTTTCTTTTTGGGTGGAGTTATTGACACTTTAATTTTTTTTTTCTACGTAAAAAGTATCTATTGATAGTCAATAACTAATTTTCAACAAAAAAAAATCTGGCTAACCATATTTAGTAAAATTTAGGATCTTACACCTCAACCATGTTTTTTTTTTCACCAATCTTTGTTGATTTTATCAATAACTACTATATTGGTTTGCATAATTTGTTTTCTTGGTGAGTTTTGAAATGTTGAATTAAATTTATACTAATTAATTTAACTCATATATAAACATATTTGGATTTCAATGTTTCAATATATTCTAGTGATGTATATATTCTATGGATAATATAGAAATAAAAAAATAGTATATATTCTATGTATATATTTGCATTTCAATGTTTCAATGAATTCAGTCTTACCGAGTTGTTTATGTATGAAAAATGAGGAACCTTGTAATCCTATTTCTATTTTTTAAAACTTAAAAAAAAAAAAAAAGAGATTTTAAAAATAATCCAAAATCTAAAAAAAATAAAGCATAAGAATTATGTTCTCATTATTTTAGATTAGAACAGGAATCCATACAAATCAAATAGATGAAACAAAGAAATATATTGAAGGATGAGAAAATAAAATCCAATTAAAAACTCACCTTGCCTCCTTAATTTTGAAACTCCCCAATTTCATATTGCAGTCACCGCCCCGTCAAGAAAACTCAATGTTGTTTCCTTCTTTATTGGGAGCACCTTCATATTGCTACCTGACGCTATCACGCATTGTCCTACTCATATCACATAAGTGCCATCATGCATTGTCATACTCATACGGCACAAAAGCCAAAAGCTCCACCCCAGACTAAGCTACCAAATGCCTCTATCTCTAAAATGTTTTTTTTTTCATTATAAACTAATATTAATTTAGGCATAATTTAATTTTTAGAAGTTTTCTCACTTAGCTTCTCTTAAAGTTTAATTTTATATTATATATAAATTAATAAACTCAATTTTTTTTGTCTTCTTTTTTTAGAAATATTTATGAAAAATTTTATCGATACAAAACTTTCCTCCTTAACCTAGGTCTACATGACCAAGCTAGTCATATGGGGCCTAATCTGGCTAGCAGATGCCCTAGGAATCTAGTAGACTTAGACATCCTAGATTTAAAAAAAAAATTGGCAGCAGAAACATTATACAAGCTCAGAAATAATATTTTCTCATTTTATTCCTTCTCTGTTTCTTATATTTATTTTAAAAATTTTCATTTACATAGTGTGTGCGTGTGAATACAGGGGAAAAGTTTTACATGTGCAGGACACGCGTGATAGGCAGAAGAGGTTCATTTGTTCAAGATGTAATTTCTTTTAAATTAGTTGATTTTTTCCTTTAATACACTGACTTGGTACCAGATATGGCACAAGCATTGTAGTTATTGATTGAATCTCAGGCCCAATTTGTGATTGATGCCACTAAATTTGGAAGCTAAGATTCCTATTTACACTCCCCCTTTTACTCCTCACACTACATTTTTTTTGAGATTTTGAAATACCAAACGTATCCTCTCTCACTGTGAGCGTCGAGTAACTAGTTTATGTAATATACATAAAAAAATTACATATCAGATATTAGTTTTCCTAATGTACACAAAAATTACATTACAAAAATTAGTTTAGGTAATGTATTACTCCATCCTTCCGTTAATTTCATATTAATTAACGTTTTCAGTTTTCAATAAAATATTAAAACTTTAATTAACGTCGAATAATGTATTTATATAAATCAAGAAAGAGGATAATGATAATTTAGTAAAATCAAAACCAATAAATTTTATTATCTTAGAATAATTATTTTTTTAATCAGTGAAAAAAATCTTAAAATCCAATCGATATGGAATCAAGGGAGAAGAATATAACTAATTACATTACATAAATTACTTTTCATAAGATTTGCAACAACAACCAAAAAAGTGGGCGTGCGAAGGTAAGAGAGAAGAGAGATGTTTTGGAAATATATAAAAACAACTTTTAATTTTATCAATCATAAGTGAATATTTTGGAAAACAAATTATTATTAAAAACAACGTTTAATTTTATTTAGTGATTCAAATTGTAAGATCAAACTTTGACTATCATTATAATTGTAATGACTACTATATATATATATATATATATATATTTATGGTAGAATGCTTATCAATAGCAGTTGTTAGTCCATGAGTTCCACACACTTAGAATTTCTGGTACAGCATCTAAATTGAGAACTTGGAAGAACCAAGAATGCATAAGGTAATTTTGATTAAGCTTATTCTACATTTTACTACTTATACATGTTTCTTTTGATATCAGAAGCACAAAAAAATTTATAGTAATTTTAACACATTTTTCTCCTTAACATACTATTTGACTTAGCTTTGCTTGCTACATGGTTGTTTGATCGATTTCTTTTTTTTTTTATAGTAATTCTAACACTTTTTGCTCCTTAACATACTATTTGACATAGTTTAAAATGTCAATTGCTACAATTTTTTTTATTTCCATCCAATGAATTTTCTTCTACCAAACTTGAATTACTGCCTAGCAAATGTAAGTCCTGAATTAGTTTTTGGACAGAGACTTCTCCAATTCACTCCAAAATTTTAATTTAACGATGGTACTTGAAAAATCAAAATAGACAACTTAAAAAAAAAGAGAAATCGAAATAAACTAATTGAATGCATTTTTCAACCCTGAAAATTTTTCTAAATTAACACCAACAAGACAATAATTAATGACTTAATGAATAATTTTCTATTAATACGCCATATAAATATATATCAATAATATTGAATATTACTATATCTTTTAATAATTTTTTTTAATTTGTACTATTTTATTTAGTAAAGATAACAATATATTTTCCACAGAATTCTCCCTCCAAATTAAGACAACTATATACCTATCACTCCAACTTAAAATCATTAAGTTAGACAAAGTAATGCAGCAACATACCTATATACCTAAGATTTGAACTCAGATCATTAATCAAGCTGAAATATCCTTCTTCCAGTCTATCAATGAGCTTGGTGATTATTTTAACTCTTTATAATTGGGCTATACATAGATTAGGACACTAAAAGTAAAACAAATATAGTTTTATGTACTTTTAATATTTTTTATTATATTTATAATTTTTATCAGTAATTTGTGTAATACAAATTTATATTAAGAATTAACATACTAAAACAAAACTTTAAAGGCCTGTTTAGTAGGATCAAGCAAAAGCAAAATAGAGTAGATAACTATCTTATCCTATTGCGATCCGTTATTCATTATGCTAGTGAGATATGATAATCTTATCTCAATCTTATCTTATCATATTGGTTTAGTATTATTTTTATTCTAAGGATTCGAACTGAGTTAAGAAGTATCTATAAGATGAAATCTTTTTCTCTCTTTATATATAATATAATAATATATATAATACATATAACATACAATATATTATAAATATATATAATACTATTATACAAAATAAAATAATATATAAAAATATACTAATGTATATTAATTTATATAATATATGTAACACTAATATATATTATTTATAGTAATTAGTATATTATATATTATATATAATAATATATATTATATACAATAGAGTAATATATATTAATTTATATAATATATTTAACAATAGTATTTATTACATATAGCAATTTATATAATAATATAATTTATATACAAAATAATAAATATAGTTATATATATATATATATATATATATATATATATATATATATATATATATATATATATATTACTTTATATACAATATAAAATAATAATTTATATAATATATAAAAATAGATATTATATGTAATACTATAATATATATAAAAAATATATATAACAAATATAATATATAGAGTAATATATATTAATACACACATATATATATATATATAACAATATATATTATATAAAATTTTTATTCAGAATATTATCTTATATATATTTATAATGATTTTACATGTAAATTTAAATTATATTATTAATTACAATATTAAAATTTAAATAATTATCATACAAATATTTTTTTGAATATATATATATATATATATATGTATATATATATATATATTAATTTATATTATATATAAAATAAAATATATATATTAATATATATAACAATATATATATTCTAAAATTTCTATTCAGAATATTATCTTATATATATTTAAATAATTTTGACATGTAAATTTAAAGTATATTATTAATTACAATATTAAAATTTAAATAATTATCATACAAGTATTTTTCAAAATTATATTTGAATAATATTTCTAATTTAAAATTTTTATAATTGTAAAAAGTAAATATATAAATAAAAATAATATTTTATATAACTTAGTTGAAATTATAAAATATATATAATTTTTATAATATAAAAATTAAACAATTAAATTAAAATTTATCTTTTTAAAAAAATATAATTTTATCATTAGAACATAAATATTTATTTTTTATCTTATCATTATTTAGTATACACAAAACATTACATAAAATTAATCATACTCATAGGATATTATACTCATCTTATTTTATACCGCTAGCTTTCATATTTTATTCTATCCCCGAGCAAACCCTAATAAAAAATAATACAAAAAGCACTTCTCTTCATATTAATTCCTATTTGACCCGTACTATTTGAGTTCCAGCTATTTATCATCGTAATTCTCTCCAATCCATTAAATTAATTTGTGGTTCAATTCATGCAAGTCAAACTTGAATCCAGGTTTATGGGTCCATAGCTAGTACATAAAAGCTTTGTGAAAACAATTAAATCTGTACAAATATTCTTACAAAAGGGGATCCCCAACTGTCAACCACGTAGTTGATATTTTAATTAAAAGAAAAGTAGTGTTGTGGCATAAAAGGTAAGGGTTGGCCAAAGTCAACTTTATTAATGGGTCCTTTTAATTAGCTTATTGCATTTAGACATGAAATTTGAAAAAAAAAAAAAAAAAATATATAGGACAGAGTTTGATTCCTTATTTTCTAATGTTTTCTCATCAAAATCAGCATCAGATACATGCAGGTGGGGTTTTATTTGGATGTGTAGTTTTCATCATACATTAGAAATTTAAAAGGGCCAACATAAAAACATAGCTATATAGCTTTATAATATCAACAGTTTGCTATCTCTCTCTCAACGTCAAATTTTAATATTGAAATAATTCATTGCCATCCTTTTCGCCTTTTGTCAATGCGAATTTCATGACAAATGAAGAGGAAAAAATAAAAGGTTTCCACTGACATTGTGTTTTTAAATGAATTTAAAATATTAATTTAATTTATTTTACTCTTAGATTCTCGGGTCATTTACCCGCAAAAAGTTGAATGGTTCACCTAACCATACTTTATGTGAAGGTCATAATTCGTTGATTAGCTGTGAATGTTTGTTTTGATAATTAACTATGTTGTTTCGAATTGTATTTAAGTCTAAAATCTTTGTTGATTTCATTATTTTATTCTAAATATTTTAGTCTTAGAATCAAGTTTATTTCGAGTTTTTTTTTAAGCCAATAATGTTTAATTTTTACTTGAGTGACACGTTTATGAGACATAATCTTCAACAATTGGATTAAGATCTTGATGCGTAAAGAAATTATTTGGTTCGATTTGATTATGTTAAAATCAAATTCTACTAAAAAATTGACTTTGTTATTTAGAACGTGTACAAGTACTTGTATGCCAAACACTGATTTCGATTTACGCTTATTATGTAAATCAAATTACACTTCAATTTGATATCAAAGATACGGTACAATGTAACATAAATGTTTAATTAAGAATAATAAATTTCTCGAAAGAAACTTTATTTCAGTAACTAAAAATAAGATTTGAAAATAAAAGTAAAAATGAAATAACAAGATGTAAAGAAAGCATATAATTTTCGAAAATAGTGTAAATGAACCACCAAAAGAAAATTATAGAATATAAAAGAAAGCAACTTAACTTGAAAAGTAATCTAAAATGAAGAGATTGTAAAGAGCAATGAAATTAAAGGAAATTCAAAATTAAAGAAACTAGAAAGATAAAAAAATGCAGAATAAGGTAAAGTATTTGAAGTGTAAATGTGCAGGAAAATAAGTTAAAAAAACAATTTAAAGTTCTGGAAAAATAAATTTATAAGAATTTAAATGACTTGAAGTATAAAGAAAGAAATGGAAAACAAGAAAAGGAAGAAGAAATGCAATTGAGAATAGATGATCGGAATGTAGTTCCGACAACAAGTAAATTTGCAAGGAAATTGAATGGAAAGTGAACGTAAATGCTAGAAATTGAGAGTTGAAACATAAAAGAAGAAAAGAATAGAGGAAGAAGATGTAATTGAGAATATAAATAACCAAAAATATAAAGAAGTGGATGTAAATAAATAAACAAATAAATTAATCAAAACCAAAGTAAATAGGAAGAAATGGAAAGACTTTGAATTAAATTTGGTTATATATGTGATTCTATGAACTAATATTTATTTGATGTGTGAGGCATGTTAAGCGTTTTAGAGTGTTTTTATAATATGTTTCAACAATGAAAAATGAAATACTAAGACTTAGGTTCATAGATTTCTACCTCTAACGATCAAGAAATTTAATATAAACATATAATGAGTTGCTTAAATATACTTCCTATTTCCCTTCTATAATTTGAATTAATTTCGAATCTCAAGTAAGGTTCGTTCAAGAAATCAAAACTTGGTCTATCTTAAAAATATGGTTTATAATACTTAGAAAAATTCAGTTGGCACCGACAATATGTTAAAAATCAATGATAAGTTTTTGTAGAAAATAGAAGGAAGAAGAAAAATAGGGTAAATTAGTTTATTTTAGATAATAATTAATAAAAAATTTCATTTAACAAGAAGTCTTATATAAAAGTGGCGAAAGCGTCAAAAGCGACAATTAATTTGATAGCTCAACTTACGTTTACTGATTAGTTATGCAAAAATTTGATTAACCCCATTTGAATTAATTCATCAAATTTTGATGTAAAATAATATGTAGGCAATAACATTGTTCAAAACCAGTTTACGATGAGGAATATCTGAAAAGGAAGGATATTAGAACTTCTGGCGATCTTCTGCAAGCCCAGATTTTTGACATTCAAGTTTGTATATGCATGCAATGATGAAGTGTATCGAATTTGAGTGTGTTCTCACTCGGGTTTCCTCAAGCTTACCTATAAGGCCAATAGTGTCCTGCGAGATGATATGTAGGAGGTGCATTTGAGTCAAAACCCTTGATTTGTGATGTCTATTGTTTGCTAACTGTAGTCATGATCCATTTGCTCTACGTCTATACGAGCAGTGAGTCAAATAATGGATAATTGAGCATGAAAATATTGGGCCAGCATGTATGTTATATTTACTTAAGTTGGTCAAAGTGAGCCTGACAAGGGTCTAGAATAGTTTCTCGTTTATTCAATGTGTTTAACCTTTTCTTTTGTCTTCAATAAGTTGGACCAAACCATCTTTTCAAAATTTGGTGGCGTATTTATGACTTTCATTTTAATACTTGAGTTTTTTCATATAGTCAATTTCTCTTAATAAAAATAATTGTTTAATATATATTAAAATTTTTAATTTAAAAAAAAAATCAGAGGGTGCCAATGTCCCCTAACCGTGTGAATAGTTCTGTCCCTTGTCCTTTTAGCTAGCTATAAGGGGTGTCAAGTGCATGGGTCATGCTAGGCACAACTCTTCCCAACCAACCTATTTTCTAGTTCAAGCTCTGACTCAGATGAGTTCTTGAATCATTTTTATTGACTCCGACATTACCATTTCCATTCATTCATTAATTAATTGACTTGATGGAAAACCACGTGTTTTTGTGAAATAAGCTTTAGGTACATATATGTTTATTTTTATAAATTTCTTTGCAAACTATTTAAACTTTACAATATATAAAGGTACTATCGCTTTTGATCGTCAATTATTGCGCGATATAATAATTCAATCTCATGTATTAATAATTGATGGGCAATGGGTACTCCACGCCCAGTAACCAATCCATCACTGAGGAGGAGGACCCAGCATGGTACTTGTAAAGGAAGAACATCGATCAACTCAGTATGCAGACCAAAAGAAAAACTATAATAAATAATCTTTCAAACAAAAAATAACTATACAGCTTTGAAACAGTAATGTGATACTAACATCTTAAAATAAACCAACATACATAGTACATTTGGTTCAAAGTTAGACCACCAAATAGTTAAAGTTCATCTTGGTATGGAGGACCATATCGATATTGAAAAACTTTCTCTCCCAAGTTCAACTGCATAGCTTATTCCCCCTTTGTCAAATTTTCTTTGGTGAAGAAAAACATTTGGCACCGAAGCATGAGATTGTCTTTTTTTTTTTTATGACAGGAATTTCTTGGTCGGAAGCTAGTAATTGATTTTTTTTTTGTAAAACTCATTTAAAGAGATGACATCTTTTAACATATATTTTTTTATACATACAAATTTAGATATCAAATGCTTACCATATGTTTAAGAAATACTGTCAACCGTATCGATCAGAATATATATTAATGCGTGAAATTATCTCCTGCATGGGAAAATGCAAATAATGTTGAATACTCCCATGCAAAGTATTGTATTGGCAGGATGCTATTTATTATGTGCTCCCAATTAATGTAAAAAATATATTTTTTAAGAGTTTTGCATTGATAGATAGAGGAAAATGTAAGTAAATATAAATAAGAGGTCGATTGTTTCAATTTGTCTACGGCATTTCAGATAAAGTAATTAACTTTCTCAAACACACTCCTAAAGAAAGCTCGAAGCTATGACATGCTTTACTCACTCTCACAATTTAACATAGTACTATCATAGTCTCATATGACCCGTCTCAGGCAATTGCTTTGTCTACCATTATTCAAAACTTGGAGAGGCTCCTTCATAATTCAACAATTATATTGTGTTTTCCCTGGGAAAAGAGATGAAGGGACAAAAAGGTAATTCTATCCCTTTTTCACAAAAAGTGTAAAGTAAAAATATAAAAAATAAAAAAGGTGGAAAATATAATAAGCTTTGTAGTTCATTTTTATAAATATTAGACCTATTTAACCCTTTTTTGGCTCCTATAAACCTAACCATACATTTAATTTATATATTTATAAATAAATATACTTAATATCGTTATATAACTAGTTCTAATATGGGTACAATGCACGAGACCGAAAGAAATTTACCATGAGGATTATAAGTATTATATTAATAATATATTTTTGTTAATATTAATAATAGAATAATTTAAATTTTTTGTCAAAAGACTAAAATAATGTTTTATCAAACATTTGTGTGTGTATATATATATATATTATAAATAATATCTGAGAGTTTACGTATGGTTAAATTCCTTTTACATAAAAATAAATTAGATGGTCATATTACACAATGCGCAGCTAAACATTAATTTCACTTTTTATTTTACAATATTAAGCACCTATATAATTTTTTTGGTATATGTGCAATGTAAGATTGTTTTTAGATTAATCATAAAGAATTAATGCCGATAGATTGGCATCAATGAAAAGGCTAATGCCTGAACAAAATAAGAACTTTTTGCCGGAATAATTATCCAATAGTGCAACATTGCTTGGGAATGGGGCCTATACACATTGCATGCTTCACTATCAGATAGTACTTACATTACAATCACACGGCAATTGCATGAGATGAATTAATTAATATATTCGAAGTGGAAGCAAGAACATACAATTGCATTATGCATGCATGAATACCGAGATAGCATCTGCAAAGCTGCATATACTTTAGAAGAATTGGGCACAAAATGGGTAACGAAGAAAATGAAGTATAAACCAACAGCAGAAGGGTTAATTTTCAGCTGGGGGAGGTGCGGATTTCAATTTGAAATGGTACAATATAGAGATGTGAGTGCTCACTATGAGAGGGACGTGTGGGATTCATTGTAATACTGGCCTTGGTATCTATATATATATATATATATATATATATATATGGGTGACCATAACCAGCAAAGCTTGGACCTCAAATGTCCAATTTGTGGGAACGTACGGCAAGTCCACTATTTAAGTGGTGGAGAGTTAAAGTAACCAACCTATACTTCCAAGACAAAAGAAAATGAATTGGCATCAAAGGAGGAACAGTGAGGGTGGGACGCTCTACAATAAATATATTCACCTGTTAAAATTGTGTTTATTTTATAATTTATTAATCACTTAATTCCACTTTTTATTTCCTTATTATCGTTTTTTCAATAATTTGTTTTCTTTTCATGAATATAATTTTTATAATTGTAATTATATAATTGTAGGTTTTCCGTTAATTTTACATCTAATATTTATGAGAAATATTAATGTAATAGTATAATATAACATCACATATGTGTTCACATAACAATGTAATAGAGTATCATAACAATATTTGTGTTAAATATATTGAATATTAAATTAACGGATTGACAAAAATTTACACAATTCAAAAAAATAAAAGATCAAAACCTTTATTAATTTATCAGGATTTAGTTTGGCTTGATAATCTATTATTAGGAGTTACAAAAATGTAGCATATGTGAAAGCCAGACATGAACGAAGGACAAGTAGCATTACTGCTCAAGTGAAGAACAACAAAAAGATTTATATTTGAAAAGAAAAAGGAGGAAGATAAATATTTTTAATTTTTTTTCCAAAATTTTCGTAATAGTTTATGCTAATTATCAAGCCAAAACATAGTAAATTTGTATTTTATATTTTTAAGATATTAAATATACAAGTGAATTACTCCACTTTTTCCTCTATATTGTGTTAATCAATGGTTCACCGTTTTGTGTAGAAATTAATAACAAACTAAATTCAAGTTTTGAATAATTACACCAATCTCTATATTAAATTTTACCCAAACCCTTTCGTATAATGTGTATATGCATTATAGTTAAATTCCCTTTATTGTAAAAAATATATATAAATGCTCAACGTACATTTTGTAAAATAATATTAGAATAAATAAAATGTTTAGCTTCATATTTCTAGATATAAAAAGTACGTTATATTGAATGAAAAAAATTCCATTAATTGATGTCACATCCTAACAAGATGGTTTATAAATATTTTACTAGATTAATTTGTCAATAATTAAATAACAATAATAACAATAAAAGATAAATTTTTTGAGAAAATATATGAAATAAATTTATTAAAATTATTTTTTTTAATCATTTAATTCTTGAAAAAGTATCAAGTATAATTTTCTTAAATTTATATTTTTTTATCAAATAATTCTTGAAAATTTTATCTAAATAAATTAATTTTATCAATCTTATCAATATAGGACAACAATTCACGTGCTTAAGGTTTTTTAACGAATTTTTATTTCAACAAATTTAAGTAAATTTTCTTATTTCAAAGATAAAATATTAGATTAGAAAGAATTTATGTAATGAATCAAATTATGTACTTAATAAGGGTATTTATTTTCGTTAATTTAACGCAAAGATCATACTTGACCTTGAATAATAGCTTAATAAAGAGCATCCTAAAAATTGATTTTTAGATAAAAAAAATTATTGGAATTAAATAATAGAATAACATTTTAGTTTCAATCGAATCAAATTTTACAATTCGATTTAGTTTGATTTCGTAGTTTATTTTAAAATATTTTAATTTATTTTTATATAATTTTTAAAATTATTTTTAATTTCACAACAAACAAAATAAAACACAATCTCATAATCAATTGAGTTATGAACATATCTTGAAAAATGGCATTTATACATAATCTTAACGCATAATAATAATTGTATTACCTATCACTTTTAAGAAATATGCATACCAAATAAAGAGAAGAGATAAAATTATTTCAAAAGTATTTTTTTTATATTTATATATTTATTTTAATCTAACGAATTTTAATTAATAACTCATATTTGATTGTAGATTAAAAAAATTGAAAGTTAATGATAAAGAATAATTCTTATATACATTTCGTTTTCAGGATTATATTTCTATATATTTTTGTTTATAGGTAAAAAGGTATATCTAATACTTTTCTTAAGTGAAAAACCAACTAAACACTTTCAAATATTTATATAAATACTTACTTTTTTTAAATAATGTTTTTTATTTAATGAAAAGAAATATAGTTTTGATCTTAATACTATCAAGCAATAAAACAAGTTGACATATCAGTAATAGTCCTCATATTACATGATAAAAAGGAAAAAAAAACAAAAGAACTTTCCATTTCTTAGAAAAATGTCCTCATATTACACGATAAAAAGGAAAAAACCAAAGAACTTTCCATTTCTCATAAAAGTGTACTACATTTTTTAGGTAAACTACATGTGTATTTTTTTTCAGTCACATTTTTCTTTCTCCTTCAGAAAGGATAACAAAACTTATTTGAAGAGACATGAAGAATATCTCCATGCATATAATATAAGATTAAAACACGAAATTATCTCTCTTATTGGTTCCTTTTTTTGAGACTATAAAAGGAAGTCACCTTCAATAAAAGATGATAGAGAATTATTACAAGAATATTGCATAGGAACAAAAATTTTATTTCAACAATTTTTACTTTCATACTATTTTGTATTTACAAAACTTTTGTCATGAACCTCAATTTCAAATACCCACTTTTGTAAGTTATCTTTTATAAACAAAACTTGAATTTTTGCGAAAACTTGAAGAGAGTCTTAGTATTAAAGTATACTAATTAAGTAATCTCGAGTAGTGATAACATTGTTCTAAGGTTTGAAGAGACTATAATGAATACTTTCTACAAGTCTCCTTTGATTTAGTAGAAAATCTTTTTAAAAAAGCAACTATACAGAACTTTTGGTGATTATTTGATTCTTTGTTTTACATTCATCATGTTTAAATGTTGGACGCTTAAACATGTATTTAGTATTATATCCTACTAAAAGTCGTATTTATAAAAATGTTTATAAATTCCCATACACACAATTTAAACACCTTTCTTATATGTATATTTCTGATTTCACACACACATGTATGTATGTGTGAGTGTATATATATTATATTAAATTACATAAATAAATGGTGATGGAAAGTAATTTTTAAAAATATTTATTGAAATAACTTGATCCTTCCACTCGTGTGTGAATTTATTAACTTACACCTACTTATATTTTAAGAGTATTTTAACAAGTTATACCTTTGATGTATTTTTAGGAAATTGAAGTTGTAACATGCTAAAGTACTCCTTCTAGAAAATAAATGGGTATACATTAACAAACACTTGGTTTTTAGACATAATATTTTAACAAGTTACACTTTTAAGTGCATTTTAAGAAAAAAAAGAAGTTAAAACTTATTAAATATTCCTTTTAGAACACACACAAGTAAGTATTTGTCAATTGTAATGACTTGTCTAGGTGAAAATTTAGTTTTATTTTTTCAAGTGAGAAAATAATTTCTTCCTCTACACATTGTTGAAAACAATCCACAAATTCAACTCTAAAATTTATAGGAAGAAAAAGGTTGGGAAAGTGAATTTGTTATGAATTTGTTCACTATCTTCAACCTTTTCCTTACTATGAATTTTATCGGTTTGTGAATTGTTTTCAACAATAAGTAAGAGAGAAGTCATTTTTTCACTTAAAAAAATATAAAAAACTAAATTTTTATATAGACAAGTCTTTTTATATGACAATTATTAATTTGTTCACTAATATTGTATGTGTTAAGAAATAAAGTTGATTATTTCTCAATTACACAATAAAAATACTATTTTTTTAATTTAAAAGATTAAAAATAAATTTACTAAGACAAAAAATATATTTAAGCAAAGACTAATGTTGAATTTAACATATTAAAGAAAACAGTTTCAAAAGTATATAAGATAAAAAGAATTAGATTAAAATGAGAGAAATATCAATGCTTTAGCACCCAACGTTTCGTTAAGATAAGATTAAAATGAAAAAAATTCTTACTAACTTAACCAAATAATTTTTCCTTTCTTAAATACTACTAAATACACCCTCTTGAAAACGAATTTAGTTAAATAATTATATTGAGTAGAAACACTTTTTTAAAGAAAGTATTAAAACGATTAATACTCCAAAAGATTATCAACGTGACCAGTTTCTAGAATATTGGTATGGTCAAGCACTTATGTCCACCGACATTACAACAAAATTTAATTTTATCGGCAATTATATATAGTGACAACAAATTGATGATTAGTAAAACTCCTCCTAGACAACCACTTTTATGGCAAATAATAAATATTGCCGATAAAAAGTTAATTTATAATAAGCAAAAAATATAAGCACTTTTTGTCAACAATAAATGAGTTTTTACCAACCCTTAATATAACTGGTGGTAATACTTCTATTGACCCTAAATTTGTTGACCATAATCTAATTACCAGAGTAAATATATTTTAGCCGCCATTTATATTACTGCTGAAAGAAAGTTCCTCTGTTTTCGTATTTTCTTTTTTTCTGGTGATTTATCAGGTGTATTTTTTTTTTTTTTGACAAATTTCTTAGTTTGTTTGATTTTTTTTCTAGTAGATGACTTCGTTATTCATAAAAGAAAGAACCCTAAACTAAAATACAAAAACTTTAATTTATTTTAGAAGAATAATATTACGCGACACAATCATGATAACTCAACTTTTTTCCTATGCACCTACCGGCTACTTCATTATAGCATCCTATTCAACATCTTAAGGACCATTGTTCTCATCTTATTTATAGATTGAATGAAGAATTTAAAAAGAGAAATACAATCAAAAGACTTTCTCATACTTACGATTTTGATTTTTGAAAGTCTGCACAGTTAATTTTGTATGAACTATTTAGTAAATTAAAACGACCTCTGAGGACTATTTCAATATTATATCAGTACCGCAAAAAATACCTCTTAGGACTATTTCAATATTATATCAGTACCGCAAAAAATACCTCTTAGGACTATTTCTTACTTTTCATGTTTCCTTAACTTACTGCGGTTTATTTCTTTATTCTCTTAGAATTATTTTCTCAGTTTCTATGTTTTCTAATATCTCGTGATTTGTTTCTTTATATTCTACTCTTAGGATCATTTCTTAGTTTTCATGTTTTCTAATATCTTGTGATTTGTTTCTTTATTCTCTTAGGATTATTTCCTAGTTTTCATGTTTTCTAACATCTTGTGGTTTGTTTCTTTATTCTCTTAGGATTATTTCTTAGTTTTCATGTTTTCTATTATCTTGAATATTTGTTTTCTTATTTGTTTGGGATTTTTTTTTTTCATGTTTTGTAATATTTTGTCATTTCCTTCCTTATAATATGTTCGTGTTCGTGTTATGCATAGTGCAAATTATATTTTTTAGTTTAATTTTTTTTTAATCAAAAGATTTTTTATATTCTTTTTATCTAACTAATCTTCTTTTTAATGGGTCGATTAATTTAATATTTTTAATTATAACAATATATATATATATATATATATATATATATATATATATATATATATATATATAATTTTAGTTCTATTTATATCTATTATTTGTATGCCATCTAATATATTTTTACCTAAAAGATAAATTCATTAATTTTAATGTAAAATTAAAGATAAAAGAAATTAAATTATATCTATGTAAAATATTAAAAAATTTCACCGAAAATATGGCATGGTCATGATGGTATATTTCAAAATTTTTATTTTTAAAATTATTTTAATACAATTACTTCATTTATTTTCTGTTATTAAAGTTTCATTTATTTCATGATGTTTCTTGATATTTCATGTTTTTAACCTTTTACATTTTAATTTTGAAAACTTTTGGTAGCTATTTATACTAAAATTTTAAATAAATAAATAGAACTTATTCTCTTACATATTTTAATCTTAAATAGAGAAAAAAAAATAATAGCATAAACACAAGAGAAAAAATAATAGTATAAACACACATATTGATTTTTTTTTGTCAAAATTGAACAATAATTAAAAATTAATCAAATTATTTATATTTTTATATTTTAAAATCACATATTATGTTAATTTTAATGTATATATGAATAAAATATCAAATAATTTTAAATAAATATAAAATTTTGTAGTTACAATCAATGTAAAATGAACTTTAATCTAACCGTATATTTTGAGATAAAATTATTTAATTAAAATTTATTAAATGATAAAACAATTAGTGTAATATATATATATATATATATATATATATATATATATATATATATATATATATATATATATATATATATAATATTAAATGAACTATAATCCAAACGAAGATCAACTAAAACATAATTGTCTTAACTCATAATTTTGAGTTCTAGTCTTGTGCATGTATTTATGTTAGCCTGAATAAAATTACCTCTCATTAAGAATATATTGGTCTTAAACAAATATGACAGTGTCTTTCCAAACAATTGAGTATGACTAGAAACGATCTTAAATAACTAAAATAAAATAAATAGTAAAAACGTTTTACAACCTGACGAATTAATGTTGAAATTCTGCTAAAAGAAAATGCTTTCATATAATATCTAATTGAACTGCAAACAAGATTACTTCTTAAAAAAAAAGAAAGAATACAACAATTAAAAAAAAAAACAGAAAAAAGAGGTATGGGGAGGTTGTAGATAATGGCATGAAAAGCAGGCAGATATGGCGTGAGAGAAAAAGAAACGGAAATGAGGAATCCAAACTGGCCAAGACCCGCCCATAATCTAAGAGCTGGTCACAACTTGTGACAAAGACATAGTCACCGTAAGCCAGGTAAATTAATTGCATCCCTTCATGTCACGACGCACTCTGCATACAAAATAACAAAGATACTGACATTACATTATTTTTTTTATTTTTTTTATTTTTTTATAGTAAACAGGAGCCCCATAGGCCTATTTTTTAAAATTATAAAAATACAACAAACCCTTTATTAAATCCTGTATCTCATGATATTGAAGTTTAACAAAAATCTTTACATTAAGTCTTCAAAAAATTAGTACATTATTAAATTAATTTCTTAAATATTTAAACAGTTTCATATTCATTAGACTATAGTAATTACAAAAATAATAAATTTTTTATATTATTAATCTGTCTAGGAAACTTATTTGATGAAATTTTTTTTAAAAGATTTATATGATTACATGTAATGTCTATTTGGAAATGATTAAATTTTAAAATAATTATATTTTTAAAAAGCTTATTTAGAAAATAAAAAAAATGATTATTTCTTTCGAAAGCACACTAATATTTAAAGATATTAATAACGATTTTTTTAGGGAACTAATGTTATAATACCAAAATATTTGAAAATTGAATTTACTCTTAAAAATATTATATTATTAATGAATTTATGAAATTGCATTATTTGAATAAAATTCCATAAACATGAATAATTAAAGAGGTTTTGTTTATACATCATATTATTTTTAATTATAATAAAAAACATCCTTATCATCGTATTTTATATGTTAATTTTAATCTCTTTTTCCATGTAGATTCTCTCTCATGTTGTTTTGAAAATATTATTCCCACCCTTTTTTCTACAACTAAAAAAATAAAAAAGAGATAAGCTTAAGAAAAATGTAAAATAAAAAAATAAATTATAAAAAGTATTCGCAAGAATAACATAACTATTTTTTTTAATAAAGGTATCTATCTAATGAAAAAGTAAAGATAATTAGAGGAGTTTTGTTTTTAGACAATTTTACTCGAGTTCTAATTGATAAGTTAATCTTGGTTAAACAATTATATATAAATAATTAAATTAATTAGAACAATTCATTAAAACTAATTTTTTAAACATTCTCATCGCTCACATGATACTTTTCCTCCTTATAAATACCCAATATAGTTGTTAGAAATCCCTACCTCCCTTCCTTCATCATCTTTGCGCATACACTAGCTCTATCTCTATCTCTTTAGCCCTCTAATTTTCTTTTCTCATAGAACAACCCACCATTTACCAACTCAATAACTACCTTAATTAAATTTCCGGTTTCAACTCCCAAACTTGCCATTGATATAGGAGCAATAGATATGGTGGTTGCTTCCCCAAATTCGATGACGAGGAGCGAAAAGATTATACCCATTGACCTTCCCGTGGTGGACCTACTAGCAGAAAGATCGATGGTGACAAAAGTGATCGTGAAAGCGTGCGAGGAGTATGGGTTCTTCAACGTGATTAACCACCGCGTCCCTCGCGACACCATGGCCAAAATGGAAGAAGCAGCTTTTGATTTCTTTGCCAAACCACTGTCCCAAAAGAAACAGGTAGCGCTTTACGGCTGCAAGAACATAGGCTTCAATGGAGACATGGGCGAGGTCGAGTACCTCCTCCTCGCTGCTACTCCTCCCTCTTTTTCCAACTTCAATAACATCTCCAATGTCCCTTCAAACTTTAGGTATGTCCACTCTTTCTACGTACCCTCCTGTCATTCTCCAACACTTTTGCATTTATTGCATGTTTCTTTAATTTGCCACCTCTCTTTTAATTCTCACTTGTACTTCAATTCAACAAACATTTCTTAATCCTAAAACCAGTAATTGTTAAAGGAGACAAATTATTATAACTAACAAAAATTACTCATTAGTCATTATATTTTGTAATGATAGTTAGTACTTATTCTATCAATATAAAAAATATATTATATAATTTATTATAATGTATGGTTCTAATTAATATGATATGTAATTAAATTTTATTATTTTTTGTAAATTAAAAATTTTATATAATTAAAAAATTAAGTTAAACCTTAAATACGTAGTTATCTGAAAATTTCTCGTATTAACTAGAGAATAAATATAGTGTTGAAGTTTACTAGGTCGACTTAGTAGCTGAAATAGTTTAACACATGAAGTTTTATATTTAAACTTTATTGTTGTGATAGCAAACAAGAAAAAGAAATGAAGAATTGAATTTTTGTTTTATTTTATTTTATTTGACTACATGTCATACTGGCATATTTTGTGATGGTGTGGCCAAAAGATAGACAAGAACTGCAGTATAAGAAAAGTAACAGTTGGGAGTGACAAGGTCGTGACTCATGAATAAGTAATACACGAATAATTATGGATACACGTCTCTCTTTACATAATCCTCTCCATAAAATAAGATGTGGGGCTATAATTTTTCCTAAGGTTACTTTACATTACATGCACTAAATTTTTCGGTCCCCCCCTTTTTTTATTGGAATTATTTGTCAAGGGAGATTTATGTGTAATTATCATTATTTTCACAACAACAGAAATATAAATATTTTTCTACAAGTGAGGTTCATTTCATGTATTAAACAGAAATATAATATGTTAATAAAAGAAATTATAAATAGTTTTGCATATAATTTTTTATCATGATTCATTTAAAAAATGCAAGATGCTTTATGAAGTAAAACAAATCGTACTTTGTAATATAAATATCATGCCTTCATTATAACATAAAAAATGTAACTATGACAAGAATATATATTAATGTCACAAAAGAAAAAAGAAAAAAAAAAAAGGTTTGCACGGAAAGCACCAGATAAATTCTTGTTCGTATGATATTTTTTTGTTGATATGGACCAGGCAAGAGTTTAAGTAGTGACTATACCAGTATGAGTAATTATACATTTATTTTCTGTTTATTTAATATATCTATTTAAATTTTTTATTATATCTATTATTATTTTTATTTCTCTGCTCCTTATATCCAAAATGGAGTGTACGTACTTTTATTATTTTCCTCGCTTGAAACTACGTACCTTCCTATGAGTTGTATCTGACCAACAAAGAACGGAGAGAGAATGTGGTTTGAGTGTTTCAACGTTATTCCCTCGGCGAGTGATGGCACTGTGCCAACTATGCTTTATAGAACAGCACGTTGCTAGTGGTCCTTGGATCTGCAGTATCATACAATTTGAGCTTGTCGCTCTCTCTATTTGCATTTTTTTATTACATTATTTTAACTTTTTTAATTTATATTACTGCATAAAGAATTAAAAAGAAAACTATCTTAAGCAGAAAGATATACGGTATTGTGTTAATATATAAATTGAAAAAATTTAGGTAAAATATAAAATATTGAATGATTTAAAATGGGTATTCTGAGTGTAATTTTTTCAAATAACAAATGACCTGGGGATGAATTGAGACTGTAGGCTAATAAAGATTGTTTTAATGTATAAATAAAAGTTATTGTTTGGATGAAAAGAAATAGAATAGATAAAAATAGAAGAGAAATACGGTAAAAAAAAAAAAAGTGTTTAGATGAATATATAGAAATAAGAAAGATAGAAGTTGAGAATTTTCTCTCTATTTATTTTGGGCAAGTAAAAAAAAAAAAATGTGTATATATATATATATATATATATATATATATATATATATATATATATATATATATATATATATATATATTAATTAAAAAAAATTACTCCATTATTTTTAACTTAAAATTATTTTAATTTTTAATTTTTAAGAAAATAAAAAGAGATAGGTAATTTTCCTTCTATTTAATGCCAACTAGGGGGAAAGTATTTTTTGGTAGGTCTGTAAAAATAATTTCTCTTTTCTTTTTCTCTCAAACAAACAGTAGAAATTTGATGTTTTTATCTCATCTCATCTATTTTTATTTTCTATTTTTCTTCACTTCATTTCAACCCAAATAAGCATAGTGTGAATAATAAAAAAATTATATACGGCATGTTGCAATTAACACGTAATTTGTCTTGTCTGTATGTGATTAAGAAAGTATAAAAGATATTTTCTTATATTTTTATATTATTTTTTAAAAATGACAATATCATACAGCTGAGTGTGAGTAATGTTACGAAACATTCTAAAGTTGTACCCAATTTTTGTTAAAAAAACTAAGATAGGATTAAGTTAATTAATTTACTCTGAATTAAAAAATAACAAAAAGAAAAGAAATGGATAAAGACAAATAGTATTGATGCTTGTTTGAATTAATTTATTTTAATAAACGTTTTAAATTTTTTTCTGAAAGAAAAGTAAACCAAACATTTCGATATATATAGATATGTCTCTTATCACAAGATATTAATTGTTATATTTTAGCGATAACCCGACTCATTATTACATCACTTAAATCTTAATTAATTTATAAATATTTTTCTTTTCTTTTGCACATATATATACAAATATAATCTCTTCATTTTTATTAAAATTATTTGTAGATTCTTAATATGTCTTTTTTTATTTATTACTTTAACAGGTCACATACTATTATTTTCTCTTTTATGATAAAATTATAATTAAAAATAGTAATTAATGTCATTTTAAAATTTTAAAATAATAAATAAATAGAATAAAAAATTTCTTTAAAAAATGATAAATAGAAAGAAACGTCAGAAATATTCTCTAATCCATTTAATAAGTATAGTTTAGTTAAAGAAACCTATTTTATCGTAATAATCTTTGTAATTAATAAATTTTAAGACATGTATATTAAATTAAATGATGGAGAATATAAGGTGGAGATAATATATTTATATATTTTAAAGGAGTTGTCTGTAATGTGTCTCTATAGACATACGATCGATAAAAAGTTTTTAATTATTAGAAAATAAAACATTTATTGCATTAAGAATATAAAGTTAGTAAATCATTTTTTAAGTAATTTAAAAAGTACTTAATAAAATACTAAAACGTCCCATTAATATGATACTCATAATGCAATAAAATCTATATTTATTGACATGCTTTGAAGTGTCGTACTGTATAAAACAGACAACACATATGACTTCGTTCTCCGAATATTAAAATGCTTTGAGAAGATTCAGTCCTTGCGACTTAACCAGACCATTGGTTCAAGAATGCTATGATTACGAAAATGTCTTTAAATTAAAAAATATTTTCAATTTTTATCTAATTAAATAAGAAAATTTTAACTTTTTTAACAAATTGTTTAAAATCATTTATTAATTTTTTTACCTTCTCGTCTCTCGCTTGCTAGGCATAGAAGGAGAAAAGCAAAGGTATTGAAAAAGGGTTTATATTATTCTTATAATATTTTATATTTTTCTCTTTTTATTATATCATTATTTTATTTGATAGTATTATTCCTTTTGATTTTTGTTACTTATGAAAAAGAAATATAAGAATAAAATTGGGGGATGCACGTGAGATTTTAAGTCATTCATGTTGCACATGGGACTATGGAAAAGGAGTAGGTACTCCTAGGAGGTGGGATTGTATGTCAGATAGTCTTTTACTCTTCAAAGTTTAATGACATTCCTGTCTGTGTCATGTCAACACTGATGAGTGGTGCGTGGTTGTGATTTATTTACTCATGGTTATGATTAATTTGGGGAAAAGGGGAAATCAAATAGGAAAGGTCAGAAAAAGTTCTGTTGGATAAAAGATTGGGTTTCAGATTGACACATACGTATCTCAAATAAATCTACAACGTCTAATCAAATCAAAACCAAAAGGTGAACTTTAATGAGTTGAAAATGAAATGCCCAAATTGTTGTGAACAAGTTCGTTATTAATTAATTTTCTCACCCAAACAACCGAAACCAGAAATGAAATACTACATAAAGCAGATGATGGCAGTGTAGTGTCCGGTCAACCAGACCCATATTATATTGTCTGGTCGCACTGCCACGATGCAGATCAAAACCCACAGGAAAAATATTCATAGACACTCACGTGCTACTATATGTCTAAGAAGATTTTTTTATTTATATACAGAACAGAAAAATATAACTACAATTGTTTTTATACATCAATAAAGTCTTACGTAGCTTAAAATTTAAAATTAAGAATAGTTCATAAATAATATTTTTTTAATTCATTGAAATATCTTTTAAAAACAAAATTGTGAATGTTAGACATGATAATCTTAGCAATATTTTCTAACTTGAAATTGAAACAATAATGAATAATAAAAATTTGATTGTATTATTATTTTATTTATTTATTATATTATATTACTATCTTTTCTTATCTCTATAGGGTTTATGCTCAACAAATGTTTAAGAATTATTTTTTAAAATAATATAATATAATAAAAAAGAAAAATTAAATAAGTGGACAACTTGTTAATATTCATTGGCACCAAATAAAAAATAAAAATAAATATATAATATATAATATATAATATATAATATATAATATATAATATAATGTGATTAAAAAAGAATAATGTATAAATGTTATCTATAGATCATTATTTTCTACAACTATATTCTTTATACACCTAATGAAGGATAACAAGAAAAGAAAAGATATAATTATCATATAAACAATTTTATATATTTAAAAGTGATTTTTAGACATCCAAAATATATTTAGAGTGAAAGGAAAAAGAGTAAAAAATATAGGTATGATAAGTGATATAATGTGATAGATAAAGAAAAATAATTAGTATAATAAATATTTAAAAAATAAATAGTTCAAAATTTATTATTTTTATATATCAAACACTACATTATTATTTTTTCTCTTTCTATCATATCATACTTATATTTATATTTATATTTATATTTATATATATATATATATATATATATATATATATATATATATATATATATATTAACTTGATGAGTTGATATAACTTATCATATTCTTATTGTGAATGATTTATCTATAAGGAGTATTCATGTTGAATCCACAAAATGTGAAAAAAAAATTGAGCCACTAAATTTACAAAATAAAATTAGTCTTTAACTTAGTAGATTAGAAAAAAAAATTCATAGAATTCACTAATTTTTTCAAAGAAAAATAATATAAAGTGAGAAAAAGATAAGGTTAAAAAGGGAGAAAGATAGATACGAAAATCAGTATTCTATATAAAATTGACCATTCCTTGTTATTTGTTGTGTTGGTTAATTACTGGCTAGTTTGTTTGATTTTTTAAAAATTAGAATATTTTCTAGTGGAGAATAAAAATAAATATTTTGAAATGTAAAGATAGATTTAAAAAGGGAAATGTGGAAGGACGTATTTAAAAAATAAAATTAGCTAGCAAAGGTTGTTGAATTGGTGAGACTGGCACATATAGGAATGGATGTAAGAGCATTTATTATATATATATATATGTATATAGGAAAAAGATATAGGTGGTGGTTAGGTTCTGAGTGTGTGACTGTGAAATTGTACATGACAGCTCTAGTGTGAGTGCATACACAGAAGGTGTTAGGGAGCTGGCATGTGAGATTTTGGAGCTAATGGCAGAGGGTCTGGGGGTCCCGGATACATGGGTTTTCAGCAGGTTGATCAGGGAGGTTGATAGTGACTCAGTCCTGAGGTTCAATCACTACCCACCTATACTTAACAAAGACTGCAAGGATAACGACAACTCCCCCTCCCTCAACCACACCAACACCAACGTTGGCTTTGGGGAGCATTCTGACCCTCAGATCCTCACTATCCTCAGATCCAACGACGTTGCTGGCCTCCAAATCTCTCTTCAAGATGGTGTGTGGAACCCAGTTCCTCCTGACCCTCAAGCTTTCTGCGTTAATGTGGGTGATCTCTTACAGGTATATTTCTTCTTATCCTACACATACATTTTTTAAGCCCCACAACCTGGTTTCATTTTCCTCGGCACAGCCTAGGTATGGGGTAGGGGCCTCCCCTTCCCCCAGGTTAGGTTAGGTTAGGTTAGGTTAGGTTTGGTTAGCCTAACATCCACCTAACACTAACAAACTTTTCCTTCAAACAAAATTAACCTTCATCTTCAACTTCATATAACAATATCACATGAATTTCACTACAATTTTTGGATTGCATATTATTAAAGTTATGGCAAAACGAATTCAATCCAGTCACATTTTGATGTATTCACGCATTTATAACCGTTTGATCTTGATCCGACGATTCTGAATTGCGTGAAATGGCAAAAGCAGGAAATCTAAATCCATCCTCCGACACTATGGTAAGGTATGCTTTTGAGAGCCAACAGAAATACAAAGGTGTGGCATAAATGTATAGACAGACAAACATGTAAATATGTAATAGTACATTGTGAGTTGTAATGGATTTGGATATGGCACATTCTCTTAAGAATTTCTATTAAAAAAAAGATAGACATATGGCATGTTAGAGAGGACAAGCAACATGTTAAGAATTGGATGATGGAATGAAAATTAATAGGGGATAGGTAGGTGGTACAATTAAGGCGTGGTAACGAATTAGCTTTCGGTTATGTGTGGAAGAGACGGCACAAAAAAGGAAGTGACTGATTTTAATTGTTGTTATTGTCTAAAGGTTATGACAAATGGTAGATTTGTGAGCGTGAGACACAGGGCAGTGACAAACTCAAACAAGTCGAGAATGTCGGTGGCATATTTTGGGGCTCCACCACTGGATGCGTGCATTGTTGCTCCCCCTGATATGGTTACACCCCTGAGGCCCTCCCTCTTCAGACCCTTCACTTGGGCCGAATACAAGAAAGTTACCTACTCTCTCAGGCTCGGAGAACGCCGCATTGACCTTTTCAGGAACTGCATTTCGCAAGTAGAGTAATCTAATAGTCAAACTACACTTGCTACCATTACCAGAGTGTAAAGGTTTTTCCCCCTTTTACGTTTTCGTCTCCTCTCGTGGGCTTTGCCCAAATGTGCCAACAAATTTTTGATTGCCTCCAACTCTGCAAATTAACTTGATAAGGGTCTGCATCAATTTGGTACCATTTATGGCTAGTTTACTTGTCAAAAAATATATATGTGTTTAGTTTCTTTGTACCCGGGGTTGTTGTCGTCATTATATGGGGACTTTCGTTCTAAGTTATGATAATAATATTCTCAAGAATAATATCATATGTGGGAGAGAATATTATTTTATGGAAGGGTTATTATATATTTTTACTTACTTTATTTTTTATTTCTTTCTATCACGTGGATGTATTATTTTATCTTTCTACTTTTTTTTCCTTATTTTTCTTTCTAACAATATATTATTACGTTATCTGTATATGCTTCCAACTATTTTTTTTTAACACATTATTATTTTTTTATTCTCTAATTAATTAAAAAACGTAATTACATGTCATGTAAAAAAATTGATTAATTGTATAATAATTTTTCCTTTCTACCATTTAAATTAACTCCAAGATGAAATTAAGTGTCACTTTTAAATGATATTACCTTATCATGTCAAAATATTCTTATATAAAAATAGAATACACTCGTTCATCACTATACTTGGATAATTAAAGCATTGATATTTTACATGAAAAAAATATTTATATAAAATATAAGTTTATAGAATTTCTATCGTCGTTTACAAAATTAGAACACTACAATAAAAATGTCAATTAATTTCAACTTAACTAACAAAAAATAATCTAAATATAATTTTAGTTTCACGCTTGTTTGATCAATACTAGTTTGATCAATACTACAGTGAAATTTTTTATAAATTAAAAGATTGATGTTATCATTAGCATCTACTTGACTAATACTTAAGTCAAATATTTTTTATAAATCATGTACCAATTATTTGACTTTGTTACCATCAAGACCCCTATATCTCTATTGTTGCTTTAGTGAATGTTTATTTTCACTTTTTTTTTCATTCTTTCTCTTACTTTTGCTTTTTCTCTCTCTTTCTTTGTTACTTCTTTTTTCTTTTTTACTACTATATATAACTTTTAGTAATATTTATTATAAAAATACTATCAATACTTCTATTAAAAATAGTTTTTATATATTTAGTAATAAATGCTTCTATTAATAAATATAAAATATTATTAATAGCATTTTGTAACGTAATTCAAATATAATATTTGTTAAAATATTAACAAAATTAATTGATAACTTTTTTATATTTTTGTAATATTTTTTAAATATTATCCAAATTCATATATGTAGCTGTGTTTATCTCCACCACCGCACTCCGCTTTTATCGTGGTTGGAGGCAATTTGTAGTAGCACACCTCTTCCTTTTTTTTCATGTCTCGCTTAGCATCAACCTAAATTGTAGCAACCAAAATTCACCTCATCTAGAACTTGTAATCCAATGAGCTCCACATCCAAAAACATGCAGCCAATAGAAATGGAAGAGAAAAGCATTGAAAAAGAATAATGGAGAGGAAGAGAGTGAGGACTGAAAGATTTCGAGGAGAAAAAAAAGTGAGTTAAAAGATGAGAAATTGGAAGAAATGAAGAAGAAAGTGAGGATTTGAAATTAAAAAGAGAAAGAAGTAGGGAGTTATGTTTTCTCAATGCCAATAATAAAATTAATATTTTAAAATTATTAATTAACGTATTTCTTTTATTTTTTTATCCTCAAATTATTTAAAAATAATAATTAATAAGTTAAATTATTGTGAACCTAGTTAACACTAATAATAAAAATATTTGTTCAAAAAAATATTAATTAATGTGGGTTTAGTAGATGTAATAATTCACATTAGCATTAACATATATTATCATTTTATATGCATTTTATTATATTGTTAAAGTTATTATTGAATTCAAGATCTCCTCAATATTTTTTATATAATCAAGATATGGCACAAACAAGAATTAAAGGTCAAAACTCATTAAAATTAAAAAATAATAAATATTTTATTAAAGTTTATTTAAGTCCAAAAATATAAAATTTAACTAGAATGTCATTCATAAATATAATAAACATTCAACAAAGTTAAGTAAAAAGACATAATAAGTGTATCAAAATTGGTTGATCAACTGACACTATTTAATTTAATATTAAAAAATTAAAATAAAATAAAATTCAAAAAATTATGTCCATGTAGAGTTAATCAAACGCACACTAGTAGCAATAATGTGTGACCAACACTAATATTTTAACTCTAATACGCATGTTTCTTACGGTAGAATATTATACACATTCTTTAGAATAGCATGTAATATTAATCTTCATAAAATATTTTATTTTGTGTTGGAAAACTATAAAATTATACATCAAATAAATAAAAATGTGTATAAATTTAAAGAGATTAAGTGTGTGTTTACATTATCTATTTAAAAAGAAAATAAAGAAACAAGAGTGTTATGTCATTGAGCATAATGTCAATTTATGTTGGAAATAACTATTTTCCATTCGCACTAATAACACTATAAGTGTGATTGGTTTAAAAACTTTTTGATGATGCACACTTCTCATTACTTGATACATATCTAATTTAATTTACATTTACTTTATATTGAACTTGTGCAAAGATCTCCAATGCTTCGTAAAATAAATATTAATAAGACTAAATTATAATTTTGGTCATTTATCTTGTGATAAAAATTTATTTTGGTCTTTTATCTTTTTAAAAATTATTTTTTCTCTTTTAATTCTCAAATTTGAGTCAATTTTATCATTCCAAAAAAATAATCACTTTTGATTCTAGGATACAATTTTAAACTGTTTTTTTATTGACTCAAGACATGAAACATGTCAAACTATATTTATTTACATAAAAATTATAAAACTCAATAAGGTTCGAATAAAAAATGGCCATAAACATAAGAAAATGAAGTGAAATGTGAGTCTTATCAGCATTTGAAGAAAAAAAAAGTCAATAGGAGATTTTTCAGTTTTTTGGTTGTTCATAGAACTTTCTTTTTATACAATTTTTATCTTGTTCATGAGACATTAGTTATCTTCTTTAGTTTTAATGTAGATGAATTTAATGAGATAAGTTTAACAACTTGAATCAATAAGAAAATAATTTAAAATTATATCTCAAAATTGAAAACAATAATTTTTTTTTCAAAGTGAAATCATTGGCTTAAATTTAAGAATTAAATGACAAAATGATTCTTTCAAAAGATAAAGCACCCAAATAAAATAAAGGAGCAAAGTTATAATTTAGCATATTAATAATAAACATTATCTAATGAACATCAATAACTCAGATAGAAAATATCAATGTTCATCGTGCACTGTATAAATATATTTTAAATTTATTGTTATTGTTGTTATTTATTATTATATAGTATATTCAATATTAAATTTAAATTAGATTTGAATAAGATTATAATAATTTTAAATTTTAATTATCTGAAAGAAAAATATTTTTAATTTGAAATTATATTTTGATTTTAAAATTTAAAATTTTAAATTAAATTTAAGTAATAGCATTTAAAATAAATAAGAAAATAAAATTAGATACATATAGCTTAACGAGGAAGAGAATAATTCATAAAATATTTTTATTTAAAAGTAAGGACTCGAATTTAAAATAAATAATAGGAATAAATAAATATCTCGCACCAAAAATAGTATTTTTACATATAAAAATAATTGATAAAAATTATTTTAATCAATAAAATTTATTTTGATGATAAAAATAATAATTAAAAAGTTAAATTAAATAATAAAAATACAAATTTAAAAAAAAATAATGTAATTAATAAAAAAATACTTAATAGTGATTTATAAAGTTAGAAAAAGTAAGTATTTTCTTGAAGAAATAACTAGTTAAAGAGAAAAATATATTAATCTAATTTAATATAAAACCTTAAAAATATGTGTTATAAAATAAATAAATAAAAGACATCAATCATTATTTAAGAAATAGGATATAATTTCATAACAATATAACTTTCCTCTTCCACTTAGTGTAATCATGATATTTTTAGGAGCAAGAAAATGAGCATCTATCTTGATTCGGTAGAGGGATGATAATGGCTAATAGATTTGATGGGTAGATGTAAAAATTGTTCATAATGAGCAGAAGAATGAGTGGTTTAATAGGTATGGATTTGGACACGAGTAATTATCAACTTTTAGAAGTATATTGATCTAAACATGTCTTTATAGAGATCAAAGTGCAACAAGAAAATTCATATATAATTATAAATGTGATCAAAAGATGAAATCTTAACAAAAGATGATCAATAGTACCGAAACCAAAAATTACATTTGATCAAAAGATGAAAAATGAACGAGGAGGATCTAAATGAACATATTCTAACTATTCTACAAGTAGGAGGATTGGTGCAGCAGATGAAGCATGCTCATAAATACACTCAAACTTATTCTAAAAGCAAAAAACCAACCTAGTTGATTAAGTTTTGACGCAAACAAAGCAAAAAAAACAAATAAAAAAATAGAATGAAGAATGTCATAAATGTAGTAAAGACATTCAAATGCATAATGTGAGAGTATGTTACTCTTATATAGACCCTGTGGTGAACTAATATGAAAACTATTTATGTAATATATTTTTTCTTTATTTTTTTTTTAATTTTTAAATTTGTTTAACTAGTTTTAACATCTGAATTTAGAGAAGTGCTAGTAACACTTTCTAAAATACTACTTCTAATATATTCTCTAGTATTGATTAAAATTTATTAAAAATTAAAAAATTATGAGAAATATTCGTTAAATAAGATATAGAATTATAATTTTTTTATCTCTAATAAATTTTAAAAGAGTTGTGTTGTTAGCAATTTTTTTCTTGAACTTATTTATATTAGTAAAATTAATTTTTTAGCATTGAAACACACTTTAAGTTTCCTATTCAAACCGGAAAGTTTCATTTAGGAGTGAAATTATTTGGTCATTCAAAAGCAACTTTAAAACTTGCAGTATTAGAAACTTTGATGAAGACAATATAATTAGGGATTTTTTTTAAAGCACTTAAATATTTGTGCAGCTCATTAAAACTAAAAATTGAAAAGAATTAAAATTAAAATATTAAAATTGAAAAAGTCAAATTTTGTTGAATATTTTTATAAATTAAGTTTTCTAATAATATAAAACAAAGTGTCATTAAACAAAAGGTTTTGGAAAATAGTCTTATAATAGGATTAAAAAATTTAAAAGAGATAAAAAGATTAATGTTAAAAAAAAAGTGATTTTGGAAATCACCTTTAGACAATAGATTATCTCTTAGGATAATTTTCTAGAGATAATCGATTATCTATCCTTTTGATAATTGATTGTTTTCTCTTGTGGACAAATTTGAATTAATTTGGGATGTTTTAATTATAATAATACTTTCTTATGTTTTAGCCAACAAATCAAATTAATTAATTAAATTTTTTTATTACAATTATTTTTTATTAAACGTAATACTATTGAATTAATAAAAAATTATCTTTTCAAATAAATAAAATATGAGTTTTGAATATTAATTGGATTTCACTTCTAAATAGTTAACAACATAAAAAAAATTTAATCTAATTAACCAAGAGAAAAAGAATTAAGATCAAAATTGAGAATTCTCTTGAGCCTATACAATTTAAGCTGAGTGCTAGTAGAACTTCAATATATATTTATCTTATTTCATAATGTGGTTTTTGGCTTCTTGTTTCTTTCATTATGTGAACAAGGGTGGTTTCTCTTGGTTGCTCTAGGAATGAGGTTTTCTAGGATTTTAGGTGTGTACTTGATAATTCATATTTTAAACACCCAATGAGGTTTTAAGATGGACATAACAGACTCTATTTTGTAGTTAAGAATCACGTATTATCTAGGATTCAGACTTCAGAAGTAAAAATATGGAAAATACAAATCTATGCTAATTTGAGGATTTTAAGTAACGAAAAGAGTAAACTCATTTTGCAGGACAAAAATGGAGTCTCAAATGAAGTCATCCCAGCTCGAGAATGAGTCTGAGTCCTCTTGTCCATCCCAGCCAAGAATGAGTCTGAGTCCTCTTGGCCATCCCAATCAAAACTAAAAGCGTCTCGGCCAATCGAAGGCGTCTCAGGCAACAGAAGGCGTCCCGGCCAAATGAAGTCGTTTCGACCAGACGAGTTCCTCTCCTAACTGGCTTCGTCTCCAATAGTCGACTCCGTCTTTGCATGTTGACTCTGTCTCCGCATACCGGGGCCGTCTTCGCATGCTGATTCCATCTCCACAAGCCGACTCCAGATGCCAAAGTCATCGCATCTATCTGGATCCCTCTTAGCATCAAGATCGACTCCGCTCCAACGATTTTGAACACGTGGTCATTTAAGAATTAGTTAGTTAGTTTGTTAAGTCTATTATTTCAGTAGGCTATTAGTTAGTTAAAACAATTATTTCTATTAATTCAGTTAGAGAGTTAGTTAGTCTAAACATGTATAAAAAGGGAGGCGTAGCACGTTCATTGGTGATGCAGAGTGACACATCCACGCACAAGCACTTACACTCTTTCTTCATTCCTTGGTGTTTCCACGGTGCTTCAGACGACATCTAGTCGATCAAGTGGACGCAGGACTAGAGTCTGAGTAGCAGTCGGTTGCTAGAGAGGATTGGCCCGTATCAGGCACACTCTGGTGGACTAACTGCCACGGCGATCGTTGTAGGAGGCTGAGTTCACATTTCCATGTATCCACACTTCATGTATTGATCCAATGGTTATTCAATGAACTGGGTTTGTGTTTCTTTACTTTTCTTGCTTGTGATTCTGTTTGTATTTCTGTTCTTGCTTGTGTCACGATCGTGCATAGTAGGAACAAATCACGTTAGGTTAGGGCCGATCGGAACCAATCTAGCAACTCTATAGGCAATCGATAGCAAACATACATCAACCACGGGTGTAATCCCTACTAACTTAAGATCGTGATCGTGTAAGCCCTCAGTCGGCAACTGATGAATGTTAGACGATCGTCTTAAGATTTAGGTTGGTGTGGAATCACATGCATTAATAGGAACCGGAACCATTTACTTGCTAACTTTGGAATTGATATGCTAAGTATATATGTTTTGTTCATTGTCTGTTATCTTTACTTTCGTAGCTAGTAGTTTACTTTCTTTTTGCAATTACTTTGTAATCCATAAAAACCCCTTGTTTTACTTTCGTTTTCCGAGTCTGCCTTCTGCACTCCCAGTTCTACATGATTTTCAGCCTTTTACACTAGACATCACAAGAATAACATGTTCTTGAGAGATTTGACCTAAATTGCCTCTATGCTATATAGTGTGATAAAGTTATTTTCTTTCTCTTTACATTCTCTTAATAGTCAAGAATCATCTTTGAGCCATCTATATAAAATAAAAGTTTATGCATGTAAGGTCAAAATAATCAATGGTCACAACTCAATCATTCTTCACATGACTTTTTTATCTACTTTAAATAGCATAAGAGCTTGGTCTTTATGGTTGAAAATACCTAATGGTGTGAGAGGAAAAGAGTAATGAGATACTATTTGAAATAATATTTTTTTACAAAATTAAAAACTAACCAATTGTTTTTTTAATTTTAAAAATTAAAAAGTTATACGCATGTAATTTCAAGAACTAACTCAAGGTTTACATAAAAAATAGTGCAAGAAAATAGGTGTGTCATTAATTTGTTGGGCTGGAATGGGCCTATGGAACTGCCGCATTATTTGGAATCCTGAAGCAATTATTTTAGTCCAAAAGGCTCTTGGTTGGGCCTTATACCACACAAAAATGTTGGTCTGAACTCTGAAATAGTCCGAAGGGATGAGGGCCCGTTTATACACAGTTTTCGTCACAGGTCATAGTTTACGGTGTGATCTAATATTGATTTTTCGGGTATGATGATAATTATAAATTAGTGGTTTCATCTATACTCTCACCGAGCCATATATGCTTCCTTTATTATTGCTTAGCTACTTGCACACCGTTCAATTTACCTATAAATACATAAGTAAATCCAAATTATCATCTAATGATTTGCCAAAAAAAACTTAAATAAATATGTATGTTTCAACACACAATAATAAAACTCAATCCAAGGTTTCTAGTAAAAAATTGGATATGGTATCATGCGGGTATCAATCTCGCCCATCATATCCTAGGTTTGATGGATGTTAGAATTGAATGTTTCTTGATGTGTAAATCATTTAGAGTCGATATAGCAACGGAGAGTTTAAGTAATTTATATAATATTTTATGTTTAAGTTTCACTGCCCCTATTATACATAAAAAGTCAAATTGTAAATCAAATTAACATGTTTGTGCTGTTAAAAAAGTTAAATTGTTAATCAAATTAACAAGTTCCATTTCTGTATATTGTCAGAGTATGGAGCATAAGCGAAAGCATGTACCAAATTTTCAATCTGAACGGGTTCGAGAGGTTGGGGAGGCAGGATTCGGAACAAGGTGGACGAAACGCGTTCCCCACACTGCCCGTTGCTATGTCACAAAATATTAGAAAATCTTTTTCTTTTTCTTTTTCTTTTTCTGGTGAGCAAGAAAATAAATAATAGACTAGAAGTAACTATTTGGTGGCGAGTTTTTTGCTTTTGATTTTTAAATATAATTTTTAAAATAAAATGTATTTAGTTAAAATGACTTTTAATTTAATTTTAAAATATATTTACATTTATTTTTAAAATAAACAAAAATAATGTAAATTTAGTTTTTAATTTAAAAAAATATACTATCACTACATTTGATAATGATCATTTTTATTGTCGTTGTCACTGTTATCACTGCTCTATTGATACTACTGTCACTACTACTATCATATCAAAATTATTATGACTATTGAAATCTCTATCAATATCATTACCACCCCATCGACATCACCATCACCACCAATAGAACCATAATGTCATTGTTACTTTCATCAATACCACCACTACTAGTACCTTGTTACTGATATTGATGATCTATCATTACCACCACTACTTTCATTGTTGTCACTACCACTATTCTCATTGTTACCACTTCCACCATTCATATAGGCACCACTACAACTACCCTACTTGCATCATTGCCATCCTACCACCCCCACTTGCACCATCATACTTAACATCACCACCACCATCATCACCAATATCATCGCACTACTACTACCACTTTGACATCATTATCACCATTATTAGTACCATTGCCACTACCACCCCCGACAATCCGCCATAACCACCATCACTATCACTTGCACCACTACCATCATCACCTTATCAACATTGATGTCACTACCACCACCGTCCCCACTTAGCATTGACCATTCGTCATCACCACTACTACCATCCATCGACATCACCCCATTGATACTATAACCACTACACAACCACCACTACTCTCACCAACATCACTATCACCAGCTCAACCTAAAAACTAAATGTATTGCATTTTTGTAATCCATCAGACCGGGTTAAATTGGTCCACTATTTTTTTTCTATTTTTATATATTTTTTAAGAAAAAAATATAAAATAATAAGCACATGTCAAAATAGGCTTGAAGCATTTTAGGCCAATAATTTTTGGACTTGACATAGACCACTATGCATATCAGGTCAAGCCAATTTGACTCAATTCCTTTTAGGTTGCATTTTTTAAAAATTAGGCTAGTCACACCTATTTTACCAACTTTAACTACTACCACTACCATCATCATTGTTACAAACATGCAAACATCCCCTATTCTAATAAGACAGTGAGTTTTCAAAGTGAGTTTATCTTGAAACTAAAATTAATTTTTTGAAACTAAAAAATTAAAACTAAAATTAATTTTGATTTTAAAAAAAAACCTCAAACATTGGCCTTATTAAGCTTATTCAAGTTTTAAAAATATTATTCGACTAAGTGAAATCTAAAATTAGGTAAGATACAATCATAACTTCTCTAATGATCAATAATGAGCTACATTTTGAGCTTCGGCTCCTTTCAAAAGTTAATACTTAATTTGGGCATAATTTATTATAACGTTCTGACAATAAAAATAAACGTTTTAGACTTGGGCCAAATCCTGTCTCCAGAATGGACTTCTTTTTCTAAAAATAATGATGTTGGTGCCTAGTGGTGGGAAGAGAAAACGAAGAACAAAAGATGGTAGTATATTTTACGTTGAATAAGGAACATTGTTGTGAGTTGATTAGCAAAACTTCATGCGATAATTGAGCTGAAGTTGGGGGATGAACTAAAGCAACATTAGGAGGGTCAACCCAGCAGCTTAGACGATCTTTGATTTTTGGGTACTTCAACTCACAGTCACACTGCTCTCAAACGGGTCAAACTGTTAGAACTTGTGAATGAAAATATCATAAATAATACTACATTTTTTATTTGATACAACTTTTGCAAGAAAAAAAAGTTTTATATCCTAATCTTAACTTAAGCTCATATGAATAATAAATTTGTTGTCAAATAATTACTTAAAAATTATAGAGAAATTAAATATGTTATGCATTATGTACTGATAATAAAATAATTTTATATTATTATTTAATTAATTATAATAACTATTTATAATAAATTTATTGACTTTTATTATAAATATATTAAAAGTTGATTTGTAATTAAATGATAATATAAAATTATTTTATATCTATTACCATTAAATTTAAAAGTATATCTATCATGATTTTTGGTTAGTTATTAGTGTATCTCATTACTCTATTTTAAGCTTATATGAAAAATAAATTTGTTAACTTTAATAAAAAATATTTTAGGCAGTATTTTTTGTCTCAATATAAGTAATAAAAATAATTCACATTAATTAAGAAAAGTTAGTTAACATCATTAAATTTTATTAGTTTTATTTAAAAAAAATTAAATTATTCTTTATTGAAACTTGATATTAAAAATATAAAAGGTCTTTAGAAATAAAATCTCAATTAAATGAAAGTATTTTGAAAATAATTTTATTAAATATAGTGAATTTAGTTAAGATTACTTATATTTTTTTTTTAACAAGTCTTTTCCGAAGAATACTAAAGAGAACTTGGTATTAAAATCACTGGTAAAGATGAAACAATTCATGTTAGTTGACTCATGTGCTTAATAATAAAATTTACTTATATTTTCAACTAACATATATATAAAAATTTATATTTAATATTAAAAAAATATTATTAGTATTTCCATAGGTATTTAATATTTATACTCATACTCATTATTTACATTTTAGTTAAACAAAATTTCATATTGTTATTATGAAGGTGAAACTTTTGAATTTATACTTGCAATGTTTTTCAACCAATAAACTTAATGAAAATACTTTCACACCATAAATAAAGATGTTCACTACAAAATCTTATTCTTATTATCTTTAACTCTTGTTATTAAAGATGTTCGTCACAATTACTTTCATGAACTTTTTTTCACATGTTTTCACACCACAAACTTTAGTGTGTTTTTCACTGACCTAATATTCTTCTATAAGTATTGGATAGTGACATTTTTTGTATTTATATTATTGTTGGCTCCTAATAGGAAGTGTTACACTACTTTTACATTGTTAAAAAGACTTTCAACACAAGGATCTCACACAAATCTATCATTATTTTCATTACTCCTATAATTGATAATTAAATTATGTAACTATTAACTTTTTAATATCACCGATGGAGAAAAATCTCCTTCACACACAACAATAGACATCAAATAATAAAACAAATCTAAACGATATAAGTTTTATAAAAAATTTTGAAAAAACTCTCAATTATAAGTTTGTTAGACGAATTTGAAAAAGTCCCTCATTACAAATTTTCTAGATAAACTTTAAAAGTCTTCTCAAATCACATGATCCTCACTCTTCTCGGATGGTGAACCCTCTCATGGTGGGGTGGTGTCTTCTTGTTTCACAATGACTCCTTTTATATACCTTTCATCTCAATCATAAAAAAAATTCCTAAAATTATTATTCGAACGTAATTAATTCTTGAAAATAAGCCACTCAGCTTAGTGTCAAGAGATCTTTCTCAGAATGAAAGACTAGTAAGATTTACAACCCCGAACAAAAAAAGAAACAGAGAGAAAGAAGATCGGTGACTTTTAATTTCTGATATAGAAAAATCCTCGGACACCCCTTCTCTTTTCTATCTTATTTTTTACTGTAGGACCAAATTAAGGAATAGTGAGTGTGCGATAGAAGTTTGCTTAATAACAAGAAGAAAAAGAATATTGTGATGATCATGATGTGTGAAAGAACTGAAAGTCCTAACTTACCACCGACAATAGAATTATTTTCAAGTCTTCAACTAGAAACGCTTGTGGCCCATCACAGTGTACTTGTGGCCCATTTTCTCGTTGTTGTTTTTTGAGTTTAAGGAGTTATATATATATATATATAATTGCAACGATTTAATTGTTTGTTCAATTTTAGTGGTTACATGATTTTTTAAGTGATAATTTCAGGATTTATATTTTTTCACAATTGAAGTAATTACTTTGTGTGTATGTATGTATATATAATTTAAAGAACTAAGCACTAATAAATAAAATTATAAATTAATAAGAAGAAGAAGAAGGAGTATTTAGTTATTGGGCAAAAGAGGAATATGGCGTAGGTTCGGGTATATAATTCAAACCACGTGACTATTAAGAATGAATCTTTATGCTTGATTAGTGTGTTTTATGACGTAAGCAATGATTCAATATCACATCTCAATCTATTAACAAATATATCTGCTACCTGACCCGTGTTTTAGGTGTAAACTGAAGTCTCAACTATGGTTTGTTTTTCCCTTCCCTTGTTTTGTTTCTAGTCAAAGAGCACTAATGTTAATCTCACCTCTAATCATTAGATTCCTAAACAACCACTCTTTACTCACAAGTTTTTTCTTTAATTTTAACGTTGATTTGCTCTTGCCCGACCAAGCTATCTCAACTTACTAACTATTTTTTTTTTTTTTTTTTTTGCATTTCTGAAGAAGTTTGTGGTGTTTTATTCTTCAGAATAATGATTGATGCTATGTGCCCCAACCATAACACCTTTTTTATTATATATATTAACATGAAAGGCGATAGATTATACTATTTTAGTATACATATGATTCACTCTTCCCCTGCTTGTCTTTAAAATTAACGATAATAAAATAGCAATTCAATCGTAAACCGCGGCCATTTATTCCGCCCCGGGTTTAAAATTTAGTTTAATTTTTGTGTACTTAACATGTAGAATGAATATTTATTTTATGTAATTAAAATTTATAATAAATTAAGATTTTGAATATATGAAATATATTATAATTAAAATTTGTAATAGATAAATTTTTTAACCTATAATTTATATTTAAATTTATAATAAACAATTTATAAAATGTTATAATATTATTTTTAATTATTAATAATTTATTTTAAAATATTAAAATTCAATTTAAAACTAAAGATGTTACAAATGATAAATTAAAGGAGATAAGAGGTTGAAAAACTTCTTAAACACAATCTTATTAAAGAAAATAACTAAAAGTATTTTCATTCAAGAATAACAATTAAAAACATTTTCTCGTTTAATATAGTTTATTCTAATTTATATAGAAAAATTTGTTAGTGTAAAACAAAAATTACACTCTTAATTAATTAGAATGATTATTTATGTAATTTTAAAAAAATTACCCAACTTTATGTGCAAGTCAAATTTTATTAATTTAATAGTTGAATATTTTGATATTAATATTAACTCAACAATCATGAACATTAAATTTTAGATGAGTTGAACAATAATGTTATAATTAATATTTACTTATATTTTAAAAAATACATTATACGGCAAATTAAATATATTTAATAAATATATATCAAATAACTTTAAAATTTAATCTGTATAAATTTTTTGAATATGGTAACTTTATTAATAAATACTTATGAAATAACTTAATCTCTCTTATTTTTTATTTTTAAACATATTATTAGTAAATAAAAAAAATTTAAAACTTAAAGGGTGTATTGGATTTAGTTTTAAAAAAGTTTTTCTTAATAAAAAGTATTGTGGTATTCAATCAAGACTTTTAAATAATATAAATAATTTTTAAGATATTCAATCAAGATTATTAAGATTTTTTAAAAAGTCTATCAAAATTTTGCGCTACTCAATTGAGATTTTTTACAACTTAAGAAAAATTATGTTCATAAACATTCAAATTTCGATAAATTGTTTTATAAAATGGATTTCGTAGATTTAAAAAAAATAATAGTAAATCATTCATCCAAAAATCAAACACAAACCTTAATGTTTTAAAATATTTTTCTATCATTATTAGACTTTTCTTTCTCTCATCATACATCATTTCTCTTTTTGTTGAGGGAAATACAAACGTTAATACAATATATGGTCATCTCTTTCTTCTGGATAGGGAGAACAATGGGACGAGATATGTATAAGCATCTCATGCTCGCATGTATTTATATGGTACCCATTAAATGAGTATTCATGAATTTTAGACATATTCGTGGATATTCACAAGTATATGTGAATATTTGTTAAAATTAAACTTTTATACAAAAATAAGAAATAAAACAAAACTAAAAACTAATATTTTTTAAACATATATTTACATTAAAAAATAATTTTCTAATTTATATCTATATAAAAATAAATAAATTTGAAATATTTTATACTAAAAATAAATTAGAGTAATTTATTTTATATATAATTATGAATATTTAAATAATTCTAAAGTGTGAGTACCTATGAATACGAGTATGGGTATTTTTCTATCCATCTCCATCTTTGTAATAAATAAGTATTAATTTAACTATTCATTTTATAATTAGGGTTTTATCTATGGATATTTGCAAGATAGGTTGTTTTGTCATCCTTACTTCCAATTTTACAATATTCTCTATAATCACATAAAAAGAATCTCTCTACTTTGTTTTTATCTTTAATCAATTATTTAGACAAATTGATTGTATGCATCACAAAAAAGATAAAGTCAAAATGACAATCTTCAAATTTATAAGTAATGTATTTTCAATTACTTTTATTATATAAACATTTGTTTTTTTTTGTTTTAAGCAATTACATTTACGTGGATTATAATTTTTTATTTTCTTTTTACTTTTTTCTTGTGTCTTAATTTCTTTGTGTATTTTTTTACTTATCTTTTCAATCTATTGTTACAAACAAATTAATATATATATATATATATATAAACACTCTATTTAGAAATTATGTTATCTATAAATATTTGTAAATACATTACTTGATTAGCATGATAAGTATTCTTGTGAAGGGAAATTGAATTTTTTTTATTAATGATAACTATTCTTGCATATGTTGCTAGTAATTCAAATGAAAAATTCATATTAAAAAAATAATAAATAAAAAGACAAGGAAATACAATAACTCTTATAACTTCAAAGATTTATTAAAAATTCATGGAGTTCTTTCAAATATTATAGATCCTTAAAGTCCTTTCAAATTTTATAAATACATTAAAATTCAAATTATAAAATTTTGATTATAAAAACATTTTAAAATTTTTTTATAAGTCATTACATTTTTACATAATCTTTTAAAATTTGTAAAAAAATTATATTAAAATAATTTTTCAAAACTCAATCCAATAAATTCAGAAAACTATAAAACTATTTTAAGTTAGGATAGCCCTATTGTAGGGGAGTTAAAGTTTTTTATCATAACAAATATTTCAAATTTCAACTGATCTTTTATATATATATATATATATATATATATACACGTCACAGGTAGAAACAAAGTGTTTTAATACTCTTGATTTTGTATCTATCGGATTTTACTCTCTGAAATGATTGAAAGTAAAATATGTACGTAATATAAGATGTTGATAAAAATAATAATTAACGGCTAATATATCAATAGATACATGATTTGTAATTATATACGTAGTAAGCATAATATCGATTATTGTTTTCTTCGAACGACTTAATTATTTTACTTTATCTTGTAAAGTGGATTGGTTATTTAAAAAAGTAAAATTTGTAACAACATGAACATGGATTAATCTATGGCGAAGCTAATTAAAATGGTTCAGTTATGGTCCTAATATTAAAGAAAGTCACGAACCAGTAGAATTGGATAACGATGTGTTGACGTAATTGAAGAGCGAGTAGCGAGGTATTTCATCACGTAATAAGACTAGAAAAGTTCTTCTTAGGCCTTATCTAAAACTAATGGAGATCAAGAACGTGTCCCATATATGAGGCCATTCCCAGATAACAACGCATAAGATCATGATTTTATATGTTGCCTGTCATTATATTTTACGTTAAATATGAAGGAAGCAGGATTCTCTTTTTACTTCATCAAGCTACCCTTTTGACTAACCACAACATACATAGAATCTGTATTATATAGTACACCTCAAGATTTTTCTTTTCTGTCAATTTTCATTTCCTTTTCTTTTCTCTCCTTTCGTTTATTTACCTACCAATCATTTGTCCCAAACAAGCAATTATATATAATCTTGTTGCTTGATCAGAATTTTCACTATATTAAAGCACTAATGAAGATGGATTACAAAATGCAAATAGACCTTTTCATGTAAAATTTGTATTTATTTTTCTTCATAACTTTTTATAGCATCTTAATTCTCTTTTATGGTGCATAAAGTACTCCTAATTGAGAGTATGGAAATCTCTTGAATACGTGGCAAATAAATTAGATGAGTTGGGAAGCGTAGAAAATATAGGGATTTTTTTTCTACGTTATAACTGTGAAGTATTTAATTCTACTCAAACGAACTAATATTAATAAAAACATAAAAATAATTTAACTCATCTAGAGTGAGTAGTTGCATTTTAAAAAAATAAAATAGACTCATAATTGTTGATTAAAGAATGATAGAGAATTTTGATAAACTATTATTGCACTTTACCATTAAATTTTTTTTTCACTTTAAAGAAGTAAAATCTAAAATACAGGCCCATGAAAGGTAAACGTTTATTGCAGGCAGGTTGTGAAAATTCAATTAAAAATGATACTAATAATTAAGAGAAAAAAATACCGTTGGAAAAGGAAAGAGAGAGATTGGACAAAAGATTTCCATTCTAGGCTATAGTAGTGCAGCGATATCTATTACCTATAATTGCAAGTATCTTAATTTCTCGATCCCCTGATTTTTTGGATTCATTATATGACAAGTATTTGTGTCTAATAGAAACCCGCCACTCTATTTTGGATAAACAAGGTTTGAGTATGAGATAACTGCATAATTAGAATTTCCAAAATCAAGCATAAGACAATAGTTTTCGCTAACCAATGGCAATATAAACCACACCTTTCTTCTTAAATCTTGAAGCTAAGATTGATTCCATCGACAAGCATAGTTGCATATGTGGAATTTGATTTATTTAGTTGCCAGAGTATGATCACAACTAAAGACTAAATGCAAAACATGTTTTTCCTTTTAGTGGAAAAGCCAACAAAATCATTCTCTTTCTTTGTTACGGGCAGGAAAGATCTTCTCTACATTTCGAGGCAATGACCTATGAAAGTTGACAAGAACCAAGAGGTGATCACCATTAGATACTGTTGGTGCACCTTGAACTTGTGGCTGTGAAAGGTTACTAGGTATATATTATTAGGTGGTATCATGATTTCATATTAATTTTCATATGATATATAATTAATTATTATCATTTTTTTATTCTTTCACGTAAAGATTGATTGAACCATAGAGATAATTATCTCAAATTACCTAATAATTTTAGGTTATGAACAAACTTCTGAAATGTCTTTAACTTAAAATCATGCTTATTTATTTATGATTTAAATATATTTTGTATTCTTCATATTTATGTTAGTTTTATTTTTCGTCTCTAAATTTTAAAATTATTTTTTATAGTCATTATATTTTTAAAAATAGTTAAATTTAATTTTACGTCTTACGTGGTAAATGAATTATGAAGTATAAGTAATTATCTGTTAGTTGTATAATTAAATTTTTTATCATACACATTATAGGAAGATTTGTACGAAAATGGACTATTTTTAAAATATAAGAAGTAAAAAATAATTTAAAATATAAAATATAAAAAATAAAAATAGGTTTATATAGAAAAACAAATTTAAAAATAAATTTATTTATTTATTGATGAGAAAGCTTGACGCACGCGAGTGATAAGCGATCAATGAAAATGATGAAACGTGGAAGTACTGGATAGAAAAGAGAAAGAGATAAAGAGGCCCTGCTCGGACATCCTTTGTAACAATTTGCTGTCTAGTTTAGTTGATATACTATTCCTACATAGTGTCGGTCTCGTGAGATCCCAAAATTAACAAGTTTCAATATGCCACCATTATCGGTTTTTTTAATTTTTTTTTCTTTTTGAAAAAAAAAGAAGCAAATATACTATTCAAGATGTTCAAATGTCACCTTAACGGTTTGGGTTGAGATAAGATGGAAACAGGCTATTAAACGGTTTACAGTGAACTTTTTATCAAGTAAATTTTACATATGACTTCTCCATAAAAAAAAAAATAGGGAGAGAGAGTCAATGAGCCATCACGGTAAATTTTTTCGTCAGTAAATTGCAGTTAGTTTTTCTATTGACAAATATCAATTACGAAATTTTGTATTGATTATTGTTCAGGACGTTATATATATATATATATAATGAACGAAAAAATTCTAAATTTTTATCTTTAATTTTTTTTTTCAATTCTATAGGTAAGACATGTCACTAGTTAAAATTACTATATAATAAAAAATAACAATAAGATTAAAAATTAATTTTTTTAGAATTACTTTTGAAAATAACTTGATTCTTCCTTAATATATATATATATATATATATATATATATAATTAATTGCCGTGGGTTAAGTCCACTGTAATTAAATTATATATCTACCTTAAATAGTTATAAATTTAATATATATATATATATAAATTATAAATATTATCACATGCTAATTTATATAAATATAGTATGTGATAATCTATATTTTATATACTTCTCAATTAATATATATTATTTTATACTATCTTATGCATATAATTATATGTATTAATTTATATAAATATTTCAAATATATATACATTTCTCATAAGCTTATTATAATTACCGACGAATTAAGCATTAATTTATAGTGGCCTTAGCCTTCTATAATTAAATTATATATATGTTAAATAATTATAAAAAAGAAAAATATATATCGCCAAAAAAGAACAACATATATTACTATTATACGTGTTTTGTGTATATAATTATATTTATATAAATAGTATAGAAGTGTGTACATTATATATTATTTATTATGCATATAATTGTCAGTATTTAATTTATATAAATATTATATAGAAAAATGGAATCGACACTTTTTAGGCTTTTCTCATGCCCAGGGGTAAGAAAAGAGGCCCACTACAAAGAGGAGAGAGTGATTCAGCTTCTAATCTTAAACATTATATAATTTTATTATTATTATTATTATCATTATTATCATCATTAATAATATTATTATTATTATTATCAATATTATTATTTATTTATTTATTATTTTATTTATATAAATATTATAGAAATATATAAAATTATAATATTTTTAAAAGATTTAATTACAGTGGACTTAATCCTCCGTAATTAAATTATATACATGTTAAATAATTATAAATTTAATTAATAAATAATAATAATTTTATACTATTTTTATGTATATAATTGTCTTATTTAATTTATATAAATATTATAGATATATACATATACAATTTCAATATATTTTATAAAAAAATAATTATAACAGACTTAGTCCACTGTATTTAAACTATATATATGTTAAATAATTACAAATTTAATTAGTAAATGTTAAAATTTATATATATTTATATACTATTTTTATGCATGTAATTTTATGTATTTTATTTATATAAAATGTATTTTTTAAAAATATATAAATTTTATAGTATTTAAGTTCCTTGAAACTGCTTCATTCATTGAATAAATGTTATAGTATTTGAAACAATTAGCCATCGTCTCCTATGAAACATTTGTCATCCAAATTTAGAGTGCAAGATTTATGATATCTAATTTAATCTTCCCTAAATCAAATTCTCCTAATCCACAACCCTTTAATATCTCATTATAAATTTATATTCGTCGAATGGGAATTTTTTAATTGATAAATTATTAATTGATTAATTGATTAATACATTGATTAATTAATATTCTTTTAATCAACAAAATTTCATAAACTAAATATTATTAATTTATATATGTATTTTTACTATATATACTATGTTAAAATAATTGAAAATTTTATGAGTATAAAGTTTTACCGACTAAATGTTGATTTTGTTCCCCTATATAAAAATAGAGGGTCATTATGTTTTTACCCTATTATAAAGATAACAACTAGGTCATCGATATAAATTTTCAATAAATTCCTTTTTTGAAATGATACATGTCAAATTAACTCTTAGAATAATTAAATTATTGTTATTATTATTAAATAATTAATTTGATAGTTTTATACATTTTTTTATGCATATGAATTAATACAAGAAAATTTATAACATTCAAGGACCTTTCTCAATCGAGTTAGATTCCATCTTAGTAAAAAATATGAGATTTAATAACTTAAAAATGAAATTCTTAAAGAATATTTTTTGAATATAAAAATTACATATTGAATTTGGATTCTTATATTTATAATTTAAAATTTTTTTGTAATTATTGTCAAATAATTGAAATAAAAAATAAAGTAAAGTTATGATAATTATTATATGAGTCGATTAAATTCTATATGCAGGGAGCCATAATAAATTGATATAAACATTATAAACGGTTCGTAATAAACCAAATTGTTACTCATATTTTTCTGGGATCCATAGATTAATAATTAATATGATATTATGGGATTCACCTAGTTCTATATACACATACATTTTGAACTATCCTGTAATAAATTTAGTTGTTATTGAAATTTTCTTCCCGACCTCGTCTTGTTGCATAGATTAATCATTAATGTGATATTCCATAATTTTTAAAATTAAAATAAATATTTATTCTAATTATAATTCACAGCTATATTAATTATGTCGGATCTAATAAATTTAAGATTTACAGCATATTTGTAAATGAATCTGGAACACTATTTTACACATACATAGAAATGCTAATAATTATAGCTTTTAAAATTTTAATATCTGAATTCTGAGTTGCAAAATTTTCACTGGACTGGAACTTATTTTAGATGGTTAAATTAAATCTAATTTTTTTTTATATCCGACGGCTGTAATCGGCAATCCGTACCGGCTTTGGGCTGGCTGGTAGAAATAAAACTGAAAACAAAAATGATGTTTTTGTTTTAATCCAGAAAATGGTGACACGTGAGTGTCGCAACATGATAAGTCTAAAGGGCACAGGTTCAATGTAAGGGATGTTAGAGGAGTGGCTTTCCAACAGTGTTCAGATGGAATGTGACTATAACATCATCATACATATTTCAGATACCTTAATGGTGCAATCAAAGTTTAGTTCCACATGTTCCCGTGGGCTTTGGCTCTTCCATGCCCACGTGGGCTCAACATGGGCCCCACTGCTTGACTCTGAAGTCATCCCCGGGTTAGAATCGTGGATGAACACTGAAGTAACTCAAACGTGGCTCAACTATAAACAAGTCTTCGCACCCCTTTGTGGAGTCCAGTTATGTACTTCCCTCTTTTTTGTACTCAACTTCCCTATTGGAATACTTTTCTCATACGTATCTATATCACGGCTATAAATATAAATTTAATACTACAAAACATTTTAATATTCATCAATTACACCTACTCGAGTAAAACGTATTTGCCCAAAATTAACAAATAAATAAAACGCATACACGCACAAGTATAACATGGATATATTCAAGATTCTCTTTCAGTAATTTAAGCCAAGTATTACCTTAATGCCTATCTTGATTAATATATAATGACCCGACGGATACTTACCTTGACTGACCAATTATTCAGTTAATTAAAATGGACTATAATGTTTTGAGTGAAAGAATTAATACTTAATTGTCACGTTCCAATTGACTAATATTTTTTGGTGTGCCAACAACATGTGTTATAAGAATATTGATTAAAAAATACTTATTATATTCGTGAAATTGTTTTAGCAATTTAAATTTAAAAAAAGCATGATAATTTTTTTATTATATACATTTTTTTTGCAAGTAGGTGGTTAGTTTAGATTATACACACCTAATTTTCTAGTAAAATCTTGAGCTTGAATCTGATTTATGTATGAAAAAAATCTAGAATGAAGAACTAGTCTCATTATATTACAAATGTTTCAACTTGAACAAAATTATCTCCTATAAATTAAATAATAATTTATGCGGAAAAATATATTTTTTTTAGTAAAAACTTAATTTTTAATTCTTAATTAAGATAATGAATATTTAAATACATATAAAAGAGGGAAAAAAAAGTAAATGGACGTATATACAAATAGAGTGTTTGAGAATTAATTAAACTATATATTGTTTGACTAACTCATAAGTATGTTATTAGACTGAAATGTAGTTGTTTAATAAACAATCTTATCTCATTAATTAGCTTAAGGAATTTTTCATGCACCACTTAAAATAACATATGATCTTATTATTATTACTTTCTTTTTCATTGTTACGGACAAAATTTTAATAAAATTCCTCCTTTAGTATATACTATTTATTTTAAATATTACGTTATTGATATTAGTTATTATATCTTTTAATAAAATATTTGAATTTAAAAAAAATGATTAGATTTCATAATTAACTAAAATTATTTTTTGTCTACAAAACAAAATAAGTTATATAAATACATATTTTTATATAATTTTATATGTACTAACTAGTTGAATGAATAAAACAAGTAAAAATTAGCCACAAAAATTGTAAGAAAAATAAATTTTTGTTATAAGAAAGTCGGTGGAATGTAGTTGGAAAAATTAGTACAGGGAAAGAGAGGGAAGAGCAATATGTATACTACTAGTACACTAGTATGTTCAATTGCGGCTGCAAGTGCAACAGTGCTGTCGATCCAGGAACCCTAATTAAGGTAATTTATTACTCCGGCTACTTTTAATCTTTTTCTTTTTTAAAAAACTATTATTTATTATTTGGAATATAACGCGTGGCAACTTCTAAACACCTCTCTCTTCGGGACCACATGGATGGCTTCTCCTATAGGCACGCGGCCTACAAAGATTCCCCGCCGCCACGACCATCTTCGCCCTTTCTCTCTCTCTACTATTCCTTCACGTTTTGCAACTCACGCTGCACGTGCAGTGCACGAATTTACCATATCACCCTTGGCGGCATCTTGGCTTGTATGGATTGGACTGAAAGTTGGTAATTTTGGATCATAGTGGAACTTTGTTCGTACGAAATCCAACAAAGCGTGAGTGAAATTTGGGGTAGGGTCCTTGGAATCGTACTTAGGTGGCAAATTAAGCTTTATGATCATTAAGGACGGTAATAATAGAGGCTTATGTTTAAACTTTTGAAAGTTTTGTCGCCGAGGGCCAACTTGGACATTGGAGCTAAGCTAGCTTACCAATAATACAAGACCACGTCTAAAAAATTACAATTGCTTTCCACCTCTTTTTTAACGATCTAGAAACACTTTGCGGGGTTTGGTTCAGGTCCCGTGGACAAGGTTTCCAAAGTGGGATTACTTATTACTTATATATGACACTTGTAATAGGGAATTGACAAATGAAAAAAGGGTTCGGGTCTGTGTGGAATCAATTATGCACACGTCTTTACATTGTAATATAATTTAATTAATTCGTACGATCATGCATCGATCTATAATGCACTCACTATATATTAGCTACCTAGCTAGCTAGCTAGGGAATTAAGATGGGGATCAATCAAAATAAAACATAACCGAGTTTGAGCTTAATAATTTCAAAGAATGAAATCTTATATGAAGAAAGCTCAAATTACAAATATTTTCCACACCCCTCTAAAATAAGGAAAATTAAAGAACAAAAAAAAAGTCCTTACAAATTAAACCGAAAAGTAATTCACATTTTCCTTCTCTTTGCTCTTATAATATCCTTAATTAGTTTAAAATCTATGTCCATCATGGATCCTACGTGTGTCCTACATATGAATTTATTATTCTATTTGCTCATTTTGTCTACTTTTATAATTTTATCATCTGTAAATTTCACAATTTTCCCCTTCCCGTCCTTCACCGTGAATCTCCTAGCTACAAATGTTTCACATGTTGTCAGAGAGTTGTTGAAAGAGCAACATGTTTTCAACGTTCCAGAAACCGTTGGACGTGTCCCCAACATTACTCTGAATCCACGGGGTGTTTGGTTCCATGGATTGGAAATCCATCTCCTGAGGGAACAACCCGGATGGGCTGGTGATGCAATCCAAAAAGCTGAGTTGTTGGTCATGAGCTTGTTGGTAATAATCCGGATTAGGGTTATTGTTATTATTACCAACCGGGACATTATTGTAATAATCCTGAGTCAAGTCCGAGACAGGCGAAACCTGAGTCCCAAACGAGTCTGATGATGCCCCCGTGCTACTATTCTCAGGAGTGTAACTATGTGAAATCTTTGAACCGCCAAAGTTGTTGTTATTCATAATTGCTGGACTCAACATCATGTTCCCACTATGAACCTCAAAATTTTTGTTGAGGTTGTTGTTGTCGTAGTTGTATGTTGTATTATTGTGGGTGGTGATGATAGTAGCAGCGGTGGCAGATACCGTTGGAGAAGCAGCAGCGGTGGCCGCCGCGGCTTGAATGCGCTCCACAAGCCTTGGCATCCAAAGGTAGCGCATGGCATCCTTGAATTGCTTGCTATTCACGTCACATTTGAGTTGTTTGGCATGCTTTTGGACACGGGTTCTCCAATAGTTTTTAATCTCATTGTCCGTTCTCCCCGGCAAATATTGAGCAATTTTGGACCATCTGATCGAATCAATAAAAAAATAATATAATCATCAAAAACTGAAAATTGAAATTAATTAATGATGAATAATTAAATTAAAATAAAATGACATAATAATGTTTGGTTATTGCATGGATATTATTAATTTATGGCTTACCGGTTTCCCCAGCGACCGTGGAGCTCGAGAATAAGAAGCTGTTCTTCCAGTGTGATGTTGCCACGTCGAACATCGGGACGCAGATAATTCAACCATCTCAATCTGCAGCTCTTGCCAGTTCTTTTGAGTCCTGTAACAAAAAGAAATTGCTCGTATTGGTAAAGTTTTGAGCGAGCAAAATACTAGTATAATGATGGAAATAAAGAAAGAGCATTTTCTTTTTCCTTTATTGTACTTTATTTTTTTGGTACATATATATGATTTTTATAGTTGTTGTGGTATCAATTCATAATTCCCTTTTCCATTTTCACAAATGGGGATGCGGCCAAGCAACTATCGACAACCTATAATTACATATTTCATTTTATGCCCCCACCACGAACAAGTATATGCCATTTTATAAAGTCCTAGCTAACATAATATCCACTACCATATCATGATGCTCTACATATATATATAAGAAAACCGCAAACTTTGGCTTTTCTACCAAAAGAATTGATTGGTGATGAAACGAGACGAGACGAGAAGTGATGAAGGGCTTTTCACACACAATCATGGAGATGAAGAAGATAGAAAGCCGGTGTTTAAGAAAATAGTGGAACTAATTTTTGTGTCAACAATTGCAATCATGAAACACATGGATCGATAAGTAGTAGCATATGATATATTGGGATGAAAAGTAAGAAAGAAAAAGAAGTTAATAAATGAATAAATAAATAAATTACCAGCAGAACGGGCAAGGGAGTTCCATCGACCTTCCCCGTGATTGGCAATGTAATTGATGAGAGCAAGGTCCTCATCGACGGTCCAAGGGCCTCTTCGAAGGTCCATCTCATCCTCACTTTGGATCATGGTGGTGGAGTCGCTTATCCTTCCTTTCACTTCCATGATGAGTTACCCACTTTGTTTGATTGATTGATTGATTCCAACCCAAAGCAACAACAAAGATAGTCTTTGATCTAACAAGTGTGGTTTAGTTTTAGAGGTAAACGGGTTGAGAGAGAGAAAGAGGGTTTTGGCTTATTACGAAGAGGATAAAGAAGGGTGGGGGCTTTATATAGATATTCAAGGATGGAGCTTTGAAAATGAGCGAGAAAATAAACAAGAGAGAAAACGATAGAGTTGGGAAGGGATGATGAGAGAGAGAAAATAGAAACTAAGCTCAAGAAGTAAAAAATTAATGATTTAATTAACGAACGCTTAAACGAGAAATCGGAGAAAAATTAATTATTATTATGGCTTCTAAGTAAGAAAAGGCTACGAAGTTTGACGCTATAGTTTGACTTTTCCGGCTTTGTTGTGTGCGCGCGTGCGCTCGGTGACTCTATCAGTTGTTACGTGCTCGTAATAATATTTTGCAGTACATTAAGATTTTAAATTCTAAATTTCTAATTTTGCAGTACATTTTACTTAACACTGGTTAAAGATTTACAATAAAAATATAATATTTAATATTATAAATATATTTTATCATTTTTATAAAATGATTTATTATTTTCTTAAATTATTGTCCTTATATTATTGAATAATGACATCGATAACTTTATATGTAGAAACTGAATAATATTTTTTTTCCTTCCCACCAAAAAAGAAAACTGGATAATATTCTGTTCTAACGATTTGGGTTAACATATTTACAATTATGTCGGAAAGTTTTCACGCTCATTTATATTTTTATGAATAATATTTTATCAATTGCACTTTATTTATTATCTATTTGTTTAAATAGTTTAGCGGATAAATGTTTCTCTTGTAATTTGAAAATTCCTGTTGTTTTATTATTTTTGTGTCAATTACTATAACTGAAAAATTGCCTTTTATAATTTTTAATTTGTATAAACTGTATTTAGTTGAACTTTATTAAAAGCAAATAATTTAGTCATCGTTTGATGTTTCATTTATTTTAGAAAATATGTTCTTAATTAGTTTAAAATTGACATAGATTCCAATAATTTGAAATTTTATTTGTTACTAGAAATAAATAATAAACGCACGAAAATATAAATCTAAAAATTAAGTTGTGATAAAGTTAAAGAAAATAGAAGAAATAAAAAACTAATAAATGAATAAAAAATATAGAATGTAATTTAAAAAAAAAGTTATAATTAGGTAAATAAAGATACTTTATTTTAATTAAATTATCTTCATAAAATATATTCAAGAGATATTTTTATACTTCGAGTTCAGATGAATATTGCTGTTGATCAGAGATCCTCTCTGTGTATTGTTCTTTATAAATTTATGTTTTCAGATATTCCCGAATGACTTCCCCCCCCCCTAGGATTCTATATTCTTATTCCTCTCCTTTATCACAATTAAATAACTCGAAAAAAGTTCAATATCGTAAACAAATGCTGCTTTAATTTTGAAATTTTATTATAATTTAATAGTGGGACCAACTATAATTTAATAGTGGGATCGATAATTTAAGATAATTAAAGTTAGAATTTTAGAATTTCAAAATTTAATGTATAAAGAAAATTTTAATATAAAAATAAATATTTGAACATAATTAATAATTTGAAAATATAATACAAGTATTATATAACGGGAAGTGGTGTATTTTAAGAAAAATAAAAGTATAATAAATATCAACTCAAATTAAAGAGTGAAGATTTAGATTTAAATGTTAATAAATTATGAATTATTAATTGGAAAAATACATAAATTACAAGTATAAAATTATCTTCTGCCTTTCATGTATTTGATATATTATTGATCTATAGACATCCTTCGTGTGAATGAGAACTTTTCCTATAATAACTTTTAGGGTACTAACCAATGTTACCAAGCAACTCAGGCACAAATATCAGGCGTTGCAAGCGCAACACACTGGTGTATGGTCCTAATCTCACTTTTGTAATGAAAAAGGAATTAAAATCTAACATCTTTGTCATAATTTCAAAGGCCATGGTTTCTTCTATATGCACTACCAACTAGGACGGCTACAATAAATTTTCTATTTACTCCTTTGAATTTTGATTGAGGCTGTGAGGGATCGCCATATACTAAATTCCATTTTAAAGTGATTTAATTCTTTTTTCTTCTCATCGCAGAATTACGTATTATGATATATATATATTAATATGTCTCCCTACGTATATGCATAATCACTTCATTAAAGTTCAAGTTATAATTTTCCTTTAACAGATATTGAAGTTTTAATTTTTAATAATCAAATTTTAATATTTTTTGGTATAAATATAATAAACTTTTAGTTATTTACATAACCACGGGTAAGTGCAAGTAACTTAATTGTCATTATAGTTATAATTAAACTTCATTAATGGATCCTACCGTGCTTTCTAGGAAAAAAAATGGTACCAAGATTTTCATTCCTTTCCATATAAGGTATGCCGGATAATACACTGAATTAATTGGATTGCTAATTTTTTCAATGCTTTAATTAGTAAAAATGCTACTGATTCTATTAACTATATTCGACCCAGGCCAGTACATTGGTAGCAGGCAATTGGATTGGACCACTTGCATATAGATCATAAAGTAATTCCACTTTACATTTTATAGTTTGGTCCCAAATGAGAAAAGGCTAATTACATAGCTTTCACTAAATATACTATTAGAAAATATAGCAAGAAACCAAAAAAAATGTTATTTTCCTTTCTCTTTTCCATTAAAAAACAAGCTGAAACGTGCCAATAATGGCACTATCTACACACAACTCGAGGGAAAAAAAATTGGAGTTACATAAGCCATTACGATCATATGGAAATCATGTATACTACGTATCGGCCAGTATGCTATACATATATTGTGGCTGCTGCTAATTATATATAAGTAATTAAGCTTAAATATAAATAAAGGGAATTGTTAATTTTTCTTTTAAGCTGTGTATGTATTTACTTGTCCCTTCGTCTTATTATAACCCAATACAGAGTGGGTGGGGAAGAAATCAGGAATTCCATTGAATGTCGACATGTATTACATATTGGGGTACGGTGACACATCTCTTAAAATATTGCCACAAGCTCAGATTATGATTTATATACATATATTTTTCGATATGGACCACCTTATGATTATCTGTGTGCAATATGGAATTTTTAATTTGATTGGGGGAAAAGAATGATGTATTATTCCCTTGATTCGACCATTTTCTCAAATTAGATTTGAGAAATCATTTTCTTCGGATAAGATTGCAAAGTCTGAAAGACAAGCTGTATTGCTGGGTGCGTGGAATCTATATGCATGTCGTTTCATTATTATTAATTATTATAATACAAATTTAGAGTATACTCGTTTTTCTATATTAATATCCTTGTATGTACACATTGGTGATTTTGGTGATACATATGCTCAAGAAACAGGCAAGACATCAATTTTATTACACAACAATCACGTGGCATCATTTGTAAAGTTTAACATTTTGTTGGCTAGTGTCCACAGGGGGTTCTGCTACTTTGTTAATTAGTTTTATATCCAGAATGCAATACTTTTGTCTCTCGGGTTTCATATATTTTACTTTATCAATTCATTTTTCAAGTCTCTATTATCATGTGGCAGGGGAATTCGGATTCCCCACGATTATGAAAGAAAGAATCTGCTTAAAAAATAAAGGCTTTTCCTTTGGTGTTTGGTATGTTATAATGAACATTTTTAACATCCCCTTTCTTATGAATTGTCCAACATCATGGACAAATATTATCATAACACTAATTTTTAAGTGTTTGGTATAGGTTACTTAATTTATTAGAAAATTTTGTGAGGAGACTTATGTAACACTCTAATCATGTCGTGGTATCATATGATGTTAATTTGAACCAGTGATAGATTTAGAAAAGGACAAAAAGTAGTAAAAATAGTATTACAATTCTTAATTCTTTATTCTTTTCAAATTAATTATCATTAGAAAATAATTTTATAATATCATCTAATTATAAATTATTGTTGGCATTATTTTAAAAATAAAAAATTTATTATACATGCTAATTTATTATTTGAATGACTGTGTATAATTATTTTATATTATCAACTTTTCTTATTTCTTTTAATACTTAAATCATTAAAAAATTTCACTTGTGTGAGTTACTTAAAATATAACTAATATTTTATATATAATATTACTACATGAATTAATTGTATTTTTAAAATACTTATGTAATACTAAATTTAGTTTAAAAACAATAATTAGGCAGAGTTATATTTTAATTATTGCAAATATGACTCTATTTGATTTTAATTATTGTAAATATTTTTTTATTTTTTATCATGACATTTTTTTAGTATTCTTTTTAATCATACTATTAACTTTAATTAATTTAGTATTATGATAAATAAAATAAAAAATATCAATTAAGATAATTAAAAATATTTTAAATTAAGATAAATAAATTAATTTTAAACACATGATTTAATTAAGTAATGAATTTATTATATTATATAAATTAATTAATTATATATAATTTATTTTTATAATTTATTTTAAATATTTCATATATTATAACCAGTGATTTATTGTTTTTAATATTGTTCGTATATTTCAATTCATTAATTTACTTTTAGTATTATATTTTTTTTAAAATTATAATTTGTTGTAGCCTGTAATTTAGTTTTAATTTTTCTTTTGATGTTATTTTTTCATTTAAATTTTTTACTAATTGTAATATGATTTTTTTAAATATATTACTAGCAGTGGATTTGTCTTAAAAGTAATATGTTAAAAGTGTTAACAGTAAATTATTGTCTAAGTAAAATTATATTCTTTTTTAAAAAAAAGTACATCAATAAAAAGTAACTTAGTAGATTGAAAATTAAGAACAATATTAAAAAATAATAAAATTATTATTCATAAATTATTATATTAAAATAAAAATAAATTATAATGAAAAATTATATATAATTATCATATTTATATAAAATAATAAATACATTACTTAATTGAATTATGAATCTAAATTTGATATAATTATCTTAATATAAATATTTTTTATTATTTTAATTATCTTAATTAATATTCTTTATTTTGTTAATTGTGTCAATATTGAATTAACTAGAATTAATAATAAAGATAAATAAAACACTAAAATAATATTAAGATTTAAAAATAATTTTTTTTACAAAGACTAAAACTAAATATATCATATCATTATTAGAATGTGAGTAAAAAAAATGGTTAATAAACTCTTAATAATTTGATATGACAAATCATAACATTTGTTGTACACGTGATACAAAGAACATTTCAGCATGGCATAACCTCCTTAGCCCCGATTGAATACAACTCGACCCTCTCAGTGCAATACGCAGTGAAGTACATGTCTAGATCTCTAAACACATATCCTTGAAACCACCCCGTATAGGCTGTCAGCACACACAGGCCAAATGCGAGCCCAACTCCTATAAATAGGGGAGTCACACCCATACCAGATACGTTTTGCTCATTATACACTTGCAAACACTCTAGCTCATACTAACTTGGACGTTGGAGTGTCCTTACATGTATCTCTCCATTTAGATAACATCTCAATCAAGGTCAAGAAGTTAGAAAGTGAGGATCCACTCACTTAACAGCACCAAACTAAAGACTAAACTTGTCCCTTATCTGAGAAGTCTCTGTCGAGGTTTTCACTTGAAAATTCTTGACAATAACATTTGTCTCTATTGTATAACCTTATTAAAGAAAATACTAATACATATTTAATAACCCAAAAGAAATTGCAAGTGTAGTTATGATCCATCCATTACAAGCATGCTTTATTTTGTTAAAAATAATTTTATCATGTACATAATGAAATCATTTTAATGAAAGTAATTTCGATCTTTTTAAACCAAAAAAGTCTAAACAATTACAATCGATGGTGACTCGGTGTAGGACTCCAAAACTGTCTAATCCAATAAATAGTCCAATGTAGAGGAGAATCCTAGGGCTAGTCCATTCGACCAAACAGCCCAAATCAAAGCACAAGGAGAGCCGACCCGACTTGCTGGAGGAAAAAGGTGCCCAACTTGGCCCATGATCAAGAAGAAGCCCAAAGCAGCTTACACCCAACCTAGCCAAGAAGAGCCCAACACCAGGTACACAGGGATGATTTTAAGAAATGTTTTAAGAAATGGCATTTAAAAAAATCAATGAGAACAATTTTAAAGATTTTTTTATTTTATTATATCTTTTGCAATATTTCAATCTTTATTTTTAAATTAAATTTCAATATTTTAAAATAATATATAATAATAAAAATAATATTATATCATAATATAAATTATTTATTATATTTGAAATATAATTTATATGTTAAAAATATTTATTTATTATAAATTTTAATTATAATATAATTTATATATTCAAAATTATTTATTTATTATAAATTTTAGTTATATAAAACAAACATTTATTATATGCATGATACATGTTAAAATATTAGTTATTAGTTTTTTTTAGAATAAGAAAATACAATTGTAACAATAATATTAGAATCTAAGACTTTTGACACACAAGAGAACAATTCTTGTGAGAATATTTAATTAAAAGAAAATAAAAACAAATAATAATATCTTTTAATCAAAATAAAAAATAATAAATTATTAAAATTAAAATTTAATTATAAATATCTTTTATGAGACTCGTCACTTATGTTATTATTGTCATAACAAATTCTATCACTTTTAATAGTGGTGACAATAGTAAAAAGTGATAGTGATTATAATAATGTTGATGATTTCATTAGATAAAATTGTAATTATATTTTAATTTAAATAATTTTTTATTTTTAATCTTGATATATTATATATTTTGATATTATTATTAATTAAATATTTTACTAGAGTCGCTCTAAGATAACATATATATTTTTTTAATGTTCATCAAACATTAAGTAATGTAAGAATTTGAGAATATTACTTTTTGTAGAAAAAAAAATTATTATATTTTATTGTTATTCAATTTTCATATTTTATTTTATTTTATCACATTCTAGTAATTAAGCGAGCACTAAGATAATAAAACTCACGTTATTAAGTTTTAATATTTTCAAAACTCAAACTTAAAAATAATTGATTAAGTATATGCAACCCCTTCCCTACTAATCAAAGTGCTCGTTGGCATGTTTTAAAGTATTGCCGAAGAAATTTTTAATACTCTATTAGATTATTTTGAAAATAGGAAATGTTTCATAATTTTAATTATAATTTTACAATATTTGATCGCAAATTTCATATTTCATTTATAGTAAGGGAAAAAGAAGCATACTTCAATACGGCTATAATAAATTATTTGTTATTTTACAATATTTGTCCGCAAGTTTCTCATTTTATTTATGGCAAAGGGAAGAAAAAAAGAAGCATGAATCCATACGGTATAAAATAAAGCACAACATATTTTAATCTAGATATTGAGAAGATTCAAGCTATGATCTATTTGGTTAAATAATGCTTTTTTCATTTTTGAGGATTTGTGGATTAAAAGGACGTGTTAGCTAGGTAGGTAGGTAGGGGCTTCTTTAAAGTCCCCATTAGTTGCTCTAAAAATGGGATTGCATAAAGTTGATGGTTCATTGGTTCTTATTCTGCCACAACTAATCCCATTAATATTCAACAATGTTGGTTTTAGAATGTTCTAAATTGCCGCAGATTTGCACCCACATCCTCCAATCTAATTTAAAAGGAATGTTGTATTTCTAGAAACCCTTTTAGGGGGATTTTTTATATTATAGTAGAAAATTAGAAGCTTTATAATGTGTTGATTTTTGCTACACATGTATCTGGACTGATAGATAATTCCATTAATAATTCCCTAGACCAGTCCATAATTGATTCTGAAGGATAAAATTGCCACAAATCCCAGTGACCAATGAAACTGTACCAATTATCTCATTTAGAGTAGCACAAAACAGTTTAACAGTGGTTCGGAGGTGAGACTTCATATGTTGCATATATATTACTTTATTGTTACAGTAGTAAGGGCAATGCTAGCTTATTAGTTACTATACTTACTTTATATCAGATGCTAATAACCAATAATTGTAATAGTATCAAACAGTTTTAAAGAGTTAATTCAACTTTATTGTACTGTTACGAATGATGGTAGAATAAGATTTAAAAGGAATAAGTTATTCGTTATCCCTTTTGTATAAGCTTCAAACGTTTAAATTAATCTAGCCAACAATGACATTTTGATATTACTAGTAGTTTATCACGTTTATATACTTATTTTAGAGTACATAAAATTTAGGATACATCTATGAAAATTGTTATGTTATATTGGTTATTGAAAAATTTTATTTACACAAATTGGTTTACAAAATTGTTGACATGTTAACGACTACCATTTTATGAAATTCGATAACATCTTTTTACTATTTACTAACTTATTTTACTATATACCATCAACTTTATACGGTTCTCACTTGTCTCTCGATTTATTTTGAATTTAAAAACTATTTTAAAGTTAAATTTAAAAATAATATTGTTAAAAATAAAGTCAAAAGGTATTTGATACCTTACTATGACATTTAACAGATAAAAAAAATTTCAAAAGCAAGTGATTCATGAAAATGATGAATTTCAACGATCATCACAAAAATTTATTTGATTAATAATAAATATTTTTAGAAATGTTTAGAATGATTATAGAAAATTAAAATTTTGATATTTGAATTTAATACAACTTTTTTATATACATGAATGATTTTTTCAAAAATATCATTTTAGATAAATAATTTTATTAGCTAGACTTATGTAAAATTTTATTGTCAAAATATTTTTTATAAATTTTAAAATTATAAATATATTGATGTAATTTTAATATTTTTATTTAATTTTAACATAACAAAAAAATTCATTCTCTCTACTTTAATTTTTTTGAAATTTTAGTAAAATATTTCTTCAAAGTTTTAGTAATAATATTCTTAAACAATTTGTTAACTAATACCTTGAATAATATTCTTAAACAATTTGTTAACTAATACCTTGACAATTTTGAAATGCTTAAAAAATACAAATAAAAAATATTAAATGTTTAATGTTTAATATATTAAAAAAATTAAAATAATATATTTTATACAATTTTACTTTTAAAATTATATTAAGTATATTAAGAATATTTATTACTATTTATTATTTTTAAATATAATTTTTATCACATTTAATCATATAACATTTATAAATTTATTATTATATTAAATGAATTAATGAGAATATCATGATAATTTTTGTATCATTAAAATTTTTCATCAACTCAATAAAGTTATATTATCACCTATCCATGAGAATGTTTTGTTTATGAAAAATTTAACAGTAGACATCTAAATTCCATTCCCTTAAAATTAATTACAATTTTTTGGAGTAAACAAAATAATAATAAAAATAATTAAATAAATAAATAAAAGAGATAAAAAAGAACAGAGAGTTTTGCTCCCTGTTTTGTTACTCAGTCTCCCTTCTAACTCAATCTTCTTCCCCACGCTCCCACTACTCTACCACCCAGCCTGAGAGACGCACCCAATCCCACCAACAGCCCCCTACCTACAAACATTGTTGCCCCTCCAACAGCTTTATCTCCCAACAAACCAAGCCAACAAACGCAAGTCAACCCCAACAACAATCCCAAATGTCACCACGACCTCAGCTGGAGTGTTGAGAAAGGAAACCACTTGTGGCCTATAAAATGGAGAAGCGAGTGTAGAGCAAAGGGGGAAGAAAAAGAAAAGGAGAAAAGAGAGGAAGAGAAACTCTGCTAAAATTTTTTCTTGAGCTGGAAGCGTTGATAGTGGGAGCACAAAAAGAAGGAGGATATGGCGCCTAAAAGCTCAAAAAAGAGAGTTGGCAACATCAGAAGGAAGAAAAGAGTCTCTATCAACAGAAAGTTTCATGTCTAAGTAGGATTTTAGTTATCCCACTATTTTACACAAGATATAACTCGCTGATATCCTACTAATTGACATGTGAATTCCCTAATTGTTACTGGGGAGGGCCAGTATGTGGTTCTTCCCTTTTATTGTAAATTTGTTATCGACAGTTGGCCAAATGACCTAGTCGAGTGGCCGACCTCTAGCGTTTTCCCTTCTAACGAATCTGTTTTGTTAAGCCACTCAGTTTGACAATTGATCCTTGTTGGTCAATTATATTAAATTATCAACTCGGTTGAATGACTTCGATTCGACCTCTCAACCAAACCTCTCAGCCTCAAACATCTCGGTATCTTGGCCACGAGCCTCTTGACCTCTCAACCACAAACCTCTCGGCCTCTCAGCCATGAATCTTTCGGCCTCTCAACCACAAACCTTTCGGCCTCTTAGCCAAACCTTGCACAGTCTCTCAACCAAATACCTCGGTCAAACACATCAGCCAAATGACCCCCAGTCAATCAAGTCGGCCAATTTAGTTAAATTACACTCAACTGTAGACCGGCCCATAACAATACATTCCTTCCAACTTTTGGGACACTTATGGATAGTCCACTTTTCCTCCAACCATCTTTGGACACCAATGGATAGTCCACATTCCTTCTAATTCTTCGGATGCCTATGGACAATCCGCCATTTTCTAATCACATTTCGAGTCTCGACCAGAACTACGTAAACTTTGAATTCTCCATTACACTAAAAGATACGTAGGAGCAAAAGACAACTATTGTCAAGTTAAAAAAACCAAAAAAATATTTTTCTCTCCTAATAACAACATCCAATCCTGTATGTGATCGAAATGTGAAAATAATAATTTTGAAGTCATAACAATTTCATATCTCTAATTAAGATAACTGTCGTAGGACAGACATCGTAAGGCTTAATATCTTTACTACGTGTAATCGACTCTGGAATTTTAAATCTGTTTCCAAAAGAATAACCTTATATTTTCCGAGGTTTTCTGACATTTTCCTTAAAAATGTAAGATGACTCTATTACAAATTTATTTTTCTTTTCTCAAAAATAATTTAAATTTCTTTTTTTATTTTTCGTGATGCCCGTCGCAATTACGATTGCGACATTAACTAAAAATTATTTTCGAGAAATAATGTTCCTAGAGATATTGTTTTTATAATAATGTACAAAATATAAAAAAATAACTTTTACAACTTCAATTTATTAAAAAATTAAGATTTTATCCTCTACTAACCAACCCCTGAAAGTTTGTTGCTATCCCTACCTTCATTTTTAAGAATTAATTTATTCCAAGTAATGTTGTTAATATTCTATTAGGGGATAGAAATTCATAAATTCGAATGATGCGATTTTACATTTCCACCTAAAATATAAAATTATTCTTTTATATATATATATATGATTCTTTTTTATTATTAATTTAACTGTTCTAATAATAATTTATTTTTTATCATTATAATAAAAAAATAAAATAAAAGATAGAATAATTAGAATTATTCTTAAAATCATTTAATTTTTATTTATTTATATTTTTTATTTTTTTCATAAAAAATAATTAAATGTCGACGAGTAATTAGTTTTTTTAATACATTTCTTGTGAATCATAAATGAATTATTGAATCTAATTATTCAAAATTTATCTAAACTGTCCTATTAATACCTCAGTTAAATCCTTCGTGGAGTAAATTGTTTATTGTTGGGAAAATTTAATTACTTAAGAAATTTCAAATACCTTCTTTACAGTTCCGAATTACTTTTACTATCTCATATCATAGCTTCTATATGTATTATTTTTTTTTGGGTGTAAGATCATAGCTTCTATGAAGCTATTTTCAATTAAAAAAATAAACTCTAAAAAATGCTACCTTAACATAAAATAGGAGGGATTGCATTCATATATCTTGAACTTACACCATATTTCACTCAATATTTTTTTTTTATCTTACACAAACCTTCCTCTATTACCAAACATAATTTTTGAAGAAAAACTGATCAGTTCCTTTTAATTTTCTCCTTTTTATAAATAGATATTATGAAATTTAGTTTCTTTAAAATAACTTTTAACCATTATTCCTCTTACAAATAGATGTTTTATACTTTATTTTTATTGTAATTAATCTTTAATATGTACTCTTTTTTATAGAGTTCGTGAGCTTTAATTTCATTTTAATTTTGATCCTTTTTACAAATAATTCCTTCTATTAAATTTGAGTTAAATTACCAACACATAGAGATGAACTTATAATTGCTTATTTATCTATGATTTTAGTTGTTCTTTAATTTTATTTTGTTATAATTTTTTTTCCAAATATCAATCAAACCATAATGAAAAAATTGAATTAAAAAAGAGAAATTAATAATAAAAAAAGATTTAGTTATTTTTTTATTCTAAAATTGTTGTTTTTTAATGTTTAAAGAAGTGACTTATAAATATATTTATAACCAATGAATGACTAAAATTTAAGGTATTAGAATTTCTTTTTAGTTAGAAAACTAACTCCATTTGACAAAATCAAATATTTAAAAAATAATAAAATTTAACAATTAGTTGAGATGAAATTAAATTTTATAATAGTTATTTATAAAAGAGATCAATTTTAAAATCAATTAAAACGAAATTAAGGTTCCAGAATTCAAAATCTAGATAAATCAATTGAAACAAAATTAAAATTTATAATATATATTTACCAAAAATGTAAAGATTAAAAATAAATCCACAATTTTTTCACATCCCTATTTGAATACTTACCTTTGCAGCTCATTTTATTTTATTTTATTTTTTATTATATATTATTTTAAAATAATATTTTTAAACTTTCCCTCTTTTGTCGTATGTATGTACAGATTTGGGTGTGAATTTTTTATATATATTATTTTAATTTGTTAAGTTAATCATAAGTAAACGGTACTTATGTGGCCTCACTTAATTCGTCTGTCATATGAATGGTACTATGGTTTATCCTTAATAATTTAGCACTGACAGCTGTCTTCCAACATCAATTACACTTTTTTATCTGCAACGTCAGTTTGATCCTAGTTTAAATTATCACAAGAGACATCCTTGAAAAATGTGATTGTGACTTCAAAAATATTATGAGGAGAAGCAGGAACAATCGCAGATAAACGAGGGAGTAAATAAATTATCACTTTAATCTAAAATTAAAAAAAAAATTGTGAATGTTTAAGGAGTAAATGATATTAAGTAATTAGATATAAAAATATATTTTATTTTCTGAATTTTTTTATTAATTGCAGAAATAATGTTACGGTGCCTTTTAATTTCAAATATCAAAGTGATATTTACATAAATTAGCGCTACATGGCTTGAAACTTCCTAAACGAATTAACTAGAGGATAATATGCTATTACGAAACATTATATCAATATTCAAAAAATTAATCTAGCTAAAACATTATATCATTATTCAAAAAATTAATCTAGTTAAGTTTAGAAAAAAGAATTAGTTTCTACCGATAAAGTTTAAATCAATGTTGAAAAAAAAAATTATATTTAGTGTTTGAGTGCAACTCAAATAAAATTATCTCCTAATAAAAATACATTAAAAAAATAGATTATACACACTAAAACAATTTTACACACTCATTTAATTAGAAACGATTATATAATAGTTATTTTCAAAATTATACAAATAAAATGTACTAATATTCAACTTCATTAAAAGAAATATATATTAATATTTAGAAATAGAAAAGTGTTTGGTTATTTAAGGGTGTGTAAATAAAGTAATGTAAATAGTGCAGTTGTATAGGGACAGTGTGGAAAGGGGTTTCCTGCTAAAGAGACAGAGATAGCTCTAAAGATACTCCGTAGTATCATTTTCCTACTCCCCATAGGGAAACTAGAATACAAAAGCTGAGTAGAAATTAAACAAAGAACACATCAAGTTGGATTAACATTATCTAATTTGACACGTGGCACGCCCACCAGATACGATCCCTTTGTGAGGAATTAGAAAATTAGAACACCAACGGTGGTCAAGCCCCACCAAACCGGTCACCACCCATTACAGGTTCATGAGCATTATTGTGGTAATTTTAGTCGAGTTTTGATTTTTCTTTCATTATTTCCCCCCCACGTTTTTGTTGTTGCGCTATAACGGTTTCCACAAAAATGGTTTTCGAATTTGTGCTATGTTCTCATGGAAAGTGCAGCTAGCAAATTAGTGAAGAGATAACGAACAAGACGGAAGAATAGGGAAAGAATACCAAAGACGAAAATGTAGGCAGTTAGCATGACATACATAGATCAAATGGCAGAAAAGTCTTGGGGATCGATTAGCACATTAGAATTTGCTAAAATGTGACATTACTAATAAATTGTTAACTAGCCTTTTGTTTTCTTTAGAAAAACACACCTAACCCCACGTTAATTTTATAATTAACGAGTTACGCTTTAATACATATGCATAAATGCTTGCACTAAGCCACTCAGCACTAGTTGCGCAAGAAACTTGTACTTTTAGTAAGAAGGTAAGTGGCAATTTACATAGATGGTTACAAGAAACAAGAGCCTGTCAAGCAAAGTGAGAAAAATTCCTCATATAGCAGCATTCTTGAACATTGATTATACCCTAAGACGGCATCTATGCCAACCCCATCTCTTTCACTATAATATTTTTTAGTTATTACTTTATAGGCATAAATTATATACCAATTAGTAAAAATTTCTTTCACAATTATTTTTTTTTTTACTGAAAATCTTGATTAAGAGATATAAATTCAGTTTGATTCCAACAAAACAAATCATAATTATGGTTGTTTAAATATTATATTATAGTTAAGTAATAATTAGTGCAATTTGCAAAATAATAAATTTAATGTTTTGCGTTATTGGGATCCATGTCAGGGGAATATTTTGGGTTGAATGAGAGTGACAGCATCCATAGTTTCCTGGTCTTTTTGTCAAAAGATGGCCGGGTTTTCAGGATCCATGGCGTTGACATTTCCCTTTTGGACGGTGTCCTCCACACACGCCAATTCCAAATACAAACTATACATATGTTTATGTACATTTCAAAATGAAAAATATCTATCTCCATATATACGATAATGAAATTTTTATATTATCAATTTTTGCCCTCTCTATTGTTGTTTCTGAAAGCGTCTTTGACTCGAATTGTCTACATTCGTTAACTGCGACCCTTTTTCGTCTCCCCAATCTTTTGACCTCGTTGAAAGGCAAAGCGTGTATTTCTCCCCTCTTAAGAACAACTAAGTATACTTATGTTAGGTATTGAAAGGGGTAGAAAAATGTGCCACCACCATTGAATTAATCCATTGTATACACATAATATACTATTATTTACTTACTTATGAATGCTGTGAATGTTATATATCAAGAATGACATTTTATGTGATGTCTTGTCGTTAACTATAATTAGACATTCTAATGCCATAAAATGCGCACCATTGACTCCTCTCAAATGAAATTGATTGTTTTACTATACTAACTTGTGCCAACTGCGAAGGAGTTACACTTATTTTTTTCGATAAATTATTGTCTTTAAACTGGTAATAACTAGTCCAAGTAGGATCATTGTAGTAATTGGACTAATAAATTGAGAATATATTTATTTTTGTCATTAAAATTTTGAATTTATATTATTTTTTGATCGTGAAAAGATAGATAACATTTATTTAGCCCCTTAATCATGAAAAGTGACAGACAAAATATCCTTCTATATATGTGTACAAGGCACAAAATTGAGAAATTAATTAACTGATATCATTTTCAAGCATTGAAAGACTAATTTAATGTTAAATTTATATATAAAAGGATTAAATTAATTTTATTTATGTTATTTTTATTACAAAAAAAATTAATGTTATTTTTTAATTATTGAATGATTAAATTGATATCAATATTATATTTTTAGAACTAAATTGATGCCGGGAAGAACTTTTTAGAGATTAAGGCATGTTGATTCCAGATTTTAAAAATAGTTTCTAGTTTTTTTAAAAAATTAAAAAAAAAACTTGTTTGATTAATAAAAAGTGGTTGTGTTTGTGGGAAAGCGCAGTTGAATATCCACACTCAAACCAGTGTTCATGATCTTGAGGGCTTGCGCTTCAACCATCTGCATCCTTTGCAGGTTAAAAAAAGAAAAAAGAAAAAAGAAAAAAGTTTATGCATTTTCCTTATGCAAACAAGTTCATCTGCAGGTTAAGAAAAATGAAAAAGACAAAACATTTTTAAGGAGGGTGCTTTATGCATTGGAATTTTAAAAAACTGTAATAAATAAATAAAACTTGTAGATTTAATGATCATAGAAAGCATGCAGTGATTTATATATATATTTTTAAAAGACGTTGATATTAAAAAAAATTAGTTTAAATTTTAATAAATTTATAAAATTTGAAAAGATTTTATGGATTTATAATATTTAAAAATATCTTATCAATCTTTAATAAATATTCAAAATTACAAGATTTATTGTACTTTTATGCTTTCCTTTATTATTTTTCTTATTAGGATAAATTTTAGTTTACCTTATTAATATAACATAATAAGAATAGTTATCACTTATCACCTATCGTCAAAATTTAATTTCACAAAAATACTTTTTATACTTTTCAAATAAAATAGTTGTAAATATTTGTAAACAACATTAGTTGTAAATATAATTTATTCATTTAATTTTTTTTCATAACAATGGATTGAAAACATATGAAAAGACACAAAAAGAGTAAAAAAAAAAAGACATGAAAATAGTTATAGGTACCAAAGTAATTGTATTAAGAAGAAAAGGCATGAAAAAGACACAAACAAAAAGTATGAGAGAAAAAAAAAAACATAAAAATAGTTATACATATAAAAACAATTGTATTAAGAAAAAATACAACATGACAATATTCTTATAATATAATTAATTCAAAATACAATCTCTATAAAATATAAGATTATTTTTATGCATTTTGACTTAGCATGAAAACAAGTATCCAAAGGTCTAATACATTTTTAACTCTATTTTTTTGTGATGCACATAATCAATTCATGCAAACAAGTTTATTAAAGACAAAAGAAAAGGTAGAAACTTGGTTGTAGATAAGACATGTAGGATTGGAAGAAAGAGATAATTAAATATTGTAAAGAGAACTAATTGTGTGTGATGCAAGAAAAACAAAAGTCTAGCAACAGCAAAAAAAAAAGAAAAAAAATTAGAAAAGTCTCAAGAGTTTGGATAAGATTGTTAAATAAATTACGTATTTATACATCATTCTAAAAAGACACAAAATTTATCAAAATTCATCTTACAAAATAATATATTAAAATGGTATGATTTTGAATATTGGAAGAGATTTTGTAAGTTGTAAAAAGTTTCAATTAAATACCACTAGATTTTGATTATTTTTTTGAACAATAATGATAGCCTTTATTGAATACCACCAAACTATTTTATCACAAAAAAAAAACTTTTAAAATCTTAATCCAAGATACCTTTTAAGCTCTTTCTATATTTTGCTTCTTAAAATATTTATTTTGGAAAAAATTAAAATTCAATAAATTTTTGGTGAGAAATTAGTTGCAATAACATAAAATTATTTTAAAACTAAAAACAGAAAAATGAATCAAACATAACCTGATCTCACTTGTATTTTAAGAACTAAAACAATATTTTACTCAATACATGTTTATCTTTTCTCACGTATGATCATAGCTTCATTAAAACCTGAAAAAAAAAATTGTATTGTGTGTATTTGTTGTGTGATAATAATTTAGAATCTTGTCAAGCTAGCATATGGTAGGGAAAGCATGTAATAACGTTGAGGGTAAGCAAAATTCCTTTTGAGTTGAGTGAAAACACTTCATTCTTTGAGGAATGTGAGGTAGGCATAGATGATGGGTGATTGAATTGATGACTTGTGTCCACTTTTTTTCTTTAGATAGAAATCATGACTTTTGGATTGAATGAAATTTGTTTTGTATGGCCTTCTTGAAGAAGACAACATTGATGTATGTTTGAATTGAGATAGAATTGAGTTAAGTTATAAGATTTGCTATGACTTCTAATGTTAATTGGTTGTTGCTTGAAGGTAAGAAAATTTTGAAGTTTGGGATTGTGTACAACATATGTAAATTGTAAAGTCATTTTACTTGGTTGAATGCATTAAATTAAAGAAATATTGTGAGAAAATAACTCATTTATATATTTTCATATGATTTGTGTTTTGAATGGTTTAAATTAAAAAAGAACGTAGTTACACTAATTTTTCTGGGGGGTTTTAATGTAGGAAAAAATGAGTAATAATGAGAAACTTCAAATTTTTAACTCAAACTTAGACATTTTCTCCTTACTTAGGTCATAACATTGACTATAAAGAAATGATTGAAGAGATTTTGGTCTCTATGAAAAGCTTAAACATAGAGCCACATATTTCCTAATGATCAAAATCAACATGGATCATAGAGGAAATTAAGCTTGAAGTTGAAGTTGATGTTGATATATTGTCCTCATAGACTAACATAAGTTCATTATTTTGAGCATATATAAAGTTTTAGATATCAAAATGACATGAGACCAAGTACAAAATTTCAATGATGAAATTATCCACAACTTTTGTGCTAACATTGAGAATCAATTTAGCTTGTAAAGTGTATGAAGGACGAAAATGGGCACTTAGCACTAAGGAAAGAATCCATTTTTTGAAAAGTGAAGTCCAATACCAATATGATTAGCATTGCACACTAGTGCATCCCAATTCCTTCAATTTTTAATTATAGTGTGGGTCCACTAGTTATTAACAGTTTAAAAAGCCTAAACTTAGTATTTATTCAAAGAATTACATCATTTTGTCAAATTTTTTACTCATTTAAGGATTGAAAATGAGGATGACGATTCATCATTGGCTATTGTATTTTGAAGAACTTGGATACAATTCTTGATTATTCATTACTTCTTATCTATCAATTTATTCTTTTTTTGTTTTGTGTTGATTAACTCAATGAGTTTCTAAGTTTCTTATATGATTGATTTTTCTTTTGAATTTTTTTTCTCATTACGTGGATTTAAGTTATTGATTTCATGTTTGATTTCTTTTTTTGGTTAAGCCTCATTGGAAAATTGATTAGTAATCTAAATCATGTCGTTGAGAGATTGGGATTTAGACAATTTCAATTTCAATAACCATATGATTCTTGAGCTTAGGGAGAGAAAAATAGAAAACTATCAAATTTTAGCTAATATAATTAGTTTTATTTATTCCTATACTATAAATTAGAATCTCCAACTTAAAGAGAAAATTTTCATTCTTCTCACTTTTTCAATTAGATATTTTTAATATTTTCTTTTTTCTCTTGTTGGAGGTACATTTCACATATCTTTTCTATAACTAGTCAAAAAATATCTTTTTCAACAATCTTAAAAGACTGTCATTTTATATTTATATTATATTTAATTTTCTTAATCATTTATAATTTAAAAATAATCTTATATTACAATTTAAATTATTTATTACTAAATCCAACATATAATTTAAATATAAAAAAATTATTTATGATGAATTTTACTTATAGTATCAGTTATAAATTTAAAAATAAATATTTGTTATGAATATAATTATAATTATATACAAATAAATAATTATCTTCTGTAATGTACTAGCTAAAATTTATAATAAATAGGTCTTTGATATACAAATTATATTATAACATAAATTTATAATAAATCAATATTTATAAATATATAAATTATAATTTAAATTACGATATAAAGAAAATTTTAACTAACGACAATTTTTTTAAAAAAAATATTATAATTTAAATTACAAATAATGATAAAAGATGATAGATTAAAAAGTATTTACAATTATAAATATCAAATACACAAATAAAAATAAAAAATAGGATAATTTGAGATAGTTGAAAAAAAAATTTATTAATTACAAAAGTCATGCGTGGAATACTCATTCAAAAAATAGAAGAAAATATTCAGAAAGTTTAATTGATAGATTAGAGAAAGTGAAAGTTCTGTCATCATTCATTCAGCTTGTGTATTCTAATTTATAAAATATACAAGGAAATTAGAAAATTTTTTATAGATACAAAACTTTTAATTTGTCATTATGTAATATTATTCATGTATTTTTTTTTAATTTAAACATATTAAAGTAATAAGAAAATTTTCTTAACATTATAAAAGTTTGGATTTTTATCAAATAATATTCGCATGATTTTTTTATATCATTTTAAATTATAATTAATAAATAATTAATAATTAAAATGTCCATTTGTTTTTTCAATCCTTTTATTTAAAATTTAAAGTATATTTTATATTTGATTTTTTTTTAATTTTCTTAATAGTATTAATGTATGAATTAAAGTTACTTTACATTATATGAGATAAAATACTAGTTTATTAATTATTTATGCATCTTATATCCAATGAGTGTAATTCAGTTGACAATACATGTTGAGGTTTTGAAAATGACTTGATTCGATCTGAACCTAATACATCCTTGTAAAAAAGGGGGAAGTACTTTAAGTATGACTAAGCCTTAGTAAAGGTATAAAAATGTACTAAGTCTGAACAACCCATTAAAAAAGGCAAACTAGACTCTTAAATTATAGGTCCAAAAATATCAAGTCAATTTGTCCTGATCTAATGGACTAGACAAGTCCAATAAATGTTAGCCCAAAACACAATCGAGCCTATTTGTCTCAATATTTTTTAAAATTCTTTTGTAAAATCTATACCAATATATAGATGGGATATTCCTTTTGATAATCACTTTTGGTCTCTGTAGAACCCTGAATCTATCCGGGGCATAAACCTTCAGTACACGTCTCCATGGGACCTGCCATAACTCACGTTGAAGAGGGGATCATGGAGGTGTGGAGTCAACCACTCATGATGTCCGAGAAGGAATTGTGGGATCATGGAGGAGTGGAACCAACTGAGCCTCGAAACCTATAAAAGGCCTCAAGACAAAGAGAAAGGGGTCGAAAAATTTTTAGAGAGAAGGCAAGGGAGAAAAGGAAAGAAAAACTGACGATAGCTCGAGAGAAGCTAAACAGGAAACTCAGAGCCAAAGACAGAGGGAAGGAAGAAGGCACTTGACTCCTCTGGATACCAGGTTAGTAAGGTAAATACATGAACATGCCCCTAGGATGAAGTCTTAAGAAGCTCCCTCCCCCTTCTAAGTGAAACCAAAACCAAATCACCTAGCCTTCCCTCCTCCCAGACCTCCTTTTGCCAAGACCGAATCCATCTCGGCCTCCACCGGGTCGGGACGAGACGACTCACCTTTTTGAAGTCCTCTGCCACCAGGGGCCGAGTTTATCTCGGCTCCATGTTGATAAACCACCCCTTGAAATCTGCTATCGCCAAGGCCAAGTTCATCTCGACCTAAACATGGCTAAGCTGGTACAGACCGGCTTCACCCTCTCCTAACTCAGTAACCAATCAGAACTATATGAACTTTGACTCCTCCACCAGCGGAGGTACGTAGGCACAAGAGGCATACTCTTGCCAAGCCATGAATCCTAAAAAACCCAAAAGGATTCAACCTCTACCCCTGCCACTCTATGACCCATATCCAAGAGAACATAACCCCGAACTTGAGAATCATTCTCATTTCCTTACAGTTGACTAAAGGTAACTATCAGGATAGGCATGCTAGGACGCCCTGTGTCCCCAACGCGTAACTAACTCCCAAACTCGTACCTCTAACTTTGAGACCAGCCTTTTCCCCTAGGTTTCCTGGCGTTCCCTAAAAGCTGTTGATGGCGACTCCTAGTAACCGAGTTGGTTTCGACCATCAAATGGCCGAGATGATTTTGACTCGGCCCATTTTGTCCCACCTCGCCTAAAGTCACAATTTAGGTTGTGATAGTCTCTATTTTTTAGATAAGTGTACATTTAATTATACTATAAATATAATAATAAATTTTCTTCTAAATTATTTTAGCATCTATTTATCTACTTAACTTATTTTCAAACTTAACATTCATCCTCACTACCCACTTACATAAGTTAGTTTTACATTGCCTCTCTTCCACTTTTTCAATTGTCTCTCTTTCACTTTCTCAATTATCTCTTTTTCTTTTTTTACTCTCCATCCCATAACATCATTTTTTTTTCTAGTTAATATAAAGGAAACAAAGAAATAGTTGATCAATTTCGTATAACCCAACAAATTAAGCTGAGCTAACAAATTTATAGTCCATAAGAAAGTTAGTTCTAACTCAGTTTTTACATCTTGCCTACCAAGCCCAGGTCGAGTGGCCAATTTGACAAATCTAGTTATTAGTCTTATATATTTAAGAGGTCAAAACTTGTAAAATTATCTCAAAGTCCTAATTAAATTCAAAAGTCTTTATTGTTATAATTACCAGAAGTAATTATTGCACAAAATTAGTTTTGTATGCACTTATTTGAAAAAATAAAGACTATATTTGACACGTCATTTCAATTAACTTCTACCTTTTTCACTAGCTAAAAAACTTGTTTAACTTTATTAGTCGTGGTTAGTAAACAATTTTTTTGAGCTTGTAACAATTCTTGATATGCTACTTTAAGTAATGTTTTTTTTAAAACTTTAGCTTCTAGCTTCTATTTTTTTATATTTATTATTCTTTTGTCCCTAAAATATTTTTTTTATCATTTTATAAACATAGAATGTTTTTATGATAATTTTTTCCCTTCTTTCACTCATAAGGTATGATTTTATTATTTTTACATAATAATTTTATTTTTTTTACCACATAATATATTGATGATGGTAAATAATAGGTTTATTCTATTTTTATTATTATTTCTAAATATTGTATATTACATTGTTTATTTTAATTATTATATTATTTATAATATTTATTTTATTATTTCAATATTATACTTAAAGTTATTGATATTGATAGATTATATATTTATTTTATTTTTAATGTTATTTTTGAATTTTTTTTATATTACAATGCTTATTTTAACCTTTACATTATAATATGTTCATTCTTGTTATTTCATATTTAATCGCTATTTCAACCTATAAATTTTCAAAATACTTATAATTCAATAAATTAGCTTAACTACTTTGAAGTACTTGTCACCAACTTTCACTTACCAGCAAACTTTTCAAGTTTTAGCTAGCTTTCTAGCTAATTTTTTCAAATATAACCAAAATAAATTTCAATAATCTTTATACTTTTAAGAGATTAATTCCTATTTGTCAATTGAGAAATATTCTTAATATACACAAAAAAAATTTATCCATCTAATTATTTATCTATTAAATATTATAATAATAATAATTATTATTATTATTATTAACTAAACCTATTTAATAAACTAATGGACTGCTGGGAGGCATTATATGTTTGTTATTATGTATTATTTTTCCATTTTATTCATATAAAATATAAATAATATGTTAAAAGGTGTTTCAAGTGAACATTATTATTTTATTTATGTTTATCTTTATATATTTTAATTTCAGTAAAATATATTTTTATTTTGTATCTTTATATTTATAAATTTTATTAAAAAAAACTTAAATACATTTCATGTTTCTACAAATATCATTTTTTCTGGTTTTAGTCCTTGAAATTTTTTTTATCATTTCTAAATCATTATTTTTTATTACTTATCATTAACTCTAATTAGTTTAGTATTAACAAAAATTGAAATTAATATATTAAAAGAAATTATATTACAATTCGTCAAAATTAATAAATTGAAATATAAACATAAATAAAATTAATATAATAAAATTAAATTATAAATTTCTAAATAAATTATAATTTAAAAAATATAATGTTAAAAATAAATTAGTGATTTGAAAGATAAGAACAATATTAAAATAAATAAATTTATTGTTCATAATATATTAAAAACTAAATTATAAAATTTAATTATATATAATTATCTCATTTAAATAAAATAATAAATACATTAATTCTACTAAAAACTAAATAAATATATCAACTAATTAAATTACGCATCTAAAAATAATTTAACTATCTTAATTTAAAATATTCTTAGTTATTTTAATTATCTTAATTAATATTATTGATTTTGGTAATAGTGATGTTAGCATTAAACTAACTAAAGTTAGTAATAAGGACTAAAATATAACACTAAAAAAATATCATGATCTAAAAATAACAAAAAAATTGTAAGGATTAAAAATCAAAAAGAGTCGTATATGCAAAGACCTATAACATATTTATATCTAAAAATAATAATTGAAATATTATTAATTTTGGACTTTCGTATAATAAATTAAATGAAATCTATTTTTTTGGTTATGAGAAAATATAAATAATAAAGATTATTTGTTGGGAACTATAACTATGACATATATTGGATCGGTCACTCGTTACGAGTGTGGCATCCGACCAGGCAACTACAAAAGCACCCTTCACTCCACTCAGTGCTTGAGGGGTTGTGGACGGGTCTAAGAGATAGGACCGAACATGACATCCAGTCGAGCAACTACAGAAGCATCATTCGCTTCACTCGGTACTTGAAAGGTTGTGGATCGATCTAAGAGATGGGGCCAAGCATAGCATCCAACCTAGGTCGAGGAACTAGGAAACCACACGACTGACTCCAACAAGGGATGAAGAACAACTAATTAGGTGTCCATGACATTCGTAAGCACCTTTCATTCACTCGATGCTTGAAGGGTTGTGGATAGATTTGGAAAGGAGACTAAGCGTAGCATTCGGTCCAAGCTGAGGAACTGGAAAACCACACAACCGACTCCAACAAAGGATGAAGGGCAACTAATCGGATGCCTCCATCCATACTCTCCTCATTTATAACCCTAGAGAAAGTCACCTAACAAGGCAATAAAAGACAAATGATAGACAACATACCCAAGGATAGACAAAAGACAGATGTCGTTTTGCTCCCAAACCTAACATGTACTATCCTGAGGAATGTGGTGTTAGGAGACACGAAGACAAATATAAAGTCATAAAAAGAAATTCCCCATGATCATACTTGAAGCGAGAGAAAGGAGAAATTTTTCCGAAGTCATGATATATAAACCTGTAGGAAGAAAGAAAAAAAATACCAAGATAAGATATAAGATTTTATGCTATTAGAATTCTCTCTAATATAAATATATATATATATATATATATATATATATATATATATATATATATATATGTTAGTTTATTTACACAAGTTATAAAATAGTTATGCAAAATAATTAATTTTAACATATTTATTGTAAAATTACTTATATCTACTCATCAATGAAATTAATTACTTATTTTTTCAGATCTTGAATACTATAATAACACATTTGATTAATTTAAAACTAAATTAGTAAAACGATATAAGCAGTGTATAGTGTACCTTATCATTTAAGCTTTATATATAAATTAATTAAGATCAAATCCAATTATGCCTTCAAAAAGTGGTGAAAGAAGCCGCCAATGCGAAGCACAAGAGAAGAAAACGACGACCACCAATGTCCGGTCCCTTGGACGCACGCCTGAGCTTCGGAACTAAATTATAAGAATAAGATTTAATAAATCAATATTATAAGGTTAAGCGTGAATCTATGTTACCCATAGTCTTTGCCATTTTTAAAAAGCATACGTAACTATGTTTGTCTCGAACTCTACCTTGTAGCGAATCTTACATAAAATAATGAAAAATGATACCAGCAACACATTATTTTAAATACATACTCTTTTATTAGTTAGATTTTTTTATTTTATTACTAATTTTAGCTATCATTTAAGTTATATTCATTTATACTTCTTATTATTATAAATTAATTAAAAAATAATTATAAATTTTAAAATTTACTCCAAATTAACTAAGATATTTTTTTAGCTAATTTGTTACTTATTTCATATTACTATTAATATTATAATAATTTTATAGTTAATTATTTTTACTAAAAATTAGTTACAAAATAACTATTGAATTTAAAATTAGTCACAAAATTATTTGATAACAAATTTTAAATTTTCTAGTAATATTTATTAAAAATATAAAATTATATAAATTTTATATTATATTTAATAAAAAAATAAACCATACACTAATCATGTAAAATAGTTTTATATTATTATACAACTATAAATTATCATATATAATAAACTTATTGACATGTAAAATTATTTTATATTATCAATACATTACTATTAAACTCATTTAATAAATATTTATCTTACTTTTACAACTTTTGATATATTGTAATATACAAAAAAACATATTTTATTGGAACTTCTTTAAAAAAGTGCTTCCTCCGTCATTTACAAACAGCCCCTCGTGTGGTCTACCACGGCAGCGTGTTGTTTTGTTTCATTGCATCCACTACACACAATTAATTAAAAGCCACCAATAATTTTTTTTACAATTGGAATTAGAATAGTAAGTTTCTCAGTGAGATTTGGAAGTATTTTTACAAATTTTAAATTTTTTGAGTTGACAATATATAGAATTAGTTCTGAGTCTAGAATTTAGTTATATTTAACTCTTCATTTCTTATCAAGAATATATTTTACGAGAATCAAATACGTCTTCCTCCGCGAACAAATTAGTGTGTTGTCAATTAATTCATGTCTACCAGAATGATAATGTTGTCTTGGTCAATTTAATTTAATGTATGTACGCCTATCTCGTACGTATTAATCTGTTTGATTTTTCAAACGCCTCAAAATTGGAGGGTTTACCATTATCCATTTACCTTTTCAGGTCAGGTTCACACTATATGGGGTTGTGGTGGTGGTGATTAATTGGTGGCCAAGGAAGAGGTTAATTGAAGTCGATGTGCCACATCATGTTGGGTGGTACATGTGCTATATATCCAGTGACACATGTCTATGTTACAACTGGGAGCGATGTGGGGGACCATTCAGCTATTGTGTTGGTAACGTTTCATAGAGGAATTGGGTCATGGTGGTTATCATTAAAAAGTTGGTTATGAACTATATAGATAATTGGATATGGTTTTGCATAAAGCAAAAGTTGAAGATCTTATGCATAAAACCCTAGCTAGAACTGACTAGAACAGTCCTTGGTATGTGAGAGTAAGTACATTGTTTATTTGTTGGATTCGTAGGTTGGATCAAAGATTGAGAACCTTCTTAATTAATTAGATATATAAACCGTCCATGGTTACGTTCTCGTGTGGAAATTTGACCACCAGCTGTAGCAGTAACTATCATATTTGTCATTTTACTTGAATCCAATGCATGGCCAGGTCACCAAAGCCCACATTCTCACTACACGATAGATAGATGCTCAAAGGCCATTATTGAAGAATCTTATAAGATTAATTCCTTCTCGTGCTTGTGATGGCCATTTCTATGGATAAAATATAATATAGTTAGTAGGTAAAGGAAATAAAAGAAAAAAAATGGAGTGTGCTTTTCATAATGGAACTAATATATAATGAAAATGAGTATGTGTTCTATATATCATGAATGACATAGGTCCAGGAGGGGTCTATAGTCGCGTACAGAAAAATGCTATAACATGACCCTAAAATGAGAAGAGAGAGAGATAATTTACATTGCCAATAATTTAAGTAGAGAAAGCAAATTTATTTATCATGGGGAAGGTGACTTTTAAAAATGGTGTACATATATAGTGCTGATAAGAAATTGTTGCACATAAATTATGAATTTCTTGAGAGAAATCATCTCACGTCCATATAAAAGCTCAATCCTTGTCTTAGTTTTCCTCTTCCATTTGTGCTACCTATAATATATATGTTTTTAAAGTGCAACGAATTTATGATAATTTAAAATAAAGTCTACCCATTTTTCCTTCCTATTAATTAATATTCATGATTCTTTTTTTTTTTATCTCGAGATTTTAATGGTGGTACATTATAATTAAGTAATACTATCTTATTCAAACTATCCTCTTGTTTTAATACTTTATAAAAATAATAATTTAAAAAGTGAATTATTTAATATCTAAAAATATAAAACAAAAATAGAGTAAACACTTAATTCAATTTCAAGAAAAATCACTAGATCTAATTTGGTCTCGAAAAAAAAAAAAGTTACTAAATAATTTATTAAAATTAACTGCGAGACATTTTAGTCTTTCAATCATCTTTCTTTAAATTTTAGTATAATATTAATCGCTAAATAAATAGTTTGTTCGCCTATTTAATCTCTAATAAAATCATTAGTGACCTAAATTGGTCCCTAAAAATGTTAACTTAAATAGATAGAATAACTAAAGTGTCTTGTGTTTTATAATTATGAAGGATTATTTAATAATTTTTTCTTCAAATTTTTCCTTCATGAATCAAATTGAGTGTTAATTTACTAAAATAATATTTAATACTTTCTGTATTTTATAAGTGGGAAATAAAAATGTAGGGAGATTTAGATATATTCATTTTAACTCTATCCTTTGTTGATCAATCTACATAATTAAGGAGTAATCTTAATAAATAACAAGATATGGGAACAAAAGGGACAAACTGGTAGCGTGTATGGTTCTGGATTATAGATAAGACTATATATATCAAGATGACGATTAAAAAATGAAGATGATGACGAACAAGATATGTAACAAAACAGGTAGCGATATGAGAAATATTGAGAGAAAGTGATGTGTGAGACTTCAAATATATGAAGAGCAATATGACTGAGATTTGAAGAAAGAAAAGTCACTCAGTCTAGATACAATGGCACTAATTGAATAAAGTCTACATTTAAAAATGACAGGTCTTTAATTGAAAACTTTTCTATTTTTTTAATTTTTTAGACCACACCACGTTATTACGGGTTTATTCAATTCACTTTGCTTTCTTGTAATGTTAATATATTCCCCCATTATCCCATGACGAAACCACCTTTTTGTTTTCTCTTATTTCTTGGCTCTAGGAAGAAATTGAATATATTTTTCTCATCAAATCAAGTCTTCTTTTTATATTATAAAAATTGTACCATTCAAAAAAAAAAAAAGCCTTCATGTTATTTGTCCTCTTGCATGATATTACATTTCAGAGTGTCTTTTTTTTTTAAAAAAAAAAGACGTATGTTAAACATTTTTTTATTAATTTGTCAAATTTGCAAGTGGATTGCAATCTAGTTGTAACTAGGATTAAGTTTTAATATGGGGCTAACCTAGACACTAATTGAAATATTGACATATTGTTTATGTCCTTGTTGAACGAAAAATTTTGGTGGCCACTGACTACTTCATGATTAGCAGCTAATTAGGAAAGAAAAAAAAGAGAAGAAACCATTATGTTAGGGTTTGTTTGGGATAATTGTAATATTTTTGTTTTTAAATATAAAATTTAAAACATATATAACGTGTTTAGTAAAAATGAACTTAAAATAGTTTTTAATCTAATTTTAAAATTTTACATCAATTTAAAACAAATGTAATTATGGAATTTTGTTTTAAAAAGTATCTACTACCTACCACCATATATTGGCAAACTCTCTCTGCCCAACAAACCTCCACACCTCCCTCTCCATCCCCATACTCGCTGCCCACATCACTCTCTACCACCTCAAATCTCAGAATTCCATTTCAAGTGTGACACGCATGAAGGGTTAGCAAACATTAATAATAATAATAATAGCATCAAAATTATCGTTTTTGTCAAATATTATCTCATTCATTGAAAATATATGACCCAAGCTATTCATTAATTCATTAATATAAATATAAGACTCCAATCTCCCTCGTCCCAAGTCCCACCTAATATGAGATTGAGTAAACTCGGTCATTTTTATAACTAATGCACTTACTATCTAATGAAGAAGAGCAATTACGAATTTTTAATGAATAGCTTGGCTCATATATTTTCATTAGATAGAATTTGATGTTATATATTGAAGTTTTAATTATTCGCTCACTTTTGGGGTGAAAATAAACTAAGTTAAATAAGATTTTGTTCAGATAGATTTGACCTATTAAAAATTACAATGCCTAAGTCTAGTAAATTACTTATGATTAGGTATTTTTTTTTAGATTTAACCTGATTATTTTAAAGTTTGACTTAATTTATTAATCAAACTTATTTCATATTAAATCCGACAGAAAGATCTCACTTATTTTTAAATAGGTTAATTAGACTAATTAATAGGCCAATAGAAATAGGTATGCTTTATAAGAATCAAATTTAAAACTTTAAGTTATTTATATGATATAAATCTATTTGTAAGATTTAATCTAACTTTCATGGTAATTAAATCTATTTTACAATAAGTGTATAGATTTCATAAGGCAACATAAAAAAATAAAAAAATATATAATTTTAATATATTATAAAAAAATTAATATGATAATAATACTTAAAAAATTATTATTTATATTTCTTAAATATGTCAAATTGTTAACCCTAAAAAATTATGGGAATGACTTGAAGTCTAATTTTTTAATCAAATAATTTTTTATAAAAAATTTAATCTAATTTATTTCCTAACGTCATTAGTCTCAATCAAATGGTCTAAATTCTCACCTCTATTTACTTTATATTATTATATAGGATGATTTATAATTTTTTTTAATTCTATAGGTAATTTAATTATTAAAAGGAGACTTCTGGGATCTATAGGCAAAATACTACGCACCTAAAAAATTACAGATACATAAAAAATAGACTAACATGTGTATAGTGAAATTATATAGGTATTGGCAAAATTATCTATTAATAACTTATGGCTGATTTTAAACTCCACTACATACACAAACATGGGTGTTAAACAATAATTGATCTATATTCTATCTCATTAAAGCTATCCATTTGAATCACACTTGTCGCTGAAGACATTCTTTCCTTCGATTTCTCTTTTCCATTTTACTGTTTTGGATCATTAACTTTGAGAGGAGTTTTTTAATATATATATATATATATATATATATATATATATATATATATATATATATATCGTGTTTAAGTCTGTTAAATGGGCCTCAAGTAAAAACTACAATTTTGCATCCTTTAACTATATATACGAAGTAAATACGTGAAACAACATTGAATTTAAACCAAACACATATGGATAGTATTTTTTTTTTTTTGGAACAGTTAACAAGATGTGAGTCTTGCCATGGGAGGACCTACATTATCGTGAGTGTGCAGGTGCATCTCATCATTTAAAAAAAAAAAAATATCACAAATAATTTTTTTTATAGAAAATTACAAGTAAAAGCTTTTATTTTTATACTTAGTCTCTATTTTTATATATTTAAACTCATTGATTTTATTTTTTATAATTTGTCCTTATTAAGTCAGAGCTTTATATACGTACTCCACCGAGTCTTGCTATTACATATGTGCATATTTTGTAGAAAGTAGAAACTCAAGAATGATTTAAAGTTATGAATTTATGATATAAAAATTTCCTTATTGGTTAAATTGAGTTCCAAACATAATGTGCAGTATCTTATTACTTTTGGAATATAATTTCGTCCCCCACATAGCAGCTGCAATCTATTGAGCTTATTTTTTCCTTTTATTGGCACGTCAACTTTATCTTCCTTTTGAGCTTAATCAACTTTCTTCATGATAATGAACACCATGTGTATATGTTGATGTACGCATCCTTCCGTTCACCTTTCTAAGAAACATTATCACATTCCATATGTACCACTATAATGCATGGTGAAATTTTTGCTTTTTGGTCTATATGCTCTGAAAAGACACAGCACATAACGCGTAACATGGAGCAAAATGTTTGGGACCCTCTAATACGCCAAACTATCGTGCACTATAAATGAACCAAAATATTCACTTTAATTAATTACGGATGTAGGAACATAGAACCTAGCTCAAGTCACAACCTAGCTTTGGAGTTCGAATCAGCCACATTTCCTCCTAAGTGGAAGGCAAAACCAAAAAGCACTTTGTTCACTATGTTAGGAGATTAATCATTTTATGAACTCAGAACCGCCCTCACAACGTGAGGCCTTGGAGTTTGAACTCAGCAGCAATGTCTCTTCAAAGTGAAAAGCAAAACCAAGCACTACAAACTTTCTTTCTTGTGGAAACCTTAGGTATAGGGAACATGTGGTTTGGTTAAAGCCCAACATCATTATTCGTTTAGTCGAATCAAACTTGCATACGGCCATGCCTTCAATATTAATATTATAACTTGAAACCCATGCAGCAAGTTTTGAAAACGCACAATTCTTGTTTTTTTTTTTTTAATGTTGGTTGACAGCGAAATAGCTTAAATAATTTATCACAGATCAATTTTATAAAGTTAAATTAGGTTTAAAATTCATAATTTTAAAATGACAAGTTTCTATTTAGAGTAATTAAGCACTAAAATCTTTTTCTAAGACTTACCCGAACGTTTTAATTGAAAATTAATTTCAGCATAGAATATCTATACTTTGTAATTTAAAAAATATTAATAATAATAACTATTCAAGGCTTGTGGCACATATACGCACTGTGCTATGCAGCTCTAACTAAAAAGTCTTCGAGAAGCATTTTAAAAATAAATAAATAAATAAAAGTTAACTCTTTAATCAGCAATTATGGATCATGCTGGTCAGATTGTTGTAATTCTTCAATTAAAGTTTAAGACACGAAGAGGACAAATATTTTATACTAATATCAGGCCATATCTCTTATGGCTTTCACACCAATGTAGCAAAGTCCTTGAAGCCAAAGCACACCATTCGTGCGCTTGATTAGTGCTTCTCAAGAAAAGGAAGCGCACACACACATACATATATATATATATATTTATATATATATAATCATATTAAGATATCATTAGTGTATCCCAAAGGAACACATCGGTCAAACTAAGAACGAATATATATCTCATTCTGATGGTATTGTAAACTAAAATGATACTAACTACAATACTACTAAATAATTGCTTAGAAAGAAAAATTGGATTTATTTTGATCTTTTAGGCAGAGTTATATGCAATGATTTCATTTTATAGGGCTCTCTCTGGAAGGTATCTCAAACCTGCCACTTGATTCACATTCAACTTTTCCTCCTCTGACAAATCAACAAGCTTAGCTAGTCAAAAACAATGTTAAATACCTACCAAAAAGAGGGGATATAAAATAAGGGTCAAAGAGCCCAAACTCAGGTCAACAACCAAAATATCTTCTTACATATTGTTTAAGGAATACTCCTAATTAAGTGGGTGAGTTAGTGAATCAGCTAGCTAAGCATTGTGGCTAGAACTAAATTTTCTGTTAATGTTGTCTTGGTCATTGAATTATAATGAAGCACTCAAATCTTAATTGATTTGCAACTGTTATTTTTTGCAGCAACACCTAATATCATTTGACATTATAAAAACAATAACCCATATTCAATTTGGAAGGAGATTTGTCGGGTCAACTGCTATCACTTCTCGACGTATAGATATCATGTTTCATTAAAAAAAAATTGTCATTGACTTTTCTTTTGGTCAACAGATACAAAATATTATGAATTGGAAATTTCTTTGTTAGGCTTGCATGAAAAGTCAGACCATGCATAATCGGAATTGGGCCGGGCGTTCATGAAGTGTTGTTACGTTGAATTTTTGTTGAGATAGATTTTACTGGATCATACAGAAGAAATTCTAGAAAGTACATTATTCAAATCTAAAGGCCCAAATATGTCTGTGGGCTATGTGATTGTTACTTTTTATTTTTATGAATGAAGAAACCTTATCTCGAAGGCATAGGTGTTTAACATAAACAAAATACATGCATGTTTATTTTTGTTGTTCTCAAATGTAAGATAGTCCAAATTATAAATTCTCATTGATTTCAACTTCCGATTATCTTATACTTCTTAAAATAATTTTATGCCTTTCTTATTTATAAATGTATGTATACTAGCTCTATTTTTTTAGCAAGACTTTCTTTTTGATAAATATTAATAATATATTTTTTAATTATGACATTCTTTTTAATAATTTTCTCCTATTAAATAAAAATAGTTTCTTACTTGTATTTTACATTGGTTATGTCAATAATTTTCTGTCAATATCTTTTAAGCTTCAATGTTATTTTGCTAATTACGTAAATATGTCAAGAATTCCTTCCTATCTTTATAATATTGTCATTATAAAAGAGTGGTGGTTGTTTTTTCTCTTTGATCTTTTTTTATTTTACATGAGATGTTTAAATTTTGAATATATAATAAAGCATTCATTGGCTCAAATAATATTAAATACTGTATTAGTTTGAAACTTTTATTCACATTAAAATGTTTTCTCTTTCTTACAATTAATGTTAATATTTTTCTATAATCATCTTGTGAGAATCATTTCGAAAATCACTTTAATTAATTTACTTTATTTATAATAGTGTCGATAATATATAATATGTTAATATTCACTTATTACTTCATCTAAACATTTATAATTAATAATGACTTTGAATGAATCATGTTCAATCTCTTATTGATTGAACAACTTTGGTTCATATAAATTAACTTAAATTTTAAAAACTAATTTTTTAACAAAAATTATTTTCAAAAAAATAGGGAAAATGTGATTACGGTAAAAAAAAAAACTAAATAAATATGCACATATTTATTTAATGATGTGTATTTTTAATCTAATAAAAATAAGAAAATAAAATAAAATAAACACATAATATCTTAATTAAATAAAAAAATTATGTCATCAAGTTAACTTTTAAATTTATTTTAATATTTTTCCTTTCAAATGAAAAATAATTTTTTAATAACATTGCATTTAAATTTTATACGTATTGTATTTTCAATCTTTCATGTAAATTTTGTAAATTAAATTTTTTTAATGCCATTATTTTACTTGTTTTATATAAAATAGCGTGACTTGATTTATTTTATATATAGAGAGAATATCTTATAAATACATAACATTTTTAATTTTAATTTACAATTTAATTATTTGTAGAAAATAAATTCAACTTGCAACATTACATGTTATAATAAAATTACAAAAAATAAAAAATGGTTAGTTATAATTAATTGTTAACACAAAACAAAATTTTAAATAGTTCCCAAATTATATGAAGATGTATTTTAATTCGGTTACATAAAAATATATTTTATAAAAAAATAATTAAAATGAGGATTTTTCAAATATATACAAAATTTAAAATGTTTTATCATAGTCTACTTAAAATAATAGTTAAGGATAAGAATTGAGAAATAAATTATTGTTATTATTATATGTTCGTAATTTTGTATTTATTGTATTAATATATGAATTTCCTTTCTTTCAAATATGTTTTATAAAATATTTTTTAAATCATAATTAAATAACAAGATTTATCATGAAATTAATTTTTATATTTATTTTAATATTTTTTATATCACAGGAAAAATAAATTTTATACATATTACAATTTTCAACTTTCCATGAAAGTTTTGAAAATTAAAATTTTTAATCCAATTATTTTATTTATTTTATACAATATAATATGACTCAATTTATCTGATATATAAAGTATTCCATGAATTACACCATGTCTATTGTTTTAATTGTTAGTTTAATTATTTGCAGCGACTAAAATTAATGTTATGATATTATATCCATAAAATAAGAATAGATATGTAAGAAATGATCAGATGAAATTAACTGTTAACCTACTATAAAATTTAAAATAATTTTAAGATTATATTAGTATGCATTTTAATTTGTTTTCTAATTTAATATATGTTTTATAAAAAAAATTAAAAATAAATATTTTAAATATAAGAAAAATTAAAATAATTCAATATAATTTATTTAAAATAATAATTAACAATAAAATTAATAAATAATTTCTTATCGTCATTGTCATCATCGTTATCGTCGTCGGCGTCATCATTTTCATCATCATTGTCATCATCATCGTTATCATTATTATTATATATCAATTTCTATATATTGAATTAATATATATTTAATATGTTATCTTCTAAAATATATTTTATAAACATTTTTTTAATATCTTAATTAACTAATAAAAATGTATTGTATTATATAAGAAAATACTTATTTATTTATATATTTATATAAATATTAAATTAACTATACTAAATGATACATTGTTATTTCTTGTCAAGTTTAATTTACTTGAATAGAGAGAAAGTTTAATGGTCATGCATAGTATAAAATAATCTTATACGGTTATCTAATCATAAATCACCATTAATATGATTTTAAAATAACTATCAACAGACTTATCATTCGTAGTGGTTTGTGAGTGGATAATCTTTTTAATTCTATTATTTAATTAAGATTTTATTAAAAAAATAATTTACAAAACAAAATCAAGTATTTAGCAACATTTAAATGTTATTTAACACATTCAAAATGCAAAAACGTCAAAAGGTAAGTTTTTATTGCATTGGGCGAAGATGTTGGCAATAAGACTTTATGAAAAAGCTTCAAAGTAGCATCAATGGTGGAGCACAAAGAGGTGAAAAAAATCAAAGCTTTAGGGGTGAAAGTGGACTAATTTTCAGTCAAGTGCCAAAATTATATGTTTAAGAGAGGTATAGAGGTTGATTTGTCCATTGGGCAAATGATAGATTTTGTCCAATAGGTAGATGAGTTATGTTAACTATTGAGTAATGAGTTTTATTGCTTAGTGGATAAACGGGGTTTTTTTTGTCCATTAGTCATTAGGATTTTCATCAACCACTAGTTAATAGGTTTTTTTTGTCCACTATATAAAAGGAATTAGGTTATCCAAAGGTTAGGTCAAGTAGTGATCGATCTTGGTTAACATGCCACCATATTAGAAAACATGTCAATGACACTGTATCACCAACTTGTATTGGAAAGTATGTTAATGATACTAGCTCATGAATTTTGTGATATTCTTGACTCAATCATTCACTTCTTCAAGGAAACCTAACACTTGTCAATTTTTTTACTGAAGTTAAACTTAATTCAACTTAATTAATTACACATGAAAAAACACAATGTTACATTTTACAATATCACTATATGCGAAATTCACTGGTATTGGTAACACATAAGGGCTTTAGACTTTTATGTTTGGCTAAGCATCTTAAGGGTGTTAGAGTACCTTCATGAGGGATTTGATGTTAAACTTGGTACAAAAATTCTTCATTTTGGTTTAAGGACTAGTTGGGCATTGGGCCTTTGTACAATGTTGTTCCCTTTATACATATATTAGACTTCGAGCTCACCATGGCAGATTATTGGAGTTATGAAGCTTATGGTTTATAATATCTATATTAAAGTAACACTTCACATCCAATAAGTAAGGATCCCCACTACTTAAGAACAAGTTGAGAGAAAACTCTCCAATTGATTACAATGCAAGTTTTTGCAAATGACCAAACTGATTAGGATGAGTTAGGATTAAGCTTTTACACCTTCTCCTAATTACGTGGATTAATATAATGAAAAGGCCTTCTATTTTCTGGTTTTTGCATATGAGTTTAAATATGGGGCTGCAAATTATAATGAGCTGAGAAATGAATCGGGCTATATAGTTTATCCTTCCTATAGAAAATCCCGAACTTCCGACTTGGTTCTCAGAGTCGGCATTTCCCGGATGGCTTTGACCTTATTCGGATCCACCTCTATGCCTCTCTCATTTACTACAAAGCCCATCAGCTTCCCCGACTTTACACCAAATGTACATTTGGGCGGGTTCAACTTGAGTTTGTATTTTCAAAGTCTAGCTTCCTCAGTCCTCCACATGTTGTTTCAGTGTCTTTGATTTTGCGATCATCTCGTCCACTTATACTTCAATCTCTTTATGCATCATATCGTGGAATAAGGTCTCGAGGGAAAGGACACGATGATATGGAAAAGTGATTCCTTGGGTCAATATTCTACTACCTTGGGCTACAAATGGCACATCAAGAAAATGTAGATTTAGTGTGAAATTGTGTTAAGAGGATGCAAATATTTTTTAGAAGGTAAGTGAAATATTTTTCTAATAAGCACTTCATTTAGTTTTGCTAACTAACAAGGAGAAGTTTTGGAGAAGTTTTGTTGCTACCTTACTTTACAAAGTTATTTTTTTAATATTTTAACACCACTGAGGATATGTTACGCACATTGTGACACACTCGTAGGGGATTTGATTGTGGGTGGACAATATTCCTTCTCAAGTGTTCATGATTCATGAAGATTATCTTTAGCTGAGAGGAATCATATCACATAAGAAGGTGGATATGACGATTTTGTAACTACTTAACCTTTGAAAAAGATAATTAGACTCCAAACCATATCTATTGCATTATTGGTGTATCGTTGACAAAGAATAATATATTTACGAAGAAGTTGAGTTTTGTGTTTCGTCATACACATTGATGTATGTTTCAAGCCAAAACGTGAAAAAAAATGTAGATGAAAGGCAAAGGCAAAATATGAGTATTATAAGATTAAGGGGCTTGAGAAGAGACATTGTGAGCATATGGATTGTGGGTGTGCCAACCATGTGGTTGATCATGTTTCACTTAAGTCTGCATTGTTGGTCATCAAGTATGGTTTAGAGCTCAATGTGGAACTTGAGTTTGGTCACTTGGTTAACAAGACTAACTACCAAAGTTTAATAACAACAATGCACAATGTTGTATATGAAAAGATAATTTAACACACTCATAACCGTATGTTTCAGAAAATTAAATATTTAGTCAGAAGATAATGGGATAATACCTTCTTTAAAGCCCTATACGAAACAAATAATGTGGTTAGTCTCTTGGTGGGATAAGGAGTATCAAATAAATTCATAAGTTGCGATATGAAATATATTTTTAAATTTTGTGTTGAAGACTTAGGAGGTGATTCATTGTATATAATTTAATTTCGTTTTGTTGTTTTATCATTATAAAAAATTAAAAATTTTAAATATTATTTTTAAAGTAATTCTTACCGAAATCAACAATTATACTATTTATAAGAGTATAATTTGATGACAATATTTTTTTCTACACAATCAATATATTTAAAATTATTTTAATTTATAATATAAATAGACAATAAATTAAAAAATAATTATATTTTAATTATATTAAAATAACAGCATATACAATGATTACTTGTAGATTTAATAATTATGGTTATCAAATTATAAAAAACGGCTAAATAAATGTGTAAAATTTTTACATTATAAATGAAAATTTTAATATAAAATGTTTCTTTGTCGCCACTTGCAAGTGCTGTTTTGCTACCATACTTTGGCACTCGAACAGGTGGCTGCTTGTTTCTTCCCATCAGAACCTTCCCCCGCAACCCCAAGGTACCATACTTCTCCCAGAAAGTTAAAGAAGATTCTCGTTTTCTTTCTTTTTCTTATTATTCTTTCGGGGCATTTTCTGCCTATAAATACAGAATTGTTATTCACATTACTTTTATTTTCTTGTAAACGAAATCTGCATTTCACAATTCTCTTTCTACCTACCACCTCCGCTGTTGTATCGATTTCAAACTATTCATTTTCCCAGTTTCTTGGATTCTAGGGTTACATCCTCATTAAAACCTCTCCCATTGCCGATTAAACTCCTCTTCGCGCGCTGTGATTACTCTATTTATTTTTTCCTTTTTTCTTTCTCGTTTATGAAAATTAGGGCGCGAATTGGGCGATCTTGCGTAGAAATCGAATAAGCATGTTCTTCAGCGGCGATTCCTCTACTCGTAAGCGCGTTGATTTAGGTGGTCGCAGCTCGAAGGAAAGGGACAGAAAGAATCTTCTAGAACAGACTCGATTGGAGCGGAACCGGCGCCTGTGGTTGCGCCGGCAGAACTCTGCTGCACTCACGATTCAGGTTTGGTTTCTCTGCTTCTGATTGCAGTTGTTAAGTGTAGCCTCAAATGGATCTATTTTGCGAACAATTGAACTTTTAAGTTTCTTTGCTTGTTCTTCTTGCATCTGTGGTTGCATTTCAATGCCTTGACTTTGATAGTGTGAAATTATTATTGAAATGTTGTGTTAAGCTGGCTGTTGCAACTTGAATTGCTGTTTTGAAGTCTTAGGTGTATACTGTTTTGTCTTCCATTCAGTGTTCCAGAATTATGGGGTTGGTTTGGAGATGTGATAGTGCGTGTTCTGGCTCTCAGCAGCCCAGGTATATAAACATCATAACATCATAATCATTAGGAAGCAAATAAAAGTGGACTTGAGCTGTTGAGTAACCACACTAAGCTCACTGCTGATTGAATTATTATTATTGTTTTGATAAAAGAAGAAGGGTAAGGGAAGGAGATAAAATACATCAGGAGGAGGATAGGAAGTCCTCCTAAAACAAAAAAAAAAAAATTGAAAGAAAAAGGCAAGCTAAAATGGCTAAAAATGTATCTAAGTACAATTCCACGAAAAGATGCCATAAGCACAATTCCATTCCATAATATATGTAATGGGAATGGGAATAAACTACAATTTAGACAATCTTCTTTGTTAGAGTTATCAGTCAAAAGCATATTTTTTATTGTGTCTTAATTAATTTAGTAATTCGTTATAAATTAATTACATACCAATTTGTTATTAAAAATTATGTATATAATTTTATGTCATTTTTTAATTTATTTAATAAATTATATATATTAATTTTAATATAAATTTAATAATTAAAAATTAAGTAATAATCAATATAGTTAGTAAATAAAGTCACTTTTTTGCTCTACATTAAAATAGAATATGAGCATTCCTTTTTTCATTTATACCAAACATTAATGTTCTCTTTCTTCGTTAAGTGAGTAGAAGTGTAAACAACTAAAATGTCAAATAGTTTAATTTGTTTTTATTAAGTAGCCACCGGGTACATTTGATTGATGAAATGCACTTAGAATACTTCTCATTTGGAATGATGGTGTTGGATCCGGAAACTAGATGCTCTAGTGGAAGTCAAATATTTTGTGCAGTTAGCAGTGCATTATGTATCCTAACTAATGTTGTATGTCATAGTAGAGGCCTTTCAACTAGTTCTCTCTATATTAGATGCTTGGGGCATGAGGAAAGCATAATTCACTCGAGGAGTGTGCCAATGCTAAGAAAGTTTGAATGACAACAACAGCAATAAAGTCATACCACTAGGTGAGATTGGCTACATGGATCATACCATTTGGCTTGGTTAAAAATCAAAGCTTACCATGAGATTTCTCTTGACGACTTCCTCCAATGTCCTTCTTGATCCCTCTCTCCTCCTTTTCACATGACTAAAAACCATGCAATCTACTTTTCTCATTGGTGCTTCTTGTGGCCTTCTTTGTACGTGTCAAATGGCCTAAACCGATTTTCTATCATCTTTTCCTTATTCGATGCTACACCAATCTCTTCTCATACATAATCATTTCATATCTTGTCCTTTTTTGTGTGGTCACATATCCATCTTAACATTTCAATTGACCTTATGAATTGTGGTAAATGCCTGTTGAATGATGCCATGACATGCATTTTGCTGTAAGAAAAAAGAATAGTATGTGTAATCCAAGATGCATTATTTATTTTGGTCAGTGCTCCTCCTTTTTATAGTTCCATGAATTTTGTATTGTAAAATTATAAAATAACTCTTAATGTTCACATCTATGTGAAATCAACATTTCACATTTCCTAACTTTAAAGTTTAGCCACCTACATTATGGTTTGATATGAGCTATTACATGCCTATTACCTGGAAGGTACATTTATGATGAGTGGAAATCTATATTTTATGAGCATCTTGCAAATTGACTGATTCTTGCTACAGAAATGCTTCAGAGGGAGAAAAATTGTCAGAACAGAACAGTCTAAACTTCGAGAGAAATTCCTTATAATCTATGGGAAGAACTGCCAGAATTTAGACAGGTGAAATTTGATTCTTATCCCTGTATTGTTGCATAAAAGCTATTTACTTTCCTTTCACTCAGTTTCTCAAAAAATTGATGTACTTTTTAGTATGGTCTTCCCCGAACATTGCACTGTTATAACTTGAGTTAATACCATTTTCTTTGCATTCAGGAATGCTTTTGGTCCAGATTCTGATTTCCTCCGTCAGTTCCTCTATTTCTTTAATGCAGAAAATATTGATGATTTTTTAATTCTTGTGCAAATTTGCCGATTGCTTCAACAGTTTGTTCAAGAGAGTGGTAATTTTTAATCAGCATTCCTTTTGCCATGTTTTTTTGTTGTTTATTTCATAATGTACACAAGTTATTAGTTTTTTAGCAAGATTTTGCAAAGTGGAATGTTTATTTCTTTTACATTTAAGCCTTCCATCACCAAAATTTGTTATGATGTTATCTAAACAATGGAAACCAAGCTCTGTCCTACTAAGTGGAGCCAATTAAAACCGAACTGATGCCATTAGGCACTGTCAAAAACCAGTATTTCAATAATACAATTCACAATGAGGTCTCTTTTAATAGTTTCTCCAAAAAATTTCTTAGTTTATCTTTGACACCTTTTAATTGGACTATCTTTCATTTGTCCCATCATACATATCTTTTATGGATCATATATATGCAATGCAAACACCTTTTTTCTCTAGAGCAGTTCACAAGACTTGTGACTCCTGAATATATAATTCAAGGCTTTTTGAATATCAATAAAAAATGTGTATCTTTCAAAGTCGTTTTGTTTTTGTATGTTCCATCAGACCTTAGTATGTAGTGTGGCTCATAAGCTTGATCAGTCTTTTTAGTTTGTTCTATCTTGTACATTTCCTCCTTTGAAGCATAGGTATGGATGTAATTCACGTTTAAGTGTACTTGGTACCATTACACTTGGTTCATACTAGGTAAGCACTTTTTTTTCCCTTTAATTTTAAAATTGGGTAAGACACCTTAGGGACTGTTTAGTTTGAGAAAATGTTTTTTTTTATTTTTTGTTTTCATTTTGGTTCCTATTTTCAGAAATTTATATGGGAAAAAGTGAAAATAGATAACAAGAAAAAGTTGTTTTAATTGTTTTCTATACAAACTTTTGAAAACAGGAAATGAAGTGAAAACAGAATGAAAACAAAAAATGTTTTCTAAACCAGTTAGCCCCCTTATTGTTTTAGGCTATTAATCTTGGTAAGACTCCTGTACGGCTTGCCCAAAATTTTCTCAGAAATGAAGTGTTTCAATGTTTCAATGATGTGCCCAAAATTCTCAATACCACTTTGTGACAGCAGCCATTGAGCAATACTTTGTTTTTCCAGTCTCCGATTTTGATGTTGTGACAACACCCTATCTGTACCCTACAATAACAAGCCTTTTCTCACTAGGTGGGTGGGCTACATGGATCAAATGATGCCACAGTGTTCTTTTGTGAATCATGTCCATAGACAAAGATCCTTAATGATTTTACTTATAATTTTCTTTTGATCTCCTTCTACCAGCAATAGGGATATCTTCTATCTAATGTACTCTTCTAATTAGGGCAACAAACATTATCATCTCAGCTGCATTAAGTTTATTCTCTTGTTGATTTTTCACTGCCTAACACTTAGTTCCATACAACATTTCAAGTCTTGTAACTATGCGATAAAATTTTCCCTTAAATTTGAGTGACACCTTTTTGCCATAGATAACAGTTGTGGCACTCCTCCATTTAGTCCACCTTGCTTGAATTTATGATTTTAATTCCCCTCTAATTCTTCGTTGTTTTGTATAATGGGACTAAAGATATTTAAACCATGTGACTTGTGGTAAGGTATGGTTTCTAACTAGGATTGATGTGCCTTATGCTAATCTTACATTCCATATACTTCATCTTACTATTTAAACAAAAGACACGTGCTTTCAAAGCTTGTCTCCTATCTAACTTGCCATTTGTTTCCTCTCTTGACTCTCTAACTAGGACTATATCATATGCATAAAGCATGCATCATGGCACTGACTCTTGGATATGCTCTATAATCACATCATATATTAATAGAAATTCTGGTGATCTCACCATGTTTTCTCACACTAGTGTAACCCCCTCATATATATCCTTATTGCTCAAATATAACACAATGTACATTCTTTTCTTATTTAGGGCCTTCCATATCTCTATTAGTATCGTTTCTCACATCTTTTTCAAATCAATGAAGATTATATGAAAGTCTATTTGTTTTTCAATGGTTGTAGCAAGTATATTACTTCCACGGTCAACATAAAACCAAATTGATTTTTAGTAATGTGAGTCTCTTGTCTTGATCTCTGCTATATTACCCTCTCTTACAGCTTCATAATTGTTAGAACACACTTAATAGACAACTTCTAGTGATGCCTTTGTTGCTGGAATGTTGGACTCAAAAGAACTTCTGGTCTGTTTGCTTATAAGGCATCCTTCACATAACTCCTTTGGTGACTTTATAGTGGGCAAACCATGGATCATCCCTTTCTTTTTCAGTAGACTCAGGCTCCTGAAATTTAGATGCCCAAATCTTAGATGCTAAAGCCAATTTTGATCTTTTACAATAGCTGCAAGATAATGACTTTCACCAATTTAAATTTCAATTTTAAATATTTTGTTCTTTGATAATAGAGCCTTCAAAATCAATTTTCTCTTGCTGTCATACACTTTCTTCATATTATGCTCCGTATTCATGACATGTCCTTTCTCCAATAGTTGGCCAAGGCCTAACAGATTGGTCTTCATTTGTGGCATATAAAGAACATCTGTTATGAATGACTGCTGCCCATCTCTTCTATGAATCAGAACTTTGCCCATTTCTTCAGTTGTAACAGTGTTATTATCAGCAAACTTCATCATTCTTTTAACTTTTTCATCAAGATTTACAAACCAATCTCATTCATATGGTTTGAACACCCAATGTCCAAATACCAAAAATCATATTTAGTACAATCTAATGTTGTCACCATGAGAAGAACATGATTTGAATCAGAATCATCCTTGTGCCATTTGAGCTCATCCTCCTTTTGTTTTCCTTTATTGCTTAGCACTCATCTGCAAAGTGACCTCATTTTTTACATGCATAGTACTGTATATTCCTTTTATCAAATTTCCTTTGTCCTCCTCTGTTTTGATCACCTCCCTTTTTACTGAATTTTCCATGACCTCCATTCTTGTAGTTATTACCACAAGAATTCTGATTTGAGACCTTTGAGCCTTCACTAGAATCTTTCAATTTGTCCTTCCATTTTCCCTTCTTGTTTTTGCTGCCCCCATTTTTCCGAAAGGCTTGTGCCTGCAAAGCTTGAGCAACAACTCTCATACTGATTCTCTAAAGAAGCCTTTGTTCATGAGCTTCAAGGGAATTCTGCAGCTCCTCCACCCGCATCCATTGAAGATCCTTTGATTCCTTAATTGCCACCACAACGAGGTCAAATTGGGGGGTCAAAGTTCTCAAAATCTTGTCCACTATTTGCTGATCCAATAACTTTATATTTCAAGCCTTCATTGAGTTGACTAACATCTGAATTTTGGTGAAGTAATTCTCAATTGATTCTTGATCATTCATGAATAGCAACTCATATTGTGTATGAAGGGATCGAAGCTTCACTTTCTTGATTTTATCAACACCTCCATATGACTTGTTCAAAATATCTCAGGTCTTCTTAGCTTAATTAGCTGAAGCTATCTTCTCAAAATTAGCAGAATCCACACATTAGTGGATCAAGAAGAGAACTTTGCAATCTTTCTTCTTGGACTCCCTGTAAATTGCCCTCTATACCACTGTAGCACCAACCTCCACTTCTTGAATGTCATTCTTTACAATTTCCAACACTTGGAAGCCAAAGATGACACTCATTTTGATACACCATCGCTCAAAGTTCTTGCCATCAAGAATTGGCATGTTGGCAGGAAAAGTTCTATTAGAACCAACCATGATTTGCCTTTTGAATTTTCAGATTTTCCAATAGGTCTACAATTGAAAAAAAAAATCTCTAATACCACTTGTTAGAACACACTTAAAACAGGAAGAAAAAAGGGATAAGAACAAGATGAGTAATATGGATATTGCATTAGCAAAATTTTATTTTCTCACCACTACTTATCACATATTCACAAGTAGTTAGCTAACAACCTATTAACTATCTAACTACAAAACATATAACTACTATCTCCACAAGTAGTTATTTAACAACCAACTAACTAACTCCACAAGTAGTTATCTAACAAACCACTAACTAACTAAATTATTTACAACAATATATGGTCATGTCATGAGTTTTAATCCCCCTTTTGAATTTTGTATATCTTTTGTTCTTGTAAATAGGGATTAAGGTGCACCTACACTAGTTTAGAGTTTACTTAGGCTTCATAATCTCGTTAAACAATTTGGTGAGCCAACTAATCCCATTCTTTTGTGGACCCATATATATAATCTTTATACCCCGTACCTGTATCTGTACTGGTACCAGTATTGCACCCATATTTGTGTGCAATGCAGCTTTCCTTTCCTTTGTTCACTTTACTTTTTCTTAGACCTTACTATCTAATTGTTCAACTTAGCCAGCTATATTACATCCTTAAGCAATAAACAATTTCAAACTTTAGATGTATGATCCGTCCAACTGCTTATTTTTTTTTGGTATTTTCTTGACCTCAAATGTAATTTTGATCATTCTTCTATCTTCCAGTTAAAAAACCTTTTTTTTTTTCCATTGCATGCCCCCTTAAATAGATAGGTTATAAAAGTAACTCCTTTATCTTTCCTTGATATCTTGCTTAGTTAGACTTTTTCCATCTTCATTTTTAATACATTCACATGATTAAAATCTATTGCCTTTCTCTCCCTTACACTTTTGTATATATATCTTCCCCCATTTTTGGTGAGTAAGATTGTTGTAATCCCACAAACTCTCTTTTTCCTGGCTAACTGATCCTGTGGTATCTTTCTCTGGTACTTGATTATTTCCCCATTTTTTTGAGCACTTTTACAAAGGTGCAGTGTTTTAAATCATTTACCAAGGAGTTCTTCGTTTCTCTCTTATTGAATTCTGTTATCATAGAAGGGACAAAACGGGTGATAATGGAATTGGAATCCTCCCACATGCTACATTTATTATTAGTTATACAAGATTAAGAATATTATTAGTACCAGGTACTGTACTTTCCTTCTTGAAAGCACTTGCATATAAGATTTTAAATATTGTCAAAATGACTTTTGCTAAAGATGTTGAAGGATGTATTTATTTATGTATTTTTTTCCCATACTTCTCCTTTTCCTAAAGTCTGGTTTTATATGAAAATGTGTGTTTATTTGAGACAAAGTAATGAGGAGGATACAATTGACAACTTAGCCCTGGTTTTTTGTTTGCTGTTTTGTTTGTTCCTGCATGTCTTTAGTAAGCCTTACCATGATTCATGATTGTTTGATTAGGTATCTACACATAGAGATCCAAATATGTAATTCTTTTGCTGTGTGCTACTGATGTTAATATATTTGAATCTGTGGTTCTTGTTAGAAGAGGAAAAGCAGTTTGAAACTTTGTAGTATCTGCCTGCTTCCTTGCTGTTTCTGCAAAGTTTTACTGTTGTGAATGGAACTTAATGTGTATGATTAAAATATATGCAACAGGGGATGTCGTGAGACTTTTTGCTGGCATGGATTACTCATCCACGTGTGCTTTGGTGAACTACCGAGTGAAGCAATTTGTATATACTTGTATTCGTGCTGTACATCAGAATAGGTTGGTTTCATTTGTTTTAAGTTCATAATTTTTTTGGGACTTTGGCTTTTCTAAATTCTCTTGCTGGTTGCTACTTTTCTCTTTATTTATTGTTTTGTGTTGGATACTGAGTTGCATGTTACTGTTAAATAATACTATCTTTGGTCCTATGTATAAGAAACTTTTTCCTAAATATAAGAAACATAGATCCATTAATAACTCATTTTCTTTTATACCCTTAATTTACTGTCAAGTCTATTAATGAGACATTACTCATTTCCGATGAAAGTGGATGCATTCATTGGTCTATTAATAATACAAGTCACACCTATTGGTTGAAAAAGTTAGTTATTGAATTATGAGTAATGTCATTAAATATAACCAACACATAAATAATTTAATTTTATGGGTATTTCTGGAATAAAATTAAAATTTATAACATTATTAATTAAAATTAATTAATTTAACTACTTTTATTGATTTTGATGAATTATGTATTTTTCTTATATATAGGACTGGAGGTAGTACCACTTTCGTTTCTTTAATTAAAAAAAAAAACTGATTCATTAACACTAATAAAAATAGTTAAGTTAGTTAATTTTAATTAATAATATCATAAATTTAAATTTTATTTCAAAAATACTCATAGAATTACATGATTTAAGTGGTGGTTGTATTTAACGATATTCCTCATAATTTAAGGAATTTTTTTCCGCCAATGAGTGTAGCTTATATTGTTAATAGACCAATGAATACATCCATTTGTATAGGGAATAAGTCGGTGTCTCATTGATATACTTTACAATAAATGAAGGCTGTGTTTGGTAGGGAGGATGGAAATAGAGTGGAGAGAAATAAAAAAGAGAGAAATAGGTAAGAAATAGAGTGAAATTTAGGTTCTTTGGTAAGAAAGAAATAGTTGTGAAGTTGTTTTGGTTTGGATGGAGAGAAGAGACATTAAATGTTAAATAAAAATAGGAGAGAAGTTGAAAAGAAATAATATTAAAATAAAAATATTTTTTTATTAAATTTTAGTTATATTTTTATATAAGTTTGTTAAAATATGAAACAAAATAATATTTTTATAGATAATTTTTAAACTGATTATATCTGTGACAATTAATATGTTGTGCTGTATTCCTGCAACATGAAACTGAAATGTTAGTATTTTGTCTATTATAAGTGTCATATAACCGATTAACTGTGCCAATAAATCGATTATAAGGGAATATAATTGATTAAAAGCATATGTTGTCTTTATTTCGTTGGTATTTCTTCGATGTTCAGAGATGAAATTTTTAAACATGAGATCCACTCACTTTTTCTTTCTTTCCTGATTATTTCATTTCAACCAAACAACTTCACTTTTTAATTTCCATTCTCTCTTATCAATTTCTCACCTATTTCTATCTTACCAAACTCAATGCAAGAGTATAAAATTAATAAATCTAAAAATGGGTGTATGTTTTTAATAATTATGACAAAAAAAATGCACCCATTTGTTTTTCATATAAAATTTGTATGAAGTTTTAACTAAATGCTTCAGAGTCATTAAAATCATGTTGAACTGCTTCTGATTATTATTTGTTCTATGTCATTTATAATATACTAAATACAAGGTCAACACCTTTAGCCATGGCTTATTCATTTAATCAAGAAACTCACATAGTCAACACCTTTTTGCATCAAGTCTCAGTTAAGCTCGATTCTAAGAATTTGCTGTCGTGGAAACAACAAGTAAAAGGCATTATTCGAAGTCAGAATGTTCATCGTTTTTTGGTCAATTCTACCATACCTTCACGGTATCTCACTGAGCAAGATCATGAGTCTGTTGTTAACCCAGAATATTCTAATTGGGAACAACTATTGTTCATTTGGCTTTTATCGACCCTATCAGAGACATTGTGTGATGTCTTCATTCTTGGCAGGTTTGGGAAGAAATTCACAAATATTTTCACTCTCAGGTAAATGTGCGATCTTGTCAACATAGATCAGAGTTGAAATCTATTGTAAAGGGTGATCTCATGGTTGAAGAGTATCTAGCCAGAATTCAGGCTATTGTCGACTTTATTTTTTCTATATCATCGTGATCATATTGACTTCATTCTTGATGGTCTTTCTGAGGAAAACATCTGTCTTTCTGTGATTATTCAATATTGCACATAACCATGTAATATTCTTGAGGTTGAAGTGATGCTTCTCAGTCATGAAGCAAAAATTGAAAAGAGCAAGAAAGCTGTTCTTGCTGAACTAGTCTCGATAAACGTTGCTCAAGCTACACCATCACAAGAACCGCCTGTTTATGAATCTTATGACTATAACTAATCATGTGGTGGTTCGCCTGGTGGATGTGGAGGTCACTTTGGGCGCTCTAGGGGCAGATGTGGCAGGTTTACAAATGACTCTGATGTTCAATGCCAGATTTGCTAGAAGTACGGGCATGACACAAGTATCTGCTACTAGTGTCATTGTAACTTTGGATCAAACCCACCCTGGTCTTGGCCCACTCACTAGTCCATTGCACCTTCCTCTACTCCTTGGGCCAGACAAGCACTTGGTCTCAATCTGGTTGGATTAGGCCTTTGTTGTGGCCCAACAATTCAGAGTTTTCCTCTGCTCCAGCACTTTATCAAGCTCTTTCGCATCAACCTTCAAATAGTCTAACTCAAGCCTTTGTAGCACATGCAATCAAAACAATTCTGTTTGGTATCCTGACTTTGGTGCGACACACCATGTGACGAATAATCCTGCCAAACAACACTCCTCTTTCTGGTTTAGATCTAGTTGTCCTTGGAAATGGCCAAGATTTATCCATCTCTTCCACTGGATCTAGTAGTGAGTTAGTTTGCAAGGGATAATTCGGTCTACTTTGAATTCCATCCAACTCTGAGGTTCTGTTCCACTTATGGGCTGTACACCTTTATTCTCTCCATTCCACCAATGGCTGCAACATCACGTCTTACTCCTTGTGTAAACTCTATTGGCTGTAAATCAAGCATTAATTCCTCCTTAGGCAATACTGGATAATACTATGTGGCTTATAGACTTGGGCACCTTTATCACGAGGCACTAAAAGTTGCTTTCATTGTGTAATATTGTTGTTCCTAATAAAACAATAGTTGATTTTTGCTCTGCTTGCTGCCTTGGTAAAGTTCATAGACTACTTTCTTATACTTATACTACAATTTATACTTTGGCTTTTCAGCTTCTTTATTGTGATTTATGGGGTCCAAGCCCTGTTACATTCTCATGTGATTACCATTACATACTTGTGTTGATGCGTTTACCAAGTACACTTGGATCTTTCCTCTCAAACTTAAATAAGATAGGTACACTATTTTTACTCATTTTAAGGAGCTCGTTGAAGTACAATTTGGTACTAAACTACAAGGAGTTCAAACCGATGATGGTGGAGAATTTCAAACCCTCACCCCTTATTTTGCGAAATATGGAATAGTTCATCGTTTTCCCTGCCCATATACCCATTACCATAATGACTCAATCGAACTTAAACATCGTTATATGGTGGAAATAGGTCTCACTCTCCTTGCCCAAGCTGACCTTTTGCTTACCTTTTGGAATCATGCTTTTCTCACAACCACTCAATAGAATGCCTACTACATTTCTTGATATGAAGTCACCATATTTTTGTCTGTTCAATGACGTACCAAACTACAAATTTCTCAAGGTGTTTGGGTGTGCTTGCTACCTTTACCTTCGACCCTACAATATTCACAAACTCTCATTTCACTCCACAAAATGCACCTTTGTGGGATACTCCAGCAATCAAAAAGGTTACAAGTGTCTAGCTCCAGATGATTGAATCTTCGTCTTTAAGGACGTCCTTTTTAATGAGCACAAGTTCCCTTACTCCTCTCCATCTTCCAAATTGTCAATGCAACCTACTTTAGTGCCCCCTCAGTCTACTTCACTTCCTCTATTTCTATTGACTCAATCACCTACTGCAATTGCAGCCTCCACTATTGCAAGTCCTGTCATCAACTCAAGTCCAGCACCCACATCACTTTCTCATTCAGTTCAACATATTGTTGAATCTTCTCCTACATCACAATCTACTGTTGTAGATTGTCTAAAACAGAGCAAGCTTTGATTCATCTTTCTCTCCTTTTATTCCTTCTGTGAATCCTGACAATATTCACCTCATGCAAACTAAGAGCAAGTTTGGAATTGTGAGATGTGCCTGCACCCTACTCTTCTTACGAAGGTTGAACCCTCTCATTATAAGACTTGGTTGATCCTACATGAATGGCAGCATGACAGATGAATATCAAGCCTTACTCAAAAATAATACTTGGTCCCTTGTCTCGTGTCCTTTTCATAGACAAGCTGTTGGTTGCAAGTGGGTCTTTCGTATCAATCAAAATCTTGATGGGTCTATTTAGAAGTACAAGGCTAGGTTAGTGGCAAAGGGCTTTCGTCAACAACCCAGGTTTGATTTTTTGGAAATTTTCTCTTCTGTGGTTAAACATGTTACTATTAGATCTGTCCTTTCTATTGCTATAAGTAGGCACTGTCACATTAAACAAATCGATGACAAAAATGCTTTTCTAAACGGAATTTTAGTAGAGGAGGTTCATGTAGCAACCTCCAGGCTTTGAAGCTATTGACAAATCTCTAGTTAGCGAACTACATATGGCCATTTATGGTTTTAAATAGGCCCTTAGACCTGGTTTGAAAGACTCACAGCAACACTTTTTGCCTTAGGATTCAAAAATAGTAAATGCGATCCACCTCTCTTTACCTTCTCTTTGGCCCTCATCAAGTCATCATGCTAGTGTACGTTGATGATGTAATAGTAACCAGTGATCATCTACCTCTCATTCAACTATTTTTCACCTTAATGATCAATTTTCTCTGGAACAGCTTGGGAATCTTGAATACTTTCTAGCGATTGAAGTTCAAAGGTTGACCAATGGTTTTCTATCTCACTTATTCGTGACTTGTTGTCTAAAGCTAAAAGACTGATGCAAAAAGACAATTTACTCCGTAGCAAATATCAAACTTAGTAAACATGGTGTAGATTACTACTCCAATCCGTCCTTTTATCGTTTAGTGGTGGATGCATTGCAATATACGACTATTACTCATCCTGAAATTAGTTATGCAGTGCATAAGGCATGTCAATTTCTCTATCAGCCCCTTGACTCTCATTGGACACCATTGAAGAAGATTCAAAGGTACCTTAATGGGCTTCTACTCAGTCATGCTTCGCCAACTCAGGCCTTTTCTTTCACAACCTTTTCAGATGCTGATTGGGGTTTAGACCGTGATGATAGAAAGTCTACTTCTAATTTATGCATTTACCTTGGTCCAAATGTTATTTCCTGGTGGTCAAAGAAAAACTCTTGTTGCTAGATCAAGCACCGAAGCAGAATATAGGAGTCTCACTAATACAGCTGCTGAAGTTCTTTGGATTCAGTCCCTCCTTGTTGAATCACATGTTCTTTTTACTACACCAGTTCTCCTCTATGACAACCTCAGTACTGTCTTTTTGTCTCACAACCCTGTTCTACATGCAAAAACTAAACACATGGAACTAGATATTTTCTTTCTCAGGAGAAAGTCTTAAATAAAAATCTATTGGTTTAACACATTCCAGCTCTTGATCAAAATGCTGACATTCTGACCAAACCATTGCCCTCTCTCAGATTCTTGGCTTTATGCGACAAGCTAAAGAGTTGTTGACAAGTTCTCCATCACTCAACCACCATGAATTTGAAGGGGGACTATTAGAGATAGTTATTTTATATTGCATTATATTCTGTTACAGAATTAGTCTGTATTCTATTTGTTAGTTTTAATAGTTAGTTGACTTAGCAACACGTCGTGCAGTTTTGCTATAAATAATTGCCTCCTTGTATATTCTACTCAATGAAAGATTTACAGTTTCGTTTGTCTTGTTCAAGATCTTTCTCTCTTTTATCTTTCTCTGTTTTTCTATAATATGCCACCCCTCTGTTCATAATTAAGTTGATTTAAAGAACAAATGACAAATGCATAAAATTGAGTGGGCTTGTGCATTGTCCATGCTTGAGGGGGAAACCTATTTTTCACCCAACAACCTCAGCTTTTAGGAGAGCTGAGGTTTGCTTAATGAGAAAATGGAGGGTGTTTGATGGGTAGGAGTGTTTTCTGGGTGAGTTTAAAATGTAAATGGCTACTATTGTTTTTCAGTTGATTCTCAGATTCTCTATCTTATTTTTATTTTTATTTTTTTTTGAGAGGAAAAAAAAAACGGGTAGGGGGAGGATAAAAATCTCCAAAAGAGTAAAAAAAAAAAACAAACTAAAGGACAACTGACAGTTAAAAAGGTAAAAATATGCACCAAGTCTGCTCAGAGACTATATCTGAGATTAGAATTTCCTTGAAGAAATCATAGGCAGATCACCATAGGGAATGTGTAAACACCATCCTACTCAATTTTGTATATAAGGGCATTGATACTCCCCCTGGATGTAGCAGGCAGTGCATAATGCTATTAGATTTTGGTTGCTTTTTTATTTTTTTAAATAGAACAATTAAGTATTTCAAGAACCAACTCCTCTAAAAGCTTAAGCTGTTGGGCAAAATCTCTTGGAAGTGTTTTATATCTAACATGCCTCTCATGCAGGAGCCTTTGTCTTAAAGCATGGACAATGCATAGAACCATAGACCCTCCTAACATTGTGTTGTAATTTAACTATATGGGAACAACGAAGAATTGAACTCTAGATCATATGATCATAGAAGCTCTAATATCATATGACAATCCAATATCCTAAAAGCTTAAACTGTTAGTTGAAAGCATACAAATGGTTTTATATCTTACATAGAAGAAAGAGTAAAAAATTACATTCTGGGAGAGAATAAAATTCTCTTAAAAGGAAAACAAAATTTTAAAAGCAGCCAAAAAACTGCAGCAAGACTTTCAGTAGAGTAGAAATTCTCTTTAACCATCCTTGATTAGACCCATTAGAGCACTAAAGAGAAGTCATAAACACAATACTAAACTGTAACAGAAGTTGGCAAAGGGAGGGGCTTTCTCTCCTATTAGATGCATCAGGCACCATAAAATTGCAAAATAGCACATCGTCATTAAATAATAGCCTGCTTATTCTTGCCAAAATCTTGAAAATGATCCTTGATGATAGCTCACAGCTAGTGTTCAGTAGATCTGTGCATAACACCAATATAAGGAGAAAGAGTTGCTGTTAAGCCTATGAGTTTGTAACATGTCATCTGTATTGATCCTATTCACTTTCTCTTCAAATGAAAGACTTTTAACTTGGAAATGGGTCTGTCAAAGTGTCCAAAGAGGACCCGGATCCTCTCCAATCAAAAGCAATTGGAGAGTGTCCAGTTTTCCAATCAAGCCATTCATTTTTCTTTAATTTTTATAGTAAATATTAGTTAATCTATGGTGCGGATCTCATCCAGTTATATTAAAACTGGAGAGGATCTGCTTCCATCCAAAGATTAGGTGATTGAGTTGGAAACTTTTGAAAGGACTTAGTTCATTGGTTCCTCTTAAGTTTCTAGTCAAATGAAAGTTCCAAGAATTTTAACTTTATAAGGACCCTGAATATATTAACTTTTTGTTTTTACGAATTCCTTACAACACACTACTTCTCAATGACTAAAACTCTTCATATAACAGTCTATTTCTTGCTGTAACAATCTCTAATACCTGTTTTCTTGATGCTTCTGTTTTGTATGTTTTATTTGTAAATTTTAAATAAACATGAACAAGTGCTGTTTGGTAAAGCTTAATTTTTAAGGAAAATTTTCTTTCTTTTTCCAAAAGCTATCTCAACAAGATTTTGATTTTTATATATTTTGAACACAAAAACTATGGTGGATGTTTAATTAGACTGGGGCTCTGGTTTGGGTTTGGCTTGTTCCACTTCTACTTCTGTAATAACGGATATATGGAGTCACCAAAAATGACCTGTATATGTGGTTGAATGTTCGGTGATTTGTTTGTATTTCATGACATAACCTGGAAGTTTGTGTTGTCATTGGCCTTTTTAAAGGAAGACATGTCTTGCCATGGGTTTTGGTGTTGCTGTATTATTTATTTTGAAGAATACATTAAAACCGTAGGTTCTTTTTTTGAATACATAAAATCTTTGTATTTCTACTAGTTCTTTTCCTTTTCTTGGGTACATACAAATGTAGGTAGGAGTAATTGGGTTTTGTGTTATCTTGCTTATATAGTATTTTACTGGACAGAAATCAGTTGAAGGATCAGTTTTTACTGACTCCGAAGGAATCTAATGCATCAGCTATTCCTTTATTGGAAGTCTTAGTATTGTTGATAGATCCCAAACTGCCGTGGAGCTGTAAGATAGTAGGATCTCTGTCTCAAAACAATGCATTTGGCCTACTAAGAGAGATTATTCTTACAGGAAAGGTAACAGTGCAATTTTTTTTTTCTATTATTATTTCTTGGCACCCTACAAAATTAATACCTATCTAATGCATATTTAAGGGCAAAGTACAAGTTAGGACATCTTGGTTAACGTATGTATATTTTAGGTAGGATAAATTAACTACTGGAATGGTTAATGAAGTAAAATATTAACTATCTTTCTATATCATTTTTAATTTTTTTAATCAATAATTATCCTAAAATGTAAATATGTTCACCAGATAGTGTATCATGCTTCCTATACTTATTGTATTTGGGAGCATTTGTTCTTCTGGATACTAATCTCATTTGTTGTTTTCTTGATGACAAAAGAAGGACCCTTTTTTTAATAAACAACTAATGTCACAAGATTGAATTTGAAAATGTGTTCCTTCAATTATAAATGTTATAATGTGGTATTTATTTTGGGCTTGGCCTGACGTGATGTGAATTGGCTCAAAAGGCCCACAGTTTTATAAAAAATGATGTTTCTAGGATTTCTGGAGAAACAGAGGGTTTGAGGGTATAAAATCTTAAGAATCAGGATTTGGGTTTATTGAGATGAGGGTTTGAGTCTTGAGTAGCCACTCATTGTAATCTTTGTTGGTCATGGTGAATATTCCGTGTTTTGCCCATGGACATAGGCCCATAGTCTGTTGTTGATCAAAATTGGATCTGTTTTTCTTCTTCCAATTTTATTTTTAAATTGGTTACAACATTCAAGTACATTTGTAACTCCAATGATGATTATACTGATGATATTTAATTGTTTTATGTATTTTGGTCTGGGACCCTCAATATCTGCAAGCTTCATTGGACCTTGACTAATTCATGTCTAGTCTAGTGGATCCTTATAAGGGGGCAAAGTTCTTTCAATGCCTATTTTTTTCATTCACGTGACTCAAACCTAAAACCATGCATAAGGTAACCAAGCTCCTTGCCACTTGCACCAACAAGCATTGGTGAAATTTAATGTATTATTTAGGGGTGTAAGTGGGCATGGGTTGAATGGATTGCATTTCTCTGATTTTGATTGGATCATTGGTTCGGTTTGGTTTCAATTTGTCCAACCTAATTATGGTCAGTTCGGGTTTTGGGTTGATGATTTTTCGAACTGATGAAAACCTGAACTGAAATACATATCACTGATTTTCAAAACTGATTCTATGCAAATGTTTGAATTTAATGGTATATCTTTTAATTTGTAAACAAATTTCAGAAATCAGTTATTTTCTTTTTTAACAATTTCTTAGATCATCACATTTTTGAGAAATATGAGAATGAGCAAGGGCAATAATAATGTAGTTTATTTTTGGTTTTATTTCTTTTTTGTTGTTATAAAAAACTTCCTTGTGTTATAGAGGCCTTGCTAGACAGTCATATTTTCCCTCAGCCATTCCTCTTACAGGGCCACAAGCATGGGAGTACATGTCCTTCACAGGACCCTGAAACTCATGATGTGCTTGTATTTAAATCAGTTTTATATTGATTGCTAAAAGCGTTAATGTGTTTGAAGAAACTTTCATTCATTGTATTGTATATACATTTATGTTATCCTTCTGTGTGTAATAATTAATTTAATTGAGGAATTCTGAGCCAGTGGATCAAATAAATCTTATATTCTATCCATGTCTTAATGCTAATCAGCCTGCTTCTAGTTTTGTTATTTCATATGATATTTTCGTGTTATCTATTATACCATGCTTCACTTGAACACATAAACTACCTAAATGATCTACTGCAGGATAATGCTGAAAATTGTATTTACAGTGAAAAGGGATCATCATTGGAGCGTGTGCTTACTGTTGTCATATGTCACATTGGTCAGAAGCCATGTATCTGTTCACATACTGATCCAGTATATAGCTTCTCATCACAGATCCTTACAATTCCTTTCTTATGGCATGCTTTTCCAAACTTAAAACAGGTATATATTGTGCTAATCCTATTTGATGGATATTCTTTTCTTTGTGTGATAGAGGTTAAAGTGAGGTATTAATCATCAAAGATGTGTATCTGTTTTGTAAATATTAAGGGGGAACTAAAATAGGAAAGATGGCATACATAACTCATCAGCAATTTTACCTATATTCCTTCTATTTCTCCCTGTTAAAATACAGAAAATTAAATAATTTAGTGCATACGACCAGACATTATAAACTTTCTTTGCACTGATGGATAGCACTTCAATGTGAAATCTACTGATATAGAATATAACCCAGTAAACCTCAGCTGAAGGAAAAGGTCAATATGCCATTCATAACTCAAGCAGCTGGACAAAATGAAAAAAAAAAAAAATCTTTATTATGTGCTTAAGGACCTCTGCATGTTAAATAGAATCTAGGGGATTGGGGGATAACTCGAGCTGATTAAAAATGAAATTACCTTTGTCTTTTTTATTGCTTATGTTATGTCCCCAATATTTTTTCTCTTTTCATATCTCGTCTCCAGCTTTAATACTGGATTTTTGTTTGTGTGCTTCTTAATGTGTTCTAGAACTATTTCTTTTCTACTTGCTTTCAACCTTGACAAGTCTTGTGAAAAGTTGGATTACTTTTTGGTACTCAGGCATTTGCAAAACAGGGTCTGAGCCAACATTACATTCATCAAATGGCGACATGTGTGCCAAATCTGATTGATTCTCTACCTAAGGATATATCAGATGAATTTCCTACCTATGCCTGTCTGCTTGGAAATATATTAGAAACTGTTGGAATTGCTTTGTCTCGACCTGACTGTTCTTTTGATATGGTAAGGAGATTATTCACTACAATATGCCATTTGTTATTGTTATTTTTAGTTTAACTTGCTTCATTTATTTCACTTCATGACTTATCTTGGACTTTGTCAAAGATTGGTGTCCCAATGGATACATGTTTTTCCTCTTCCATAAAAGAAGAAATACATGAATGTAAAAATAAGATTACAGAGAGATTGGAGAATGAAAAATCCTCGTAAACATGCCTGGAAATCCCTCTAAAATGATTGTGAGCTTCACACCAAGTTGAAGCCAAATGCCTTATCTTATAAAAACGGAGCTAGTCAAGCTACTTAGGTTTTTGGTATTTAATTATTGATGACCTCCACTTGAATTTACTTATTGTTTTTAAATAATGTGGTTTTGGGAGAGAAGAGAGTTTCAGAGGAGAGGATGATATTCTTCTATAAAACAGGATTTGATTTAGACTTGAATTTCTTTTAAACCATGTCACGCATTAATGTTGGGCCTTTCACCTGCAGCACAAAGCTTGGTTGTGTGGGAAAATTAATGCTTCAGGATACTTTGCTATCGAGGCTTGATATCAATGCTTTTATCTTTTGCTGTCAAATTGAATTGAGCACTAGTATTAAAAGTTGATTAAATTAAATTTCTTACAGGTGGTACTAGAATTTAGTTTGTGTATTCTACCATATGAACTTTGATTTGATTGGCTATATCAGATATGGTCTATTTTTCCCTTTAACATTTATTGAGGTTTTGATTCGTTTTTTTGCTTAAACACTACCTGTTTTGGGCCTTGGACATTTTTATTCCATTTAAATGAGATATGGGGACTTTAAGTAAATGATAAAAACATAGAAAAGTTGAATAAGCTTAATGCATTACAAGCAATCTCTGTGGTTGAATATAATTGAGTGAACCTAAAGCTATCTGCTTTAAAGCACCAGAAAGCAACCTCTGATTGGTTACATGTGCTTAATTATGTATATGCAAACCAGTAAGTATAAATTTCAGATTTTAACATGTTAAACTATGTCGTACAGAAAATATAAAGGTCATTTTTCAGTGTATGGATAAAATAACAAAATGTAAACGGGTATATGTTTTCAAGATAGATAAGTAGGATAAATAAGCCAATTTATTAAATATTTATGTACCAGTCTCTGAATTTTTGTATATTGAGCTTATTCATGAGCCTTATTTTGAAATATCATTTCATTTAAATTCGAATTGAAATTACTAGTTCAGCCGTTTACGGAAATAATTTTTTATTTGATCAATGGGGACAACAAACAAGAATGTTTTTGGAATCGGATTGAATCTGTTTTCAAAATTTTCACTGTATTATTAAATGGTGAAGCACTTATTGTTTGGAATCAGTAGGAGCTCATGTACTGCATTCACTTTTCCATGACATCTAGAAAACAATTGGAATGAACTCACAAGTATTTGTAATCATTATATTCTGAGTCTCAGTAATTTCATTCTGCCTAACTTATGCCATTTCTATACAGGAACAAGTGACCATATATATAACTGTAAAACTTCTGTGTAATACAAATTTTGGAAATTAAACAGAAAGAGAATATTTTTCTTGCTAAGCTCAGTCTCTTGTTTAGGGAAGAAGGAGGAAGTGCAAACAGATTGAAGAAGATTTACAGGCTTGGTGGATTAGGGCCCTAAGGCTATGCATATTAAACAAATTTTAGAAATTTCATCTATTATTATGTTTAATCTTTTAAACATCTTCAGATCATTCTGCATAAAGCTGTCTTTAGATATGACACTGAAAATGTATCTTTCCTTTAACGATTTTTTTTTTTTTTTTTTTTTTGGGGGGTTGTTTAGTGTTTGTGGTTTAAGTTTTTCATTCTTTGACGTGATTGAGGTTTGAAAATTATGCTTAAAACCTCTGTTTTGAAGTTGATTTGTGTTTGTTTTTTATTCAGGCCATAGACCTTGCTGGTGTTATTACATTTTTGCTGGAATCACACCCAACTCTGACAAGATCTGATGGTAGAGAGAGTTTGCTTTCTAATCACACACTCTTATTAAAGATATTCCTTTTCTTTTTAACTTCTTTGATTGAGCAACATCATCTTATTTCTTTCTATCTATCTTCTGTTTTTTGGATATAAGAAAGAAGAATGTATTGTTAGGAAGGAAGAAGGAAATTACATTTCAGGCGTCAATGGATAATCCTCAAAAAAGTGAGAAAATAAAGAGGCAATCCCAATTGTCTAAAAAAATGCAACAAATTAGTCTAATATTAGAGTTGAAAGAAAAGAAAACTGTATATTAATTGTGAATTTTGTACAATTATTAATATCTCTTTTGTAGGGGGTAAAAATTATACCTAAAAAAGAAAAGAGGGAAATAGGAAAAATAATAGTAATGGGAAACAAATAATGACTTTGATATTTATATAAAAAATATCTTCTAAAATATCTTTGATATTTAAATACTCACCCACAAGCTGGTAAATAGATATCAATCATTTCCGACTTGTCAATAAGATCTTGAAATATAGCACTAAGAAACCCCTTTGTAAAAACATCTGCCACTTGGAGCCTGTAGGTATATGTGCTGTAACAATAAGGCCGCCATCCAACTTCTCTTTGATGAAGACAAATCTCTATGTTTCTCTGTCATGTTGGATTGGGTTATGAGCAATGTTGATAGTTGAATTTTATCCCTAAAACAATTTAGGATAATTTTCATCCAGTATCCTTCAGATGTGTCATGTGCCATGGTTTGAAACTTAGCTTTTGTACTTGACTGGACAACAACAATTTGCTTCTTACTTTTTCATGTAACCAATTTCCCTCCAAGAAACTAACAATAACCTTAGATAGATCTCTTATATATGAGTGACCTTGCATAGTCAACATCAACGTATATCTCTAGGGATAGTGAACCTTCTCTACTAAATAATAGTCCTTTACCTGAGATTGTCTTCAAATAATGAAAGATCTTCTCAACTGCCTTAAAGTGTCTCTCATGAGGGTTATGCATAAATTGATTGACCACACTAACAACATAGATAATATCTGGCCTAATGTTGGATAAATATATCAGTTTTCCCATCAAACTCTGAGACTTCTTGACAGATGGACTTTCTTCACTTCGAATCTTATGGGTTTTGTTCAATGGGCAATCATGTGGTTGGCATCTCAATTTTCCTATCTTAAGCAAATCAAGTACATATTTCCTTTGGAAAATAAAGATGTCCTTTCTAGAATAGGCAACATCTATTCCAAGGAAATACCCAACTTTCCCAACTCCCTTCATCTCAAAATGTATTGCCAGATTTTTTTTCAAAGTCAATTGCTCTATCATCATCACCTGCAATGATCATATTGTCTACATTTACTAATTGTTTTATGAATAAAGTATGATCACCTTGACTTTGCTTGTATCCAGGGAGATCATGACCCAAGTGGATCTTCTAAACCACATCCAAGGAGATTGTTTAAGGTTATACAAAGCCTTAAACTTGCACACTTTATTATGTGAGATTCAAATCCTCGGAGAATCTTCATATAGACTTCGTCTTCCAGGTCTCCATGTAGGAAAGCATTTTCAACAACAAACTATTGTAGGTTGCAACCAAAGTGGGTGGCTAGGGACAAAAGGATTCTTCTTGTATTCATTTTTGCCATGAGGGGAAATGTCTCCTCATAATCAATGTCATAGGCTTATGTCTATCCCGTTGCAACTAGTCTCGCTTTATATCGACCAAGAGGACCACTAGATTTATAACAGTGTAAATTCACCTGCAACCTAAAACTCTCTTATCTTTGGGTTTACTAACAATATCCCAAGTTGAGGTCCTTTCTAATGCCTTCATTTCTTCTCTCATGGTTTGAACCCAATTGTTATCTTTTATAGCTTTTTGGATTGATTTAGATATTCTGATTGCATCAATAGTTGTAATAAAACTTTGATGCTGGAGAGAGATTGTTAGTACAAACAAATTGAGATTGGGATACATGGGATACCTGGTACATGATCCTTTGCCTTTCCTTATGGCAATAAGCATATTGTCAATCATTATCATCTTCAAGGACATTTGTTTCTAGTTTAGACGATTCAATTTGACATGGAACCAAAGTGAATTCTTCTATCGATCTTCCTTTTCTGTTTCATTGTGATCTTTTTGTTTTAATTTCTTATGATCTTCCTCTTCTGCTTCATTGTAATCTTTGTGTGTGTTTCCATGATTGGTGTTTTGGACATCCTGCAAAAACATGACCCTACGACAAACTTGGCTTCTAGAATACTCTCCTCCTTGAAGTTGAGGGCTGATAAAGAAGGATTGTGTTTCATGAAAGGTAACATCTATTGATAAAAAGAACCAACGACTCCTTTTTTATTTGGAGGGTAATCAATAAAGTTATATTTGATAGCTCTTGGGTTTAACTTACTGCAATTAGGACTATAAGAATGCACAAAGGCAACACACCCAAACACACGACATGGGAGACTCAATAGTAGGGGAGAAGAAGGAAAGAATGACAAGATGTGTTCAACTAGACCAATACCTTGTAAGACCTGAGTGAGTAGCCTGTTTATGAGGTAGGTGGTAGTTAGGACAACTTCTCCCAGTATATATATTGGAACGGACATTTGAGTGAGTAAAGCTCTGACAACCTAAAGAAGACGATTGTTTCGCTCTGCAACCCCGTTTTGTTTGAGGGGTATTGATACAAGTAAACTTATGAATTATAACTTGATATGTAACAAACTTAGAAAATGTTAAACATATTTAGTACTATTTTCTGACCTGATTCTTTTAATGGATTTGCCAAAATGATTTTTGACAACACGGAAGAAATTAACAAATATTTGATATACTTCATATTTGTGTTTCACAAGATAAGTCCATGTTAAACGAGTACAGTCATCACATGTTGCGAACCATCTATCCTCAGAAATTGATTCAGCAACAAGGAGCCATACATTAGAGTGAATAAGATAAAAAGGAACAACACTTTTACTATTACTAGGAAGAAAGGAAGCACAATGGTGTTTAGAAACTTGACAAACATCACACATAAAGGACTCAGCAAACTCTTTTGTGTACAAATGTGAGAATAAAGATTTAACTAAACCAAATGGAGGATGTCTAAGAAGCTTGTAGTGAAGCCAAATTTAGGAAGTTGTCCAAGTTTTCGAGGTTGCTTGGTGACTGGAAGATATCTCCTTTTTTTTGTTTTTGTCATCAATTGCCTTGGGTTAAAAAAGTATAACCGATCCTACTTTTTAGCAATCAAAATCATCGTTCCAGAAGCAAGGTCCTAAAAGGCACAATGAAAATGATAAAAATTTACTGCACAGTTCAAATCTTGTGCAAGTCTATGTATAGAGATAAGATTGTTAGTCAAATTAAAAACATGAAGAGCATTGTGTAAGGATAAAGAGGTGGAGTTGGATGCTGCCAAATCCAATTATAGAAACATGATTTTCATTAGCAATTGTAATGAGTTGTTTTCCAGATGCTCTTGAGTATGATGTGAAGTGTGAGGATGATGGGGTCATGTGATCGTTGCCTCAGAATCAAGGATCCAATTTTGGGAAATAAAACCAAAAATATCATTCATGGCTAAGCAGCAAGTGTCTAAAAGCTTATTAAGATCATTGGGATCCAAAGAGATGACCTTTACTTAAGCCATTAGAAAAAGCTCTAAAATTGTGTTGGAGATATCATAGATATCTTATTAGGACATCATAAATATTTCATCAATATATTATAAATATCTTATAGAATAATATAAATGTCTCATTAAGATATAAATATCTTATAAGATATTATAAGTATTTTATTACAATATCGAAAATATCACATTTTATTTTTATAGACATCTTTTATTTTTTGTTGTTGTTTATGTTGTCTTTAAACAATTCATTTAAAAAGGAGATTGAATACTTAGTTTCTTTTACTTCTAATTTAGTATCAGAGCTCCCGATCTTGGAGATCGGGAGCTCTGTTTCCGCTGTCTGTCTCATCCAGTGAATTCCTACCCTCTAGCGAGACCCATACGTCAGTATCAAACTCGTCAATATTTTCTCTACCCTTACCAACGATTTGTGACAATGGCAGAAGATAAAGTCGTTATCTTCTTCCAAATTTGGTGGGTTCCTCCCAACTTGATCAAGATTATCTACAATGAGCATAGTACTTCTCTCAAAGGACTCAAGAAGTTGGGTCATATTGAAGGAAGTGGCTCACCTAGAGCTTATCCAAAGTTTGAAGCGTGGATGATGAGGATTCTCTCATTCTGACATGGTTATGGAACTCTATGACTCTAGAAATATAAGTCAGAATAATATGTTCTATTTTCTATTCATGAGATATAAAAGAATTTCATTGAGACATATTCGATGAAAAAGGACTCTGCTGCTTGCTATGATATTGAAAGCAAGATCTTAAATTCTAGACAAGGAACCTTTTCAGTAACAAAATATATAGGACTTTGAATGAAATCGAGTTGGACTAGTACCAAGAATTAAAAATGTGCAAAGCTGGTTTTATTGCATGCACCGGGATTGTTGGAAAGGGGAGAATCTTTAAGTTCTTCCATGGCTTGAATTCTAAATACAATCTCATTCAGGTTCAGATTCTATGCAAGGAGAAGCTTCCCTAAGGTATTTTCTACTATTTGGGTTTAGATCATCTTCGAAGAAAAACCCTTCACAAAAAAGTAGTTGTAGAGAATACTACAAGGCCTAAGTCAGATGTAGGTGGATCAAATGACCTCGAATAAGGAGAATGTAGCTGAACATTCTTTTACCTTGCAACTTGACCAAGATATTCAAATTTTTGGTAAAGAAGAGATGAACTGCCTTCGAGCCCTCCTAAACTCAACAAGTAAGCCTCATAGCTCATGTGCCTTGACAATGAAGGATAAGAGTTCCTTCAAGTTCCACAAAAGCATCTAGATCCTTAACTTCAAAGACAATAGATCATATGACCTGTTTCCTTCATATTTTCATCATATTTAGTTATTTAAAAAGCAACTCATTATTGTTGCTAATGATGATTATGTTCTTATTGTTGGATTTGACAATGTTCAACTTCAATCTTCTTTATTCCTACATATTTTTTCATGTTCCAAACTAGCTAACAACCTTATCTCATTATGTTGTTCAAGACCTTACAATAGGGAGGATATTGGAATTGCTAAAGAGCAACATACAAATATAAGTATCAACACCAATAAAGAGGACTTGCCTTCTAGTCAACGAGTAACCTCAGAAACTTGGGCAGTTTCTCAAAATTGGCTTCATTATAAACGTCTTGGGCATCTACTGTTTAGTACAAAAGAGTCTGTCTAGTCTTTTCCTATGATGTTTGTTAGTTTTTAAAGCACTATCATACAACATTTTCTCTTAGTAATAATAAAAGTTTTGTTCCTTTTGACTTTATTCACTCTAATGTGTGGGAGCTAGCTAGTAACTCTATATCGAGAACTCTATATTGGAAGCTAAGTGGTTTGTATCATTTATTGATAATTGTAAGCGTGTAATATAGATATTTTTTATGAAACATAAATTTGAGGTTTATCAAATATTTGTCAATTTTTTTGCCTTGTCAAAAATCAATTTGGTAAATCTATTTAAAGACTGCGTTTAAATAATGGTATTGAACTTGTAAATCTTGAGTTTTCTAAATTTCTTAAGATAATGGTGTGGTTCTTTGATGTGTGTGAATAAACAGCAACAAAATGGGGTTGCAGATAGGGAAAATCGTCATCTCTTTGAGGTTGATATAGAGCCTCTATCTTTCAAATGTCTATTCTTAGTATCTATGGAGAGAAGCTATTCTAATTGTCACCTATCTCATCAATAGGTTACCTACTTGTATCTTAAATAGTATAAATTCAATTAAACATTCCTTTTTTCTTTCTTTTCCTCTATTTGTAAGCTTACCAAGTCATGTTTTTGGGCGTGTTGCTTTTGTCCGCACTCACAATCCATATCGTAGGAAGGATTGTTATTCAGAAAGGAAGGTACATTGTCCATGAAAATATATATAAATACAAACTATATAGAATCAATTGTAGATAGAAAGTCCACTTTGGATATTGTATGTTTGTGGGAGGAAATCTAGTAACATGAAAGAGTAAGAAGTAAAATGTGGTTTCTCGATCAAGGATAAAAGTAGAATTTCGAGCCATGACACAGGATATATACGAAAGATTGTCAATGAAGATTATTTTTCATGACCTTAGTAAAATATGAAGGATTTATAAATTTGTTTTGTGACAATAGCTTGCTATTAGGATTGCCCATAATCCAAACCAACATGATAGGATAAAGTACATAGAGATTGATAGACACTTTATTAAAGAGAAGTTGAATAGTGAATTTATAGTTACAACACATGTTCCTACGAGGCTCCAAGTGGCAGATGTTTTCACCAAATTACTCTAGATTTCAAGAACTCAATGACAAGTTGAGAATGATTAATATTCATTTACCAATTTGAGGGGAATTGTTGGAGATATCCTAATATTTTATTGATATTATAAATATTTTAAATGTCATATTAGAATATCATAGTTATTTTATTAAAATATTATGAATGTCATTAGGATATCATAAATATCTTATTAAGATATTATAAATATCTTTAGAATACCGTAGATATTATATTTTATCCTGATTGCTATCTTTTATCTTTTTTTTTATTATCTAAGCAGTTCACCTTTATTTTATAAAAAGAAAATTAGAAATTATATTATTCAACTCAATTAATACCCATCTTTTTTTCAATTTGGCATGAGAGAGTGTATTGGGAAAAATTCAAGTCTCACATTGACTAAAGATAGAACCTGAAAAAAGTTTATAAGTGGGGAGTAATCCTCACTTCTTAAACTAGCTTTTGGGGTTGAGTTAGGCTCAAACTCACTTTATAAGATGGTATCAGAGCTTATCCTAGACTCGTTAAAAAAGCCAATCACCATATAACCCAAGTCCAAGCCCAATAGTGTTGGACGTAAAGGGGTGTATTAGGAAAATTCCAAGTCCTACATTGGTTAGAAACAGAACCTTAAAAAACTTTCTAAGAACATTGGTAAGGAGCAATCCTCACCTTCTGAGCTAGCTTTTGGTGTTGAATTAGGCTTAAACCCACTTTCTAAGAAGAGGCGTTGTCGACGATTCTTTTTATGGTGGGTTTGCCAAGTGGGTCACACTTGAAGGTAGTGTTCGACTTATAAATAGTAAAGTGTAAACAACAACGTGTGAACAATGCTCTTGAACAGTATGTGACAATTTTTCTTTTATTTCTTGGTTTGACCATCAGTCTCGTAGGTAGCAAGGACAACAGCAAGGCGGCAAATAGTAGCGCCAATACTAAGCAGTAGAAACAGAGCCCCAAGATCAAGAGCTCTGATACCAAGTTAAAAGAAAAGAAAATTATATACTAATTGTGTATTTTGTATAATTACAAATATTTTTTTTATAGAGTAAAAATTATGTCTAGAAAAGGAAAGAGGAAAATAGGAAAAATAATAATAATAGAAGAACAAATATTTCATGATATCTCTTAAAATATCTTTAATTTTATAGCAAAAATATTTTTTAGAATATCTCTTATCTCTTTTACTTACAATAATTAGCTATAGAAACTAACTTAAAACAGGTAGCAACCATAGGCAGAGAATTAATAGAAGCTAAAAATACAGTTCTATTCCATTATAAAATTCCCGGGGGCTGCACATTGCCATATGTCATGAACCAACAATCCCAAAAGCTTAAGTTATTATTAGGTGAAGGAACATGATTACTTCTAACACCATAACATCACAGCCTAGTTTTACCTGTAAACACTTTAAAACTAATTAGAGTCTTCTCGAAAGTGGAAGGACATATCCATTTTTCTCATAGAGCACCAAACAAATTATACTTTTACAATGCAAAAATAAGTGGGCTGTTGATTCTCTATATTAGACTTGAACATAACTCCGTTACCTGGTTACTTAATCATAATTATTAAGTTTGTCAATTTTTTTAGTAAATGTGAGATGGTTCTCTTTACCATTTGTTTTTAAGCTGGGGAGTGTTAATTTCAGATTCTACAACTGCTGAGGATGAAATGACTGGTGAAGATGAAGTCATGGAAGTAGCTTTGGATAGGAAATTAAATCAACAAATTTGTAATGCTGTAGATACTCGCTTCCTTTTGCAACTGGTATATACCATCTTGCAAATGATTTTTGTATCTAGTGTCATTAAAAATTTTCTTTACCATTTATTTGAACAATTGATGGAGAATTGTGATTCTTGGCACATGCAGACGAATATATTATTTAGAGACTTTTCATCTGCCAATGGTTCAGATCATGAGCCAGATGACAGGGAGGTTGCAGCTGTTGGTGCAGTTTGTGGGTTTTTATATGTTATCTTCAACACATTGCCACTTGAAAAGATTATGACTGTGCTTGCCTACAGAACTGAACTTGTTCCTATACTTTGGAATTTTATGAAACGATGCCATGAGAATAAAAAATGGTCATCTTTGTCTGAACGGTTATCATACCTCTCAGGTGATGCGCCTGGTTGGCTGTTGCCTCTTGCTGTATTCTGTCCTGTCTACAAGTAAGAATCTTTTATACTACTGACTTGTTTAATAAATGCTTGTATTGATGCATCACTATCATCTCTGCACACTTCTAGAATTTTTTGTAATCCTATTGATAGTCTAGTTTAAGGTTGATGATTGAAGTACATCCTAACCTGTTTGTCTTTTATCAGGCATATGCTCATGATAGTTGATAATGAGGAATATTATGAGCAGGAGAAACCGCTTTCACTGAAGGATATTAGAAGCCTTATCATTCTGTTAAGGCAGGTAATGTTTTGGAATGGAATATCTATTTTTGCAAGACAAGTTGTTGAGAGTTCAGAGATTGAAATCTGTTGCATGAGAGGAAAAAGTTCATTTCCAATTGCTAAAAAAAAAAATATTGTCCTTGCACTTTAAGCAGGAAATAAGGTGTGTAAAATTTTCCCAAGGATGTATATTCCCGTGTATATAAGAGTCCAAAGAGTTGGACTAAGTTATAGTTATCAGAATCTTACGATTCATGATTCGTATCTTACTATTCGATTCAATTTGGCTACCTATCCATTCGTATTTTAGGATGAATCTTAAATGACTTTGTATCTTACTATATATGAATGAATCTATATAATTTTGTATCATTGATGCGAATCACATGATTTAACAGAACATTATTTTGTCTATTTTGTTATTTTTTTCATCAATTCCTCATGAAAAATTTAAAAGTTATACAAGCCTAATATTTATTTATGTATGTATTGATTTTTCATATATTTCTTTATGTTAAAATGCTCTTAGAATTATGTTTTTTAATTATTATCATGAATATATGTTTATAATATCTGTATGTTATTTTTTATTATTGATCATGTATTTTACAATTCGATTTATGATTTAAAAAATAGAACTTCTGATTCTCAATTTAAATCCCCGATTCTACTACCATGCTCTTGACCAATAATATCACAAACCTCCCTTAGGTTTTAGTGAAATGCCCCTCACAAATGTAGTCTGCTTTGCAGTTGCAATTAGTTTTTGAAGTTTGCTGTTTCTGCAGGCTCTGTGGCAGCTATTGTGGGTGAATCATACCACATCTGCTAATTTGGTAAAATCTGTTCCAGTTAGCACAGCTAATAAAAAGCAGTCTGAAGCCATTCAACAGAGGGTTAGCATTGTAGTCTCCGAGCTCCTATCCCAGGTAGAACAGTAAAATAACGTAGTTGTATATCTAGTTTCACGTTTCCTCTCCATTAAACTTGCAAGATGTCATGATATTATGATGTTTTGTTTTGTGTATCTTCAAGGGCATCTCCCATGTAGAACAGTAGAAACAATCATAGTTGTATATGTAGTTTCATGTATCCTCTCCATTAAACTTGGAAGATGTCATGATATTATGATGTTTTGTGTATGTTCAAGGTCATCTCCCATGTAGAACAGTAGAAACAATCATAGTTGTATATGTAGTTTCATGTTTCCTCTCCATTGAACTTGGAAGATGTCATGATATTATGATGTTTTATGTATCTTCAAGGGCATCTCTTAATGCTTTATTTTGGGATGGGTTTATGTTTATAGCTTCTGTAGTTTATGCTATAACTATTTCAAGGGAGTTTCAGAGGGACTGGACAGTCCTACTGCATTTTTATTCTTTTTTCCTTATTGTTTAATTATTCTTATTGCACTCTGAAGGATATCTTATCCTTTCTGTAGTTGTGCTTTCACTCTTTTCTCACTAGTAACTAATAATATTTATTTTTCTATTAGTTAAAAAGAATAATTTGAAGTTATCCATACTCTTCTAATATTTATTCAAATTACAAGTTCCCTGGTATTTCTTGAAAAGGCATCTGTATGCATTTGCTACCTGTAACCATATGAATCTAAATTGGTTTTCTTTATCTTCCTAATTGGCCTTTTGAATTTCCTCCCCTAGCTGCAAGATTGGAACAACAGACGGCAGTTTACATCCCCCAGTGACTTCCATGCTGATGGGGTGAATGACTTCTTTATCTCTCAGGTATTTCCTATATTATTGATATTTAGGGTAATACAAACAGGAACTTAATTTGTTAGTTGTGCAATTTTTTTCTGTAGGCTGTTATAGAAAGTACACGTGCAAATGAAATTTTGAAGCAGGCTGCTTTCTTGATACCATTTACTAGCAGGGTTAAAATTTTCACTGTAAGAATCTCACTAAATTTTGATTTGTTTCAGATACGAGTTATTTTTGTATTTGGATGGTAATGAGAAACTTTGGAGTTTTCTGTATATCATAATATGTCACTGGGTGTTTCATAAACTAGTCTATTTATTGTTTCATCAGTCTCAACTAGCTGCTGCTAGGCAAAGACATGGATCTCAGGCTGTTTTTGCTAGAAACCGGTTCAGAATACGGCGGAATCATATTTTGGAAGATGCTTATAATCAAATGAGTCAGTTGTCAGAAGATGATCTTCGAGGATTGGTAACATCCTGTTTAAGGCCTGTCCTCATGTTTATTAACCACCTGGTCTTCAGGAGGCAATTTGTAAATCATCCTTTAATGCAATTTTCAGATTCGTGTGGCTTTTATCAATGAATTTGGAGTTGAAGAGGCTGGAATAGATGGAGGTGGGATATTCAAAGATTTCATGGAGAACATCACGCGTGCTGCCTTTGATGTGCAGTATGGATTATTTAAGGTCATATGAATATTGTGTATCATGTTTGTTAGAGATATTACTATTGTTAAATATAAAACCATTAATGTGCCTTCACCTAATAGCTTAAGCTTTTGGGAGAGTAGGTTCATGATGTGTTGTCATAGCCTCTATGATCATATGCTCTAGAGTTTGAATTTTATTACCCACACTCTTCTAAATAAAAGTTAAATTTGAGCACAAAGTAGGCTGGTGCATCATTTATCCTTGCTTCAAGTCCAAAGGGTTCTTGCGTGGGAGGGCATCTTAAATATAAAAGTCTTCATGTGCCTTTGCCTAACAAACCTTTTGGGATAAGTTGGTTCATTACAAAACTATTCATGACCCTCTACTATATAGCCTAAGCTTTAAGGAGAATTGGTCCTTGACAATGTGTTGGTACTTTCATTTCAACACGGTAGCCAAACTTTAGCAGCAAATTCAAGCTTTGTGATGTATCCATGATAGCGGGGTGGTTCTTTGGAACGTATAACTTTAAAAGGTTGTAGTGTGAAAGACAAGAATTCTAGTGAATAAACTTTGCAGTTGTTTGCTAAAGTTTGAAAATATAACTCTGCTATTATGCCAGATAACAACCAATTGTCTATACTGTGTCACTGAAAATATTACAGAAATAAATAAGCTTTTAAGTTTTAAAATGTCTGATTGGACATTGCTTCAGCTAATACTCCTTCCTTTATAGCCCTTATATTTATACCATGTGATTTATTGGTTTATGGAAGTCTGATCATGTCTGGTTGGACATTGCTTCAGCTAATACTCCTTCCGTGATAATCCTTATATTCTTACCTTGTATTTTATTGATTTACTGCAATCTGAAGTTCTTAACATCATTGCATCCAGGAAACAGCAGATCACCTGCTTTATCCTAATCCTGGATCAGGAATGATACATGAACAGCATCTCCAATTTTTCCACTTTCTTGGTACTCTTCTGGCAAAGGTATGTTTCTGCCCCTTTTCCTCCCTGTCCTTTTAATAAGGCGTGTCAAAAATCTCAAGATGTTCCATATTGGCTAAAAATATGGCTAAAATAATCCTTATAAGATCTGGGCAATCCTCCTCCATTGGACTAGCTCTTGGAGTTAAGTTAGGCCCAATCCATTTCAGATATGAAATAAGAGCCAATGCAGTCTTAATATTAGCCCTACGTCTAGTCCTGGGTGCAAGAGGTGTGTGTTAAGATGTCCCATAGTGGCTAGGAATAAGGCTAAAATACTCCAAATAAGACTTGGCAATTCTCCTCCCTTGAGTTAGGCCCAGGTGATTTCAAAGAAGGTGGGACCTGGTTGAATCTTTCACCTGATGCTATTCCATCTTCTTTTGTCATATGGGTCATTGGTCTCCATCCCTTATTTGTGTGTATGCGTTCTTTTCCTTTATTGATTTTTCTTGATTAGAACCGAACATCATGCTTACAAATTACATTTGCAGGCTATGTTTGAAGGGATTCTGGTTGATTTACCATTTGCTACATTCTTTTTGAGCAAATTGAAACAAAAGTAAGATTTAGCTGTGCTTTGGTTTGTTTGCTGTAGTTAGTTTTTTTTTTCCCCTATTTAAATTTAGATTGTTCAATGCTCAAATCTTGAGTTTCTATGCATTTGTTTAATTGCTTACAGTTGCTTCGTGTTGATGTTTGAGATTCACAAATGACACTTGGTAGCATTCATGTGATGCATAGCTGGTGGTGAATACATTGGTTTTGTTGAAATGAATGGGCTGTGTGCATTTCCTATAGAAGTGGATTTCCATGACTGTAGTAAATGAGTTGTCTGTTTTTGAAGTCCATTCCTGTGTTTGTGATGGGTGTCGATCCAATAAATTTGTTCCTACTCTCTTTAGAAAATAATTTATGTAGAACAGTGAGTAGGGTATATCAGTAGGGACTGGTATAGCTTTCTTCTTTTATGAAATTAAAACAAACAATAAAGAGAAAGGAGGGAGGGGTGAATAGGAATTGAGTTTAAAGCAAATAATAACTAAAGCAATAGGCAAAACTAAAAGATGATTTTGATTCAGTAATGAGAAAACTCTAGCCCAAGGTAAAATCTTAGCTTAAGTTCTTAGGATCGATCATTGATTCAAGGATCTACTTTTTCCTTTAAAACAAATTGGTTCTAGTTAACAAGCTTTAATAACCAATCTGTCCCTACTTCCTCGATAACCAAGAGAAGTTCATTGATTACTTCCCTTACCAATAGACAACCCTAAATAAACTCTTACAATTTAGCCTATCAATAATATTAAGTCTTAAAGAGACCCAATTCTAGTCAATAAATGTGCAAGCTTGGTTCATTTAGACTATATTATATTTCTACACAACGAGTGTTGTTGTTTTACCACTAATTATTAGGACTACAATTATGGATTATCATTCTAATTTGTTTTATACTATCTTATTAATTCGAAAAGGACCCTTTTAAACAACCAACAAAACAGTAATTTGGTAATAGGTCTTAGTAAAAATATAAATTCTCATAAAAGAAAGAGATAGAGAATGGTTAGACCTCATCATCCTTGAAGAACTTAGCCTTGATTAACCTTGTACTGTAAAATGAGTAGTTTCTTATAGAAGCCATAAGAACACAAGAACAAAGAGTAAAGAGAATGGAAAATCTAGCTGTCAAGAGAGACAAAAGTCTCCTCTAAGTTTCTAAGACCTTTTTATATGTAGGGTTTCTAAAGCAGACCTAAGATATAAAAAGAAAGCCCAAAGTATAATAAAACATAAGGGTTCCTAAGTGAGACCCCAAAAAATAATGAAACTGAGCAATGAAAATGTCCTAATTAATATTTGGATGTTCCACAAGTGTCGTGCACTCTATACGGATGCATGGTGGTCTTTGATTTCCTATTTTTCGTCATCCATTCAATTCAAATTAGCTTCCATCCTTTCCAAAGACTGAGATTTTTTTCTTTCCTATATAGAAAACAAAAGAGCAGTAACATGAACCAAGAAGATAAAACTATGCAAATTACTAAAACATGCCTAAATATGTCAAAAAAGAGTGAAAAATTATGACTAATTTGAGATGCATTAGTTTGATTACAGATTGGTGTGCTCATGCTATAAGAGGAAGCTATAATTCCTGCTTTCTTATGCCTTTTTTCTCCTTGTATCAGGCACAACTATTTGAATGACTTGCCTTCCCTGGACCCAGAATTATATCGCCATCTTATCTTTCTAAAGGTAATATCACTTTGGCTTTCATTTCCTGGCTTCTGCTTCTCTTCTTGATAAAACTCTACATGTGTCCATCTTGGTCCTTCAAAGATGTTAGTGTCATCACATTTGTCTTCCTTTATTGGTAACGTCAATTTGGTCCTTCAATATCAGTTAGTGCTATCACCTTTCTCCTTCTAATGACTGATTGCTGGCACTTGAAGGACCAATTGACTTGGAGGACCAGTTTGATGTATTATGTGTAAATGGTGGACCAGGTTGATGACATCTATATCCTTTGAGTAGCGAATGGAACACTTACTCCTTTTCAATATTTATATCTGAATAGGCAAGAACAAGATGGCTAACTTAAAAATATTTCTTTTCTAATTCAGAATTAATTTACATATATATATAAATATAAATATATATGTACAATTATACATATGCAATTACAATCTTAAGCTGTTATTTTATTTGCGAGAAACCTTTTTCAGTCAAGTAGTAACTAGCATATACACAGTTAGGTACCCATGACATGGCTATGATGGCATCATGTTGAATTGTCATGCCATAGGTTTATGAATCGATATGCACTAAAATTTTCAATGTTAAAATCCAAGGTTGTCAAAATCTAGTTTCACCATTGGAACAGAAGGGGTGTAGGATTGTAAAATTGTAACACAAGTTATCATTTATACATACATACAGTCATACATATTACATATGTATGAATGAACAAATGAACTAAACTCTAAATTACATTTACAGCAAACATATAGCTAAAATTGAAAATTATAAGCTCATACACAACTCATAAGAGCATGTGGCAAAATAGCAAAATGGAGCCATGCAGCAAAATTCATAACCAGAAGAGAGAGAGTGAACAGAAGAGAGAGCAAGAGAAGAGAACCAAAGAAGATTTGAATTTTGAACCAAAGAGATAGAGGTGAACCAGAAGAGTGAAAGGAAGAACCAGAGCAGAGAGGTTGAATGATGACAACAGAGGAGAGGCATCGCAAGTTGATTTAGGGCCAGTGTACAGCATAGGATAGGGTAACTTGCTTTTGGAGTAGCAATCCATCAATTCCATAATCTAGCACGAATCAACCGGGGAATGCTTTCAGGTGGGAGTGTGGATTGCTTGGGAGGCCAAAACAAGGCACTGGAGTGTGATTTTGACAAAGTTGGTTAAAACTGTTAATTCTTAATAAATCATAAAATGTTCTGATTTATAAAAAACAACATATTTTTTAAATATTTCTTGCAAATTATAAGGTTTATTTATTTCATACCTTTCTTATTTATCCTTAAGTGACTTGCATGTACCTATGCTTACTACTAAAGCCGTAAAAATATCCCCTTAAGAAAATGAGCACTTCCTTGCATGGAGATCCCACATTGCTATATGTTAGAATATCTTAGATATTTGTACATAAGAATTCTAAGATTAATCCGATCAAGGATGAAATTGTGTCTCCGATCTATTAAATCCTTATTACAGATATACGATTCTGGATTAGTTTTGAACATTCCTCCAAATTGATTCTATTATCCCTACCAAATATACATGATATACTGCCACAAATATCAAAGATATTCTAACACTATGTCGTCCTCAGATTAGAACTGGGGGTGAGGGGTTTGTAACATAGTCACTTTGGGAATTAGTGATAGATTACTTGTAGGGAAGCCTTGATTTTCTCAGTGTGTTTCAATTTTTCCTACTGATTCTGTTTTGACTAACAGCATTATGAGGGTGACATTTCGGAGTTGGAACTATATTTTGTTATAGTAAACAACGAATATGGAGAGCAAACAGAAGAGGAGCTGCTTCCAGGGGGAAAGAACCTTCGTGTCACTAATGAGAATGTCATTACTTTTATTCATCTTGTAGCCAATCACCGCTTGAATTTTCAGGTAATGTAAGGCCTAGTTTTGATAAATTTCTTAATTAACACTTATATATAAGAGAAAAAAATGAAGAGGTAAAATGAGTCAAACTTCTCTCTTAAACAAATTTTTTTAGAACATTCTTGTCTAACTTCTCTAAAAGTTGAAGTGCATAAATTGATTTTAATTTTTGAAAAAATTTTGATTCATTTTACTTCTTTATTTCTTCTCCTAGAAGTGTTTGTGAAAAAGTTTATTCAAACTAGGCTTAAATTTATTTTAATTTGAATCGCATCTCAGTAGTGTTTATGCTTCCATTGTATTAAAATTAATTCTTTTTTTTAGATACGTCAACAAAGTTCTCATTTCCTGAGAGGATTTCAGCAACTTATTCAGAGGGATTCGATTGATATGTTCAATGAGCATGAACTTCAGGTTTTCTTCTAACGTGATCCACTTTTAGGCCTCTAAAGCTCTGCTGCTTCTTTTTTTTTTTCATATGAATTCTTGCTCTTGCATGAACAACTGGATGCTTATCATTTTCTCCTACATGTAATAATATACCCATGCCACTGCTAGAGGGCTGTGTATATAACTATCTTTTGTCTATAATTGCAAATTATGTTCCTAATGATCCATAATTATTAAGTGAAAAGTATGCCTTCACTTTCTTCTCTTGCTGCTGTTGCTGTTATTATTATTATTATTATTATTATTAAGAGTTTTATTTGATACCTGAAATGAAATCCAACTAGGGTATGATGTTCTCAAAAAATCTGTAATTTGTCTCAATGTGATTTAGTACCCAACTTGCTTGACACTACTGTTTTCCACAGCTTCTGATATCAGGTTCACTTGACAGCTTGGATGTTGATGATTTGCGGTCGCATACAAACTATGCAGGAGGCTATCATAGTGTAAGCTTTCTGGTATTTATGTGGGGATTTAATCAGTAATGTCTAAGCAAGAAACATTCAAATGATACTCTAAATGAAAAACTCTCCGAGATTTTGATTTTTGCTTAGCTTTTTTTATATAATTAATTTTGTAGAGAGATAAGAGAGAATGAGGAACTGAGTTCAGAGAGATAGAGAAATTAGAGAAACTTTTGAGAGAAATATTAATTGTCTTTTATTGATGTCTAAACCAATCAATGAAGTTACTCTTATACTCACTTAATCTATAAAGTGAACAAACACAAACATATGATTGTTGCTAAATTATTCCCTTCTCCACTCAAGTAACTCCATCCTATATCACCTCCTCTAAATTGTTTCATAAACAGTATAGCATCTATTTTTGCATTGTAAGGTGACTACTTCCCTTTGGAACAATCTTTTTGGAGTTCTTGATTAGCACTGGGTTTGCCATTCAACATCGGATCAATTTTGATTCTAAGGGTCTTCGTAAAAATAAGAAGACAATTTCCGAGGCAGCGTGTAGTCTTTTCAACCCTTTAGACTTTAGAGCGTTGCATTTGGTTGGGGCATGGCGATCACATCCTTAAGGGGGCCTCTTGCTAAACCTGTTACAGGATCTGGTTGTGTTTATATCTTCGGGTTGCTGTTTCAGGGGAACTGCTTCCAACTTGGTTGATATCTTATGCTCCCCCCAAATTTTACTTTCTTTTCTCTTCAAGATGAAATCTCAAATTTTAGTGGAATCCACTAATAAATCAGGAAAGAGACTCAATTTAGAGAGTGAATCCTACTAAAATTTGTTATTTTCAATGAATTTAACCAATACTAAAAAGAGTATAAAAAAGTCCCAAAAGAGAATGCCACTAGCATTCTTCTTCTATTTCTGCCATCTATCCAGTCATTCCACTGAATTATGAGTACGTTTGCCATCTTGAATGTCATTTCAGAGTCTGAATGTTTTATGTCATGGTGGGAAGGTCAACCATTTTGTTCTTGAACAGTTTTCTTTTTCTTGTTTGACTGGTGAATTCTGACATAAGATTTCTTCTGATAGGAGCATAATGTTATTGAAATGTTCTGGGAAGTTCTCAAAGCCTTTTCATTAGAAAACAAGAAGAAATTTTTGAAGTAAGATTTACATCGCTATAGAAGTTTGTTGCTCTTTCTATGACCTATGTTAGTATGAATTAAAAATTTATTATCTTTACAGGTTTGTGACAGGTTGCTCTCGGGGACCATTGCTTGGATTCCGATATCTTGAACCTTTGTTTTGCATACAAAGGTAAAAATGCTTTTATCGTATTAAATATTTGCTCCAATTGATTGATTTTCCCACTATTGATTGTATGCTTTATAGACAAAAGGATCACAGAGTGGAATTGTCTGATATCTCTTCTTGTAGGGCCGGTGGTAATGCTTCGGAGGAAGCTCTTGACCGATTACCGACATCAGCTACTTGTATGAATCTACTAAAGCTTCCACCTTATAAAAGGTTCGCCATAGTACTATCTTGTCTTTGCAGTTTGCAGTGCTTATATAGAAATTTGTTTGTGCCTACTGTTGTAAAACTTAAAGAGTGGTCAGAATTAAAGATATTGGAACTGATAACACTGACATGATTAAGGAGAAATTCTGTTTTGTCAATTAATAGTATATATTTTTGAAAAAAATTGCAAAGATTAGCTAGACTACGTCAGAAACTAAATTTAATCGAGAGAACTGTGACATAGGCTGAGATTCTGTAGATGTGCCATTACTGTATGTCTTGTTGACGCAGGAGCAAGTTGTATGATGAGTTTACAAGATTCACGTAGGAATAATGATCGACGTATTGTAGAAATATTGAAATATTATCTCAGCAGATTTAAAATAATAATAATAACTTTTTTAGCTGATCTGAAACCTTTATAGGGGTTCTTGGATATTAATTTATAAAATAATATTTTTTTTGGTGAATGTGCTTAATTTATGTGTATAGATTCCGATCATTTTCCAATTTACTTGGAAGATATTGTTGCTTAGGGCTAAGATATCACTCATTATAGAACAACTTTTCTTTAAGATTTCACGTAATTCTAATTCATGCATTGTTCATGCTCGGTTTACTGCAAATTTTCAAGGAAGGACGGACTTCTAATTTATGATTTTAGGATTTGTTTAGGTAAAATTTTCTATAAAAACTTATAGGAAGAGAAGATAGGAATAAAAAGTGAAATAAGTTTTTCTTAGCTTATGAATAATTTAAAAATTAATATTTTGAAGAAGTTAATATTAAAAAACTTTTGCAAATAAATTTATGGAAAATTTTATTTATTTATCCTTCCTAGTGTTTATGGAGTTTATCTTAGGTTCTTAGTAGCTTGAATTTTCTTGTGAGTTGAGCCACAATAAGGGGAGCTATTTTTGTTGAGTCGTTGATACTGAAGATATTTTTCTTAAACTAATTTGTTTGACGTTGAATGCAGTAAAGAGCAACTGGAAACCAAATTACTGTATGCCATAAATGCTGATGCCGGTTTTGATTTGAGTTAAAAGGGGCACTGCAATGATCTCATCTTTTCGTTTCGGTAGCAGTAGAGGATTACTCACTAGTGGACAGACAAGCGCCAGAGCGCCACAGAAAAAACAAAATCCGATGTAATGACAACTGGGGATACATATCTCATGTACATAATTCATTTGCATCTTCTCTCTGAATTTGTCTTTAAAATGTAAATATGCCTAAAATATATTTTTTGTATAATTCACTTTTTCCATAAAATAATTATACAGTCGGGTATTTCGTAACATTAAATTTGCATGTCAATTAAAACTTTCAAGAACTGAAGATGTCTTTATCCCTACGTCACCGACACTTGACGTTATCAAACATGACACATACGAGATTATTCGTAATGGAATTTTTAAGTTAAACGAGATGAAGTTAATTTGTTTTATAAATTCCTGGTCATAATTAAGAAATAATTGATTTGACTTTCCCGCTCATAATGTTTTTTATTTTAAGTGTTTTTTTATCTGTGCTTACACAATTTTCTTTACCAACTGAGATACTTCATGTGATTGTTATAAAGTTGGTAGCTCTTGATTTTGAATTATTGAAAGTAATTGAAATGCGTGTTTTAAACATCATTCAGTACCTGTATCAGTAATATAAAAAAAATATATACGTCAGTACCTGTATCTAGTATTGGAAATTATTTTTATGTGAAATAGAACAAATGGATTACTGAGGGTAGTTATTGATGTCCATTCTGTTTGAGTTTAAAAATAAAGGACAAATTTATATTTTTTATATATTTTCTTTATCAAGTGATTAAAACACCAAAAAGTGAATATTTTAAAATTTTTAATTTAATTTCTTTAATGCTATAAATGTTATTATGTAATTTTTTTCGAAAAATTTGATCACTAAATTGATTTTTTTAAATACTGTATAGTCCTTTACAAATGATTTTTTACACTATTTTAATGCTCTATAAAAAGATTTGATATTTTATATATTTGAGAAATTAATTTAATGGTTAATTAAATCTTTCAAGAATTATTTTAATAACAAAATTTTTAAGGGTTAATTTGACCATGAAATCTAATTATCTAAAGAAGCAATATAATGTTTGTATATGTATGAAAGATAAGTATTATAATTTTGACTAGCCAATTTTGAACAAAAATATTTTTAAGACCTATTTTCCTCTATATTAAGTCAACTTTTTTTTTTTTGCGTTAAGCATTTAATTTAATTTATATTAGTAATTTATTCTTTTTAAGTACTATTTCTTAATTTCAATTTTTAAATCTCATTGTATCGAATTAAAGATATCTTTCTTTTTTGGATAAAATAATATTTAATATTTTGTAAACTTAATTATTCTTAATTTGAGTTTATTTGAATTTTGACACCATATAAATTAGATAACGTGTCTTGATTTTAATAATTTATTTATATAGTTTCTTTCATAATTTTAAAAGACTTGTCTACTTAAGTTATACTTATTTAATATAATAGAATATTTAATAATTTAATTTTTATTTATATTTGTAAAATTAAATATATTTATATAGTGCACTAGAAATTTATTAATGTGATACAAATAAATTCTGGAAGATCGAATGAGATTTTTTAGATGTCAAATTCTTATTGTTATTTTTTTACTGTTTAAAGAAATACTCAATATTATTGTTTGATTTAAGAAGTTAATAAATAATTTGATACAAATTTTGTCTAGTGATTAGTTTATGCATAGACGTTTTCATACTCATAAGAAAAGCATCGAATGATTAAGATTAAGTATACTTAAAATGAATAAAATGATCTAAAGTTACGTATTAGAAACTCAACGTTTGTTTATATAAGTTGTTTGAGAAACATTTTTAATGATTTTTTTTGTGTGAGGGAGACCGAAAGGCCAATGTGTTTTCATTCTATATAAATTTAATAAAATACATAAGATATAGTATATATTATACTATATCACTTATTTTTCACTAAATTTTGCTGAGGTTGTTCATGCAAAATATATTTAAATATAATCATAAAAAATCAGTTTATATTTCATAGAAGTCTTGTTTAGTAGTAAAAAAAATACATTTAATTGTAAAATAAAGTCATATATATGTGAATGATCAATAGGTCAAGTCGTGTTATTATATTTTTTTAAAATAATTTTCTTTAATTATTTGTGTATGTTAAAGATAATAATATTTAACTTTTGTTTAAGTTGAAAGAAAATATTTAAATATATTTTATTATTTTAAAATCTATATTTATAACAATGAACATATTCTTCCTAAAATAAAAAATGATTCTAATTATAAACATTTATGATTCATGTTCATCGTAAATGATCAAAAATACTTTGCTTACATATCACTGAAAAGTGCATTAATGTAAATATAATAGTAAGAAGAGATAATATAAAAATATTAAGACTATAAAAAAAAGTTAAAATAAATTATCTTACAAGGAACTTCTGCATAATAACTTTACCAAAAGATTAATCAGTTACACCAAAAGATATAATTAATACAACCAATACAATGATACAATTAGTAAGGACACACTTTACCATTATGCTAATAGTATGTTGTGTGGGCCTTCTATTGGAGTTTGTTATGCCAAGAGTGAAAGAATTCATCCTTCTTTTTTCTTTTCTCAATGTGATAACATGGGGTGAAAAAATATTTTTAATTTGTTTCGACTTAAGATAATAAGTTCATAAGTTTAGTCTTATTTCATCATTGAGAAAAAAAATTTCATATTTAAATTTGACTCAAACATAACTTTAATATGAAGTAGTATCAAATTAAATTAGGCAAGTTGCAGCTTATAATTTGAATCGAGGAGGTGTTTTTGAAGTTAGCTCATTCTCACAGGATTGTGATTTTTTGTCCTATCTATTATAGTACACATATCGCTCGAGCATAAGGGGTATGATGAATTGACATCATCCTTACCTTCCTTCAACTTATCACTGATAATCTGCTCAATGTTTCAAACTTAACGATGGCAACTAAACACAAGGATTATGCTTACTATAGGATTTAACCTAACACCTTACAACATGAGCTAACAATAGTCATGCAACCCTATGTTCCCAAAAACACTCCGATATTTCGAGTGCATTGTCAAGTCCTGGTAAGTTTCTTCTTTTACATCAAATTAAATTAAATCACATGCTTCACTGCTTGTTTGAGCACTCATCAATTCCTTTGAATCTCATTCTTATAAACATATTCTTAGGTGGAATAATTAATACGCTACAACATTGCACGGGTCGGTACACATAGTGCCTAGTATCCATCATTTATATCTAAGACTACTAGGGTATCTAATCTCATTTGCTTATTCAGTTGTTGTCTCTTAGTGTTAATGTTGGTCTAATAGAGTGCTTTTACCACTAGTATTCTTTTTGTTCTTTGTGCATTTTGCTGCCCCATTGGAAATTCCCTTAACCCTTATTATACTATAACTTAGTAGTTTCCGTTCCCTATCTAAGGCTGAGCCATGAGATTTGACAGCGAACTTAAAAAGCCACCTACAGACAGGTTCTTATTCTTCGAATACCATTATTGCTTATTCTTTGGGAAGAGAAGTTCATAACCTGTAAACCTTGTACCTCTATGCGACATTACTTCTTTGCCTATTGTGAAAATTTTTCCATTGTTGTCTCCTATAAGAGTCTAGGTCATGTCTTAATCCTAGTATGGCTGATCATCCTTTCGAATCATCTACTTATTATCACCTTAGTAAGATGTTGTCTCACCAACTGGCTATTCTGACGTGATCTCCTCTTTAGGTAGATTCCTCTTTTTGCTCCTCAGCTTATAAAGTATTAACAGTTGTTTCTAGTTGTTGCTCCCTTCCCTAGGGTATGTTCTTACACATTACTCACCCTTTGCCAACAAAAACACCATATTTTGTTCGACTTGCATGTGTAAGGCATGCTGCTAGCCTTCATCTTAAGTCAGGATCTAACTCTCCATGAGATTCTTATTTGCATTACTTATAACTTCCTTGTTCATAGAAAAAATTGATTTGAAATTCTCTTTTATACCGAGACATAATTTGTATCTAGGCACTTCATATTCGCCTAGAGTTTGCTGCTAAAAATATAGTCCCTTTGCCTTTTATGCAATCCCACGAGCTATTTACCCATTCTCAATTATTATTCATTCACAACATCCAAATATAAAAACTTACATTTGGTTTAAGGATAATCATATTTAAACTAATTACTTTTACCATTGTAAGGTGACACTCTACTAGTGAGTTACATCTTATCTCTTACCTCCACCAAGAAATAGAATTAACTAATCATAAGACAAAAGGTTGAAAAAATCAACGTCACTTTTATTAAACAACTTGGAGTTAAGCTTTTCTTTCACATTATTATGGATATGATAATTACGGGAAATTTTGGATTCAATTACCAATTGCTCCTATTGGAAATAAGATTAACCATGGATTCAAGCAATAACATATAATTTCATAAAAACATATAATTTTCCTAATATGAATAAATTAGGTTTTTCACAAAGAAGATTTTGCTCAACATGTTCTATTTGATAGGGTAGGAGAAGAACCCAACTTTTTTACTTTAAAAATAGAGAAATTAGAATCAAGATGATATATCAACTTCTCCTATTGTATTCTTGCATCAAAGATCTTACCATATTCAAAGTAACTAGAGTTAATATTTATTTTTTCATTTCAATTAAGAGTTCTCATGTGTTTTCATGTCACTTCAAGATTCTAAAAATGGACAAATTTCTTTTTTTAGAAACATGTACAAGATTTGTTACTACAAAAAAAAGTGGTAACATCACCATTAGCTACTTCATTTTGGTAGTGATAAAAATATGTCATACCAAGACAAAATTTGTTACTTGGTGTAATCTCACTTAGCAAATAAAGATTTACCTTAAAGAAAAGATGATTAGTTAAGATCGCCATGGGAGACCAACTATATTGTATTGTAAATTATGTGTTCTATATTTAAATTTTTTTTCTCTTTTTCCTCATGTTGCAATCTTCTTATCGTTGAACATTCTTATTTCTTTGTAATAATAAATTGACTTCTACCAGTATTAAAAAAATTTTATTTCTAATTGTTGATAAGATATACTTTTTACATGATTTTTACTATGATTTTTTTCGAACATTAATTATTCTATAACTTTTACGTAGATAATCCAATGAAACAAATTTCATATTTTTTGAATTAATAAAAGATTATTCAAAATCATGTTTCGTAAATTTAGAAGGATAATCATAACTCAAATTTAATAATTAAAAGATCAAAATAATTTTTTAAAAGATAAATGACAAAAATAAATTTTTATAATAAGATAATTAATTAAAAGTATAATTTATTTTTTTTATATAAATGTTGATTAAAGAAATATTAAATTAAAAATTTTAAGATAATTCAATCAATATAATTTAAAAAATACAAATTATTTTCTCTTTCAAATTCTTTCTAAAAAAAAAAAAGAAATTCTCATTTTCTTCTCTTCTAAGATAAAGTTATATAGAAAATAGTTTTTCAACTCACACAACAACAAGAAAGGAAAAAATAAATTAGAGACCGAAAATAGATTAAAAATAAAATAGAAAAACGTGTTACGTAAACGAGTAAAAAATAATTTGAAATTTCTATTATAATACTTTTAGTAAAAAAAATATATTTATTTGAATTTCTTTACGTTGTATAAAAAAGTAACATTAAAAATAATTAAAAGAAAGAAAGAAATAATAGTAATAAAAAAAGGACGCTTTGTATCCCTGTTGTGGCAGGGCAAGCAAACAGAGAAGAGAAGAGACGATTGGTGTTCCTCCTGAACAAGAAAATCGTAATACTACTTTTCTTTCTTTCTCAAGCTCTGTAACCAAGCAAATATAAAATAAATTAAATCTGTTAAATTGTATAAAATTATAGTTGAGCCTAAACTCCCAAAGCAAAGCAGCGGTAATTAACCTAACCCTAACCGAAGAGAAGAGAGAGCCATGGTGAAGGTGCGCATGAACACCGCCGATGTGGCCGCTGAGGTCAAATGCCTCCGCCGGCTAATCGGAATGCGATGCTCCAATGTCTACGATCTCTCTCCCAAGGTACATAATACATACATCCCTTTTCATTTTTAATTCCATTTTCCCCAATTCAATTCAATTCACTTTCTTCTTTTGCAGACCTACGTGTTCAAGCTCATGAACAGCAGTGGAGTCTCGGAATCCGGCGAGAGCGAGAAGGTTCTGCTGCTGATGGAAAGTGGCGTGAGATTGCACACTACTCTCTACATGCGTGACAAGAGCAACACTCCTTCTGGTTTCACTCTCAAATTGAGGAAGCACATTCGGACTAGAAGGCTCGAGGATGTGCGCCAACTTGGGTATGATCGGGTATAACCCCTCCTTCCATCATCCACCACCCTTTCTTTGTTTCACTAAAGAAAATTCTAAAACAATATTTTAATTTTTTTTTTTTTTTTATGAAAACTGTGACAGATTATTCTCTTCCAATTTGGACTTGGGGAGAATGCAAACTATGTTATATTGGAGCTGTATGCTCAGGGGAACATCCTCCTCACAGATTCTAATTTTACCGTCATGACTCTACTGCGATCTCACAGGTTCTTTCTACTTCCCTTCTGCTCTCTACTTCCGATTTGTTGCCTATATCTACACTAAGGTTTTAAATTGCGGTCGTGGCGAGTCAAGCCTTGGCGTGGTTGTCGACAGTCTTTTAAAACCATTCACTCTAGTATAAAATATAAACGCACCTGAAAATTTGTATGTGGATAGCGTATGTTTTCACTAGCTTACAATCATATGATTTTTTTTTGGTTTGGGTATAAAAGAAAAATTTGTTAAGAGTGAAAAAAAAAGTGTACGAGGATCAGGAGTCTGTCATATTGATTTTGTATGTAGCGTGCTTTTAGAGTTGATTATGTCATGCCCAGTCAAGCTAATTGGCTTGGCATGTTATGCTGGACCTTGTTTTTGAAATTGGGATGGATTAATTAACATTGTTTTGCTTTACTTTTAGAATGCATTTGCTTGTGCTTTTTTTTGTCTATGTTTTTAGGGCATGGGTTAGCTGCTTATTTAATCTATCTATTGGGATTTTAAAAATGTCTGTATGATTAGTGGAATGGTTGCAATTTGTCAATAACAGGGATGATGATAAAGGGCTTGCAATCATGTCACGCCATCGTTATCCTACAGAAAGTTGTCGTGTTTTTGAGCGAACTACTATTGAAAAGTTGCGGACAGCCCTGATGTCTTCCAAGGAAGATGATAATGATGAGGCTGTTAAGGTCAATGGAAATGGAAATAATGCTTCTAATGTAGCAAAAGAGAAGCAGGGAACCCACAAAGGTGGGAAGTCGTCTGCCACCTTGAAAAATGTCCTTGGGGAGGCACTTGGTTATGGACCTGCACTTTCGGAACATATGATATTAGATGCTGGCCTAATCCCCAGTACAAAAGTTCCCAAAGATAGAACGTGGGATGATGCTACTGTTCAGGCTTTGGTCCAAGCTGCTGCAAAGTTTGAAGATTGGATGCAGGATATTATTTCAGGTCAAATGGTTCCTGAAGGATACATTTTGATGCAGAACAAAAATTTGGGGAAGGATTCTTCCATAACTCAACTAGGAAGTGTTAGCCAGGTTATATTCTATTTCTCTATAATTTTAGTGGCATCATAAATATGGAGGAGAAAATTGGACAAAAAAAAGCTGCTTACTCAGATGGTTTTGTGAAATTTAGTGTTTACATTCTTGTATCTTTTGATACAGATGTATGATGAGTTCTGCCCCATCTTACTCAATCAGTTTAAGTCAAGGGATTATACAAAGTTTGAGACATTTGATGCAGCTTTGGATGAGTTCTATAGCAAAATTGAGAGTCAAAGGGCTGAACATCAGCAGAAAGCCAAAGAAAACTCAGCTTCTCATAAACTTAATAAGATTCGCCAGGATCAGGTTGGTGCCCCTGCTCAAACTATAACTCTTGTATGACTGGAAAGTCAGCTGCCAGACCTCTAATTATAATTCTCTTGCTACAAAGGACAGGAAAATAAGGGTCTGTTTGGTTTCATAAAATGTTTTCTGTTTTCATTTCTTATTTTCATTAATAACATGATAGGAAACGAATACAAAACATGCTTTTTCAAACCAAACAAGCCCTAAATTCGTTATTCTGTTTCAGATTCATTAGAGTGGTGTATTTTAAGCTGATGTATGTTTTGAGTATTGGCTACAATCTATAAATTAAAACAATTATTTATGAATTATGATTGAATTGAATGTAGTGACACAGGACACAAATATAAGTATATAACTTAAAACAAATATTTAGAACATCCGATACTCAGCATAGTTTATCTCGTTTCTGCTGTGTAGGAAAATCGAGTCCATGCTTTGAGGAAAGAGGCTGATCACTGTGTTAAGATGGCAGAATTGATAGAATACAACTTGGAAGATGTGGATGCTGCTATACTAGCTGTTCGTGTTGCACTTGCAAAGGGCATGAACTGGGATGACCTTGCTCGGATGGTGAAGGAAGAAAAGAAAGCTGGAAACCCAGTAGCTGGTCTCATTGACAAGCTCCATCTTGAGAGGAACTGCATGACTTTACTGTTAAGCAACAATCTTGATGAAATGGATGATGATGAGAAGACACTCCCTGTGGATAAGGTTTTTATTTATTTATTTATTGGACAAAAGAATAAATTCATTAAGACAGAAAAAATTACAAAGAAAAGGGAGGCTAATCAATCCTCCTTAAAAAAGAAGTAAAAAAACAGAATAGAAAACCAATGGAGAAAAGCGTCCCAATCCATCATAAAAACCTCCTAAAAAATAGGAGTCATATTCCAACAAGGTGCAACAAGTGTAGCATAGGCTGCCATTGCCACAAAAATTAACATAGGTTATTTTAAACTTTTTTCTTTTGCTCATCTGTTATGCTACATAAAACGTTTAAAAGTTGTCTGTCTTCAGACTGATTTATTCAGCCTACAAATTCTTGAAGACATCTAAGTTGTTGTGCTTAAGAAGACTTGTATATAGTTTTGTGTTTCTTAGACTTAAAACTGTCTGCCATTGTTATATGTTTTTCACCAAACATAACATGATAAGGAAACTCTTAGAATTTCCTTCATTGTCTTCCAGCATACGGCATCTGAAACTCTACCATGTTCCCTTCTCATAAACAAAAAAAATTGACTGGAGAAACATGTCATTGATATTTACCTTCTATCCTCTTATAGGTTGGTTTGTGTCAATAAGTCAGTATTATCAATTTTACATTTATTTTTATGTTGCCTTTTGTCACTATCATCACTGGTTTTCTTCAGATTTCCTTTAAATGTGAAGTTGTAATGCTTTTCTCCTTGAATGTTTAACATTAGTAACCATAGTATGTTTATGTTCAAGGTTGAAGTTGATTTAGCTCTCTCAGCACATGCCAATGCTCGGAGGTGGTATGAACTGAAGAAAAAGCAGGAGAGCAAGCAGGAAAAGACTGTAACTGCCCATGAAAAGGCTTTTAAAGCCGCAGAGAGAAAGACTCGCCTACAACTTAGTCAGGTGGTTAGAAATTGTATTTGTGCATCTTTGATCTATATTGCAAATTGTATGTAGTTATTGGATTGCTATCTGATAAGCACCTAAGCACTTAGGGAACCCTCCCTTAAAAGCTAGTTGTTAAGGGGGGAGAACCAAGAACTTAAATACTCCACTGAGCATCCCATACTACTCAATGTGGGACTTAGGTGCCCCATAATGCCCAAGTTCCTATCACTATCTCATAAATAAATTGAAGAGGGAACTTGGAAAAAAGCAAATATGCGGTCTGTGATTATTAGAAGGAACAGAATAGTTTTGCAGAGTTTGTCTCATTTCAACTTCTGTGTTTATTCAGTCATTACCATCTTATATATCATACAATCTATAAATTGGTTAGTTAATTTGGTTCCCATTTGTGGTAGGACATACAAGTTTCAATTTGTGCTGACGTTCCATTACCAGATCATAATACTTATCTTGGAATTCCTCTCATTCTTCATTGCCTGTATTTTTTTTTACCCTGTATATTTTTCTTGTTTCTTTCCTAGGCAAATTTCTTATTATCTGCTTCCACACTTTTTACTTTCTCTGCTCAAATTATTTTTTTTTTAGTAATCTTGTGACTTTTCTTAAATTTTAATGAAAAGTTACTTCATGCTATGGTTGTGGGATATAGTTGCTATTTTGGCCTCTTTATGATATTTGGCCAAAGGTTATTTTCAAGGTGTTGTAGTTTCCTTCTTTGATAATTTCTTGTTATCTTTGGAGAATACCTCATTCTCAACCTTTTCTTCTTTCCCAATAAGAAACTAACAATAGGCTTTATAGCAGTGAATGTATAAATATAGAACATTGATATGCAAGCTCTCAGTCTGAATTTTTCATCTTGATTGCTTTATTTAACTACTAAATAAATGCATGTAACTTTCTCCTTTTCTATCAAATTTATTTCCAGGAAAAAACTGTTGCCACAATTTCACATATGCGCAAAGTTCACTGGTTTGAGAAATTTAATTGGTTCATTAGCAGTGAGAACTATTTGGTTATCAGCGGACGCGATGCACAGCAAAATGAGCTGATAGTGAAGCGTTACATGTCAAAAGGAGATCTGTGAGTATTTCTTGTTATATTACACTCTCCTAGATTCCTAGCTCCTTGAGGTTATCTGTTGATGAAAAATTGTTTTGAGTAATGGTGAAATAAATGCTATCCTCTTTTGAATGATTAATACTTAACATTTAACATGTCTCTAGATCATTTGAAGAATATGTAATTTGTATGTCTTCGAGAAAGAACTTTATATTTAACGTAACCTTGCCATATACTTGATTAAGAGCATTTGAGTATTTTGACAAAGTCCTGGATCCCTATGAATGTTGCAAATGTTGGAGAAAATCACAAGTAACTTCGAGCAGAAATGCCAAATACCACTACAAATTAGGGATCATCTTGCTAGTTAGGAAATTTGTTACAACCCTGTTGAAACTTTGGTGTCCTAGAATATTGCCTCAACTAGCTGGAGGTTATGGTGGTTTCCTCTGGTTCCAACTTCTTTAATGTTAGGATTCCATTGCAAGGTATGGGATTCTTGTGTGTGTGGCTTATAAGGTTCTTGTCAATTGATCAAGTTATTCAATGCAAATATCTTTTCATCAGAATGGGTAGGGTCATCAGATGTGAGGCTATGGACAATACAAATTAAAGTTGGGAATTTATCTGATGGGCATATTGATTTTCTTTGTTTGGTAACTTTGACATTTGAGGTTGGGTTTTGTATCTAATTTTGCAAGGATTTGTAGTTGGAGAGATAATCCTCTTTATGTATTATCTTCATCTTAATCATCATTCCTCAATGCATCATCAACCCGTTAGCAGCTTCTATTCCTTCCATTGTCTGCGACTTTTCATTGTTTTTTTTTTCCTGAAACCTCGGTGATAGAAAAAACTATGGACTTTGATACACTTTCTCATTTACTTGGCTCTACTTATCTCTTCTTCACTAGATTGGAGGATTTGGTCTTCGGATTTCTCAGGAGACTGGAATCTACTTGTAAATTTTACTTCCAATGCCACTTTGAAGATGAAGTCTTCCATTTGGATTTCTGAACTTAATAGGACCATATTAATTACAAGTTTGCAAGCCCACAATGTTCTCTCTCCCAACACATTTGTGTTTCTTTTAGAGACTGGCAGACATTTATTTCTGCATTGCCCAGCTGCTAGATGTTTTTGGTGTATAATTTTTGGTGAATGAGTTTATCCAGATAGTGTGTACCATTCTCTTTTATGTCATCTTAGGTTTTAGGAGATTTTTTAAGGAGGTCAAATATCCTTTGGCTGGGTGCCATGTTTGCTGCCATTTGGTGCCTATGGCTGGAGAGGAACATAATAATTTTCAAGAACTGATATTTGCACAGCAGCTTTTATGGGATTATGGGGTTTTGTAGCTTCTTTGTGGTTCTCAGCTAATTGCTACTTTAAAGGAGTGCCTTTGGTAGATATGTGAAGAGATTGGCAAGTGCTACTTGAATGATTTTTTTTTCCCTTTTACAAACATAGCATACCCTCTGCACCTTTACTATTTTTTTTTCTATTCCTAAATATAATTTATCTTCTCTTAATAAAAAGAAAAAGAATTTGTACAAAAGTTTTGAATCCTAAAATTGCTTTAGGATATAACATGTACATAATATTTCCATGCATGCTTCACTGTGGAAGATGCTTCCACTTTTGTTGGCCCCCAAAACATGCATGATTTGATCTCTAATTCTCTCATTTTGTTGATTTGTTTGTATAATAGATATGTACATGCCGATCTGCATGGAGCTTCTAGTACAGTTATCAAGAATCACAAGCCTGTGCAACCAGTTCCACCACTGACCCTAAATCAAGCAGGATGTTTCACTGTACGAGTTTAACACCTTCCCATACTATGTTATCTAAATACTTTTTTGGTTAACTAAACCAAATTTTAACTGTTACCACTTCTATGTCATTTTGGAATGTAGGTTTGCCATAGCCAGGCATGGGATTCAAAAATTGTTACTAGTGCCTGGTGGGTTTATCCTCATCAGGTTAGTAAAACTGCTCCCACAGGCGAATATCTGACAGTTGGGAGTTTCATGATCCGAGGAAAGAAAAATTTTCTTCCACCACACCCTCTTATCATGGGTTTTGGCCTACTATTTCGCTTGGATGAGAGTTCCTTGGGATCACATTTAAATGAAAGAAGAGTAAGAGGAGAGGAGGAAGCAACAGATGATTATGAAGAAACTGCCCCTCTCGAAGAAAAATCTGATTCAGAGTCTGAGAAGGATATCACTGATATAAAATCTGCCACTGACTCAGAAAGAAATGGTAATTTATCAGTAGATTCACCCAAACCCCTATCAAAAGACTTTCCTGCAGACTCATCTCAAACTAGTTTGGCTACTATCAATGCCAAAACTGCAATTGCACAGGATTTTCCTGCTAAAGAGACAAGTACGTCAAATATGGTTGATAGGGAGATATTATCAGACATTGGTAGAGATGGCATAGCGTCTGTCACCCCTCAACTTGAGGAACTTATTGATCAAGCTCTGGGAATTGGATCTGTTTCTAAACCAAGTAAAAATTATGGAACTGAAAACTCTCAAATTGATTTAGGCAGTGAGCAACATTTTGAACAAAGCATAGCTACAGTAAGGGATAAACCTTATATATCAAAAGCTGAGAGACGAAAGCTTAAAAAAGAACAGCAACATGAAGAACCAGATTCAAATGTTGAACATGGAAAGGATGAATCAAAACTAAAAGATATTTCTGCTAATCTACCCGCAAAAGAAGATCAAAATTTGAAAAAAGGTGGTGGTCAAAAAATAAGCCGTGGACAGAGAGGCAAACTTAAGAAGATAAAGGAGAAGTATGCTGACCAGGATGAGGAAGAAAGGAGCATCCGAATGGCATTGTTGGCTGTGAGTTCAGTAGCTTACATCCTTTCATTTCTATCCACAGGAATAATTGATGTTTTGCCTTATGCACAATACATGCATTATGTTTTCTAAATTGAAGACACCATGTGTCTGGGATACATATCACATGCCTGCTAAGATGAGTTCACAGATGTTACATTTAATTAATGCTGTAATCTTTCCCTAAAAAATCTTTTGAATAAATCAGTGTAGGAGAAAGCACACAAGAGATCACATAATGGAAATTTTCAAGAACATATTACTGCCTCCCATGTACTTTTCTTGCATATTTCTGATTTCCCTGGCTCCACTATGATTTAACTCTAAAGCTGGTTTTTTGTGGTATTTGTAGTCTTCTGGAAAATCAATCAAGAAGGAAGAGACGCCATCTGAAAATGAAGCATTGGACAAAGGGAATAAATCTGGCAGCGGTAAGCCTTTCTATAGTTTCACTATTTGGTTTATGTTGTAGACTCTTTGGGCCACATAAAGGGTTTAGTAGCGACCCTGCTTGGTTCATTGCCAAGTGGTGGGCACATTTTGTAAATCAACATGTAACTACCTTGTATCTATTACCTGATTACTGAGATCTAAGCTTCGCTGTATATTGGACACAAAACATATTTAATTCCAATTATTGCAGTTGTTTAATTCGTCATCTTGTTTATTGTATTATAATGTTTATGTTGATTGTGGCAGGCCCTGCTGAAGCACCAAAAATATGTTATAAGTGTAAGAAGGCAGGTCACTTAGCTCGGGATTGCAAGGAGCAACCAGATGATCTGTTGCATAGGCATGCAATTGGTAAAGCTGAAGAAAACCCTAAAATGACTGCTATTGACACTTCCCAAGCAGATAGGGTGGCAATGGAAGAAGATGATATTAATGAAATAGGAGAAGAAGAGAAAGAAAAACTAAATGACGTGGATTACTTGACAGGGAATCCACTTCCTAATGACATTCTCTTATATTCTGTTCCTGTCTGTGGTCCTTACAGTGCAGTTCAGGCTTACAAATATCGGGTGAAGATAATTCCTGGACCAGCGAAGAAAGGGAAAGGTTCTTTTTTCCTTATTATTTAATTTTATCTTTTTTTCCTTAAATTTTTTTTATTATTATGGCTGCTAGAAGGAAGTATTAGAAAACTATTTTTTAGTTCACATATTTGTTCTTTCATAAATGATGACTACTATCTTCATATGATGCTGTCGCTGCTGTGTATGATGCATATATATTATTTCTTGTCTGGAGTCTAGGATACTCTCTCCTCCCGTGGCCCTTGCAATCTTGCTTTAGTTTATGAGTTATGCAGCATTAGATGCATGAGTTATTGATATTTTATTTCAAAATGTTACCATAAACTTTTTTTTCTTTTCCATTTATTGTATAGCTGCAAAAACTGCAATGAACCTATTCAGCCACATGTCAGAAGCAACAAACCGAGAGAAAGAGTTGATGAAAGCCTGTACAGATCCTGAGCTAGTTGCTGCAATTATTGGTAATGTGAAAATATCAGCAGCTGGCCTTACTCAATTGAAGCAAAAACAAAAGAAAGGCAAGAAGAGCAGCAAACAAGAGAGTTAGCCAACCCATGGATCCATCCTTCTACAGTTCAAAAATTCACTGCACCTCGAACAGTTTTAGTCCTATGTCCGGTCCTCTGCTACTCAAATTCTATTTTTGTTCTCTACTAATAACCCCTTGGATTAAAACTGCATGTCCCTGCAGTTTTCTTTCCACAATCCCCAACCCCCTGTAGGATTTACTCAGGTGAAGTTAATTTTATTTTATTTTATTTTTTTTAGTTAGAGTTGAGAATTTTGTATATTGTATATCCTTAAGTTCCAACACTAGAGAAGTTTTCCTCCCTGTAGATCTGCTGGTTAAGTGGGTAACACATGATTGTACTGAAATTTTATATCCTTTTTGGTTTTTTGCTCTTTGTCAAAAGACTCAGTCACAGGATTTTTATTTTATTTTAGTCAGAGAATATGAAACCAACGGGCCAATCATTACGGTGGCAGTACTTCATTGGACCTCTCCCATCCCTTGTTGCATGCTATATGTCTAGACATATTCGTAAGAACTTGTGAATGCTGCTTATACTAATTGCTAATTCAGCTTCATCTCTTTTAATATCCAGGAACTCAGGTCAGAGACAAACTATTGCACGAAAATTGTGTTAATCATGCAAATCTTATGCAATCCCAATTCCCAACACATGAATATGCATGTTTAACTAGTTTATTTTATTTAGAAAATTTGGGTCTGTTAGATTACTCTTCTTGAAAACAGTTTTGTTTATTAAAATAAAAAGTGTTTGAATAGGTTGGAAGGGATAGGCTATGTTGAGCGATGATTAGTCGTGTATAGAGAATGAGAATATCTTTTAAAACCGGAGATTTGTTTAGATGCTTTCTTTGTGTAATTTTGAATTTGAGCATGCCACAATAATCACCTTAACCAATTTTTTTCTCTGTAAAAGTAAAAACATAGTTCTTGATATTGGACCTGATGTACTTCATGGAACTCACTTAGTGATTTAGATTAAAAAAATGCAAATTTCTTGTATGTTCTATTCTGGTGGCTATGGCTCCAAATTTTGACATCTTTGTATTTTGTTACATGCCTTTGTTTTCTATTTTAGGTAATACCGCGTCACTTAGACAATTGCTATAAATGAATGGAGCAGCATGCTATATTAAATAATCCATAATGCATTACCAACTATTGTTGGTATTCTTGACAAGGATCTTAGCAAAAAGACTCTCCTAAAGTACCCCAGCTTTATGGGGTTGGGCAAAGACATGAGGCTCAACAGAATTTGATTTGGATGACAAATGGTCGATTTTCGTGGCAAAGCATTGCTGTCTTCTTTGCCCCCCTCATTGCATATTGGGGAAGCAATGTAGATGTAACTAACATAGAAGATCTTTGGACTCGTTCAGTGGTTATTTTGGTTAATTTGCACTTGGCCATGGATATTATTCATCAGGTGTAATTGGGTTTACTTGTGCAACCATCTTTATGTTTCCCAATCTTCTTCCTGCAAAAATGGAACCATGAAGATAACCATGAACTTTAGCTTACCATTTTAAGGAGAAGATAGCTCACAATCCCAACAACAACAAAAAATGTCATTCACCACGTAACTATTTCAATTAGAGTTAACGGACACGTTAGTAATGATATTGGATGGAGTGACATTTTGATTAATGTAAATATTGGTAAACATAAGAGACTGATTTAGTATAAAATAAAAATTAAAAAACAGATCAAATTGAATAAAGAAATTAACATAAGGGACCAGCACAGTAATTTTGTCTATTTTATATCTATATGCTTAAGTTAATTAAGATCAACCATAAAATCACATACGCACCTTAGGATGGCACAGCCTTAAAATTAAGGGCGAAGTTCAAACGAAGAAAGGCTTATGGTGGATACCTAGGCACCAGAGACGAGGAAGGGCGTAGTAAACGATGAAATGCTTCGGGGAGTTGAAAATAAGCGTAGATTCGGGGATTCCCGATATAGGTCAACCTTTCGAACTGCTGCTGAATCCACGGGCAGGCAAGAGACAACCTGGTGAACTGAAACATCTTAGTAGCCAGAGGAAAAGAAAGCAAAAGCGATTCCCGTAGTAGCGGCCAGCGAAATGGGAGCAACCTAAACCGTGAAAAAAAGGGTTGTGAGAAATTATATACAAGTGTCATGCGTCTTCAGGCGAAGAAATGGAGGCTTCCCTAGGGATGGCGAGAGTCCAAAGAAATTTAAAGCATCATTAACTTTACGCCCGATCTCGAAGTAGCATGGGACACGTAATCCCATGCGAATCAAGATGCGACCACCTCGCGCGCTTAAATACTTTCCCGGGTGATAGATGTCAAGAAGACTGGTAATGAAAAGAGCCGAAAAGAACCCCTTAAGAGACCGAATATATCTTCCACTTACACCAACACATACTAGTAAATTTTATAGCTAGAATTAGAAAAAGGTATAAAATAAAAGAAAAAAATACATTTAAAATTGAAAGATTAAGATAAAGATTTGAAATTTGAAAAAATATATATTGAAAAAGTATATATCACATTAACATCAATATGCAAGCTTAACTATACTTTTCATCGTTTTAGTTCAAACTATGCTTAAGTTTGGTCTTTGAAGTTTTCTTAATCAATTAAATTTCTATATTTTCAAAATTGAGGAAATTTGACCACTCTTCCATTTTTCTTTTACTTAAAACCTTCAAAATATTATTTTCTACTGTAAATCTTCCCATATTGAATTGGTACTATTTTAAAAATTCTTCTATTGAAAATCTATTAACCAAAATATCAAAATTTACCCAAAGTAAAGAAGTCTTACATTTTTTCTTCTTCTAATTATAACCTCACATTCTATTAAATTCTTATTTTATCAAATTTTTATTACTAAATTTCTCACTTCTAAAATTTTAGAATTATTTTATACTTCAAATCTATAGTAGATCCTCAAATATTTGAATAAAAAATAAAACAATTAAGAATTGAAAAAATTGAAAATAAAATTAGAAGGACCAAATTTACTTAATTTTAAAAATAGAAAAACTTAATTAACTAAATTCTTAAAAGAATAAAATTACAAACAATTCAAACTAAAATTAGTAAAAGTATAATTAAGCCTAATATGTATCAATTAGTGTATGTTCTCTCAGCAGTTCCTTACAAACCAGTGATACGTTGTGAATTCAGTATGTGCCCTTATTTGCAACAACTTATTATGCACGCTCCACTGGCATGAAATGTAACAAGAATTACAATGAATCACGAGTTTCTACTTTTGCTGGTTTTTAATCTATTCACTTTGCTTCTTCTTCCTTGCATTGCATGATAACTTCAGAATGAAGGTGGCAATGTGATATTAGCTAATTTCTGCAACAGACTAGATTGCTAGAAGTTACGACAATGATAAAGTTATCAGAGACATAAATATGTAAATCTGGTTTTTGAACTGGTTCTACTATTGTCAATCTAACTAAAGATAACCCTCTCAATAATTTGGACACAAAATGAAGAGTTCTACATTTGCCTTTACTACAATAATGAGTTGCTGAAAAGAACCGTTACATTAGGTTCATCTTTCTTCAACAATATTTAGAGCAAGGTGTAAACAAACAAAGAACCAAAAAAGGGGAGGGGAGGAAAAGAGGCCTCTCAGTTCTAAATTCTCAATCATGAATCTTCAGCTGTGGCTACCTCAGTCAGATCCACTCCCTCTGGAGGCAAGTCTGAAGTGAGTGGTCCTAAGATTCCGTCACTGCTGAGAGTTAATCCACTCTGTAAACGAAAGGATAGGGGTGAAATAGGTTCATTTTCATTGAGTTGAAATTTTGAACAAATAATTAACAAATAAATACCTCTGGCTGGAACCTAAGCATATCAGCACGAGCCATAGCTTCTGCTTGAGCGATTCTCTGTCTGAATGTCTGAGCCATCTCCTCCGCCTATAAAAAAATATTAAGAATTATAAGGGTGCATTTTCTTTCAAATATTATAATGCTAACGAAAAAGGTTGAGTGGATGATCTATCACAGAAAGGAATAGATGGAAAGGATTTAGAAGTATAACATAGAAACAAATGGAACTCGGTATTTTGGCTTCTCCTAGGATATCAATCTAGAGAACAGAAGAAGCAGGGAGTGGAAAACTGGAAATAAACCATGACAAATGAAGCCACTTCTGTGCTACAATCGTAATTCACGTAAGTAGCAGGCAAAAGGATCATATATTTTCTTTGTATTATACCTTTTCAAAGACAAGCTTTGGATTGCGAATCATGTCACCAGGTGTGGGTTCCAACTTCTTTGTGGAAAGACTTACTCGTCCTCTCTCCCGGTCGTGACTTAAGATCATCACCTAACCAAATATAAATGAGATAGATATTATGTCCGCATAACACCTGTGATTCCAAGCAAAAATACCCACGTAGTTCATCACAGGTTTACCTTCAGAATATCACCAGGTTGAAGAACAGTTTCAATATCAGTTATTCGGTCATGACTGATCTGACTGACATGAAGGAGGCCACTGATTCCACCAATGTCAACGAAGGCACCATATGGCTTTATGCTTTGAACAGAGCCAGTGACTACCGATCCAATTCCTAGCTGTCCTTGGCTCTCAGCCACAGCTTTGCGGTGACTGAGGACAAGTCTAGACTGCTCTGCATCCACCTCTACAAACTTAAAAGGAATCTCCTTCTCAAGAAGATCTTCTCCAGATGATTTCTAAGAAGAAAATAGGCAAAAGAGAAAGAGTTTGAGTTGGCAGCTGAAATTGTAATTTTTAGAATGGGACAAAAGAATGAACATGAAAAGAAACTTTCTATTTACCCAGAATAATCAACATGAACTTGTTGGGGCATATATAAGTACTGTTAGTAAAATTGCATGATCTTAATTTCAATATTGATAAGAATAGTGGAAGATTGACATTATAAGTTTGTGGCATCAATACTAAACATAAAAGTAGGTCAAGAGCTAACCGTTGATATCTGTGAAAATGGAACAAACCCCTTAAGGCATTCCACTTCAGCCACCAGACCTCCTTTGTTTGCATTAACAACCTGCCATACAAGCACAAGTCAGGAGAGAGATGGATGGGGAGATGAACTAATTAATGTAATTAAGGATCAAATAAACCAACTTGCAAGGGTAATAAAATCAATTTTTCTTATGCTTCACTTTGTAATTGATAGAGATAACCAGAAATTGATGTCACAAATATTAGGATTTGAAATCAACACAAATATGCCAAATCTCAACTGAAATTGAGTTTCTCAGTCCGCAAAACCCACCTTACCCCTGACAACAGCATCTTCAGTTTGAAGTTGTCTACAGCGTTCCCAGGCAAGGTCATACTGGATAGACCTCAAACTCAAGATCAAGGTATCATCCGCTTCATTCTCACCAATGATCACAAATTCCTCTCTCAAGCCAGGAACTATACCTGCTTCTTCCACATTCTTAATTCTCCGGATGCTTGCCTCTTGCAGAGGCAAGTAGGCCGTGGACTTTGCAGTAATGTCAACATAAGCTCCACTGGCATCTGTGGCAAAAACAGTGCCCTTAACCTGAAAACACAACCAGCAACCATCACCAATCCATTCAAAAACCCCAAAACACAAGGGTAAGCCAAAATGTACTAGGCCCCTGTTTGGAAAAAACTTTTCATTAATCAATATGCACTTATAGGAAAAAAAATTAAAAGCTAAAAATGAATTAAGCTTCTCCCATAAGTTAAATTAAAATGTATAAGTTGAAATCATCTTTTATAGAAGCTAAATGAAAAAGCTTATGCAAAACATATACATAATCTAATTTTAATTTATGAAAAAAGTTTGTTCCATTTTATCTTTTTAATTTTCTTCTCTTATAAGATCCTGTTTAGATAAGTTTCTTTCAGAAGAGAATAAAAAGAAAAAATAAAATAAGTTTCTCTTACAAGTTAAAATTAACTTATGCATAATCTAATTTGTATAAGTTTTTTTGTATTAGCTTATCTTATCCAAAAATTAATTTTAACTTTAACATAAGCTAATTTTAATTTATGAAAAAAATTTATTCTATTTTTTCTTTTATTTTTTCTCTTTTCCTTAGAAGTGCTTACAGAAAAGTTTGTCCTTCCAAGCCCTACATGTTAATTGAAAAATTTATCCAAACAAAATCTAGGTATAGAATGGCCACAACTACAAGCCACTCTCAAGGTTCTAAAAAGCGGTCCTCAACAGCAATAAGGTTTTTAGGGTCTCCACCACCGCATCGTGACAACACCGCAATTGCACAACATAGGTTGCATTTGTCCACAATATCAAGGATTGCAACTAAACCACAATTTAAGACCTCACTCCTCTTTTGTTTTCTTCATACACAATGAATAAACAATAGGTAAACACAAAACACTCTGAATGGATACTGCACAAGTTGAATTGAATTGTTGGAGGGTGAAGGGAACGTGCCTTGGTGCCGATTTCAGCTTCGAAGTCGTACTTGTCGAGAGCGTCGGTGAATTGTTGGAAACTGAAGGATACGCCTTCGGTGGGAGCAGTGCGGCACCTCTCGTACGCTTCTTCGAATAGCTTTTTCAGTTTCACTCTCTCTTTGTTCTGCGCGTTCTCTATGGCAAGGGAACACACCACAGGAACCACGCGCCGCCGTTGCTGCTTCGGCGTCGGCCTCCACCCCCACCTCAACTGCGATGCCGTCATCGCCATCGTATCGTCGTTCCTCCTTTACTCTCTCACTCAACCTCTATAGTATTATTAGATAGATAGATAAGGCCTCAAATTATATAAATGGAATAGAAATTCATATATTGTTTTTTTTTTATGATGCCAGATCTTCAAAATGAAAGTTCTCTAGTCTAAACCAATACTGTGAATGAAGGGTCTTTTTTTTTTGTTTTTTGTTTTTTTCTTTTTTTTACAGTTCATATATTATTTACTATTTATCTAAAGTAATTTTATTCAAAATCAAATAGGATAGGATCACAATAGACTGTATGAAGTAATATAATTATAAATAAAAAAAATACTTCAAATATTTAATGCAGTGCCGCACTAAACTCCAATTCAAGAAATGGAGGTTGATTTAAAACTTGATTTCGTCTCCTCTAGAAGTCACGTTTAAAATTAATTGTGAGTGACATTAAAATTTGTGGAGAAATGAAAAATAATTTTAGGACTTATTCTTACTTGTTTAGCATCTTTAAAAAATATGTTTAAATTAAAATGGTGAGTAATTTTAGAGGGGTACGTGAAGTATGATGGATATTATTAGTCTATTATTACAATACTAAAAAAAAGAATTTATGCCTTCTTTGGAAGTAAATTTTGATAAAGGATATTTTTGCAACCACTGTTATAATTAAAAATTATGTGTGTATATTTAATTCCATTAAGTTTAATTATTCGGGTAATTAAAAACTATAAATTATATAAATGATTTTGAATTAGAGTGTATTATACTTAATTTAAAATAGGAGGGTGCAAAGTGCAAGTTAATTAAATAATGTTTTAAGGGAATAAATTTTTTTTCATTGTATTATTAATCTTATGAGTAAAGAACGGATGCAGTAAGTGTAAAAAGTTTTTATATTATTATTATTATTATTATTATTATTATTTAATCTTAAAACAAGAATTTTGATTTTTATGTATTGTCTGTACAAAATTTTTCATTCTATCAAATAATTAAAATTATAATAGATATAATTTTTAAAATATTTAATATAAAAATTAACGAACTTATTAAAAATTTTATGATTAAATAATAATATAAATTTTTTTCATATCTTCATTGCATATTTATTCTAAAATATCATGTATGATAAATTAGTTATTTTTATAATAATTACATATCGTATTAATAATTCTTTATTGGTTGATAATATAAAAGTTTTTAATTGTATTTTTTATTTCATAAAATTGTGTTTGGATAATTTTAATTTTTATAATTTTAATCACTCAATTTTTGTTCATATATTTGAAAAATAAACAATTTTAATTTTATCTATAATTTTTATTTAATTTTTAATTTATAAAAAATTAAATAATTAATGTCACATCAAATATTTATAATATGAAGTATATAACTTAAAAAAAATTAATTGATCGAATTTATTATGTTATCACGTATGTTATAAATTATATAATGAATTAAAAATAAGACTAAAATGGTTCTTTTTTAAATATATAAAAATTGAATAATTAAAAATATAAAAATTAAAATGCAATTAGTAAAGTTTTTATATATACGTGTTCAATGTAAAAAAAAAAATGTGAACAAACATCTAATTTAACACATTGTCTAAATTATATGTTAATGTAATGATAAAAATAAATTTATTGAATGTAACTTTTGGAGTGATAATGCATAAGATTAACCTCATTATTTATTAGCCAGATGTACTACAAGTCCCTTTGAACTCGGGCCATAAAAGTTAGCAAGCCTAATTTGACTCTAGTATCTGTCCTCCTGTATATCACAAATTGGTTTGGGCTTAGATCCTTATAGTACGCTGGCAAGGAAAAAACATGGATAAGGGAGGACATAAGTGCTGAAGAAATTGTGGGGCATTCATGAAAATGCAAATTGATTTGCCATCTTGATTCTTGAAGCACCGCACAAGGTCAAAGTGAATCCATGAAAAACCTCCCAAAACCCCACATCAAGTAATTAGCCAAAAGAAACCAGCTTTCCTAATGAATACTAGTTTGTGTTAGTGCAAATTTATTTGGTCAAATCAATTTTTATTTATATTTTTATCTTGTTAAGCAGTGGTGTTGGGAATATTGGCATAAGCTAATATGAATTGCGAATTGCGATGCATGCAGCTACCAAATGCCAACAAGATAAAATAAAGATCGGAAAATAGTCAATTTCTATGAATGAGTGATTACTCAAAAATCAAAACCATTCGCTTAATTAAATTATTTCACCCAACAGTCAAAATTACAATATTGCAACAGTTTTCGGAGAAGTGTTAATTAACAACAATTAAAAGAAACAAAACCGTTCCACTTACTATATGCACATTGCCCAGAGGTAAATTAATAGCTATTAGTAGCTAATATGTATTTAACATTCAAGTGATGCTTTTGACACAAGATGGGTATCATATCCAAGTTATCATAAACACCTCATAAAAAATTGAAAACAAAAAATGCTGTGGCAACCGGCTCTTTATGCTCTTTGAGTGTTGTTATTTTAATTAGAATTAGAATTTTATTTTAGTAATATATATATTAACATTTAATAATAATACCAAAAACACTTGAAAAAACTATATCTCTATATGAGTTTTTTCTTGTTGAAATTTAATACGTGGATCTTTTCGTTATTTTAAAATATAGGTTTTATTTTGATTTAACCTTAAAAATTAGTTCAAAAGTGACGATTCTTCTTTACTTATAAATTCTTTTTAGAATTTATCTCTAGTTAACATGAGACTTTAGTTTTTTATAATATATTATCTCATACTTAACATTATTGAGTTTTATGTATAGATAATATGAGAAATAGTAGTGTAACATATTTATAATAAATTTTGATTTCATCTCGATAAAATGGATTTGAGCATAACTTAACCCTATAAAATTGATTTATGAAGTGGTTAAGACCAATTAGTTTGGTTTAAGACTAATTAGTTCAAATCTTTTGATCTACACTTTTCCTTTAACTTGAATTATACTCTCTTTGCAAACTCCTAAATAGTATCCTACTATCAGACTGTTATTAGATCACTACCAAATGTTTAGTCAAACTTTAAGTTCGAGATGTCTAATTATTAGGGTGAAAATATGTGTTGGAGATCTTATATTGACTAGTAAGATGGTCTTACTACTGATACAAGTAAAGAATAATCCTGGTTTTTGTAGAATTTGGTATTCTGTCTTTCTGGTTATTATTGAATGTGAATAGTAAATGCATGCTATGTATGTGATCGGTTGCTGAAACATAGTGCAAGGTTGTTGCAACTTTCACTGGGTGCCATAAATATCATGCACTTGAGATATTTTGTTTGTCTCCTTTCTCGACCATTAACTTTACCTTCTCAACGTTAATCAATGCCTAGTGTCTTCTCATGCTCCTTTGCCTTCCTTTGCCTTCCCAGCGGACGCAACTTGAAGATGTGTAGCACAACCCTGAGACAAAATAAAGTAATATTATTCCGTGGTTGATTCAATGTGTGCGAAGCTGTACAATCATAATAATTTAACCAGTCTTATATTATGATACTGTATTAAAGTTTAATTGTTGTAATCATTGACAGATTTAGAATACTTATAATTATGATTCTTTCGTTCTCTACTTTTTCAAGTGTGATGTTTCTTAAAAAAAAAAAAAGGTAAATAAACAAATTAGAAAGCACTAAGCAGGGTGCAGGAAATATCATAGTGTGTTGAGTTCAATTTTAACAACCAAACATAAATAAACAATGACTAGATCAATTTAATGCTGCACTCATGGAAAGTGCATATCATGAACCCGTTGAAAGTGGGTGATAGGTTTAGCCCAACAAACACCTCCTTGATAACACAATAGAATTAAGATTTCTTCCTCTGTATAACTTAAAATGGATAATAAATGAAGATAAAAGAAAAATAAAAATAAAAGAGATAACATAATGGAATTTTAACGTGAAGAACTCCTAGGTGTGACAAAAAAATCAATGGATTTCTTAGAAAAATAACCTCCAATATACAACAGGATAATAGTAAAAAATTGTCTTAATCCACACTATTGTTTAAACTATTTTTCTTTTAGACCATCAATATTCTCCATAAAAGATAATCCCATTTGAATTTGGTAGGACTAATATATGTAAAAAAAAAAATTGTAAATATTTAATACAGTTACATATCTAAAACTCAAATTTGATATCATAGATTAAATTAAAATAATCCTACACTAGTTCATTTATAGGTTCATCAGTTTTAAACTATTGTTTCTTTTTTTCTTTTTTTCTTTTTGAGGATTACAAATGTTTCTCTCTCATTTTTAAGAGGTTGTTATTTTTTCTCAAACATTTAACTCTTTTATTTATAACCAAATAATAATGGTTATCTTTGTAAGAAAGTGGACTTGTTCATGAAATAAATGTTTATTCAAATTTATTTAAATCCTTCATTTGGAAACCTAATTATCATTGAAAGAAGTATTTTAAATTCGGGAAGATTTACGCACTATACAAATAAGTACTTTAAGTCACACATCTCATATTTTGGTTTGTAATTTTCTAAATCAATTCGTAATTTTCTAAATCAATTCGTAATTTTCGTATACAATGACAACAAAAGATGTTTTATATGTGGAAAACTTCAACTGTGAGAGAAAACTTGATGTACTTTCATATGAAATCAAACAAAAACTCCTAATAAAAAAATAAACAATCCTTTACTGTTTAGGGCACCTTCAATGGGAATTGTTTGATCTCCCACTTTTTTTTTCAATGGCAACTTATGTAGAATTTCTCAAGTCAATAAAGATTAATTGAAAAAGTAATGGGTTAATTGAAAAAGTAATGGGTTACTCCATTAAGCAAGGAGTTCCTTTTTTTTTTTTTTTGGATCCTACTTGTACTTTAATACAATACGAAAACCCTTTTAGGTAAATTTGTGGGGTCTATTTAAAAAATTGTTAAAAGTTGTTGAATTAGAGAAAAAAAAATAGTTGAATTGCTTAAGATAATAAAAATAATACAATTTTAAAAAATATAAAAAAAAAAAATTTAAATTGCTTAAGATAATAAAAGTAATACAATAAATTAAAAAATATAAAAATTTATAAAATATTATGCATAACAACAACTCATATAAGTTACATGATTAGAAATGCCCTTACAACAACGTACTAGCTAACTTATTTCCTAACAAGTAATAATTCATGACAATCTTTTACATTTTTATAACACTAATTTTTTCTCGGTATTTTCTTTCTATCTCTTTCATAATTGTAAAAGAATTTGTATAAAATTATTGTGTGTGTGTATATATATATCAGTCTTACGAAATAAGTTTAAAAATTACAATCAGTGTCAAATTCCTGGATTTTTAATTTTCTTTTGGCACAAACGTCTGCAATTTATATAGGATCTGTACAGTGAAAGATGTAGATTGAATTTATGTAAGCATGAGAAAATTAATAGCCTACAAACACACTAGTCAAATGTTCACAACTTCTGGATAACGACGTGACGGTGTTAAACAACCGCTGGATTAGAGTAAAGCAAGTGAGCAAACGATAGGCTTTAAATAAAGAATGAAACACCCCAAATCGGGTAATTGAAAAGTCTTTCAATTCACAACCGACGAAACTATGGATAATTGAGAAAAACAAATTCACATAAAATTCTAAAAGTAATTAGATTAGAAGTGGTGATCGTCCTATGACTTACATGCTTATTGTAATAAAATGATTCCTATACATAGAAGGAAAATCAATAGCTGAAGTTTATTTCAATTTCTTATTTTTAATCAAGTGTTTCCACGGGTATAAGATAATGAGTTTATTCTACTTTAAAACCGAACCTATTAAAATTAGTAATAGAAAGAATGATAAATAAAAGGTTACATTCCAAAATATAGCTGAGTTCACATTGAAAGTTTGAGATCATAGTCTACTCTTAATATGACCTACCTAAAGTTTCATTTAATATTTATTAAAACAATTTTTTATTTTAAAAGAAATAACATTTGAAATTCGATAACGTCATGTAGTTCATATGAATTTCTAATTCTTCGACCTGGGGGTTTAGGAGAATTGGAAGTAAACGAGTAGGTTGAAACGTGCACTCTACTCAACTATCCCATTCCCACGCATCAAACAAACCGCTATTGAATGCAACAATCAAGAAAATAACGAGTTTTGTGGTCGCATTCACCCAGAGCATTGCTGAGAAGTCTAAATCATCTCTTATTTACAGATGTAACAGCAATGTGAAATCGAATCCATCGTAGTTCCCGCCAAAATTAGCTAGCTAAGTGTTTATCTACATACACCAAAATAACCCAGATAAACCCTCAATTAAATAGGTCTAAACCCAACCAATTATCCTCTTCTATCCCTACAAAACTGCTGGCTGTTTAGCTCTCACTCTAAAACAGCCTACAAACACGAACCAATCTTTCCATGAAAGGAATGATTGTGAAACACGAGAACCGTATTAACATTCAGTTTCCCTCTAGCAAGCTCCTCAATCTGTTCCGGGCCTCTTCAGAGAGAGAGCAAGCTCTGAATCTTCGCCTATGGGGTGGACATGATTCGCCAATGCTTTGGACAGGGGATAAACAGATAACAATCACAGTAAGATTATCTGATGTGTGTAGGCGCAATGCTTCCTTAACTAGCTCTCTGGCACATTGTTGAGGGTCATCGTGCCTTCTTAATCCACGCCGCACAAGACTAACTGCATCCTGGCTTGACATTACATCCCAAATCCCATCACACCCAATGATCAAGAACTCATCATCCTCTGTCAATTTTACCACCTGAACCTCCGGCTCGGCAATAAGAGGGGACGCAGTACCAAGGGGATATTTCAAGTCCCAATCGCCAAGGGCACGAGTTACAGAAAGATAACCATTGAGATACCCATCATCAATGAAACCACCTAACTCCTCCACTCTCCTGCGTTCTGGTAAATAACTTGGTCTGTGATCTTGCGACATATCAATGGCTATTCCTCGCCGACAAAGAACAGCTCGACAGTCACCAGCATTAGCAACCATCAAATGCCCTCCAACTACAAGGGCAGTCAACGCCGTGGTTCCACACGAACTACTAACACTTTGTTCATCAGCCAATGCAAGGTCAGCGCCTAAGAAAGCTCTCCGATGAGAATCTTCCAACCTCTTTAAAAAAAGTGTACCAGCATCATACGATTGCAGCATATCAGCATCTTCAAAAAACAATCTCATAGCATTGTTCTTAACAAAGGCAGCTGCATCAGGTCCTCCATGCCCATCAAAAACTGCATAAAACGCACTCGGTATAGGCTGCTTGAACACAAATCCAAGGTGGGCAGCTAGATCATCTATCTGAATGTGTTCATCATCCATAGACACCCGGGGTCCAATATCAGCACAGCAACCGGATCGAACATTTGGTGTAAATTTGGTAACAGGAGCCTCTAGAATGGAATCTTCAATCATCTCAGAGCAACTCACAACCTAACATAAACACAAGATAACAATCAGCACAAATTTTTTTTATCATAGAGGCTAAAACAAAGACACAGACAGAATCTTAACCACTAAGCTCCCGTTACTAGGAAACCCTATCATATTTGAACCAATTGGAATCCGAAATTTACTTAAGATTAATGCCAGCAGAATCTTCTTCCTATTCCTTTTAATGCAATGAAACCCAGAGCTAAAGGGAAATGAAAAAAAAATTACAGACACGCCCAATTCAAAATCCTGGTAAAAAAAATACAGTTTCTGAAATCCCACAACCATTCCACCCGAAAACTTGATCCTCCCCAAATCTAACAAGCAAAATAAGAACACGTCGAACTCATAATAAATTCATAGATAAATACACACCGATTGACACACAATTATCCACAAAAGGGGAAATAAAAAAATAAAAATAGAAAAGTAAAAAGTAAAAAACAAAAAATAAAAACCCCCACCGATTCAAGCCCACCGAAACACGAATTACCAATTCTTCCATCTAATAAAAAGAAACCAAATCCCAAGGAGGAATTCTAAAAAAAATCAATTCAATTACCATAACAAAAACCCAATAAAAAAATCCAGAAAAGGGAACCCCACCGATTCGAAACGAGCCGTTTCGGCGGAAACCGAATCAGCGGAAACCCGCACGTGGCCAAATATGGGAACAGCGTTGGAGGTGGGCGAAACCTCGACCTTAACACCGTGTTCTTGCGCCACGCGAAGGTGGTACTTCACGTCCAACATGGGAATGCTCTGCTGACACATGATTTCCGATTCCATCACCGTGTTCTGCCTCACCATCATCGCCGAAAGCCGCGTTTACCACTACAAGGGACTACTAAAGCTACCAATTAGGGATTCCGAAAGCGTCTCCAATTAGGGTTTTCTTTGTTTTCCTCTGAACAACAGAATTGCGCGTGCGTCTGCGTTTTATTTACTCTCTTTTGCCTCAAAATAATTCGCGGGAGTATTTATAAAATGCGCTACCACGAAATTTCACTGCAACTGTGCGGGGACGAAAATACCATAACACCCTCAGGATCGCCCAAACCCCGAAAGATATTTCGAATCAATGAAATGTTGTTACAATTGTGAAACAAGTGGTGGCGTGAGCACGCCACGCTTCCATATCTGAAATGACAATAATAACCCTAGGTGATGCTTTTAATCAAAGTTTTTGTTAATCGGGCATCTATTATTATTTAATTAGGATATTATATTAGGTAAGAGGGATTCTATTCTCCTATCGACTAAATTAATATATTAATATATAATAAACATATTATTTTTTTTGCGTAAAATAATTACGTATCAATCAGGATATTTTAGTTTCTTTTAATACGGATTTGCACCAATAATGATAATGATTTATGGTTTAATTTACACGATTTGTATAAAAATCTATAAAGAATACCCCTATCGTTAGGGCATGTGTACGTGGATTTGGAATAGCCAGGAGTACACATCTCCTTTCCCTTGAAGGAATTGATTTGGTTCAGACTGCGTATACTTCAAGTAGTTGCTACCCATTATATGTGGACACAATCATATATACTTTAATCAAAGTCCTCCCTTCTGCTTACTGTATCTTTCAACTTCATTCAAAAACTTCAATTTCTAAACCCTTTTTCGTTCATTAAAAAAGAGTTTAATGTTAATACACTGTTTTTACATTATTAATTCATTACTTATAAATATAATTATATATATATATATATGACAATTTTATAATTAGATGAAAAGATTAAAAAATTACATTATTAATATATTTTAATTAAATTTTATTTTAAAATTGCGTTAAAAATATTTGATATTGTTCTAATATATAATATATTTTTAAAATATAAATAAATGTCAATTATAATATTACATACTTATGAATTAACGTATTGTTTATCTAAAATTTACCAACATGGTATAATATGGTTGGAAAATGACATTGCTCCTCCTTTAAACATGTGATCAAGTATTTGATTATCAAGTATGAGTGTGTATAAAAAGAATATCTATTAAATGAGATCATTTCTTTAAATCAGTTTTAATATTTAAAAAAAACTAATTATACTCTCAACTCAAGAATACCTTATATTCATCCAAAATTATTTAAAATTTGACATATAAGTTGAAGACAATAATAATGTAATTTAACGGTCAAATTTATTAAAATGGTATTTTAAAATAGTTAATAAGAGTGTTTAATATTTATTCCTATATATAATAAGTAGATCACATCCTATATATATATATTTTTTATTTTTTTCATGTACTGTTATTATATATCTTTTATATTGTTAATTAATCAAAACAATATATACATATATATTATTAGTATATTTTAATTAAATGTCAACTAATTTAAAATAGAGAAGGTTTTATTGTTATTGTCATGAGTAATTATATAGCTTCAATATAACGAAAAATAGCATTAGTTAATGATAGAGAAATTTTTTACTTTTGATTTGATTGGTTGGTATAATTTTTCAAACACGTCAAATGAAAATAACCCTAAACCCTAACCACTAAGAAATTAAGTAATGAAGTACTCCCCACAGCCACAAAAAAAGGAATATATAACAAGACATATATGTCAATACATGTTTTGCACGTGGATGAAGTAGACAACAAAATAAAAGGTTGTTACTAATTAAAGTGAAAAAGAGTAGAAGGACGTGCTCCTAATTGTCTCACCAAAGATTCAATTCGTTTGGTGCATTGGGTTCAAATTCAACTTCCATCTGCAATTGCTTTCTCTAAATGTTCTTCTTCCATTCAATATGTTATTAATAGGTTATCCGTACTCTCTAGACGTCCTCTTTCATGAAAATAAGTAAGAATGTACATCTATTAAATAAGGATTTGGAGAATTTCATACTTCTTATAAATTTATTCTTATATAATAGAAATTATATATATATAATTTTGAAAATTAGACATTCATTCTCCTTGTAATGTCAATTAAATATTTTTAATATTTTTTTTATTTCTCCTTTGAATGTGTATTGAAAATATTTAATTAAATTAGTAAAAAAAATTAAAGTTTCTCTTTCATACATGTGTATATATACAATTTGAAAAGTGAAACTTTCAATTTTTTTTTACTCCCTCAATCAGATATTTTTCATTCTTTCTACTTTCTCAATTAGATATTTTTAATATTTTTATTCTTTTTTAATATTTATTTCATATCTTACTCCTACGACTGCCTAAAAACTTCTCTCTATCATTTCAAACTAATTTTCTTTCATATATATATATATTGTGAAGATAGATCAAGTTATTTATTTCAAAATTAATTCTTAAAAAATTACTTTCCGAATGAAACTAAGAAAATTTGTTATGGAAACAAAAATTTATCACATGATAAGCAAAATAAAAGATTCAATTGCAATTTTTTTCAAATATACAAAAACATAAAAAAAATTAAAAAATAGTCAAAGTAAAATAATAATTATAAAAGGCCTAAATAAATGTCATTGTATAGTCAATATTGTGTGATGGGTATAAATTCTAAGTCTTTTCAATTGTATACATTTACTAATCTGGTAGTCATTTGTATAAATTTTCTCCTAATGATAGAGATATTTAATTTTAATTACTTTTAAGTTGTGTCCTCGCTTATGCTAGTTCAATTGTCTAGTAAATTTAAAGTGTAATTGTTATTTGGATTTTTTTTCTTTTAAATTGAGAACCTTAAAAAAAAAATTCGACATTTTTCATAAAACAAAGTATCTCTCGCACAATCACACTTTTTATAGAACAATTAGCCTATATATAAATCTTAATATTTTTAATTTAGACTTGTCGAATATATGATTCTTCTTCAAATTATAGAAATAGGATTCAAACTCATAATGTGTGTAATGGTTTCAAACTCACAATTTAGATTTGTTGAATACATGATTCTTTTTCAAATTCTAGAAATAGGATTCAAACTCATAATGTGTGTAATGGTAATCAATCTTCTGCATGATTGAATCATCAATATTAGATGGAGCAGAATTTTTTTTCTAACTTCAAATTTAGGGTAGCTACCAAAGTGAGAATACTCCTATTTTATCTATTATTACTCTCCATTATTATTTTTTATTTTTTTAATTAAACAATTAAAGATGAATTATTCATTATAGTTATTAGATTAAAAGAAAATAAAATAAGTCTCAATGATAAAATTATACATGAATGATTTATATTAAATCATAAAATTAGGTGACTTTTTTAGATAATCATGTGAGCATTTAATAACTTTTAATTTTAATCTTTCATATACATCCAAATCATTCATGTATGATTATATTGTCAAGATGTACTCCTCTCACTCTTTTATTAGAACACTCATCTCACTTAATACACTTCCTATGTATATATATGTGTGTATGTATGTATACCCAAGATTCAAATTGTCATATAATCAATTCTAGTTTTAATAATAAATTATTGTTTTTGTTTTCATTATCATAGTTTATTGTATGATTAAATAGTTGATTTGATAAGATCTTTAATTAAAATTTGAGACATGTTATCATGATAGAGATTACGATAATGAAAACAAATATTTTATGATTTTAATTTAAATTATTCTTGATTATATGATTATTGTGAATAGGACATCAATAATCTAGATAGATCAATATATATGTATGATCTTTATTGATAAATATTAACATATCTTATTTATTAATTTACATATATTGATAATGCATATGTGGATGTGATCATTGAACTAGCTCAATTGAGAATTTTTAATAGTTAACATTACTTTAATTTATCTATGAGAAATTTTCATAAAAAAATATACTAGTGTCATTTGACTTGAGATTATCATAATAATTAATAAGTTATTTCTTATATTTTGATCTCACACACTTAATGCCTTAGAGAACTAGTTGAATGGACAGTGGATACAATTAAATACTTGTAGAATTAATGATTAATCAAGAAGGAATTCATCAACCCTCGGTAGTGAGTTTGAACTCCATGATAGAATTAAAACCTTGGTCAAGGCAATTGAATGAATGAAGAAATAAGTTTTTTAAGTCATTCACTGAATAAATATATAAGGGTAACTTATTAGAGTTTGCATTTATATCATACTCTAAAATTAACTAGAGTGGTAAGTGATGGAAGGAAATATTACATTATTCTTTTATTGGTTATTGAAAGTAAAATACATTAGTTTATACTATTCAGACATTAAGGAGTATGGTTAGATGCCTACCTTAGTAAATTAATTTGATTAATTTACTACTAACTTAGTATTAAAATTACGAGGTCACACACAAATAAGTGTGTCAATCTTTATCAAGAAAATTATTTTATTTGATAAATTAAATTAAAAAAATTAATTTAATAAATAAAAATTTTCTATGTGAAATATTATTATATTCTTCACTAGCACCAAGAATATAATTAATATAAATATAAATAAAGTATTCTTGTTGAGTAGAAGTTGTACACAATAGTATTTATCAAGATTATTGATAACAAATATTTGGTACAAGTGAGTTTTATGGTTGAAAGATATAAGATTTTAATATAATCAAAATGATTTCAAATATTGTTTGAAATTTGAAATAATAATAAACTAAATCAATTTGTTTCTAGTAAGTAAGATTATAAATTGTTTTTCAAGAGCTATAATGTAATGTCGATATATGAAAAAAAAAGGAAGATTTTTTTCATCTTACTCAACTCCTTTCTTCTCTCTCGTTTACTAAAAATCATTAAGTATTACTTTATTTTATGTGATTCCATTAATCAAATGGTTGATAAGAAAGATTGTTTTCAGCGTAAATACGACGTAGAATGTTCACACAATTGAAGAAATTTTTAAATGTTTCAAGAACTTATATCTAGATACATAAATTCTGATTTTTCTTATATATGTTGTAATATATTTTGATCTCGAAAGGTAGATCCATTTATTTTGCTATATGTGTTAAGAACTTTCAATTATATATATATAATTTGAAAAGAGAAATTTTCACTCTCTTGATTAAATAATTTCAATATTTTCTATCTCTTATTTGAATGAGTATTTTACCTCCTATTTTCACAATTAGACAAAAAAAAATTTCTCTCATTTTAAACTATTTTTCCTTTATTTTTATTTATATATTTATCATCGTAATCATTCATCACTTTCGATTATCTTTTAAATGTATTTATACATTGAATTTCAATAATTTTGTTTAAAAAATTTGTTGATAATTAAAAATAATATCATATCACAATTTAATTTTTTTGTTATAAATCTAAAATTAAATATATTTTTTTATAACAAATATATTTATTTATTATATATTTAATTATATAAAAATAAAAATTTATCTTCCACTGTGTATAAGTTAAAATACTAGTCTAAATAAAAATATGAATATATATTCTTGCTTAAAATTGATGTCTCGAATCTTGAAAAACTTGCTATACAAAATAGAATTTTTTTTTATCTATTCCCTTTATTTCTTATGAGTTTCTTATTGACGAAAATCAATGGTTATATATATTTATAGGTAGAGAGAGATATGGATTGTTTTAGTTTCCTTTTACACATATTATACATATATCAAGTTGTTCCGAGATGATGCCCCTTTACCAATCAAGGTTATTCCTTTTCCAATTGGGTCAGATAACGTTCAACAAGGAAGCTCAACTCTCCAATGTAGCAAGAATGGAATGTGCTCTTCGATTAATTGGGAGAATACTCACCCCACCCATGCAAATGCAACATATCCTCGAAGAACTCCCAAACCTCACAAGACAACCTCCATGCATGACCTTTCAATGCTTGCCCTTTACTAAGATGAACATGATTCAAACCCAAGCACGATGAAATGAATAATAGGATATTGGATGATTTCTCATTTCGATTTATTGAAGCTTTATGAGCATGATTTGATCCCCAGATACAATGAGAGTGGTGGGAACATTGCGCAGAGCCATCATGGTGCTTATGGATGTTTTAAAATTGACCAAAATAAGATTAAAGAATAATTAAAAATATATTTCTAATTATTTATTTTGGTAAGTCGACATGTGAACAGACACATAAGATCTGATGCGACACTTATCGTTAATAACGTTAAGAGGGTCAGTTAACCCAAAAAATACAATTTCAAAAACATTTTATAAATTTCTTTCATTTAAAGACTAACTTATTAAGGTCTTATACTTTTAAGGAGGAAAACATGTTTATAGTTAAAGAGCCACTTAACATCTAACCTAAAATGATCCAAACCATGAACATGAATTAAAAGATAAAGACCGAAATTCGATCCGAGGAAGATATTAGCTAGAAAATCAAGATTGTTCTAATAAACCACCAGTAACTTCAGCGTGTTATTAACAATTTTTTATTATTATACATTTGATTTCAAACATATGCAAACCTTTTCATTTTCCAAAAACAGCATCAGATGCAACACAAGTATTCAACAATTAAATTGCCAATGAATGCAACAAACATCTAACAAGAATTATGTAGCAAGATCTTCTCCATCATTCAGTGGTTTTTCATACAAACTATTATTAATTACAAATTCATGTAGCAAAAAGCATTAACACTTATTTAAGTTGATGCAATTTTAAAATCATTCAAGAAGCAAAATTCATTGATTAAAATTATCATCAAGGAAAAGTTATAAATTTCAAAACACATGCTCTATAATATTATATGTAAACTTTTCATATATGAACTATCAAAATAAAGATCTTAAAAAATTCGTAATTTTCATAAATATTAATTATGATGAATAGAAATACTAACCTTTATTCAAATTAATGCCTTGAACTTAAAGAACTTGCTATGACGAATATAATTTTTTTTATCTCTTTTTTTTTTCTTTCTTGTGACTTTGTTAATGATGGAAATTAAGAATTATACATTTATAGCTATAGGAATTTTTTCAAATTCCTTTCGTACACTCGCACAGACATATTATTTCTATCGAACAACATATCTCTTTTCATCACATATATTCTTTTCCAAAAATCATGTGACTTCATTCAAATATCAATCCACATGTCCTTTCATAATTTAATTAATTATTAAACTATTACATATATTTAATTATCACACAAGTAAGACATTTCTCACAAACAATATTCAGCACCCACCCATGTATTATGTTTTCCATTTCAATATTAGTATATTATTGTATATGATTAGTATATCAAAGTGCCCTCCTTGTAATGCTATGCATGGTCATAACCTAACCTAATTGCTTCCAGCCCTTATAAGACACATGGTTAGTGGCTGTCCTAAAAAAATGGCTGTGCCACGATTATCAAGTATCAAACTAATTTGAGAGCTGATATTGGTGATGATTACAACACGTCATTCCCCATTCAATTACTTAAACTTTGAAGCCAAATACAATATACCAAGCAGCATGTATATCAAGTTTTCTTTTCCAACCATTTACCAATACTATTTAATTACTAATAAAAGTGAAAATGGAGTAGTTTTTTTGGCACCATAGGATAACCATCAACCAGCGGTGTGACTTTATGACAATAAAAAATGCAAAGAATGTTGCCATAATGTATGTATCCAACACAAGTCATGTTATAGAATATGGATCTCATTCACAAGACACAACAATAAACAAAAGAAAAGACGTCACTTGGGGTTACCTAATTAAATTCTGGTTCGATTCTTAATTTCATTTTCAAGAGGTGGGGGCTGGATCGGTATAAAATTTCTTTCATGGGAAATGTGGCGCTGTTTTATGTAGGAGGCATGTGTGAAAGAAGCATTTCATCGAACACCTCTTCTGGGCTGTTAGGTGGCACGCTTCAGCCTTGGTAGGGTGTGTCACCTTTTAAGCATATTTAACACGGGATCTATTCCTCACTTTCTATGTCTGTTTTCACCCTTTACCTCTATTTTTTTTTATTAAGATAAATCATTAAAGAGTTTTATTCCAAATGTTTTATTAAAAATGAATTAAATATTCTAAACATCGATTTATTCACGTCATGTAAACCTAGAGGGCTGAGAAACACATGTACATCAGACAATTATATTTGAGAAGACCAGTAGACAATACAATTTTCCATATATTGAATATAATTGCAAATATAAAATTTAAACGAGCTATTATTAAGTAACCACAAACTTAACATCTTATTTTTATATATAATTAATAGAAAATAAAAATATATCATTTAATACATTTAATTTTATTCTTTCTAATTATGATATAGTGTTACGAAAATCTAATAAATATTTATAGAATAAAAATTTTCAATTTCTCTTATTATATTTTGCTTATGTAAATGAAGCAAATTATGTCATCAACATTGAGAATCAACTTGAATAGTTAAATTATTTTAATAATTTATTATATTAAACAAGAAATATTATAAATATATTTTTAGGTATATTTTTAGGTTTTTTTTAATATATTTTATATTATTAATTAAAAATGTATAAGATACTTGTTTTTTAAAATAATAAAATTTATTAAATAAAAATTGAGATACATGTTTTTTAATGATCTTAAATCAATTTAAATATGTTAAAGGTGTTATAAAAATAATATAAATAAAAATAAAAGATATAAGATAATAGAGAAAAGTAGAAAAAAAATATTTTAATTTATTTACATAAACAAAATGCAACAAGAATTTTTTTTTTTTATTTTACAAATATTTATCAGATTTTTTTTAAGATTAAATTCTTATTAAAAGAAACTAATTATATCATATCATAATTTAATTATAGTAAATCAAATTAAATCTATTAAACTATGATTTTTTTATAAATTATAATTTTTTTTACTAATTAATATAAGATGAAGTACTAAGTTTGTATCCACCCAATAATAATATCTCCATTTAAACTCAAAATTATTTATTAAACAAAAACAATCAATATTAATTGATTTCTGTGCTCAATAGTACTTTATAAAAGCTTTAATTGTTTAATCTATTTATTTTTTTCCCATTTATATTAGTTTAGCACATCTCACATATATGGATTCATTTAAATTCAAGAGTTCCACTTTATTTTTCAGGTGTCAAGGGAATGGGGTATGAATAGGTATACGGGTTGTTTCGCATTCACACTAAAAATTTAACGGACTAGTCCAATCCATAATAACAGATGAGTACATTTTATTTGTCCATGCTCATCTAACATAGCCCGCAATTAAACAAATAGACCTACGGGCCAAAGATAAAAATATAAAAATGTAAATTAATTGAAATTTTAAAAAGTTGTAATTTTTTTATTTTTTCTTTTGTATATTTTAGTGGGATCTCTTTTGTAAATTATTACTTATTATTTATTAATAATTAATAATACGATAAATATACTAAAAATAATTAAACAAAAAAATATATGGGTTTGTGCGCAACCAAACTTGTTAAAGTTGTGTTTCGCGGATTAGGCGAATAGAAATAGAAAATATATGCATTTAAATTCTCCACAGTTTTTATTGAAAAATTATAGCTAATGCCTTTACGTAATATATTATTTTTAAACATTAACACTTATTATTTTTAAAAATTACATGTGCCTCTTTTATTTTATATACATATATATATCAACATTCAATATCTTTAAGAGTTCATGAATAGGATAAAATAACTATCATGTAATCTCGTATTTGTTATGCTAAAAGAAAACTGAATTAGGAATTTCTCTCTCCATACATAATATAATATATATAAAATAATAAAACATGTAAAAAAGTAATATATATTAGTATATATAATATATATAGTAATAATATATATTATATAATAAAATAATTTATATAAATAATATAATAATATATATTATATAAAAAAATAAAATATAATTATATATTTTTATATAATATAATTTATAGATAATATCATAATATATATAGTAACAAATATAATATATAGAGATATATATATATATATATATATATATATATATATATATATATATATATATATATAATAAATTTTTATTCAGAATATTATCTTATACATTTATAATAATTTTGACATGTAAATTTAAAGTATATTGTTAATTAAAATATTAAAAATTAAATAAATATCATACAAATATCTTTCAAAAATATATTTAAATAATAATTATAATTTTAAATATCTTATATATTTTTTAATAATTATAAAAAATAACTGTATAAATAAAATAATATTTGTATATAATTTAGTTAAAATAAAAAAATTATAAATTTATAATTTGAAAATTTTAATAATTAAATTAAAAAATATTTTTAAATATTATATATAATTTTAACAAATAAATAATTTTTCATTTAAATATACTTTATATATCTTAAATTATTATTATTTTGTGTGTACTCAACATTAAATATAATTAAATTTTATCATATTTTTATTATTTTATATTTTTATCCTATCATATTCTACCTTTATATCTTATTTTATGTTAATCACCAAATGAAACCTAAAAATAACGTAGCAGAGAATTTACAAAGGAAAAGATATAGTGTAATTTCTTAATAAAAAAAGAATGTAAATATAATAACTTACTCCAAGGGAAGGTCAATATAACTAATTTTAAGATTGGTTTTTTTCACAATTAGGCCAATTGAATGACGCAAATGTTGAGAGAGTAGCTAGTTAAAAAATATGAATACATCCTATCATAAATTTTAATATATTCCCGACATAATACTTAATAAAAAAAATATTATTAATTTATGTTACGAAGCTAGACACATTAAATAAAAGGTGTTCATGATTTAAAATAGTAACGAATAAATGAATAATTGATTCTATGTACCAATTGGCACAAGGTTTGGCAGTGATGTAGTGTCCTAGCAATGCTCAATGGAAATTAAGTTACTAGTACTAAATTATAATAATATGATTCATAGATGGATTAATGGCTGCTAAAAGCAAGGGACGAGACATCACGTCAAGCATTGTGCCTCTTATGCCATCTAAAACTGTATATCTTTAATTTAGAATAATATATATATATCCACAGTTTTAAAGACGTTAATTTAGAATAGACCATAGTTTCCACTCGTAGATATATCAAACGACAAATAAACGAGTGACTTACATAATCCGTGGTCTATTTATATTAAACGACAATCTTAAAACCGTTGATTTGAAATAGACCCGAGATATTGAAATGTGGATATATTAGACTGCACTTTTATAACCATGGCTAATAAAATTCAACGTAAAACCGTAGCCAGATCACTAATCCTGAGAAACATATATATACCAGAATTTAAAAACTAAAAACTAAAAAATATTTTTAAGTGAGAATAATTTTATTTTAAGAATATTAAGTTTTTAAATTTTAACCATATCATTATATATAAAAAATAAAAATAAAAATTTAATAGTCACATAATTACTTAAAAAATTATATGTATTTTTTAATCTTAATAATTTTTCAATATAATTTAATGACTTATATCTATAGTAGAATTGTTAATTATTACTATTAGTTAACTCTTTTTGTATTATGTTTAACAAAAATTAGCCGGAAGCTAAATAATAAATAAGTTAGTTTATTAAATTATAAATATTTGGTAAATTTAGATGTTGAAGTAGTTGATAATTGTAAAATAATATAAATAGATATATTTATATGATATATTTATATTTATTTTTAATTTTATTTTATGTTAATTAATATAATAATTAAAATACATATAAAAATATATTCTATCGAAAGAATATGTTGAACTGTAATATTAAAAATAATAAAATAAATACTATAAATAGTAACATTTTTAAAATAAACAGTGTAATAAAAAATATTAAAAAACAAAAATAAAATAAACTAATAATCTATCAATATTAATATTTTGAAATATAATTCTAAAATAATAAAATAAATATGATAAATAGTATAATAGTTAAAATAAATAATGTAATATAAAAATATACGAATAATAATGATGAAAATAAAATAAAATAAACATATTATTTATTATTATAAATATATTATATAATAAAATAATAAAAATAATAAAATTTTTCTTATGTAAAAAAAACAACAAATATTTTAAAGATAAAAAATAATAAATATTAAAAAAAAACTAGAAGCCAGCGTTTTAAAAAAAATGTTGTAAAATAATATATAAAAATACTACAAACTCTTAAAAAAAATTATTTATCATACATAGCTAATAAATTCAAACAATTTTTTTTAGCTAGTAAAAAAATATAGCTGAAATGATGTCTGAATCATAGGTTATAAATAAGGATGAACAAGTGGATGAGAAATTGCAGCTGATGCAGTTGATGATTAGTATTATTGTACAAAGATATCCCGTTGAAGGCATAAAAAATAAATAAAAACACTGAAACATTGATGTTCTTTCTGCAGCTTCTCCCAGAGGTATAACACTAACCGGTACGTCTCAGACCTAGTGACATTTTTCCTTTGAAAGCATATAATGATCTTCATCATAAGCATCTAATACACCCAAAATAAATTAGTTGATTGCAAAATAACGAAAAGGAAGGGAAAACTTCCATTTGATAGATATTCGTATAAATTTTGTGTACCCTATTTCAATGCACTAAATTAATACGCATCATGAATGCACCAGCGTGTCCATGACAAACACATGATTTTGGCTTCCAACATCTCCTATTAACGACTTACATGTCAATTTCCTCTGCTCACTGCTCCTTAATTTGGTTTGTCGTTTCACGAATTCGGTGTTTGAAAAAAAATCTTATCTAATTTTATCGTTATTTTATTTTATTATTTAAATGATTTTGATTCAATCTAATCAAATTTAAAGAAATATGAAGTAGATTAATTTATTTTTTATAACAAATAAAGAATAATATATATATAAATCATAAAATATATCGATGATCTTTATAAATATAATTATAATTTTGTTTTAATCTTTTAAAAAAAATATTTTTTTATTTTAAACAGTCTCTAATCTCTATTATTCTTTACTAATGAGATGCATTTAAATATATTACTTTATATGTCACCTCAAAATAGTAGTTAAAGTGAGACGTGATTGTATTAAATAATGGTAGAGACCGTTTTAAAAACTTTAAAATTTATAAGAATTAAAACTAATAAAAAATTTAGAGGATTAAAATAAATGTAACTATATCTAACTAAAAACATTAGGATTGTGCTAGTAAATAGTCAAGGCCTTTAGTAGTTTGTATGATCTCATAAATTCAAATTTTTTTTCTACCCTTGTGATAAATAGTTATATTTTATTCTATTTCTTTGTAATTTTTTATTTTATATAAAAGACAAAAAAATATATAATAAAAAACACAAGTTACAAGTATAAATTTCAAATTAATTCAAGTATACATTGAAATTATGAGATATAATTAGGTAATAAAAGTAGGAAAGAAACTGTGTTATAAAAATATGTGTGATGCGTTCATTTAATAAATAAAATTGATTTAATTGTGCAAATCGCTAAAAAGAGGACTTAATTTGAGCAATTACAAATTAAAGACCAAAATTACACATATAATATATAAAATGAATAAAAATGTATATAAGTCAATAAAATTATATAATATATGTGTATATGCATGTGCTCATATATACGTAGAATAAGCTATTGAATTAGTTCAGTTTTTTAATTTGAATCTAAAGTTTAATTAGATTTAATGATTTTTTTTTTCAATTTGATGGTTTCTTTTGTTTGAATTTTTTCTTAAATTTGATCAGTTTATGAATATCAATAGCACTCAACTCAAATTCAATTTTTTTTAAAAGTGTTCATATGTTTTTTCAATTTTTTATGTGATTATATATATATATAGAAAAACTTTAAAAGAGATATTTCTATATTACTCATTAGAATTGTTAAATTAAAAAAAATAAATAGTAAAAATAGGAATAATTTTTTTAAAATTACTTTTGCAGTAAATGAATCCCTCCTTATATATATTTCTGTGTATAAATGAGTAAAAGTATCCGAAATCAATAATCTATTCTGGGGAAAAGATAAAAATTGAGAAAATAATAATGCTGGTATATTTAGCAGTTTGAAGTCTTAATGTAAAAGGAAAATTTAATATTAAAAAGAAATCTTAACGTAGAAATAGAATATAATAAAAAAAATACCTTAGGCGTCAAAAAAATGGTTGATATTTATAATATATAATTAATGAATGACCTAAAACAACCAAGTTTGATGCACATTCCAGTGATTGAACAGTTTCACAATTCAATAGAGGTATAGAACCAGTACAATTCAATAGGAATATGTACCCCCCAAAAAAAAGACTGTAAAATGCAGTGACCAATGTGCCAGCCAAGTCTGGTAATAATTACAATTGGCCCGTGTATGGTTTGTTTTGAAAGAGTCCAATCTTCTCATTACTCATTTAAGTATTGATCCATTCAGCAATCGACCCTCCAATCAATCCAAATTGTCCACAATTCAAATGTTCTATATAAATAACATAATCATAACATAGACTTTAATTTTTATATACTATTAGGGTAAATAAATTTATTCAGTTAATTAATTAAAAATTATTATGAATAGAATTATTAAAATAATTACCATAGAACTCAACAAATTTATTATAAATAATCATTTATAATTAAACGAGAACACATAGCGAATATGGTGATAGGTGGGTTTATTTTTGGGTTCTAGTTTGGGGTTATGGCCGCTCATTTTACACAACTTCAATGTTCAAATATGTGAAAGTGTCATTTCCTATATTTGAGATATAATAAGTTAATTCTAATTTTGGATATTGAAAAATTACTTTAAAAAAGAAATACTCATTATTAGGTAAATTTACGATTTTTAGTAAATATTAATGACTGTTTTTCACATATTTTATAAATATATATATATATATATAATTAATAAAAAAACACTTTCCCACACATTAATTAATTCTCTTAAATGTGTAAAACCTAATATAAATTATATTATGAATTTAAGATAATTATTATAAAAGTCAATAAATTTATCTTTTACGGTAGTTTGTGATTGAATAATTAAATAAAATTATTTTACATGATTATACTTTATTTTTTTTACATTAAATTAATTTTTAAAAAACATGAATATTGATTAATTTAATTTTTAAAATTACAAATATTATTTTAAATCTTGAAATTGCTCAATATCAATTATTTTAACTCTTATTTTTAGAATTTTAACAACTAATCTGATTATTGGTTCGTGATTTTATAAATTAAAATCATATATTTTATAATTTTAGAGATTAAACTCAATATATATTACTAGATTTCTTTTATGACCTGATTGAGGAGTACAGTTATTTCTATTAGTAGCACTATTTCACAATATTTTCTAAAATACCAAAACTAACGAGTTAACAGAATTGAAGCATCTCAAGATTTCTTTCAACAGCACTTCAAGGTATAAACATGTAATGCTATAAAACTACAGAAAAAAGACATTAATGTGAACGAAAATTAGTTTGAATTTAGTTATTATTACCTATAAAAAATAGTCATGATAGAGAGTTAAATTATTTCATTAAATTTATTAGAATTTAAGTACAGGTATTTTCTATAAAAAAAATTATGGAAATGAGTGAAAGAATGAATATATTTATTCATATCGACAAATTATTAAATATATTAAATTCTAAAAAGGAAATTATACTTGTAATTTTTATATAATATATACTAAACATTTATAAATTATTTTTCATAAAATTGATATGAAAAATTTAATTTGATATATGTTTTGTTATGCTAATCTTTCTTTGGATGATTATATTAATTAATTTTCTATATACATGCCACATCAAGTACCGAAAATTATCCTACAAAAATACAGAAAATTGAAATGCATTTTTCATATTCGTGATTTGATTGGAAAGGCTAAGCATGATAGTTGATATTCATAAGAGCGGGCAAAGTAAATGACACTTTTACTATACTTTTTTCCACCACAGATTAAAAAAATATTTTAACATAATAATATTTATTATGAATCAATTTTATTAGAAAATTTTTATTTCTTTTCTTATTTTTATAAATATATTATTAAGTATTTTTAGAGTATAGTATTTATTAGAGGAAAAATAAAAATTTTAGTATTTCATTAAAAAGTGAAAACATAAATTAATATGATTTTTTTAATGATAAAACACTAATAAAATTTATAATTGACTGAGTAATAACTTTTATATATGTTAACTTTTATTGTTTAAATTGTTGAATTGTATATTATTATAATGATTGTGTATCAAATTTTACATAATTTAAATATTTGTAAATTTATAATATAATAATATAATTAAATTTATTTATAATTTAAATAAAATATTTTATATTAAAGTAAAATTAAGTGATGAAGTATCAATTTTATTTTTAATATATAAAATTTTGTAAATTTATTCTATTTCATGAGAACTTTTAATATTATTATAATGATTGAATTGATAAGATTTTATTTTCTAATAAGTTAGTCCTTCCTTCACGAGGTACTGATGAGAAAAAATCAAAGGATTTACCTCTTCTAAAATAAAACAATTGTAAATTAAGAAAGTAAATGTTTATTTATTGTTGATTTAAATTAAAGCATCTTATAAATTTAACCAACTTTAAATCAATTATTCTCTCACTTAATATCTATTGACTTTAATGAAGTTAAATTTCTATAATTAAATACTATAATGTATCTAGAGGTATAAGGGAAATAAGCTAGTCCTCCAACAGTATTTTAAGTGTAGTAGAGGTGTCACCTGCAAGGTATTTATAATCTCATTAACTTATGATTAGGCATATATGTGGTAAAATATTGACTGGCTTAATCCTAAAATATTTAGAGGGATTTTAATCGTCAATGATGTGATTTTATTTGTTCTCAATTATTCAACACATATGTTTAATGCCTAGACATTGCGCTTATTTGTATTCTAATCGCATAGACCACTATTAGGTCAAGCCATAACACAACGAATACACATGCAAAATGCTATTTATATATATAATTTTCTTTTAATCAAAGCACTTTCACAAAAACCTTTACCACTCAGTTAGAGTGAAAGATAGAATAGGAAACAATGCAACAAGAAATTTTTTATGACAAATTAAGAGTAAAAATAATGCGGAAAAGTCGTACTATTTAGATGAATAATATTAAAAAAAAAGTGGAGAAAGTTCTCTTTATTTGTTTAAATGAATGAAAAGAAAAATAAAAATAGGAAAAAGTATTTTTAATGTCTAACTTTCATTGAAATGTGTCTCAATTCTTATACTTTATATTTGATGAATTTAATTATTAAAAAAATATAAATTTAGTCACTCTTCTACTATAATTCATTATGTTTTTTAAAATTGAGAAGAAATAAATTTACATGTTTTTTTTATTTTAAACTTGAAAACTAAATTCATCAAAATAAAAATATAGGAATTTTCATCACGTTTAATTAAAAGTATAGAAATTAAAAACGTATATTTTTTTGAAAAAAGAACATTATATTGAATAGTTTTTTATAATAATAGTAGTTTAATAAAAAAATAAATTTTTTATTATAATATTTTCTAATTAATTATAATTATATTCATTATTTTTTTAAATACGTCTTTTAACTCTCAAATTTGAGTTAATATTATCTTTTCAACAAAGTTATTATTTTTAATTTTAGGACACGATTTTGAATTATTTTTTAACTTATTCAACAAGTAAAACTTTGTCTTATTAGATTTATTTGTGTAAAAAAACTATAAAAGTCAGTTGATTTTTATAATTTTTATATAGATTAATATAATAGAATAAATTTTATGTATCAAATTGATTAAAAAATAATTTAAAAATCTGTTTTAAAATAAAAAATAATTATCTTTTTAAAAATCACATAATTTAAATTTAAGAATTAAATAATTAAAATATCTTTTTAAAAATAAAGTCTCAAAACAATTTTTTACCTTTTTAAAATAAAGAGGTACAATTATAATTTATCCTTTTTTTAACAAAAAAATATTTAACATTAAAAATAACTAAAGTTAAAAAACAAAGCACATCCCTTTCTCCCCTTTCCCTTACTTTTTGAAGGGAAGGTTTTGGCTCGTGAGTTCCACACGTCCATTTCTCATTTAATTTATTTTCCCCTTTTCAACCAAATCAAGATATCGCTCTATCTTTCCTAGTTCTCCCCCTCCTTCACTCTCTTCCTCACTTTCTCCATATCAAACAAAACATAAATTGACTTTCTACATAGATAATATTTATCTTAAAATTTTCCTCTAATGAACAAACAATGTCATTTGATAATACTTAGCAAATAACGTTACACATATACACAATAAGTATTTTTTTTTTGTTATATCTCATTAACAACAACTAAAGAAAGAATTCCCTAGTTATAAAGTTGCCATTTAAAAAAATCAATTTGTATAAATATACACTTTTGAAACCAAACTCAATATTTTAACCCTCAAATATCAAATTAAAAAAATGAAATAACATTAAAGGATTACATAGTTATAAGCACGAAGTTATGAAGTGAGTTGGAGCTAGCTTTTACTCGACAATCAACACATACAATATTATAAAATTGTTGTAAATTGTAATAACCTAAGCAATTATTCAATGGCTGTTGAACCGTAGCACGCCATTATAAGAATTAATGCTGCCAAAACATGCCTTGCCATGATATATAAGAAATAAAATTAGTATTTATTTCAATTATTTTAAAACTTAAAATTTTTATATTAAATATCTATATTTTTAATTGTTTCAAACATGGAGATGTAACTAACAAAACTCATAAAAAGGATAAAACTTAAAAAAAATTCATCTTAACGGTATAAAACAATTTTATATTATCATTTAATTATATATTTCAAGTTTATTAATTTTTATAATATTAACTTAAAAATTATATTAATTTAATTTATGATTAAATGATAATATAAAATCAAATTAGTATAACTTAACTCAAACTTAAATATAGTTTTATGGAGATGTTTATGATGTCTTTCAATTAAAATTAAAGTTTTATTTTAATAATTTATATAATAAAATTTACATTAAAAAAAATTAAAGATATTATCAAGTTTTAATTCTCATTATAATACAAACAAGTGTTATATATCCTTAAAGAAATTAAATAGATATCCTTCATTTGTGGTTGGATTTGTTCCTTAGTTGGAATAGGCAAAAAAAGGCCTGTGAACTTTTGCCTATGAACTTGGAACACCCAACAGCATTTCCTGAAGCTGGTCCAGTAATTAATTAAAACTGTGATGAAACCAAATACAAACAAGATCAAGATTAAACTAATAACAGGTCACTGAATCAGACACCAGCATGCAGTGTTATATTTCTGCTCTTCATATGCTGTCCACATCACTGTCTCATTAGAATTAATCCCATATGACAAAACCATTAATCTCATTAACTTTTTAATTACCCTCTTCCATTCGCCCGTGACACATACTACAAACACCACCTCGTGAATTCCCACCTAACACGTGTCCCCTCTCCGATTCTTCTCCACCTCAAACGGAGTGATCGAGCAAAGGAAAAAAAAATAAAATTAAAGAGCACATACTTTCTTGGATTTCTGCAGAATCTGGTTGAAGCTGCATGTGATCATAATATTGTGTTGGAACTGTGATACATAAAGGGACTCTCTCGTGCCCTATCAATCATGGTGTGACATTGGACCCACGTTTTTGAAGCAACGAACCACTAACTTCGCGAGTGAGCCGCGCGTGCGCGTGGCTCTGCCACGTGTCGTGCCTGAGAGCCACAAACTATGCTGTCACCTCAGAGGACCATAAAAAAGTGCACCCCAGAATCTCTCAAGTCGCGAACTTTTGCTCTGTTGAAATTGTGATTGTTGATTTGTTTTTGAACTCTCGCTTGTGAATGTACACACGTGACATGTTAAGACAAACACGAATGCATGCTCAGCATTTGTACACATATTTTACATACCAAGTACTCATATTTGCTTAGACTTATACACATAGTTACAACTTCATGTTATGCAACTCCACTGTTTAATTGGATGGTTATAACTCAGAGATAAAGAGGAGGAGAAAAAAATTAGACTATTCTTCATCAGGTGAAGTCACAGAGTCTAGTTGATTTTTTTATGTTCCTTTTTTTTTGCTCAAAGGGTCACGTAAGAGATATTGGATATAGGGGGTTCTAGGATCTTAGTTTTTATGAGGGTCACTTTCTGTGTCCTAACTTTTTATCTCTTCGTTTGTCTGTTTAATTATCTTTTTTTTTTTCTTCTTTTTTTAGCATTGAAGCATACGGAGTTTGATTCCACCCGTGAGTGCGTTAATTCTGTTGTCGTGTACCAAATACGTGCTCCTTACTAATTCATGGCCACAGTGGGCTAAACAACAACAAAGAGTCACGATATATGTATTGCCTTTACATCAAAACCACACTTGCCCCATCAACACTTCTTTGTATTCCTCTTGGCCTCCAAGAAAAGTTTTTTTTTTTTCTTTATTCTTTTATCAAACTATTGCATCGTTTGATGTAAAGGATGAAAAAGAAAAGGAGGGGATAAATACCTTTTTGGTTTATAAAGAGATGTAATTTATGGTTATCTCCTTTTTAAACAAATAAAATTAGAGAAGTACTAATAAAATACTATTTAACATATTTTATTATTAATTAAAATTTATAAAATTAGAAGAAATTCATTAAATAAGAAGTAAAATTAAGAAAAATGTAATTTTTTAATAAATTTTAACTAATATAAAATGTGTTCATAAGAGTGTGTTCTTGGTATTTTTTTTATAAAATTATTAAGTTATGGATAATTTAATTCAATTAGTGTGATTGTATTTTTTTTTCAAATCCAACGTTGAGTGGGGAAGAATTTTAACCCCCGCTATTTCCCTCCCTTTCTTTTCAAAATTTTGAACCCTGTCCAACTGAAATGTCAACAAAGGATCATTCTCTCACACATATTATTGTGTACATATATGTACACTTTTTAGCTGGTGATCAGAATAGAAGAAGCAAATAATTTAATAATGAACAATATAAATGGGTGTAGCAGTACATTGATTGTCTGTGATATCTGAATATTGCCTTAATTAAAAGTAAGTAGAATGGGCCAAGGATGAGAAATAAAACATCTTAATCAGAGAGTTATTAGTTGATTAATCTAGCAAGCAAGAGAAAGTTTCTTACTCATAGAATAGAAAGATAAATTTTGTTTAACTCAAACTAGAAAGGTGGTTGTGATTCATTATGTAAGTTCAATTCTTTTTTGTACCTTCCTATGCGGCTTTATATATTCACGATTCCCATGATGCTTATCTTTCTTCTTTTTTACTATCTGCTGCTCTGTTATTTACAGATTGGTTCTAACTTATAGCTATAATTCACATGCAATATCTCATATAATGCTATTTTTCAATAGCTCCATGTGTCGGTTTGGCCACTTCCAAGGTAAAAAACCACAAAACAAAGATGTTATATAATCGGACAAAATATGCTAAAAAAGCAAATTTTCATTTTCACAATTATTTTGATCATTTTCTTGAACACATCACATGCCTTCTATTCTTTTAACATGTCTTCATCTTACACTAAAAGTACTCTTTTTTTCTTAAAGGGTCAAGTATATTTGGTCTAATTAATTACCACAAAGGAACTTATTGTTCTTGAGTTTTAACCTAAGCCGTCAGTGATAGGCTTGTAGCATCTTCTATAAAAATTCATAAAGGACACGTTAAACTTACATGCATAGTTAGGGTGAGTAATCAGTTGCTGCAACAAAACTCAAAATGCCATTGACCTTGGTGTAGAGTTTTTTTTTTCATGTACCACATAACTCATTTATATTTTTGAGACCTTAATTAGAGAAAATGCGGATGAGCAGAATTGGTTAAAAAGGAAGAAAAAAGTAATAGAAGTGTGATTAGTGTTAGCACGATTTTCTAGAAAACTTGAGCCTCAAAGGAGCTGAACATACACTTTCGAAAATAGTTCATAGTGCAGTTTCCGAAACAAATTAAAAAAAATACAAAAGAGAAACTAGTGGTGATAAACTAGGTCCAAGAAGCAGAAGAGAGCGAAGGTATCATGTCACGGACCACAAAACATTGAACATATACAATTAAAATAAGAAGCTGATCAACAAAATGAGGTAGGAGAACAAAGACACCGTGGCAGGGTTACTACAGAACATTGATCTCCAAAGCCTCTAAAATCCTCCAACTGTTTCCTTGAGACACTGAGTTAACAAGGATTCTACACGTGTCCACCTCATGCTTTAGAATTTATTCATGAGCGATATCATCTATGTTTTGAGTATAAATAAGAACCTTTGCTTCAGGATAGTCCTCACTAGGCCAATTTGCTTCCAACCCTCAAGAAGATAGTTTAATCTCCTCCATTTATCTTTGTCAATATAAGATTTCTGAAGCTGAACTTTTGTATTCTCTACCACAGATATCATACATTGGTGGAGACATTGCTAGTTTAGTGTCAAAATTCCATAGACTTGACACTAACAATGAGCCTCGTTCACTGGTCTTTTATCCTATGGATTACCATGATTCTTTTTATCCATAGTTTGGATAATGTGGAAGGAAGATACCACAATCACAAGAGGCAGAAGAAAAATCCCCCTGCTCCTAATCCACCTGTTAAATCCCCTGCATTGAAGGACCCTTCTTCATCCCCTTCCATTTCCCCTAGTGTTCCCTCTGACCCTTATCCCAATGATCCTGGGGATTCCCCTTCGGACTGCATTTTCGATGTTAGATCCTTTGGTGCAGTTGGAGATGGTTCAGCTGATGACACTGATGCAGTAGTGGCAGCATGGAAAGCAGCTTGTGCAGTAGAGTCAGGGGTTGTTCTTCTTCCAGAAAATTACTGTTTCAAGATCACTTCAACTATCTTCACAGGTCCATGCAAGCCAGGACTAGTATTTCAGGTAAGAATTCTTGTTGAATTTCCTACTTCTTTACATAATTTTCTTTATTATTGTTATTGCTCTATAACATATAAGTTGGAGTATAAGGGTGAGCAAGAATTCCTACATTCGATAAAGATAGATATATATACTGACATTGACTCTAAAGTTTTAAGTTGAATGCGGTGTTAGATTTACTTATATGGTTTGCTTGCGATTTTTCCCTATGTTAATTACTAATGTAGTGTAGCTCACTAGCAAGGTTCTAATGTAACTAGGTGGATGGTACACTCATGGCACCAGATGGTCCAGAATCTTGGCCTAAAGAAGATAGCCGCAATCAATGGCTTGTGTTCTATCGACTTGATCAAATGACTCTTACTGGGACAGGAACCATAGAAGGCAATGGGGAACAGTGGTGGGATCTTCCTTGCAAACCTCACAGGGTAATCAATTTAACCAAGCTAATAGTAACATTTACACCATTCCATCATGTTGAAAGAACTCAAACTAAATGCTAACATGAAAAATGGCCTTTCAGGGTCCCGATGGAAACACTGTATCAGGACCATGTGAAAGCCCTACAGTGAGTGTGAACTACTCACAACTGTTTCTACTTTTTATTTTTTTTCCACTCCCATGAACTGTTTAAGAATTGTTTCTCTTTTCAATTATAGATGATACGGTTCTTCATGAGCTCCAATTTGGTGCTGAAGGGGGTGAAAATTCAAAACAGTCCTATGTTCCACGTGAAATTCGATGGTTGTCAAGGAGTACTGATCGATAAGTTGTCAATTTCTTCGCCTAAACTCAGTCCAAATACTGATGGAATCCACTTAGGAAACACAAGGGGTGTTGGGATATATAACTCCATGATAAGCAATGGTAAAGACTAATGAACAGTATCTCACTTGTTCAATGTGGCAATTTGATTCTGTTTCTTATAAATGTCACAAAGTAGTTAATAATGTAATCTTTGAACAGGTGATGATTGCATTTCGATTGGACCCGGGTGCTCAGATGTGGACATTGAGGGTGTAACTTGTGCTCCTACCCACGGAATTAGGTATATTACATAATTAATCTTAATTTGAAGTTAAATTAAGTTTTTAGTTAGTAATAGTAAGTACTAATTAATGCACAAATGAAAAAAATAAACAGAACACAATTGAGGCTTGCTATATAATATATTCATCTCTATTGTGATTACTGATTCTAGAACCATTTCTAAATGCAAAACAAATGAAAGGTGACTTTCACCATTGGCATGAGTATAGTAACTCTCCAAGTTGTACCCGAAGATTCCAACTCATATTTAATAAAAAAAATTAAAAGGTTTCACCTTTCAAATGATCCTCATGTTCTCCTAAAAGGCAGGGTCACACGAGTTCTTTTCTTCTTTTAGTGATCTATATAACTATGTTACTTAACAGTTGGAACAGTTAAAACTGCCAATCATTAATATGACAACAGTTTCTATTCTTCATTTCTCTCCCCTCATGATTCCTGAGCAGCACATTTATTCTTTTGCTTTAATTAGACCTATCAAAGCCAAATATATCCTCAATCTCATCTCTCAAATATCACTCCCTCTCCTAGATGGTCCCAGAAGTGAAAAAATTATATAAATAATTTCTTAATTCTTAAGTTTTAGAAATAATGATAAATAGTCTCTCAAATATTGAAAGAGTTTAATGATATGCTAATAATTTGACACTATCGTCTAATAACAAATAATCTTTATTATGACTTTTAAGATATTTATTCTAAAAGTTAATCTATTTACCCTTCATGGTGAGTGGTGATTAGATGACAATGCACTACCTAATTTAATACTTGAAAGATTAGTTATATAATTTTATTACTTTATTTCACAAGAGAAAGGGTAATAGTTAATGAACTAAACTAATATCAAATCCATTTTGGAACCTTTACAGTACCAAGTTTATATAGTGCTAATTTTAGCATTTTTCACCAAATGCTTATTACTTTGGTCATTTCATTTCAACAGCATTGGAAGCCTAGGAGTGCACAATTCTCAGGCATGTGTCTCAAACTTAACTGTCCGCAACACCATCATAAAGGAATCAGACAATGGTCTCAGAATCAAGACATGGCAAGGTGGAACGGGGTCAGTGACAGGGTTAAGATTTGAAAACATCCAAATGGAGAATGTCAGGAACTGCATCATCATTGACCAGTACTACTGCTTGTCCAAGGAGTGTCTCAACCAGACTTCAGCTGTGCATGTAAACGATGTCCTGTATAGGAACATAAAGGGTACTTATGATGTGAGAACCCCTCCCATACACTTTGCCTGCAGTGACACTGTGGCCTGCACTAACATAACACTCTCTGAGATTGAGCTTTTGCCATACGAAGGGCAGTTGCTAGATGACCCTTTTTGCTGGAATGCATATGGAACTCAAGAGACCATGACTATACCTCCACTTGATTGCTTAAGAGAAGGTGAGCCTGATACAGTTGTAGAGCTCTCTGCATATGAATGTAGGAGTTGACATGTCACATTAACTGGTGGCTGATATAGGAGTTATATCATATAGTACACGTATAGAGCAGAGAGGGCAATTATTGTGGGTTGTCATTGTGGTCTTTTATTTGTTACTTAGGATTGATTCGTCCCTCTTTGGGGTTTCCCCTTGTGTGTGATGAGATATAGAATTTAGTCTCTTTTTGGGACCTACATTGTAATAACTTTATTTGGCATTTATATATATCATATATGATAGGTTTCGAATATCAGCTTAGGTTTCATTCAAACGAATTTAAATTTAAGAAATGAAGTTTGTAGCAGAGGTAATTGCCTTGGTTTTATACTTAAAAAAAAAATAATACTATGTACTCTATTCTCATCTGAAACTTCTTCCGAAAACTACTTCAGTGGATTTCTAAACTCTTCCTGCTATTATCCGAGTTCTTCTCCCCAGCTCTCGAGCTCTTCCTGTGAGTCTCTGAACTCTCTTATCCCTGCCAGAGATATGGAGTGAGTACCTTCAAAAACACTCCGACGCCCAAGTCATCTCTTTGTTCTAGAAGTCTTTTCCTGGTGATTTAGATATCTAGTATGTCATTTTTCTTCCTTTTATATTATTTTTTGGACATATTATTCACAATGACTGATTTTCCAATCTGTATCTATTATCTGGTATTTATTAAGATTTTGAAAATCTTGACACGTTCTCTGTTAAGGCGAGAACCGAGTTCTTACTCACTTGTCCAATACCTACTCTTAAAAGAATTGATTGGATTTTACAATTTTTTTTTATATTTTATTGTACATGTAATAAAAATAAAATAAATTTATAGTGTAAATTCAAGTTAATTGATTACAATGATCATCTCTTTTAGTCAAATGTATAATTTGAATTAATTGTGATCATAAAAAAGGAAAATAATTTAGATTAATTGGTTTGACTTTGAATAAACGACAGGACTTCAAATCACAAATTGAATAAAAAATATTTGAATTTCATTAGATTGATTTGGTTTGAGCCCAGGAACATATAAACTTAACCGAATTATATTCAAATAGTTTAGTTCAAATATTAGAATTCAACAATTGGTATAGACAAATATACAGCTCTGTCACTTAGAAACACGTACACTCCTGCATATAAGGAGTCACTGAATTCGTTTTTGGTTGATCAAAGGGGCCGAAGGCCCAAAACTAACTACCACGCTGGAACATTACATTAGAGGCACCAGGCAGTAACAAGAAAGAAAGAAAATGGATAAGCTTAAAAGAACTATCTAGAATCTAGAGATTGGCCATGCTTAGCTTAAAAGAACATTACATTAGAGGCATCATCCATGTCTTAATCAGGAGCAGAGGAGTCACTGAATAGAAGCATTAATTGTATCAAATTACTGAATGATTTGGCTTGCTTATACTGTGTACAAAATTATAAATCAACTATCACAATCACACGGCGTATTGCCCTGATTTAAACTTATAATGTATTTTAATTCAAATTAACAATAAATATGTATTTATTTATTTTATATATTTCTTCACTTGACAAAAGTCAAATCTCTCTAGATATATTTACATCAGTTTTTTTTTGCTTGCAAATTTGTATTTTTTTTTATTTTGGGAAATATATGTTAATTAACTCATCTTTTTTGGATTTTGGCATGATTACTTGCCATTTATAGGTTTTTTTTATAATGTTTAAACCACTTCACTAATGGTCTCTAGATACCCATAAATTTGTAATAATTATTATATTGATATATCTACATTTTCTACAATTAAGTTGTTTGAGAAACATTAATCTAGTTGTTTTCTTTTGTTGGATTGTTAGATGACCCTGTTATAAGTATGACGCTTTTTCCTTTCTAATGTTCTTTAGTATTGTATGATCGTGAAATTGATGTGGCTTTCTGTTTAGGTTGCTGCAACTAGGGTCTTTAGCAAGAGGGAGTAAGATCAAATTTAAGGAAATTATTTTTATGTTGAAGAATGTAAATTTGTGCGATTATTTCATTTGTTTTTCATGTAGGTTTTTGTTCTAGTCTACAAATTGAATACAGTCCCATAACTTGATCTTCATTTTATACCTTTACCCATATATATATATATATAAGTCATTTTCTTTTTTCTATTAGGATTTTGTCTCCTAACTTATACACAATATAATAAAAAAGTGTCAGGGACATGTCAAGTGCAAAAAACGACAACTCAGGCTCTGCTCCGTGATATGTCAGTTACAATTCGCCCTTGCAAAAGGATGATACAAGTTGTTATGTCACCTCGCAAACTCGGCTTGACATGTGGAGTGGAGTTGACATGCGGAGCGAAGTCGGCATGCGGAGTGGAGTTGATATACGAACGAAGTCGACATGTGGATTAGAGTCGACCTTTGGAGTGGAGTCGACCTGTGGAAAGGATCCCGACTGTCTGGTAGGGTTCTGAGGATCGACCAGTATACAACCTCCCAAAATGTCGAGTAGAGCGGTAGACACTTTGAATCAGAGATCTAGTCAGGATGAGATTCACTGGCTGAGGGAAACTTGACTGTCCGGGATGGACTTTGAAAGCCGATCGGTACAATTTTCATTATTATAATAAGATAATTTATTAATATCTAATGCTATTGTTCGTAATGTGGTGCATACCGCAAACAATTTTACTACCTAATAATTCGATTACTATAGATATGTCCACCTTGCTGGAAGAAATTTACAATGTATTGTTTTTGCGAAGTATGCTTTGGACCTTGCTTGATGTTCTCAGTTTACTTCTTTTTCTTTAGCATAAAAATGGTATACTTCTTTCTAGATAATAACACATTACTCTGCTTATTTGTTTGATTGCTATTAAATTATAAGATTTGTTAGCATTCTGATCATTATCTTAGTTATTGTTCATTGCTGAATGCATATTGGATCTATTGCATGTATATTTTATCGTTTATTTATTTATTTATTATAGTTCTAGTCGGTAAATATACTAATAATTTTCACTCTTTTGTATGTATAACTCTTCTAAAAAACACTTATTTATATGAATATATACTTATGCTTGGTTCATGAAGAGGTCTTTATTTTCAAGATTTGTTGTATGATTTTGGTACTATTTCTTATCCATACTTTTTTTTTTTAAATTGGAAGAGGAAATTATAGTTATAAATACTAATCATGTTAATCTGTATCTAAAAATTAAAATAAAAATAGTAACATGTCAAAAAATATATTGTCTCACCTAGTGAGATAAGATTATTTTTGTTTTTGTAGTGACATAATGCATCTCAAACGACGGTAGTCAATATGCATCTAAACTGTCATCCAGAAATCAGTTTAACAAAGATTACTAATAATCATTTTCTCATTACATCATATGGTTTTGTTTTCCTTGTTTGTCTTTTTGTTGCATGGTTTATGTTCCTAGTATTGAAAGATAGTCTCAAAAGATAGCCTTGTATAGACTCAAAGGTAATATAAAACTTTTTTTTTTTCATATTTGAATTTTCTGAAATATTTCTTTATTCTCTTATAGGTTTCATTCATGAAATTGAGCTTGTTAGTAGTCTCATATTGCGTTTTTTTTTCCTTTTTATCTAATGTCATTGTGATCATGCCATATATTTTATAAGGGTAAAATTCCAAGTATATAATTATTATATGGAGTCGTTAACTTGTTATGGAGAAGTCTAACCTTAATTAATTGTTATTTGCTCATATCTTGAACCTAGGTCCTTAGTATTTAGTATTCATGAAAATGGAAGTATTTTAAAGTAATTAAAGATGTATAAAGTGTTTAGAACTATATATGAATGTGCGTTCCCTTGGACACCATGGACAAATTTACAATTAAAATTGAGTCATTACAATTAAAAATTTTAAATAGCCCAATACAAGAATCACGACCCGTTTTAGCTATTGACTTTGAAAAAATGAGCAAAACATGGAAAACTCCCCAAAAATAATTGGGTCGAAACCCGCTTGAACGCATTCACAAACCACCCAACCTAATGGGCCACGTTCCGTGAATTGGCCCGTTTCATTACTACATTTTGGTTTGGCCATTAAATCCGAGTCCTAATTAGAAAAGAAGTATTATGAGTTCTGTGTTCGTAGTACCGTAAAAACGCAGAGTCGTTTTCCACAGATCGCAAACGCAGAGTGAGTGCTTCTTTTCTTTTGCTTTGCTCATAGACACACCGCGTAGGATTCAGTAGTTGATCCTCATAATCAGTATCAGGCAAGTAGCCACTATCCCAATTCGTTTAGTTAGGTAATGTTCGCTTTTGTGCCTCCTAACTGTTCGATGAATTGCCTCTGTTTCGCAGGCAATTTCTATCATGCCGTCCCTTCAAACTGCACTGCCTCCTGAGCTCGCCAACAATGCCATTAGGGTCAGTTACATACCAAACCCTTCTTTCTTCTCCAATTCATCAAACCCCTCTGCTTCTCTTTCATAATTTAAAAACAATAAATAAATAAATAAATATATCTCTTTTTTATGGCTTTTGTTTTATAGCTTTACCGTGAATGCCTGCGAAGAGCCAAATACATTGGTCATCGGGTTCGTCATTCTCTTTACCTACCTTTCAAACATATTCAGTTGTCGCTTATTGCTGTCAACATAATTTATATGCGAACCCCCACCCTGGTATTATGTGTGTCTCAATTTTGTGATGCATGTTTTTATCAAGACATGTAATTGATGTTCATGTTTAGATGTTGAGATTTAACATGTTGGACAAACTTGGATCTTTGAGTGCACAACATCATTTACTTCATCTTTTATTTGTATGCTTGTCATTCATTTCATCTATGATCATGCTCTGCTCCTGCATTGGGGTTACTGTCCTGTTGCTGCTACTGCTAGTAATGAACTACTAAATTTGTTATACCAAGTTCTTGTTTGGATAAACTTCTATGTAAACCAAATTCTATATAAATTGGAATAGCTATTGTGAGTGAAAACGTTTATAGGAACTATTCTTTAACGAGGAATTTTCTTAACCTCTTATTTCTTCAATCTATTATTTTCATCTTTGTTTCTAAATTAAATTTTAATATTTTAAAAAAATATTATTAATTGTTAAAAATAACATTATATCAATATAAATTGTTTATCATAAATCTAAAATATAATTTATATGTTCAGAAATATTTATTCATTACAAATTCTAATTGTAATATAATATATTCAAAAGTATTTATTTATTATAAATTTTAGTTATATAAAATCAATATTTATTTTTTACATTATACCAACTAAAATACTATTATATAAGGAAAGAAACATAATAAGATAAAATAAATTAAACTTCTCTCATAAGTTAAAATTAATTTATGCAATTCAACTTTTATTAAATCTCTCTCACCTAATTCTTCAAAATCTGAATTGCATTAGTTGATTTTAACTAATGAAAGAAGTTTGACTCATTTTGCTTTTTATTTTTATTTTCTTCTATGAATATTTATAGATAAGTTTATCCAACAGGGTCTAAACATTTAATCTAGTCTGCATGTGTGAAACTGATTATCCTGTATGCCTGCTTGCTGTTGCAGAAACATAACACGGAGCTTCTTGTTGATATGGTGAGACAACAGTTTAAGAGACACAAGTTCGAGACAGATCCTGAGAAGATTCAGAAGTTAAAGGATGAGTAAGATTGGGTCTAGTATATTGCATTTATATTGTGCATGTTTATTCCTAGTGTGTTCCCCTTTCTTCTTTGCTCCCTTTTCCCTTCATCAGCTGTAATACATTTCTAATGTCTCCGTGCACAAAAACATGGGCATGTGTGTGTGAAATTTATATTTAGTTACTTAATTTTTACTTTGGTTTCTGGTTTTGCAGTGCTGCAAGGGGGCTTATCAATCACATACTGTATGAGTCAGAGCAAATGACAGGTTCTAAATTTAGCAAGAGTAAGCAGTCTAATTTGCTTTATCCCAAATGATTCAGTTTGTCCCCATCAGTACAAGGTTTGGCAGATCAAGCATGTAGAGGAAAACCTTCCAAGGTTTTTATGATGATTATTGGTTATGTTAAAGTGTCATTAAAAACAATGTGAAAAATAGGGCAGTGGCTTTTTCACCGTCGCCATTTTTTCATATCAATAGTGCTTAAGTTTCTTAAAACTACTCTCTAGTTTCTACCCAATGATTCAGTGTATTTATCAACTCAAGATTTGGCAGATAATGATTCCAGAACCCTGCCCCTCGTGGATGATTCGTTTGTGCCAGGGTAGAACTAATAAATCTTTGAAGAAATCCATCTGGCTTTTTTCTTATTTTTCAACTTTAGATTTTTGTTTACCTTGAAAAGCATTGTGTATGATACACGACAAAGATGCCAAACAGCCATAGTCGACGTCTATGCCAAAAGACTGGCATTATTAGGTTCCAAATTCCACGCTTAATACATTTATACAGTTTCTGACTTCAAGGGATTGTCACTTGTGGGTTATTGATGATAGCTGGATTGTTTTAAAGGTTGGTAAAATAATTTCTTGTGTTTGTGGTGTAGGTTTGTCCCATGTTAGAATTTTATATTCTTCATAAAGAATATTTTAATTTGTTAATAACGGCAGAAGGCTTTTCATGAATAGTATTTTAGTTTGTTAAAAACGGCAGAATGCTTTTCTCTTTTGACAAAAAAAAAGAGGGAATCCTTTTACAGTCAAACCAAGCCAAGATGTTAGAGTTGAAGGATTAGTGACAGGTGGTCAATGATTCAATTAGTGAACGTGATTAACCAGTCGTTTTCTCAGTGCTCTCGGTTCAACATCTTGACATAACTTTATCCTTTTAGCAAATTTTCTAAAGCAAGTGGAGAATACCATACTGTTGATTCCTTTTCTAGTCTATAGTGAATCAAAGATGAAATAAGGTCTGTATTGTTGAATGACTCATATTGTATATCAAGGAATACCAGCTTAAGCGTTGCTTTCTTTGTGCGACTATCTAAATCCATGAGTCAGAGACAGCTAATGTGAGGTAGACACAAACAGAGCCAATAGTTTTGAATCTCGCAAAAGTTTTATGCAGAGAATTTTTTCTGGCATGAACCAATAATTGCAGAGCGAGTGCTAGGAATAATAAGATGCCCCATGAATTGGGAGATCTATGGCCTTTAGGCCCGTTTTATTATTAAAAAAATTGAATTGGGAAATCTAGTTTATTGACAAAACTGCAAATGCATGCCAATGGTAGGTGTAAAATGATTTTACATAATTTACAAGATGATATATAGATTTCACATTACACCAAACACAGGATGGTGTGAATATTCGTAAGATCCATAAGAATGAGGTTAACCATATTTCAAGACGGGACAATTTCGTTAAAAAGCTTCTTTATCGATAGCGTTGCTCTCTCTAATAGATCATTTGTAAGGTTGATAATGGTCTAGTTAAAATAATTGCCTTTGCTCGTTAATTACAGAACTTGATTGTTTTTAGAGCCTTATTCTGATTTGAATAATGAGAGATTTTTGTAGACCTTTTATCCAATAAAAAGTTAATAAGATGGCGACATGTCAATGCCTCCATAGTTTCATTACCAAACAAATCATAAACATAAACCATTTTAACAACTTTTGTTTTTTTAATCAGACATTAACCACTCTTGTTACAAATTCCTGCACTAGATGATTTATATTGTAGCAATTGCCTTTGTCAAGAATCAGAGGTTAAAATGAGTGAGGGGCATGCCACCTTTGCTGGCAATCCTTGTATTATAGGCATAAGTACTAACAGAAGGATGTATCAGTGTTCAACCACCTTTCCTCAAATTGGATGGCCTAGCTTCTGCAGAGCTAAATGGTCCTCTCCCAACACCTCGAGGGCTTTGATTTCCTCTGAGTTGGCTTACTCGAGGGCTGTATACTTTATCTGGGAACCTTGGACTTTGAAGACTTGTGAGTTCTAGGGATGGTGTTGCAGTGGAGTTCATCACCTTTGGACTGCAAACACGTCTAACCTCTCCCCGGCTTCTAGTGATTATTCCATCTAGAATCTCTCCATCTGCAAAGGAAGCTGTCCTGCTCAGGTCCCCTTCCTGCACAAACAGAACAAGCATGGAAAAAAGGAGCCCAAGTGTGTGTTTGGTTATCAGTTCAAACCATTCAAATGGACGTTCAACACCAATTATACAAAAAGTTGCTTCTTCGTTACATGCTTTGGAAAGTGTGAATGCCTGTTTGCAATGATGCAAACGGGTTTCCAAACACACCCTAAGTCGTGGATTGATCTCAAAGTTGTTATGCGCATGTCATGTTTCTAAGAAATCTAATTCATTAAAGAACTACTTGCTAGTATTGATATTGATGTCATTTATGTATAATGTAATTCCATAACATAAAGGTATAAGTAGTTTGAATGCATTCAACCTTTTCTTTTTACCAAGAGGCAAAACCACTAGCATGTAGCTAAATAAAAAGGTGAACTTGGCTCTAGTATTGAACACTTACAGTCACTAGGTTGAATGGTAAAGCAGGTACTTCTTCATACTCCGCAGCATCTAAATCTTGAAGGTGTGCTCCTTTGAAAAACTTGGGCAGAATGTATTGCCTTACAGGAACCAGAAGCATGATCATCAATGGGAATAGAACCCCAGCTATTGGAACCCAAGTGATACCAAAACAAACAAGCAAGTAAGCAGTCTGGAAGACTGTAAATACTGCAATTGTCTTGAATGGTACGGTTTCCACATAAGTTGCATGGCACTCCTTCAAGACTCTTTTATATTTATTTTATAATGAGAAAAGAAAAAAGCAGCAGCAAGTCAGTGAATGTAACTTGAACTTTTTCAAAGAGAGAAAAAATAGACAGGAAATGTTTGTCATCTTCATACTTGTATCTTCTACTTGGGGCTGTGAAAGTCAATAAAATCCGTTCCCAAAACTGGTTGCCAGGTAAGTTTTCAATGGCCATGAAAGCAAAATAGCCCCAGAGTACAGAAGTTGGAATCATTTTCAGGAAAGGCATTGCTGCTACACATCCTCCTACCATTAAAGATTGGAGCAGGTTGCTCACACGTTGTTCTTTGACCTCAACAGGCAATAAGTCATCAATTTCCTTTTCGACATCAAATATTGACTCATCAACCGGTGCATCTATACTCCGCATGCTTGATGCCAATTGAATAGTTGACTCTTTCAACTCTTTAAGTCCCTGTCAAAATAAGTTTAGGCAAGCATGGATGATAACATGATATGCCAATTCTTGTCTGAACTAGAGACAACATAGGGCACTTTCAATTTTCAAAACATAAAGCAGAACTCAGAAATTATATGACAGAAAACTGTTATCAGTGATCATGTCATATAGGTGAAAGGGAGAAGGGAGAGTGATAAAAAGACCACAACTCCACGTACCTGAGAGGAAGATTCCTGGTGAGCTAGAGGGGTTTGCATCTGCCGGTAAGCATTTTGCATACTTACATATACTTGTCCCAAGCTTTCTTGTTTTCTCATAGAATTTCGTGCTGCTGCCACAAGTCGGTTTCTAAGTAACTGCAAATCATCCAAATATAAGGATGATGATATTAGCAGCACGCATGTAATCATTATGTATTCTCTTTCCACTTTCTCTTTAAAGTTCTAGGTCTACTAAAGAGTGTACTAAAAAAAGTGTATTGGCAACATTTATCACAGTAAAGCTCTAAAAAATGATAGAACAGGAAATTTGCAATTGTAATTAACGTCTACCTGGTGCTTCAGTGTAGCTAAACTTTTAGTATGCATTGGAGATTGTGGAATGACACCATTTGACGGGGGAATTCCAATTAGACCACATAATATAACCTGTCATTCATTTAACATATCAAATGTGTCACAACCAAGGATCACATTCAGTTTACAAACAGACCAGGAGGCCATAACAATGTCAATCTCAAATTGCAAAGTTAAAACAAGAGCATTGGGCAAAAGGCAAAGAACCAAAGCAATTTTATATAAAGCAAAGGATCAAAAAGAGCAAGGAGTTTCATGTACCATGAATCCCAATAGAAGTAAATCATAATGGAAAGAAGGTGGCTTTCTTAAATTGAATTCTTTCTGCTGAGAAAGCTGAGATGCCACGCTATGGTCAAAATAATAAAGAACGGCAATCATTGTTGCTGGAATAAATGCTCCAATGATATACAGAACTGGCACATTCAGCATGTCCTGTGGTGATTTTGAATATTTCATGAAATATTTCCATGGAAGAACTGAGAAAATAAAAATCGAAAGAGAAATTTAATCAGCATATTTCCTAACATAAAATAATTTGGACTTATCAACTAGTCATGCCTTTATGACAGTCCAGTTTTCAAATGCACCAGGGGACCATGGATTTGGACTGAAGAGACGCCTAGGGATTCCTTTTGGAATACTTCCAGCTGGAATATAAGAAATGGCAGTCCACAAAAGAACCATCAATGGGACACCATAATCTGCTATGAGGCCTCGTAAACATCCTGTAATAAGGGGAAAATAATCTAAGAACTACTGAAACATAATGAGAAAGGGTCAAAATTAGGGCCATGTAAACCATTACTTATTAGCTTATTGACTTCTGTTAAATACTTCTTTCAATAAAGATTGCACATCCCAACGGAACAATATAGTATTTCTGCAACTTTTGTCAACAATCCACAACTGATCTTAAGAGAAAGAAAATCCTATGCTTTCTTATTTCATGTCGTATTGATGATGCAAATGCACATGTGATTTGGAGAGCCTTTAAAATTTCACATGTCTTACCTGATCCATAGCGCCAGGACCTTGCTTCTCGGCTTCTTAATGCTGTAAGCAGAAGGCCAAAGGACAGAACCAAAGCAAACATGCCATTTCCAAATCTCCATGAAGATTGAAACTCAGGTGATGTTGGGTTTGCCCTCTCAGGTATGTGAAACTCATGGATGAGTCCCTGTAATTAGAGAGCATCTTTATCATTTGAATTGACTTTCCTCCAATGTTATCTAATAAATCATATATTTCATTACTTTCAAAGAAATGAAATTATTACTGTCAAAGAAAACAGAAAGATGTCTCTTACTTTAATAGCCTCTTGCATGAAAAGCGTTGCAATAAGAAGGCCAAACAGTTCCCCCGCTATGCGAGTGAACCTGTTGATGATGGAGCAAGCTCCTAAAATAGCCAGCAGGAACAACAAGATGGCAGTCCACATGCATACCCTGCTCATACATCAAGTCAGTTTATTTTACAAGGCATCATACAGATAGTAACTCATCATAAAAATCATGGCTAACATGAAATGATTGCACCACTTAAAACATGAAAATGAGCAGGCTATACCATGCAGTCCATGCTAGAAAGAGTTTCGAACCCAATTCCGGTCTACTTTTCGCAAAGTTGAACATGAATGTATACATAATTACAGTTGGTTCTGCTACTCCAAGAATCAGCAAAGGCTGGCCTCCTATAATAGAGTGTATAATTCCACACAATGCAGTAGATGCTAATGTTTGCACTGCAGTGAGTACTCCATCTGGAAATCGTTGTAACACAGTACATCAAATTTGAGCTGCACTACATCACTATCTATGCATTTATCTTATCATAAACAAGTAAGCCACCTGTGTCTCTTTCCAATTGTTCTCCAAATGAAATAACAGGAATTGCTGATGCAAAAAATATATACGTGGTAGGTGCTAGTATCCTGAGAAACAACAGTTAACTACCAAGTTAACAGTTAACATTCCAAACAAAAGAAGTGTGAAGTTACCAGGAACTGATTAAAAGTGTAGTAATATTAAAGGAATACTAACTGAATTAACACAAACCTTTATATTGTCATTCAAATATATGTCATAATATCAAAATTCAAAATCCAGCATCCTCAGAAAACAAGTTACTAATTTTTGTTGCATAAGAAAGTTGTACCTGAAGCCTGTCGTGAGACCACCAATCCAGTCTTGCTTGTAACACATCAACCTCCCTTGAAGATCATTTTTAATCCCACGAAACGGTACAAATGTCTCTTCCATACTTCCTTAACCAGAAGCTATGGCCAAAAATCAAAACTTTACCAGGATTTATGTATTTTTATGCTTTAACAACAGTTAGATTTGCAGAAACAGCACTTAATCGTGGCTGTTACCAATGCAGGTGCTATGAGCAACAGAACAATGGCTACACACCTATGGTAAAATCAAGAAGCAATTAGACAAAGGTTCAAAGGCATAGCAGTGAATGAAAAGTACATAAATGACAATGTGGGTCAAAACTGAAGAGGAATGAAAGAAACGTCGTTAGTGAGTGAAAAAGAGCAAGGTTTTATAGAAAAAGAAAACGAAAGGGAAAAAATAAAGAGTGGCGTTAGGAAAAGGAATACAAGAATATGCTCGGAAAAGGTAAGAAAACAGCTAAAATGTAATGGGTGTGTTGGAAGGAGCAAAATAGTAATAGGCAATAGTGAATCCAGGTGCTGAAAATGAAAGGAGAAGAGAAAGTTAGTGAAAATTACAGTATGGTCTTGGTGAAATGAGATGTTGCATTTCAAGACACAGCTTGCTTGGAAGGAAGGAAGGAAGCATCTCACACACACTTTATATACAAAATTAAAGATAAAGTAAATTATAGAATTTAAAGTAAATACACTTTCTCATCAAAGTTTTTACACTTTTATTAACTTTTCTAATAATTTTAAAAATCATATCTAAAATAATTTCTAAAATCATCTCTTTTTAGTTGCTCTAAAATTGTTAAGAGATTTAAAATATATATATATATATATATAGAGTCTCTGATATCATCATGCTATTTGGGTGATGGTCCCACTTACGGGATAAAATTAATGTATTCTAAAAAAAAATATTTAAGTCTGATCGAATTTATAAATTTGATGCTAAATCTATTGAATTGGTTTTCAAAATATAGTAGATTCTCGAGTAAGAAAAAAAATGTAAATGCTAATTAAATTATGATAAAATAGAATATTAGTTCTTAAAAAATAATTCAATTCATGATACTAAAAAAAATTCTTAATTCAATTTTCTATCTTGATAATAATAAAAAAATAATCAAATTTTGTAGAGTTATTTTTTTAATCATTAAATTATATTGAGCTTAACTCATAACTTATTGTATCATTTACAAGAGAATAACTCTAATTATCAAATAATTCAACAAGGTGTTAAAATTAAACTTTAAAATATACCCAATATCGCATGCCAAGTTAAATTTATGTATAAATAATGATTCTGCATTGCATTATACAATAAGATCAAAATCTTAACAATACAGCATTTACCCTACACTTTTTTTTTTTTGTACATTTTCAATACAAATATTTTATTTTTATAATATTTTTTATTAAAAAAACATTTTTACATTACATTACTCATTTTATTTTTTATTTTATTTTCTTATATTTTTCTATTTTTTCGTCATTAGTTATACCTTTCTTAACTAAAAAAAAAAGTTACAAAGATATGGGTAACAACTATTTCATCTTTATTTATATTAAATGAACTCTACCTTTGTATTATTAAATAAAAGAAGAACCCACATGATTTAACAAGTCCCAAACGAATTCAATCTTATCACACGTGCTAAAAAAAAAGAGTATAACGATATGAAAGGAATTAATTTACCACAAGATAGCGAACAAGTATTGAAACATATGTTTGAAGAGGTATTCTTTGTGCGTTTTGGAAATATTGCTCCATTTAATAATTCAATTCATTGTATATATGAAGACCGCATATCTCATCAGATCTACAGAACAAATTCTTGTCGAATAGATTTAGGCCTTCATGTTTTGGATTTTTCTTTTTTTGTACAACTTTATATTTTGTATTGAATTAATATTCGTACGCCTATAACACTGGTTTTGCACCTAGTTCTCTCAATGCAAAATGAACAGGAAAACCTCTTCACTATACCATTATGTACAGTGGTATACAAGTAGATATATTTCATATCAATGAAGCTTTCATACATTTGATTTTTAAAAATAGGATTAATTGTAATTTTAATTTCCTGTCCTGGTCAGTTTGGTTTTTTCATTTTTATCATGAATTTGATTCTTTCACTGTTTTAATTTATTCATTAATTTAATATTTAATATTTAATTAAAATATTGATGTGACAAAATGATGATGCAGATGTATAGTAGTATGTCATGTCATAATTTTTTTATTAAATACTGAATGTTGGATGAATTAAATATACATCATTAAAATAACAAAAAGACCAATTTTTATTTTTTTAAAAAGGGAGATCAAATCTAAGAAAGAACGAGAGTAAAAAGACTAAAAATGCAATAACATAAAACTATCTAGTTTGTTTCATCAATAATTATTAAAAAAAATCCTTTATTTGGTCACAATTCTGTTTTGTTTCATATTAATATTACTACTAAATTAATTATAAATAACCACTATTTAATAGTCGTAATTGATTGATACATGTAAGAAACTTAAAAAATTAATTTCTTTTAAACACATTAACTTATCATTAATTACTTTTTTAATACAAAAATTAGTTATAATGAACTCTTTATATTATTAATCTTAACTAAAAATAAAACATGCAAATTGAGACATACATAAAAATATCTAAAAAACTCAAAACGCTAGTATATGATAAAATAAATAGCTATGTGTTTGGATATTATCGAAACTAAATAAATATTACAAGTTATTATAAGCACAATTAAAAAACATTGATTTATTTGAATAGCTAAAAAAAAGTTTGCTTGTATTTTCTTTTTTCATCTCTTGTAGTTTTATTTCTCAACCGCCCTCAAATTTATTATTAAGAAATTGAATTCTTCCTAATGTTATTTAGCGTGAGTGATTTTATACGAAGGTCATAATATTTGAGAGCACTTTGTCTAAGGAGTTTATCCGGTCTAAAAGAAAATTAGTAAGTCTAAATATCTTTGGTATCGTTTTTTTTTCTTCTAAAAAAGTCATAGTTAGAAAATTAGGTTTAATTACTCACAAACAATTCATTTTATCTTTTTAATTAAGTTTATATATATATATATATATAACTCTAATTTTAAGTATTCAAATATATTTTTTTCATTCAAATAGAAATTCTTATTAAAAAGTTATTTAACTCAAATATATTCTCTCTCGTTAACGTCTCACATTCTCTTTCCAATATCTATATAAAAAATGATAAACAACTTATAAAGAATGATTATTAATATAAATAATTTTATATTTTAATAATTCAAAAAATTACATGTGACACATCCAAATATTATTTTATTATTAAATCATTAATATAATATAGTTAAGCCACTCTTGTAAAAAAAAAATTGTTGTGTATAAATAAATAAACCTTACTGTTAACGTAAATAATAGTAGCAAACTAATTCTGAAAATTTTATTCCAGAAGTGCAGCAAATGACTGGTGCATGGGGTTAACAGTAAAAATTCCTGATTTTAAATATTTCTATATGTTTGGGATTGGTCTTAAAGTATTGGATCAATTCAATTGGTTAAATTTAATCGAAGTCAAAGCTTGGGATTAAAAATATTGAGAACATCCTTCACGTGAGGATTCTGATTTTTAGGATTAAAAATGGAAAACTAAATTTTAGAATAGGAAATATTCAAGGGTAGTGACTCGAGGAAGAATGTCTTAGAAGAATCTTAGAGCAAAGTGCAAAGACCTCATAATGTTAGCTTTTTATGAGTGTAATTATTTTTAAATAATAGAAAAAAAAACAATTTTAAAAATAAAAGGAAATGAGAAAACATCCCGCTCCTTTTTCTTTGTTGTATGCCGCATTTTGTTAATTTTGTTTTATCTTTTTAGTGATTTGTCAAAAAAACAATTATTTTGATATACCTATATAATATAAAAAATTATTTTGATATACCCATATAATATGAAAAAATTATATTATCAATTAGTTAAAACTCATCTTAAATATTTTTTTAAGTAACTATTACACCATGAATATATTTTAATTAAATTCTTACCAAAAAATTACAATCTCTTCTTACCTTCGAAGTGAGGTGTAAACACAATAAACCTCGACATTCTGCTTCTAAAAACATGAAGAATCGTTAGATTTATGGAATACAACTGATACTACAAAGAATGATTATAAGAATATTTATTGGAAAAATGTCATTTAGAACAAAATAATGTCCAAAAAGAATAATATATTGTCATTCCACATTCAATGTTATACGTAATTTATTTCACAAATTATCTTAAAAAAATATTTTTAAAAAAATTTAAATATAAATATGATCAGTAATGAAATTTTACATGTTGAAAATATTTTTTTACTCTTAATTCCTCATTTGCTTATTCCGTTATACTAGATCATCAAAGTTTAAAAAAATATATAAATACCTAGATCCATGATAGTTGTTTGAAGATCGTAGCAAAATCTTCAGTAATTACAAGTCATTAGTTTGTGGTCTTCCTCAACCAAATGACCTTAGTTCCTAAAAGGGACCTTTGTTTCTCTCTTCTAATGGGGAGAACAAATAACGTCTTTTGATTTGGTATATTGGGAATTATAACATTTGTTTATATGTTAACCTACATGTAGAGTTCTAATTATCCCCTAACGGGCCAACATGAGCACCCACTCATTAAGTCCATAGAGTCCTTTTAGGAAGTTCATTTTGATTACTTAAATTGGATTACTTCAAATTATAATTACCTTAAATAAATAGTTAATATAATTGTATATTAAAATATAATGCCTAAGAGATTAAAAGAAATTACAAATTTCTAAGAATCTTCGTATTGGGTTTCATATTCTCTTAAAACAATTATATTACAAAATTCCTTAGGCACGTCTGTATGCTATTTATTTTTAGACTTTCTCTTAATACAATCTGGTTCATCTTATATATTAACAATGAAATCATTGCAACTTTCACCACAAATAAGCGTGATTAAATCACAATGATCATCATATTAATATACTCAATGACGATGATCATCACATTAATATACTCAATAACATAAATCAAATATGAATAAATAACATGGAAATTACATACAATGTAATTTCAAACATGTCTATTTCTAATTGATTCTTATTTTCAATCTTTAGTGGAGGTCAATCCAAATTCTTTGAATGTAACATAATTATTACAAACAAGAAAACACAAGCGAGTTCAAAATGTAAATATAAACCATCAACTTTATTTTTGCAGAAAATAAAGAACAACAAAATTGTTCAAATTGAAACATAAAACATACAAACTCCCACTAAACTAAGGTATCCTAAGAAATAATACTCATATGAGCAATGTGCCCATGAAATACCTTAGATATTAGCCCTTTAGTCAATGGATCAATTAGCATAAAACTTGTTCCTATATATTTTATGGAAATTTATTTATTCTGAACTCTTTCTTTAATAACCAAAAACTTGATGTCGATGAACTTTGACTTTGTAGAACTCCTATCGTTGTTGGAGTAAAGGATTGTCAAATTATTATCACAGTATATTTTCAATGGCCTTTTAATGCCATCGACCACCCGAAACTAAGTGACAAAGTTTCATAGCCATATCCCATGGTTGGATGCCTCGAAGTAAGCCACAAACTCTGCAGCCATGGTCGAATGGATTATAAGAGTCTGTTTAATAATCTTTCAAGAAATAGCTCCTCCAACCAGCATGTATATGTATCCAGATGTGGAGTGTTTGTTGTCTTGACATCCTGCAAAATCGAAGTCAGAGTACCTGATGATCTCCAAACCTTCAAACTTTCGATAAATGAGCATGTATCCTTTTGTTCTCTTTAAGTAATGCATCACGCATTTAATTACCTTCCAATGTTACATTCTAGGATCACTCAAATATCTGCATAAAACTCTCACCACAAAGGCAATGTCGAGGCGAGTACAAACTTAAGCATATATTAGACTCCCTACTACTGAGGCATAGGGAATATTTTGCATCTCATTTTTTTCAAGGTCATTGTTGGGGCATTGCTTGAGATTAAATTTTTCTCCTCAAGTCTTGTTTTGGAACAATGTCAGGTACTGTAGTTTGAACATTGTCTACTATTACTGAACTTGTTTCTTGAATAGTAATAGGCACAAGGACTTGACCAATATCATTAATAGATTCTTCCTCAAAGAAAACATTTCTTATGTTCTCTTCCTTCTCAATCTCAACTTCCTCAAGAATTCTTACATTTCTCGTTTCAAAAAAAGATATTGAAGTGGGATCATAAAACTTATAGCCCTGAGAGCGTTCAACATAGCCAACAAAATAACAGCTAACTGTTCTTGAATCCAATTTTCTTTCGTGCGACCTATAAGGTCATGCTTTATCTGGACAATCCCAAATGTACAAATGTTTGATATTCAGATTTTTTCCAGTCAAAGTTCATAAAGGATTTTGTTAAACTGCTTTAGTTGGAACCCTATTAAGAATGTAAAATGCAATATTTAAAGCTTCTCTCCAAAGTGAATCTAGTAAAGAAGAATGACTAATTATACTTCTCACCATATCCTTATGAGTTCGCTTTCGTCGTTCTGCCACACTATTCATGCTAGGTTTGGCTAACATGGTGTATTGCGGAACAATTCCACACTCTTTGAGAAAAAGGGCAAAAGGCCCTGGACGTTGTTCTCTTGATTCATCATATCTATCATAGTATTCACCACCACGATCAGATTTGATGGCTTTAATTTTCTTTCCAAGTTGAAGTTCAACTTCAGCTTCGAAATACTTGAAAACGTCTAAGGATTGAGACTTCTCATGTATCAAGTATAGGTAACCGTACTTAAAGTAATCATCTATGAACGTAATAAAATATTATTGTCCATTCCATGAAGCTATAGGGAAAGGACCACAAATATTTGTATGTATTAGTTCTAAGACATCCTTAGCTCTTTTGGCACCTAATTTTCTTACATTTGTTCGTTTTCCCTTTATGCACTCAACACAAACTTTAAAGTTTGATAAGTCCAAAGGTTCAAGAATTTTATCTGACACAAGTCTTTTAATTCTCTGTTTAGAGATATGGCCTAAATGCTTGTGCCATAAGATGACTGAATTCTCAATTAATTTTTGCTTTGTACCTCATGAACCAATTTACAGTATTTCGTTATAGGAACTAACAACATTAAGCATGTATAGATTATCAACCAAAAATCCAAAACCAACAACATTTGAATTTTGATAGAGATTAACTTTATTATTTCCAAAAGAACAAGAAAAACCAAAATTTTCCAAGATGGAAATGGAAATTAAATTTCTCCTAAAAGACGACACAACAAAAGTATCAAAGAAATCCAAATGAAATCCAGTTTTTAATTATAATCTAAAAGTTCCAATAGCCTCTACTGCAACTTTATTGTCATCGTCCATAAAAATGAATCTTTCATCATCACTTGGCGATCGGCTCCACAAGCAACCCTACATAGTCACACTTATGTGAGTAGTAGCACCAGAATCTACCCATCAAGTATCCATAGGCACAAAGGTCAAATTAACTTCAGAACAAACTAAAGCAAGAAATTTACCATTCTTTACACGCTAGTTGGCATACTTAGGACACTATTTCTTCATGTTTCCTAACTTCTTACAGAAGAAGCATGTAAATTCCTCATTCTTCTTTGGTTTCTTTCCTTTAGAAGACCCTTTTGCAGCACCCTTAATGTTCTTTCTTTTCTTATTCTAAGATGTTGAAGCAAAATGAGCACTTTCAATCTTATCTCTTTGCAACCTCTCTTCCTCTTGCACACAGTGAGATATAAGCTCATTGAGGGACCATTTGTCATTTTAAGTATTATAGCTCACTTTGAATTGTCCAAAGTGTGTCGGAAGGGAGATCAAAGCCAAGTGCTCGATCAAGTCTTCATCAAGCTCCAACTTGAGTGACTTGAGTTTTGCTGACATTTGCATTATGTATTCTCTTATATTTCCTCTACCTTTATAATTCATGGAAATGAGTTTAACCAAAAGGTTATCCGTCTCCATCTTTTTATTTTTGGCAAAGAATTGTTCAATCTCTTCAAGAAATCTACTTGCAGTTTGACTCTTAGAAATAGAGCCCCGAAACGCTTATGGAATAGAACGCTTCATGATCATAAGACATACGATTAGAGCGTTCTCATTTCTCAATTTTAACTTTTTGAAGGTTATCTAGAGTAGGAATAAGTTCTGCTACCTAAAGTGCTAAATCCAAATTCATACAGCTGAGGACTATCTCTACAGCTTCCTTCCAAACCTTAAAATTCGTCTCATTCAACATTGAGATACTATTAATTTGAGCAAATACATTGACCACACCAGTGATAGCAACTGAAAAAGAGAACAATAAATATACAAAGCACAATTAAACTTTATGATAAATTTAAAGACCTAAACAAGATACCTAGTGCATCATTAATCATCAATATTTAGATTGAAAAAACTAACTACAAATGGTACTCTCAACGCAATGATCAAACGTTGGTGATAAGTCTTGTCAAACAATGATTGTCTTTGGACACTCCATTGTTCACATAGAAAAATAACTTTATAATCATCACACATTTACCATCACAAACACGTAATTATTCAGTCAAATTGCTTCTTCCTTTGGACCGAACACAATTCATATGAATAATCTCACACAACACAACATGTATGTAAATTTAATCAAACTAATCTACATAAAAAATATTAATTTGGCAACATGTTATTTCAATTAATCCAACCAAAATTACTAGACAATTTAATCAAGATGGAAGATCTTAAATTTATACAAGTTTCACGCATAAGCGCAAAACCCAAAACTGTAAGTTTATTTCACCATCTAGCGGTTAGACACTTTATGGTATGCAAGCCATACAAAGTATATAACAAGACATGTGTAGATAAACTACATAATGGACTCTTTACAAGATACTTAGCACAACATTAATTTTTAGTCTTTGGACATAAAAATTAATTTGTAAGCGGTACTCTCAATGCAATAATCAAATATTGACAATTAGTTCTGTCAAATAATCTTTTTTTGGACAGACTATTATTCACATAAAAAATAAAACTTTATAATTGTCACATATTTATTATCATAGGTATGCTATTATTTGGTCGAACTGTGTCTTCCTTTGGACTGATCACAATTTGCATAAATAATTTCATACAAATATACATCTTTGTAATTTAAATTAAATCAATTTACAAAATAGATATTGTTTTGACAATATATTGTTTCAATTAATTTAATTTTAAAAATTACTAGACAATCTAAATTAATGAGAAAGGTCCAAAGTTCCTCAAATCATGTAATACTATATTTGCCTCTTATATCATAATTTATTTACTAATAATTATTATTACTATACCCAATAATAATAATTATTATTATAACCTAATAAATAAATAAAAATGATACGTTATAAAAGTAGTAATACAACCTAATAAAATTGCACATTAAAAAAAAACTGCTTACCTAATAATTATTCAAAATAAAAGAATAACGTAACAAATTTAATAACAATAATAAACTTTGAATATTCAAAGTCTAGTGGTAGAGTGATACACTTCTATGCTACAGATTCAGGTTTGATTCCTTGTTGGTGCAAATATTTTTATTGCTAAATGAGTTTAATAAAAATAATTAAATAAATAAATTATTTAAATCCAAACAAGATATAATTTGCAATTATATCTATATCAGGGTTGATATCATATAATTAAGCAATATACAAATAGACAATTATAGAACCTAATTATTTTGGAGTCAACATTTATACAGTTTATTATATAGCTTAATGATCTAATAATAACGGTGGCTTTGATACCACTTGTTGAAATATTTTCCTATTCTTAATTCCTCATTTACTTATTCCGTTATACTAAATCATCAAAGTTTTAAAAAATGTATAAATAAGTGGATCCATGATAGTTACTTAGATATCGTAATATAATATTCAATAATTACGAACCATTGATTTGTGGTCTTCCTCAACCAAATGACATTAGTTCCTTCTAGCGACCTTCATTTCTCTCTTTTGATGGGGAGAACAGAGAAGGTCTTTTGATTTGGTGTATTAGGTACCATAACCTTTTTTGATGTGTTAACCTATATATAGAGTTCTCATTATCGCCTAACAAGCCAACATGAATATCTACTCATTACGCCCATATCGAGTCCTTTTAGAAAGTTCATTTTAATTATTTAAATTGAATCACTTTAGGATTATAATTACTTTAAATAAATAATTAATGTAATTATATATTAAAATATAATATTGAAAAGATTAAAAGAAATTATAAAATTTCTAACAATACATTCATAAAGAATAAATCAAGTAAATCCTATATATATAAAAGTAGAAGAACCCATAGGTTTTGTTACAAACATGGTATTAAGTTCACTGGTATTATTCCTCCTCTAAGTTCATTGGATAAATTCTTTTTTGACATTTTAGACATTCCAATTTGATCAGGTGGTATTAGAATGATGGTGGGACAAAAGCAAATACATGAAGTTGGTTGATATTTAAGTTTATGCCTAACCCGTATGATGGAGCATTTGCAAAAACTTAACTCTTAAGAGACTAAGTCAATGTTTTGGTATTTTGAGTAAAAATTGGAGATGGAACACCAACCCCCCCCTATTATTGTTTTTCACTTGCCAATTGATATAGATACCCTTGACTTCTAGCCTACCTAATTGCCTTGTCACATTTTCCTTCTCTCTTAATATCATTATTACGAATTGGGAAAACATCATTTTCTTTTATTTCCGGAAAAAATAGTACATGCTGTATCTAGCATGTAAAATAACTAAGAATGGACGACACGGTTCTCTTATTTAATGTTTACACGTTCGGTATACCTCCCCATGTATGATTTGATTCTCCAAATTTAGCATAGAAGAATAATGAGACATCAAATAAGGATTTGTGTAGCAATACAGTGTATCTATACTCTTTAAAATGTGATGAAGTGTTTAATTCTCAAGTTTGTATAGAAGAATAATTATTAGAAAATTCCGTCTTTTAAATATATTTATATATTTTAAAATATTAGTCTTTAAATCTCAATTGCGAAATATATATTATCAGAAACTAAAAATCAATATGGATTTATATTTTGTATTTTTTTTTATATTTATTAATTTGCATGCTAAAACTATAAAGAATTTAAAAATTGGATTAAATTAATTTGAAGATCTTTTAGTTTGTTGAAGTTTTTAATTAGGTATCTATAATTAAAAAGATTTTTAAAAAATTCTTATAATTTAAGAATCATATAATTAAATCCTTCGTTCATTAACCTATTACAATTTTATTAGTTTATAATTCTTAGATATTATTTTAAGACAATTAAATTTTTTTGTTATTATGTTGATATGAGATTGATACCAAATTACTCTTTTATTTTTATTTTTTATTTTTTAAGGATTTTTTAAACCTTAATTTTAATTATTAATAGAGACATATAGATGAAACATTTTTTGCATACATATTATTTTTACAATGGTAAAAAGTTCATGCACATACGATTTTGTATACAGGATCTCAAATTGAAAAAACCTATATTCCTATTCCCAATTATATATAGAGTATAATTGAATTATTTGATATTTGAAATTTTCACATTTTTTGTTACTTATAAAATAGTGAGAAGAATTGCATGAAAATTTACACTTTTCTGTTATAAAATACTATAATAAGACTACAATGTTTCAAGAAAATATTTAGTTATGAATTAATTTTCTTAATTTTTTTCTTCTCTTTTTTTTAATTGTCTAAAAACAATACAATAAAATGAAATTTGAAACAAAACTTGTCTTCTTTATTTAATTTTTTGCTTTCATTTTTTTCTTACTTTTTTTCTGAATAAAAAATATCGAATATGAAGATAAGACTTCTTCTCTCTATTTACGCAATAAAATACCTCGGTGTGGTTTTGCCAAAAGATAAAATTAGAAATTTAGAAATCATTAAAAATAAAAATAAAAGAGTAATGATTATATTAAAATACTCCTTCAGCATAATAAAATAAATTAAATTGTCATGTTATATTATCTTGTCTATATAAATTAATGGAGATATATCCGTGTTAGTGGAAGATTTAATTACAAAATTTTTAAATTATAAAAATTTTTTAAAGTATTTTTTTACCTATAAAGACTTAATTAAAAACTAAAAAAAACTATAGAAATTTACGTATTAATCCTCAACATACAAAAGGATATATATATATATATATATATATATATATATATATATATATATATATATATATATATATATATATATATATATATATATATTTTTTTTTTTTTTTTTTTTTTTTTTTGTTTGGCAGTAGAAAATAAGAGAGGAAAAAAGAAAGAGTCAAGGGAGGAAGAAAAGCTTAGAAAATTATTTTTTTCCTTTATTTGGTTACTCAATAAATAAAAATAATTAAAAAATAAGACTCATATTTTATTTTGTTTTTCCAATGGAAAGAAAAGAGGAAAGAAGTGTTGTCTTATATATTAAATAACTAAAATATTTTTATTTTGTATATTTCCCATTTTATTAAAATATTATACTATTTTATATACATACTTAATTGTTATTTTTATACTACTAAATAACCTATAAAATTATTTTACTTTTCATTTTTTTCTTTCTTTCCTCAACCAAACATACCATTAATCATCTCAATTCTTTGGCAACAGTACAATTTATTCACAACGCGACATGCAAAATCAGCTATTTTGTATATATGGAAGCTCACAAATCACGAGATCAAGATGTGATCCTGTACACACTCAGAATAGAGTATTGGTGACATCACTTAATTTCAGTTACTAATGATTTTGTCTCGCACAAGGCTTAACTCTCACGCTTTACTTTAATTCACAATATGAACATTGACTATTTGCCAGATCCTTCCTTTATTGATAATTGCATATTTGATTATTGCCCGTGACATTCCAAATTCTCAATTGAACCCTTTGCTTCGAATTTCTAAATTTTTTCCCTTTAGCTAACCCAACCATCAATCTTCAATGCTTAAGAGTACAATAATACAGTTAGGTATAATAACAATCTAATTAATCAAATTGTTGAGACCAACCAAACGTGACAAAATTAGTTTAAATTGGGATTTTGCAAAAAGGGATAAAAGAATTAGGCTTGTTATTATAAATGTTTTGAATAGAATGCTACCCATGCCAAACCGATACCTTATCAAAATGATGACAATGTGTACGTGTAGATTGTCTTCAAAATTAGAGATCTTCTTATATAGTACGAAAGAATTCGTGAACAAAATGCTATAAAGCAATTTGCTAATATGTTATTAGTTAAATTTTAAATTAGAAAAAAAAAAAAAAGGACTCTGGAGATCGGTAGAAATCATAGTGTAAGAGTTATTGTTTAGCTATTGTCAGTTTTGGTCAACAACCAATTCTTAACATCTAACAAATTTCTAAAAATTATGTATAGCAAAAAGCAATATAAAGCTAAGCCACCCGGATTCTCACCATAAGGAACAATTAAGGGGTATTTATTGATTTCATTATTATATTTTGTTTAAAAGCTATTTAAAGTTAAAATTTAATATACAATTTCTAAAATAAAATGAAAGTTGTTAGAAAATTTTTATTTCTTTTTAATTTAGAAAAGATGGCCCAAAGAAAGTGAGAAGAGAGAGAAAAGAAAATAGAAGTCAACCTTTTTTTTTAATTTCTTCATATAACTTTAAAAAAATGTGTAATAAAAATTAAAGTGCTTAATTTTTTAAGAACATTTTTAAAGGAAGAGGAAGATAAACTATACATTACCGTATGTTCATATGTAAATTACAGGGAGGAGTTATAGATTAAAAGGGAAGAAAAGGAGAGGCAAAAAGAGAGAAAAAAGTATGATGATAATTTTTTTTAAGATAATATATTGTATAAATAATAATAATAATAATAATATAATAATAATAATAATAAATATTATAATTATAATTATAATAAATAATAATAATAATAAATAGTAATAGTAATAGTAATGATAAAAAAAATAAAAATAAAAATAATAATAATAATAGGCTATACAGCGTCAATCTAAAACGGTCATACACAGTTAATGTACAAAAACTTATATTCAATTGAACTATTAATAAAATGTTTGCAAAATTTCAAGAAATTCACAGGACTTGCTGTCGCGAGACATCCTGAGTAGAATGGATCATCTACAACAACAAATAATACTTGAATTTTTTAATGTATTATAATTTTATTATTTATTTTTCTAAAACTCAATTTTAAAATAAAATATATTATACCAATAAATTTTTTGAATAGTTAGATCATGCAGGAGCACTTCACAGGATCCATTCCCCCCACTGCATGAATTTGATTTCTAAAGCTTTGACAATCAAACCACATACATCAGCTGATTTGCAGCCCGAATCAACATTTTTTCTCACCCAACAAAGAAATGATGACATTCGGATTAAATTTTTTTTAGTACCCATAAAAGTACAAAATATTTATCAACAAAAACAATAACTAATTTTTAACAAAAATCATAAATTTATCCAACGATGAATATTTTCCTCTCATTCCTAAAACTAGGATTTAAATCCCCGACACTGCTTGTAATTACATTATTCAAGACAAGTTAATGAAAAATAAAGACAAATTGTCCATCAAAAGAATTCATCGAGAAGTTATGAAACGATAATTAGTCCAGCAAATAGCGATTATTTGCAGAAGATATCAAGGTACAGATGGAAACATCATCATAGATAACAGAACTGAATAAACTAAATAAACCAGATATAGTTGTACTGTCATCTTACGAAGCTCATTTAATCATTGGTTACATTTGCTCGTTTTAACCAAATCCGAATGAAATACATTCAAAAAAATAGAATAGAAATGAGATCTTGTTAATATAGCAGACTCAACGAATGTGGCGAGAAGTTTTGGCAGGTTTCTCAACATAGATTGGATGAAATTTCAACTTTTAAATCTCCCCCTAGCATGTTGAGCACCAACAGGCGAAAAGCAAAGAGGTTATCCTATAGAAGCTTTAGAAGTCAACACAATAAACACCGCTCAAAGACCCATGATATAACAGGCCTTAAACCGAAGCATCATTAGCAAATGAACTAGGAAATGCAAATTGCAATAGCAAAATGATAAAAAAAAAAAAAAAAAAACTCAACTTCCCAACTGTATAATACAATCGAGCAACCATTAATCCATCTTTACCAAAAATGGCCTAAAACAAAATGTCGCCTCAAATGCAAAGCAAAATTTAACGTTGTAATCCACTTTTAACGGCAGCATCTCCCTTTCCCGGTTGTAATGCTCTTGCATCAAGTGGGATGCTGCCAACCTTCAAGAAACCAGAAGTACCAAACCCGTTAACTTTTACCTGCATCGAGCCTACTGTAAGAACATCACTTGGTTCTTTATTACCAATGCTGACTGATTGTTCAGCCTCAACCTGTTTTGGGTTAATAGTGACTGAACCAATCTTTAAGATAGAAGAAAAATCTTTATCAACAGCAATTTTCTCAGCTTTCTCATCCACAGACTTGATGCTAGTAACATCAGAAATACCAACAGTCTGTTCAGAAGTTGAAATTGAATTATGTTTTAAGCCATCAGAATCAACCTTGAGACTCGAATTCTTCTCATAATTGTCCGTTGTTACGTCAACAAAATTCAACTTTTGAGTAGCTTCCAATGGTGGTACAAATAATGGACTATTGAAACTTTTGACTAGCAACTTGGCTTTCTCATCCTGCATAATCTTTTGACGGTTTTCATAGTACATAAAGTCATCAAGTAAAGATGCCTTCAAAGTATGATTTTTGAATATTTTCAACATTTCCAAACCTTTCCAATACATTATCTGTACATGAACAAGGGACATTAAATAATCAATGTAACAACTTTAAGCAAGATATAAATTAGACATGGAAGGATAATCAGCTACATTATACAATAAATAGCTTATAATCCAGCATTAAAACAGTGGTGTAATAAAATGTGATATACAGCAATACACTTCGTTCACGTCAGGAATCACGCATACTACCGCTTCACCCATTCAAACAACAAACACAGTCTAATACCAACTAAATAATATTAACTTTCTATAGCAAGATAGTTAAATCAAAATCTACCAATCCAAAAAGAATGCAATAACTTTAATTTTTTTACTTCTGCTTTAAATTCTTCAAGCATTTAACTCCACTAAAATCTTAAACACATCACCAACACTACAGTTATCCAAACATGCATGAGTGTGCAGACAAACAATTATCTGATAATTCTAGAATTCATATAAAAGAACATTGCACTAGATAAACTGCATCAATATTTTTTACACAGAACAGGTTCAATTCAACTTGTGTAAAAGCTTACATGCACAACAATGTAAAATGTTAACAAAAGAACCTGCCATTACTAAACTTACTAAAGGAATTATGAGAAAAAATATATACCTCTTGTGTGTCTCTGCTATTAGTTACTGGCTTATTTTCATTGTTTTCCAGTATAATGTGTCTAAAATTTGAATTTGGTACATCTTTTATGATGTGCCACTTTACAGGAAAGCTTCCACTCCATTTATCTTGCTGCCAGAAGTCCATATTCTTATTAAAATCAACAGTACCAATCATCTCTGCAATCCCACAGAACTGCCCACTTGCGTTAACCTGCATTAAAAAAGAAAAACAATATAAAAGAAAAGTCAGTCTAATTAACAGGAGGATTAGCTTGCATATAAATAATAGAGATTGAAAATAGATATAAAAATAATAAAGAACCAGCATCAAAACTCAATGAACACTCACAGAAAAAAAAAGGAAGATAGGGCAAACTCCAGACTTTTCAGCTGCTATTTTCTTTGCATCCTCATAAGCACTCTCCAGCTTCTTGTTTCCATGAGGTGTTGATGACCACACATTATATTTAATGCTTTTGTGCACATCATCTTCACTGTATGATTTTATAACAAAAAATTTTGCATTCCCATAGTCAAGAGGAAAATCCTCCTTGTTATATTGATCAGTATAAATGATGATGTTCCCCTGTTCATTACCATCTCCTGCCATGGTTGTATAGGCTTTCACAGACAGATGATGTTTTGATCTACTAACTCTGGGGCCTCGATTTTGCTCACCCAATACATCAGAGCTCCCATTTCCACCAATTTGTACTTTGCCAATGTGAAGTTTCGGCCTAAGTTTAGCAACTGCAGACTGTTCATTAGCATTAGATACAAAATCAGAAAATTCACTATTTGAAGAAGCCATTTTCAATTGATGATAAGACATAACATTCCCGTTAGAAATTGTATCTACAGGTTGGAATGAAGCACCAGAGCTTCTATCCTACAAAAACAGAACAGTATAATAATTAATCAATTTTGAAGAATGACATTTTGAAAGAGGAAAATCCACATCAATTATCAAGCCACCAGACATCATGAATAGAAGTTTAAGCAGGTTTTATTTATATAAAGATAAAAAGGCCACAAACTAAAACTTATCTAGCTATGCCCTCCACAGGTGTACTTATAAAAAAATAATACATTGGTCGAAGAAAAACCTTGACCAAGTATGGGTAGTACTGTAATAGCAACTAATTTCACTCCAAAATGTTGATTATCATCTAACCATCAGCAGAAGTGTGGAGGGCAACAATTCAACTGTTATCTAAAAAAGGGTAAAAATAGTACCTGATGGACAGCTGGTGAAGCTAAATTGAGAAAACTACAACCAGAAACACTTGCACATGTCAAATCTGGCTTCCTCCAATCATTAGCTCTTGGCCCTTCTGATACCCTGGCCAACGAGCTATTCTGATTTGATAAAAATTTTGAAGAGTTCCTAGAAAAGTTACCAGAAGCTGAATTGAACTTATGTTTCAAACCTCTTCCATCAGTTTTACTGACAGAAGCACTGGCTCCGAAAAAGGAATCTGCAGAACTATCAGAAAAATTGTCCGGTAGAACAATGGGGATATAACCAGGTGCAGAAACTGGATTTTGATAATTGGGGAGGGTGTAATAATGTTGTCCTCCTCCAAATGAGCCATCGGCTCCTATCATAGCACCAGGAATGTAAGGATTATATGGATTGTATGGAGACTGTGCATATCCATAGCTATAATATACATATGGCAAACTTTCATTTTGTGCACCCTGGAAAAAAATAAGAAACACTAAATCAGCCACGGACACAACATAGAATAGAGAAATACAGGAGGTTAAACTTACCGTGTACTGAATATTGGGACCATCTACAACAAAAATCCTATGCTGGTCCTCCCATTCCCTGGGCGTTTCAAATCCTAAACACAGTAAACAACAAAGTATCAATATGATGTACTGTCAAAATAAAACTAACAATATAATGCTTTAAAATTTACCTGTACAGTAATACCCATAATTGGTGGCAGCAGGGTAATACATGTTCTGATCAACAAAAAACTCAGAGGATCCTTCATTAATCATGACCTCAGTTTGTTCAAGATTTGGGCTTGTGAAGTGTGAATTTAAATCAGCACCTTCAATCTACAGTCAAAATGAATGACACATTATTAACTATCATAGTATACTACCTCAATGTCAATGATACATACAAATGATTCAAATAATTTAAGGAATCCCAAAACATTAAAGCTCAAAGGACAGAAGTTGCAAAATTTTATAAACAATTACCATGTATGCATCATGGTTTCTACTTTCAGAAACACCATATACTTCCATACCAGAACTGCCACCACTGTAGACAGTCACAAAATCAAAACATAAGCACACATAACTAAAAAATTATTGGAGATAAAAAAACACAGGACATAAACCAAGGTTTCCATCAATTAACAGATAATCTAAAGCATAGTATGCAGAAACTCTCACAAACAGCTTCTCAACCAAGAATTAAAACGGATGCAAAAAAAAAAATGAAGAATAATGCAAATGAGGATTGCCTCTCATTTATAAACTCTTTTCAAACTTTATCTCTAACCAATGTGAGACTTAGGTTTTTCCCAATATGGTAGGTTACCCTCTTAAGAATGTAGGTTTGGGCCTAACTAAATTCCAAAAACTAGCTCAAGAGGTGAGGGCTGCCTCCCACTTACAAAGTTTTTTCAGTATCCATCTCTAGCCATCGTGAGACTTATGTTTTTTCTAATACACCCTCACGCCCAGCATTATTAAGCTTGGTGCATAGATAATATAGACTCTTCGGGAAAAGGGATTTCATGAGTCCTCCGATTTTTCTTGTACTCAAACATCACTATATCAATAACATCAAGTAAATTCCATCCTACGCTAGCAGTGCCACATATCTGACATGAACCAATTCGAATTCTAAACACACACGCACTAAATTTCTCTAAACGGTGCTAAGCACTAACAATTAAACTTCAGTTATTTCCGCAGTCCGCTCAAGACCTCCAAAATCAAAACACAGCTCAGCATCGTACCAATTAATAAACCAATTTCACAAAACGAAAAACAAAGGAAAATTCAGTCTCCGTAAACCTACACTGAAACAAGAAATTCAGCTGCACAATCAAACGCTCCAAGACAAGATCACAAGCATTCTTGACTTAGCAATTGACACAATATTCGGTAAAAATAAGTCGAGAACCAAAAATAAGGAAGGAACAAATACACATGAAAGAGAGAGAAGTAAAATTACCCGAAGAGAAGAAGAGGAAGAAGAATCAATGCATGATTGGTGAAGAGTGCGGTGTAGGATTGAAATTAGAGAGGGGGAAGTGCAAAGTAGCGGCTTCGTGCGACATGTCGCGTCGTGAACACGAAACCCTAACCGCGAATCCAAACGGTGACGCTTTTGTCCTGCGACAGAGCCGTTTTTGGTGAGTGTGTAACAAAAAAAAAAAAAAAGAAACCAAGTGGAGAGTGAAGAGAGAGATTGATTCCCCTCTATAAGATACGAAGCGTTTCGCTATTTCTCATTGCTTTCTCTTTCTCCATTTACCTAAATACCCCTGTGCCGCTTCGAATACAACGATAGCACCACTTCGTAAATGCCAACACCGTCGTTTTGGCTGCTTGATGCGCATGCATTATGATAGTGTTACCCTGACAAATTTTGGGCTTGGAGTTGTTTTGTTTTACCTATAATGCCCCTCGGGTTTCTCCATCGACAAAGGCATTCGAGAACGTGAACAGCATGTGAGAATAGAATACTATTATTCTCCGTATAGGGTCATAAATGTCCATAGCTAATGGTTAAGATGTTTAACTTTTGCCCAAAATCTACCAAGGTTCGTTGGTATTGATCAACTTATCTTATAAAAATTTTAGTTAGAGACATGCTGTCATTATAAATATTTTGTTGGTAACTCTTTGTAAAATCTTGAAACTTATATATTTTTAATAAGTTTTTGAAACTCATTCTGCTAAACATTCTATTATAAAGCAAAATAGTTGTCCTAACAAAGTTTAATGTATATAATGTTTCAAAATCCAAATTCAGCGAGCATGCAAATTCACATAAAGAAATAAAAAATTCAGGATAGAAAACTCTTTAAAAAGAAAATTGAATATTGTTATTTTATAAATATTCATTGTATGATTAATTTTATTTGACTTCTCCTAATAAGAGTATAGTGCAATAAATATTTTTTAATAAGAATTTGATCATAGGAGAAGTTTTAAATATTTATATAATATGATTTTTTTAGAAAATAATTATCCACTGATAATATAAAATAATTCAATCACATATTATCATTATAATAAATATATAACCTTTATAATAACTATCTTAAAAATTATATTAATAATTATTCTTTAATTTGTACAATCACGTTTAATTTTCTTTCGTTGTGCCTTATTTATTTGTATATTTCTTTTGTTAAAGAAAATAAACATATATTTTCTTCTTTCTCTTTGTTCGTATGTACTTTTTCTCCTATGTACTTTTTGCCTTTATTTACATTATTTTTATAACATATTATTAATTGGATTTGCTTTTAAACAAAGATTATGTTTATGAAACATATATATTTATGAAAAAAAATACCATGTTTTTTCCACTTAATTTTGTTTTTTTATCGTTAAAGATTAAATAGGTTTTAATTGTTTAAAAAAATCAAGATTTTAATCTAATTTATTGCCTATCCTAAATTTATTTGTAGGTCTGATTTATTTGAAAGTATGATTTAGTCGTCGTATTTAAAGGTATATAATTTATATTAAAACTTTTATATAGATTTAACTTGTTTATACATACATGAGCTAATAATTTTATATGTCAATAAAAAAATATTTGTAAAATAAATTATAATTTATGAAAATTAAAATTATTATTATTCAAAACAGGATACAATGGTGAAAATAGACAATAAAATTATTTTTAATGTATAATCTAATTTTTATGATAATTTATTTAAAATTTAACCAGACAAATTTATTTTCAATAAGTTTATAGACTTAATATTCTATATGCATCAACATGCTTAATATTTAAAAATAATAAATATATATAATTTTAATATGTTGTAACAAAATTAATATAATAATAATAATAAAATATTTTTTATATTTAATTAAATAGATTATCTTATCAAGCCTAAAAGATTTTTTGAATATCATAAAACATAGTTTTTTAAACCAAGTACACTTTTTTTAAAGCCTAGACGTGATTTATTTCCTAACAAAAATCTAAACTAGGATGAGCCTTGATATAGGCTAGTCCATAGGTCCTATACTGTGATTTAACCTATTTCTATTCCTTATATTTATCGCATACAAAAAATTATTTATTTTATTTGTCTTTGAATAATATTAGTTATTATCTTACTGATACACTTTTATTCTTTTGATAATACATTATATTATTTCAAACTAAGAAACTTATTGAATTTCAAATATATCTTCCAAAGACATGAAAGAAAAATTAAATAATAATAATAATAATAAAAATAAAAAATATAATAATAATAATATTATTATTATTAATGAAAATGTTTTGGTCAAATTTGATACATTTCCTTTTTATCCTCTTTTTGTTTTGTCCCTTTCCATTGAGTTTTTCTAGACCTGTCTAAATGACAGATCTAATTATTGTTTTTTTTTTTTCTAATATTCAACAATAGTGACACTTGTTAGATATATTATTGCTATAAAATAGAAAAATCTAGCCTTAACGACGGTACCTCTGATCATTCAAATTCAAGTGCTTTGATGGAATTTGCAGGACATACATTAGTGCGGCATTTTAACTAGCCCATTATGAGTGCACACATGTCTCCATACCTCATACTGTCACTTGTGTGACAAAATTAAAGTGTATGTAAAATAAAATAAATAAAATGAGAGTGGTTTTAATCAGCTATGCATATATAATGCGAAGCTTAATAAACATGCACCGTAATATAAAATAATATTATATTATTATTTAGTTATATATTATTATTAATTTAATTTTTAATATAATTATCATAAAAATTAATAAAATTTTACAAATAATTTATAATTAAATCATAATATAAAACTACTTTATATTATCCACGTATTATTAATACGATAAAATACTGAAAAAGTATTTTAATAGAACATCAACCTTAACATTTTTGACACGTCTGTTACTGAAGTAGTCTCCTTTAACTTTATACATTTCCTCTTTCATCTATGCCATGAGGCTACCATACTCTGCATAATTAATCTGCAAAGTTATATCATATTAATATTTTCGAAAAACTTATTTTTAATTTTTACAATTTTAATATAAAAATAATTTTTTAATTATTTTTATAAATGCTTATAAAAAAATTATCACAATAAAAAAGGAGAATATTTTGAGAGGAAAACCGCCACTGACGACTAAGAAAGCAAAGAGAAGAATGCTTTTTCCACAACATTAAGGTGATTATCGGGAGCACTTATTGCAAAAGGGGAGCATGTGCCTTGCTTTGCCCATAAATATCTTTCCCACCACTCAAATTATTTGTTTACCAACACAAATGGAACACCTCTAATACTTTAAGGCAGATGATAAATTATAATAAAGCTTTCATCATTTCATAATCGTTAATTTATTAAGCTTGATGAGCCATCACAAATTGATCAAAATTAAACACCTTTGTTACCAACCATTACTCACAACTCCAATTCAATATACGTTAATCACTAATCACCATGTAAAGCCAACATCGTAAACAAAAATGGAAGGTTAACTTAGCCACCAGTCCACTCAGAAGACAAAAGTTAGAATGCCTTTTCAAAAAATCAAGAATCAATTCATGATTCTAAATATCAGAAGCTGATTGATGACTTCGGTCTGCTACAACTTCGGGATTAACAGGATCAGTGCTCCCAACAGCTTGGGTCTCCACTTGTTCAGTTCCTAAAAAGGAATTCCCTTGTGTGCCAGGAGACCCGGGAGGCATTCTTGGATCAGAAGTTCCTACTTCCAGTGCCTTGAGATCCTTTTGATCAGAAAGTTGTTGATCTGACCTATCACGCCTATCATAACTGGGGCTGCGACTGCGGCTATGGCTACGACTGCGACTGTAACTTCGATCACTGCGGCCACGGCTGCGACTACGACTGCGACTACGACGCGGACTAATGCTACGGCTATAGCTGCGACTACGACCACGAGACCAGCTGCGGCTTCGACTCCGCCCCCTGCTCCAGCTCCTGCTCCTACTTCTACTACGACTTCTGCTAGAACTTCTGCTATAGTCCCATGTTCGAACTCTTTCAGGGCTACGACTATTCCTTCTGCCACTATTTTTGTAAGAAGCATCTCTTCTATTGTCAAATCGTCCACGTCCAAAACCTTGTCCACGCCCATCCATGTTGTACCGGTCATCCAGAGAACGTTCACCTCTACCCCAACCAACATGACCACCCCGAGGGCCACCAGATCCCCTACCCCTGTTGCCCCTACCAGGAAAGAAATCACCTCTCCCACCATGCCCACTAACTCCATCCCTCAAGCCACCACGACCACCAAAGCCACCACCACGTCCCCCACCAAATCCACCATCCCTAATGCTACCACCACGTCCCCCAAAGCCACCATCCCTCATACCACCACGACCCCCAAAGCCACCACGACCACCAGTCTCCCAGCGCCCACCACTACCACCACCACCAGAATCAAATCGACTCATCCCGCCCCGATCCTTTCCAAAGTTTGGTGGTCCACGAGAAGCCATCTGTCTTAACTCTGGAAGCACATGCTGATTTGCACCCTCCAAAACTTTGATTAGATCACCCGCATGTTTCCAGTCCTGCTCAGAGAAAAAGGTATATGATACTCCAGTAGCACCTGCCCTTCCAGTTCTTCCTATTCGGTGCACATAGTCCTCAATTCCGGTGGGGAAATCATAATTGATCACTACCCTGTAGCATGGAAAATTCACAAAATTCAACTAAAATACATCATCACCACAACTCCTAAACAGAGCTATGGCCACAATGTACTAAATAAAAGGATCATTATTATCTAGCACATGAAAAGTCATATAAAAGACTTCATAATGAGTTATTCATTTGCATGCTTCAGAATAAGCACTCCAAACACAAAAAGGCTAACCTTATATCCTTAATATCAAGCCCACGAGCTGCAACATCAGTGGCAACCAGAATTGGTGACTTCCCAGTCCGGAACTGACTTAAAACCCAGTCTCTCTCACCTTGAGACTTGTCCCCATGAATTGCAGCAGCTCCAAAACTCCGGCCAATACTACGAGCAAGCTGATCACATAACCTCTTTGTGGAACAAAATATTATGACCTTAGAACCTCGTTCTTGGGATCTGAGGATCTGCTCCAAACGCCTCTGTTTCTCCATTTGTGGGACAACTTCAACATACTGCTTGTTTAAAAATTACATACATACAAGACAAAAAAGAACATAAGTCACCAAGAAACAAAAACAAAAATATTGTTCTTTATTTGGAACATATTACAGTAAATTCATTCGAAAAGAGAAATAAACATGGATCATTTAATTGAGTGCAAATAAAAGTCAGCATACAAGATAACAATATAATGACCATGAATACAACCAGACCTACACTCAATAGATAATGTCATACGACAACAAATATATCCTACAAACGACAATTAAAAACAGTCATACACAAAATTAATAGGCTGTATTATAATTTCTGTATGCAATTATGCATTTTTCTGTAAGGAAATATAATGCTTGCAATATCCTCCGTATAAGTGAAGTAGTGAACCATTACCACATACTTGTAGAGTGCACTGCATGAGACAACATTTCCCCCTCCTCCAAAAACTGATAAAATGCACCCCCTCAAAAAAAGGGAAATGCAAAACATCGATATCTTAAATATCTCAGTGCACAAGGTGCTAATAGTTGTGGGGCCTGGGTAAAATGTCAGAAGTGTACAGTCTATTTAACACATGACCACAAGGTCACAAACACAACAACCTTACTGTTGTGCCAAGTCTCGGTCTTTGTAGGGAATAAACAAAAAAGAAATGCAGAACAGTTTAGGTTCAAGAGAATGCAATGACCATTGACCACAGAAAAGATGCCTTTAAATCAAGTGTTGAATTGTAAAGTCAAATTGCATCAATAAAAAGGAGCCTGTATTAACTAAGATTCCACAAGCATCATAAGAATTCTAACTTCTTGAAAAATGTGTTTCAATGGCATTCACATTTAAGAAACTTCAACAAATACCACACAAAAAAAATAATAATAATAAAAGATGAGGTTTGAACAGTTGAAATAATATTCAATATTTGGATAAAGTTTTTTATTTTATATGAGTATCACCACAAGCATGGTGGCATGACTAACCCTCAAGCTAGGGATGGTGGTTAGGTAAACCCTTTCTCAGAGTGACGACTCCAAGATTCAAACCTTCAGCATTATAGGTAAAGTTTGCTTGGAACACAGTTTGCTTCCACTATTGAATATAGAATATATTAATACAATATATATAAGGAATAAATAAAAGAAGCTAATATTTGCAAGTCACAAAAAATGAACACAAATTTCTAATTCTGAGCTTGCAAAGCATGGACAAAACAAGATAAAAAAATAAAAGTACCATCAATTTTGTTTTTTAAATGATTAGCCACTGATTAAATACCTGTGTGATTGCTTTATTTGCAACAAGCTCATCTACACTTCCAATGTTAACCTGGACAGGATTAACAAGAAGATCGCCAGCAATTTTTCTTACTTCTTTTGGCCAGGTTGCTGTGTACATGAGAGTTTGTCTGTGTGGTGGAATCTCATTCACAATCTTACGAATTTGAGGCTCAAAACCCATATCAAGCATTCGGTCAGCCTCATCAAGCACAAGGAGTGAAACTTGCCCAAAGTCAATTTTCTTCATTTCAAGTATATCATTGAGCCGACCGGGTGTGGCAACAACAATATCTGCTCCCCGATCTAACTCTTTTAGTTGAAGGGCTTTAGGTGCTCCACCATACAAGCACTTCAAAGGAAAAAGAAATCAACAGATGCACCAAATGATTAAGGCAAACATTAATAGACTAAAACTCAAGAAAAAGGAAGAGATTAAAACACTTGAGACAAACCGTGCAAGAGACTCGAGATGATCGACCAAATTTGATGACCTCATCCTGGATCTGTGTTGCAAGTTCACGTGTTGGAGCCAAAACCAAGACAGTGGGGCCATTTAGAGAATTATTACGTCGCTGTCTAAGAAGAATGAAGGCAGGGATTAAATAGCCTAATGTTTTCCCAGAGCCCGTTTTGGCAATTGCTACTATGTCTCTACCTTGTAGTGCAACGGGCCATGTTTGAGCCTGTATGGGTGTTGGATTTGAGAAGCCAGCAGAATATATCTGTAATAAGAGTATATGGCAGACAATTAGACCTATGAATGCTGCACAAATTGAATGCCTTTAATCTAGAAAACAGAAAATTGCTTTCAACTGTGTGATAATTTATCAAACAAAAAAAGGACCCATAGGTTATGGTTGCTTACTGAAGCAACTTGAGGCAATTAAAAAAGCCTAAAAAGACATAAGAGGCAGAGCCAATAAGCAACAAATCCCAGGTCACATAGAAATTTGAAGAATGGAGGGCCATCAACCCTTATAGAAGATGCCCAAGAAAGGCTCCAACCATCCCCTTTTCCAGGCTCCAAAAATCAGGATAGTAGTTGCACGTGTAATTGTGCCAATAGCAGATTAGCAGTGCAGCGTACGACATATGCTCCTGCACTGGAGCAGATATCGCACCTGCGACAAGCGAAAATAAATAAGTTTAAAAGTAAATTTTAAGTTAAAACAATGGGGGAAAGGAGTAAAACCATTTCTTTCCTAGGAAGCACCAATGCATGCAATGCTATATAGCAGGAGAGCAATAAACTTACCTCTCTCAAAATCTCTGGAGGGAACCCACTAGCATCAAATGTCATGAAAGGAGGTGGAATGTTATCACCCTGTCCAGTTAGACATAAATATTTGTGTAAAGAAAACAAAAGATAATACAAGTATAAATTTACAATAAAGTCAGTCATTCTACAAGGAAATAAAAATAATGGAACCACAGCGATGCCATTTATCAGTTACAATCTCCCACAAGAAGCTCAAACGGTCAAACAAATAAAAACAGATCAAATCATATTATATATACTACATATGAATCATATGATTATATTAACAAAGATAGGGTTTGTTTTCAATTTTAATTTTGAAGTATCTTAATTGTCCATAGCATACAAGTAAAACAATATCAAATATGCCTAGGGTCTTGTAAAAGCTTGGTCTGTATGCTATTTGTACTATGATATAAACTAAACTTTGTACACAACTGCCAATAGAAGTACCAACCGTTGCTATAACTTCATGTTGCTGACAATAAATTTCAGCTGGTGAGAGATCTGTAACATCTGAAGATCCTATATAAGGAGGCCTCATCAAAGAGTTAGTAGTGTGAGGTGAAGGTCCTCCTATTGGAGGAGCAAACATGCTATGCATAGCATTCCCAGCAATACCACTTCCATTTACACTAGGCATTGCAGTTTGAAAAGGAGCATTTCCAGTCCTCATATCCTGCAATGATGTTTTACAGAATCATAAAATGGAAAAAATATTTAATTAGGATAATAAACAAGCATTAGGAGGGACGGGGGATATGATGAAAAATCATCTTAAAAGTTAAAGGGTAGAAAAAGTATTGAAGACATGTGAAGCTTTGTCATAGGCATAATCAACAAAAAGTTGTGTTGAAGTAGCCAAAGGTGAAAGGCACCTTTAAAGCACTACAAGGTTTAAAACCTTGAGGCAAAAAATGTAAAAAACAAATGTATCAACATTAGAAAAAAGAGTAAAATATTTAACTATTTTGCATTAATATAGCATATTATTAAGATTTTCATCATACAAAACCATAAGTTCCTTGATGCAAAGTGTCTCAAGGACTGAAATAGGTTATTTTTAGACACGCTGATTATTTCACCCTTTTAACATCACAGTTGGTAAGTTGGATGATTGAGTTTTTCAGTCTTTTAGTGGTATCAATCAAAAAGCACTAAGGCATTTCTTAACTGATCCAGAAAGATGCACCAGCGATGTATAGTTTGGATTGATGCCAAATAGTTAAATATAATTTGAGAGAAAATGGAAGGAGGGAAGTTGGTTGGAGATAAAATGAGAATTATATCATTTGACTACAAAGCAAAAAAAAAGTAGGAAGGGGAAAATGGTGGAACACATGTAAATTTTTAATGCCCACATATAAGAAGAAAATTTGAAAACAAAAGTGATTTTTGTTTTAAATGACACATATACCCATCAACTTATCCACCCACCATTACATTATAAGTACATAAAAGTCATTTAACATAAATAAATTTTCTCTTCACTTCCCCATTCCACAAGCTACTCTAACCTTGCTTTCTTGTATTCTGAGGGGCAGAGGAATTTCAGACAAGTACATCATTAAATAATTGCAGTAATTTCACTAGAGATGTTATTTTCTAGAGGGTAGTACAGATTTAATTGGGGTTTTCATATATTAAATCAGTATTTTAAACAGTCAATGGCATTTTATTAGCATTTAAACAACTTTAAAACATCATTCTAGCAATCAAATACCAACACAAATAATATAATTAGTTAAAGATTGAAAAGTGAACCAATGGTTTAAACTTTGTACTAGGAAAAAAAAGGTACCTGTTGATTTCTAGGAATGGTCATATTTGGCTGCTGACGACCCATTGTTGACATATCTTTGTTAGAATTATAGAAATATTCATTCTCAGCTCTACCATATAAATTATCCTCATGACCCACCTTTTGGCTAGCAGGATGGACATTGGATGGATGACCATGCATCATTCCTGGGCTCATTTGATTATGAAAGTTAGGACCATGTTGGTAAAATAAATCAGATCCACCTTGCTGCAGTGACATTGCAGAGGGTGACTGTTGCATACTGCCTGATAAGGCCCTGAATTGTTGTGGTTGACCAGCATTGACACTTACATTAGGCACTTCACTAGAACCAACTTCAGCAGGAATGTTCTGGTTGTTCTGAAAAGATAAGGCACTCCTTTGTGGGTACTGAGATGGCGAATGTCCAACCTGGCTTCCATTTTTAAACTCCACTTCCTCTACCTTGGGAAATGCACTTTGTTGATTTTCAAAGGGCTGACCATGCATGTTATGCTGAACCTGCTGGGAGTTAGGTTGCCCGGGTGAGACCATGTTTGGCTGAATGTGCTGGGAGTTTGGTTGCCTAGGTGTATTCACATTTTGCTGATACGACATATAATGCATGTTTTGGGGCGTGAATTGATGTGCCTGCTGCTGTACAAAATGCGAGCCATGATCCTGAGGTGTGCCTTGCCCAAAATGCTGGGAATGGATTGTCTGTGGCGGCATCTGATGATGCATTTGCTGTCCTTGAGGCTGCATCATTTGTTGCCTGGCTTGATGTAACCCAGGCTGCAGCACTGATTGTGCCATCTGTGAGTTCTGCTGTGACACATTCTGCAGGCCCTGAGAAGATGGTTGCTGATGGACCTGTGCCACATGGGGACTCTGCTGCGGCATCAATTGCCCGGGCTGTTGGGCAAGATGACCCACTTGCTGTTGTGAGGGTTGCACTTGCAGCAACTGTTGCCCGTGCTGTTGCACTATCCCAGCAGGCTGCATTGTGTGAGCTGCTGGAATAGGTGCCAGGCTTGGCGCAGAAGCCACCGGCGCAGGGCCCGAAGGCACGGGCGGGGTTATTGTAGCTGGTTTTTCATACTGTGTAACATTGGTTTCAGGATTCCAATAGTATAACAGACCAGTGCTGCCATCAATCAACCCCTTCCACGGTTGTGGAAGGGTGGGATCATCAGGTGCATATCTGGGACCAAGCCCAACAGAAGTTGCCTCCTCCATTGCCATAATGAATTCGTATACTTATATCTGCAATCAGAAACCATCGTTCAAACAACAACACACACAATGCAACATTCAAACCCTATAGAGATAAAAGACCTAATGAGATTGAATTTTAATCTAACCGGTCAGAATCTGACAGTTTTACACATAATGAAAACAATCCTCAATTATAACTTAAATTGATGAAAATGAAAAAAAAAAAACTCTAAAAAGCTTATAGAAGAATATAAAGATTATTGTATTGTAGGAGTGTAGTGTGAAACTTACCTTAGCTTATATGGGTGACAATCTATGAGGGTATGTTGCTAATGACGAGAGGGGATGTATCTGAAGAAGAAAATTGTGTAAAAACAATATAAATTGTTAATAAATTTAATACCACTAACTAAATTAACCAACTTTATTAACGAGTGTGAATTATTTTTTATCAAAATATCCTAATTACTTTACAATAAATATAAATATTATAAATTAATAAGATAAATTTATTTATTTTTATGAGAATTGGTAGAAATGACTTGCAAAAATATTAATTAAGGTAGAAGGCAATTAAGCGAAAAAAGTGAGATGACGGGTCACAATAATTATAAAGATAATTTTAGAAAAAATAACAAAAATTGTTAATAAACTTAATATTACTAATTAAATTAACCAACTTTATTAATGAGTGTGAATTAATTATAAAAAAAATTATATTTCAGGATAGAGATAGTAATTCACACTCATTAAGAAAATTCGTTGATTTAGTTAATAGTGTTAAGTTCATTAACAGTTTGTATTATTTTGTCAAAATTATCCTTAAAATTATTGGGACTGGTAAACTTATTCTCCACTTAATTACCTTCCTTATAAGTGATTCTAGAAACTGAAAAGAGGTAAGAAAATTTTAAAAATTTGAGTAAAAAGTGTGTAAAATTTTTATGTTGCGTGAATTAAGAGAGAAGTAAAGTAATAACTAATTAGAAGAGAAAAAAGTTAATTTCCATTTACTTATATGATTAGATAAAAAAAGAAAACAATTTTTTTATGCAAAACATTTTTACCTTTTAATGAAAATGATTGGTTTCATTTAAATTTAAATAATTAATAGATAACCTAAAGCATAGTATGCAGAAACACTCACAAACAGCTTCTGAACCGACAATTAAAACTGTGAAGCCCAAAAAACATGAAGAATAATGCAAATGAGCTACAAAACAACAGCATGCCAAGAGAAGTACAGAACCAAATTAAACCACAAATACTGTATAAACAGTAACAGACGAAAAAAGTCTTCGGGAAAAGGGATTTCATGAGTCCTCCGATTTTTCTTGTACTTAAACATCACTATATCAATAACATCAAGTAAATTCCATCCTACGCTAGCAGTGCCACATATCTGAAATGAACCAATTCGAATTCTAAACACACACACACACACAAAATTTCTCTAAACGGAGCTAAGCACTAACAATTAAACTTCAGTTATTTCCGCAGTCCACTCAAGACCTCCAAAATCAAAACACAGCTCAGCATCGTACCAATTAATAAACCAATTTCACAAAACGAAAAACAAAGGAAAATTCAGCTGCACAATCAAACGTTCCAAGACAAGACCACAAGCATTCTTGACTTAACATTTGACACAATATTCGGTAAAAATAAGTCGAGAACCAAAAACAAGGAAGGAACGAAATACACACGAAAGAGAGAGAAGTAAAATTACCCGAAGAGAAGAAGAGGAAGAAGAATCAATGCATGGTTGGTGAAGAGTGCCGTGTAGGATTGAAATTAGAGAGGGGGAAGAGCAAAGTAGCGATGTCGCGACGTGAACACGAAACCCTAACCACGAATCCAAACGGTGACGCTTTCGGCCTGCGACAGAGCCGTTTTTGGTGAGTGTGTAACAAAAAAAAAAAAAGAAACCAAGTGGAGTAGCGAAGAGAGAGATTGATTCCCCATTATATAAGATACGAAGCGTTTCCGCTATTTCTCATTGCTTTCTCTTTTACATAAATACCCCTGTGCCCCAGTGATAAAATAACAACTTAACAAATACATTTATTTATTCATTTGCCCTGTCTAAGAGGCTGGCATATGAAAACTTATACAAATTCGAAAATTATAATTATAATACTTAAGAGGTCATATTTATAAATTTTAAAATAAAAGTAAATAACATAAAAATTTATAGTCTGATTCGATATTACCTATCAAACCAAAATCTTTTATATATAACTACTAAGAAAAAGAGCAATAATAAAACTACATTAAAACCTATATAGTCTAGTTCCAATATCATAACATATAAAAGTAAAATCTCCCATACATAACTTGAGCACCTGATTTTCTCCCACTTTTTTTTACAAATAATACCTAAAGTAACCCAAAAAAATAAATAAATAAAATAAATAAATAATAATAAAACAAACAAATAAATAAAAATAATAAAGGAATAAAATCAAAATTAAAATCAACAAGATTCAAAGTGTTAACAAGGGCAACATGGAAGTCCAGTTCTCCTCTCTCCAAGGACATTTGGATGATAGTTTTGTAGAAAAGCAATTCTTTATTGACAATATCAGGGTTGCATGCACAAATTTAGCTTTTCTACTGACCACTCAATCGTTACTATGTTGGATTTTTCTACTGGCAACTCCTGTTCTGTTCTCCTATTCTCAACTTTCCTCCTAACCCTCAACATTTATATTGACAGCTCCTGCTCTACAAATTTCCCCAAATGAATAATTCATGGAGGTCTATAATTACTGAGAAGGAGCTAGGTTAAAAAAAAGAAAGGAAAAGGAAGGACGAAGAGATAACGAACTTGAAAGGAGAGAAGGGAAAGATAACTCTTGCTTTACAAATTTTACCAAATGAATAATTCATGGAGGTCTATAAATACGGAGTCATGTTAAAAAAAAATAGGGAAAAGGAGGGGTAGAGAGATAAACGAAAGTGAAAGGAGATAGGGGAAAGATAGCTCCTGCTTTGCAAATTTCACTAAATGAATAATTCATAAAGGTCTATAAATATCGAGAAGGAGTCAGGTTGCTATGTTCCTTACCGTTCTCCCAACACATCCATTCTCTTTGGATGCAACAGTCTTCAGTATTTTCTTTTTCTCCTTTTGTCGTTATGCCTTTGGATGCAGACTTCAAAGGTTGTTTCCTTTTTTATTTTTTGTTTTGTTACCTTATTACACTCATGCCATTGGACATAGAACCCAAAGGTTGGTTCTCTTTTTTTTTGTTGTTGTTACTATGTCTTTGCTGCTCGTCTAAGCATTTGGATGTAATAGTCTTCATTATTTTACTTTTTTTCCTCTGGACGTTTGTCCATGTCTATGGACACAAAACCCATATAACATCCTAAAATTTATTTAATTATTTTTAAAAATAAATTTTTTTATTATTATTATCAATTTTATTTTAATTATTAATTGTTGCAGGAAATTATTTTATTAAATATTTGTATTTTGAAACTGAAATGTTATTATTATTATTATTATTCTTAATGATGGCAGAAAATTAATTTAGTACTTAAATATTTACATTTAATTTTCTGTGAGTTTGATTTTGGTAAACTAGGATTTTGAAAGGGAATTGTGTTTCTCATGGAGAAATCTCGTGTTTCTATGGTAAATAAGGTATTGGATTGAGTGGTTTAGTTTTGCAATTATAGGGGTCAAGAGAAATAAAAAAAAATTGTCCTGAGAAAGTTGGAGAATTTTACACACATAAGTGTTTGATAGAAGTTCAGCCCTCAAATCAAGAGATAAATTAGAATTTAAAGTGTGAATTATGATAGTAGACACTGTAAGGTTTAGACACTGTAAGGTTTAAAATATTATAGGCGTTATTTATTTTTTTCTCCTTCTAAATCTTATTTATACACCATCTTCATGTAGTGTATAACTTGAAAATTCTCACACTTATTTGATGTATAACTTGAAAATTCTCACACTTATTTGATGTATAACTTCAAAATTCTCACACTTATTTGATGTATAACTTCAAAATTCTCACACTTATTTGATGTAATATTTTTATTGTGAGCCTCTTATTAGGTAACTCATCCTTATCACAATAATATTAAAACTATTTTTTAAACTTCATTTTTATGTAATTTTTAATTTTTATTATAATTAAGAAACTGAGAATGAAGTTTCTTAAATTCATACCATAGAAAAAGATTCACAGAAAAGTATGATTTTGTAAATTGATTCAATATTACTATTGAAACGGAATAAAAGTAAAATTATGGAAGAAAAAGAAAAAGGTTGCTTTCTCCGATGTGTTTTCTGAGGATATGTCTAGGTTACCTCCTGAAAGAGAGATAGAGTTTTCTATAGACTTAGTACCGGGTACGAGACCTATTTCAGCTGCACCCTACAGGATGTCACCCTTAGAATTGGCTGAACTTAAGAAACAATTAGAGGATTTGTTGGAAAAGAATTTTGTAAGACCTAGTGTATCACCTTGGGGAGCACCGCACTATTAGTGAAGAAGAAGGATGGAAGCATGAGGTTGTGCATAGACTACCGACAATTGAATAAAGTAACTATTAATAATAAGTATCCATTGCCCATGATAGATGACCTTATGGACCAGTTGGTAGGGGCATGCGTGTTTAGTAAGATGGATCATATCGGGTTATCACCATATTAGAGTTAAGGAGGAAGGTATACCTAAGACTGCTTTTAGGACTAGGTATGGACATTATGAGTATTTGGTAATGCTTTTTGGTGTGACTAATGCCCCTGCTATTTTTATGGATTACATGAACATAATTTTTCATCCCTACTTGAATAAATTTGTAGTTGTCTTTATGGATGACATACTAGTTTACTCCAAGACTAGAGAAGAACATGAGGAACACTTAAAGGTAGTACTTCAGGTTCTTAGGGATAAACAATTGTATGCTAAGTTATCTAAGTGTGACTTTTGGTTAGAGGAAGTGAGTCTCCTAGGTCATGTGATTTCTAGGGGAAGTATAGGTATTGATCCTTCTAAGGTAGAAGTTGTTCTTAAGTGGGAGACCCCAAGTCAGTGAGTGAGATTAGGAGTTTCCTTGGGTTGGCTGGATGTTATAAGAGGTTTATAGAGGGATTCTCTAAGATAGCATTATCTTTAACTGAGTTGACTAGGAAGGGGTTGCTTTTGTATGGAATAGTAAGTGTGAACATAGTTTTCAAACCCTTAAAGAGAATTGACTAATGCACCAATTTTAGTTTTGTCGGATCTTAGTAAACCTCTTGTAGTATATTGTGATACTTTTAGGATGTGTATAGGTGGAGTGCTGAAGCAAGAGGGTAGAGTGGTAGCTTATGCTTATAGGCAATTGAAAACCATGAGAGGAATTACCCTACCCATGATCTTGAGTTGGCGGTTGTAATGTTCACTCTTAAGATTTGGAGACATTATCTGTATGGTTTTAAGTTTGAGGTCTTTAGTAATTATAAGAACCTTAAATATTTATTCGATCAGAAGGAATTGAATACGAGACAAAGGAAATGGTTAGAATTTCTTGAGGACTATGATTTCGAGTTGAGTTACCATTCAGGTAAGACTAATGTTGTAGCAGAAGCTTTAAGTAGAAAATCCCTTCCTATATCTTCCTTGACAATTAGAGAGATGAACCTTTTTACCCAGTTTAGGGATTTGAGTTTGGCTTATGAGATGACCCCTAGTAGTGTAAGATTAGAAATGATTCGGGTAAGTAATGATTAGTTAAGGGAGATTAAAGAAGCTCAGTTGGAGGATTCATTTTTGGTTGCTAGACGTGTAGCCATAGAACAAAATAGTGGGAGAGAGTTCACCTTGGGTGTATATAGAGTAATAAGACTTGGAAATCGGATATATGTGCCTACTAAACCTACACTTTGGCGTTTGATTTTGAGGAATGTTATAGAAGTAGGCTTAATTTCCATACTGAAGTAACTTTGATGTATCAAGACCTTAAGGGGATATCTTGGTGGCCTAAATGGAAAGAAGCATAGCAAATTTTGTCAATGATTGTTTAGTTTGAGAGAAGCTTGAGTAGCATCTAAGGATACTAGTCCGTACTATTGAAGATGAGTCATGATATAGTTGTTTAATAAAAGTTAAATGGAAGATGTGAGTTCTTTAAGTTATGCGATCTTTAGTGTGAGAACCCAATAGTCGACCTTTTAAGGTAGGAGTTTCTCTTAAGTTAAAAACCTTGCATTAGTGAGTAAGATTATAAATTTTCTTGAGATCGGACAAATACCGTGATGAATTCCTAAACATATTCCTTAAGTTAGTATAGTCTTTAACTCAAGAATCTAGGAGGGGAGCAAGGTTTAGGTGGATTGATAAATTGGAATTAGTTCCTAATGTCTTGGAGAAGCATTAGATAGCATGCCAACATAAATTGAGCAAGGACTGTCATTAGAAACACTCAATGAGTAAGGGAAGGACAATTGCAAGGGTACGAAAAGTACTTACTCTATGTAAATTCGATGACGAATTTTCTTTTAGGAGGGGAGAATTGTAACATCCTAAAATTTATTTAATTATTTTTAGAAATAAATTTCATTATTATTATTATCAATTTTATTTTAATTAATTGTTACAGAAAATTATTTTATTAAATAATTGCATTTTAAAACTGAAATGTTATTATTATTATTATTCTTAATGATGACAGAAAATTAATTTAGTACTTAAATATTTACATTTAATTTTATTTTAATAGAGGAGTTAATTATTTTATAAACTGATGAGACATTAATCTGAATTATTTTCATTTATTAATTTAATTAATTGAATTAATGGGGGCTAACGAGCGGGTCAAGGTTAACCCGACCCAGTTTAGAATATTAGACAGGGGTAATCAGTTTACCCCAATTTATGTTTTGTGCATCAGACGGCCAGAGCTAGAGGAGAGAGAACGCAGATCTGCAAGGACGGGGTTAGGGTGTTCAGATCGTCCCAGAGCTACATCAGATCATCACTGTTCTTCACATCTAAGGTACGGGGAGATGAGTTCGGCCATATGTCACTCTAGGATCTAAATTCTCAGATTTGTTTGCTTATTAGGTTCTAAAAAAAAGAATAATACTTTAATCGGTAGAAAAGATTCGTCAATGTGTTTTGTGGTTTTGGTTGATTTAATTGATAATTTAATCGATTGCATTTTGGAAAAGGTGATAGGCTATAATCATATATGGAGTAGATATAATTATTGAAGTATGGAAATATGTGATTATTCGGTATGTATCGTTGTCTATCATGCGATTATGAATTGTAAATGTATGCGATGTTGCCATGATTGATTGAAGAATATTAGCTATGTGTTCTTATAAATGATTTATGATAATGATGGCTAAATTGATACGATTTTGGTATGATTATGGATTGTGTGAATAATGTATAAATCATGAGAATGAAAATATGGATGAGAATGAAAATATGGATGAGAATGCATTGAGCATAGACATGAGATGCATGAGAAGCCAAACCTAACTATAATACCCTGGCCATATGTGGTGTTTAACAGGGGACCCTGGCCAAAAGTGGTGTTTAACAGGGTGGACTAATGGTGGGGGACATTCATATGCATGGGCCATAGGTGGTGTTTAACCATACTACACACCGGCCATAAGTGGTGTTTAACGGTCGTGTAGAATGTCTTCACACGGACCATAGGTGGTGTTTAATTGTGCGACACACCGGGCCAAAAGTGGTGTTTAACGGTGTGGCCATCATTAGCGATAACTAAGGGAATTGAGGAGGTTCGCCCATGATATGGAGTTCCGAATCGAGACTCTTAGGTGTGGTGATTGGCATATACGTTGTGTGAGCATGTGCATGTTGTAAACATGAATGAAATGTGATTGATTATGAATGTGATGATATATGAGTATTTGTGAGCTGTTAGTAATTGAGTACGGTAATGGGTGAGATTTTGGGGTACTATCTGCATTTATATATGATTGAATGTTATTTCTCACCGTACTCTATTGTGGTTTTCTTTTAGGTAATATTGAGGACACTTATGGTGTCGAGTTTTGAAGGGGTGGGGTCTTGCTCTGATTAGTGTGACATCAGAGCTTTGGAATTTAGAATAGATGTTCTATATCTTTTGTTGTTTGAAGAGTTTATTTTGAAGATGATAATGACTTTATTTTTCAATTATAATATTTAGATTTAAAATCTTCGAAAACTTTGTACCTATTTGTTTAATGCGCATGTGAACCTTTTATCCTTAATACGAATTGTGTTTCTTTGATTTTAACTATTACCTTGTCTTCCTTTTTATTTACATTATTATTTAAATTTAAGTATTCAGGGAAGAAGGGTGTCACAATCCAAAGGCTAGTCCCTTCTTTTTCTCAGTTGTTACTGTGCCCTTGCTGCTCATCCAAGCCTTTGGACACAATAGTCATCAGTATTTTTCTTTTTCCTTTTTTAGGCCTGTGGACACATGCTTCAAAGGTTGTTTCCTTTTTCTCTTTCTTTTTATTACCTTTTTTATTTTCCATGCCTTTGGAAGTAAAACCCAGAGGTTGGTCCCTTTTTCTTCCTCTATTACTGTGTCTTTGCTGCTCGTCCAAGCTTATGGATGCAGTAGTCTTTAGTATTTTCGTTATTTCCTTTGGACGTAGGCTCCAAAGGCTATTTCCTTTTTCTGTTTTATAGGTTATTACCTTATTTTGTCCATGCCTTTAGACACAAAACCCAAAGACTGGTTCCTTTTTTTCTCTATTGTTACTATGCCTTTACTGCTCGTCCAAGCCTTTTGACACAATAGTCTTTAGTATTTTTCTTTTTCCTTTTTTAGGCCTTTGAACCCATGCTCTAAAGGTTGTTTCCTTTTCCTTTTTTTGTTTATTACCTTTTTATTATTTTCTATGCCTTTAGACGCAAAACTTAGAGGTTGGTTCCTTTTTCTTCTTCTGTTACTGTGTCTTTGCTGCTCATCTAAGCCTTTGGACATAACAATCTTCAATATTTTCTTTCTCCCTTTTTCTATTATGCCTTTGATGCATGCTCCAAAGCCTATTTCCTTTTTTGTTTTGTTTTGTTACCTTATTTCGCCCATGCCTTTCGACGCAAAAACTAGAGGTTGATCCCTTTTCTTTCTCTGTTATTGTGCCTTTGTTGCTCGTCCAAGCCTTTGAACGCAATAGTCTTTAGTATTTTCTTTTCTCCCATTTTCTGTTATGCCTCTAGATGCAGACTCTAAAGGCTATTTCCTTTTCGATTTTTTGTTACTTGACAAAAGACCAACCATAAAAGCATCCAAGTTATTCTCGAAAGCTAGTTAATGAGTTTCTCAAAGATGTAAGCATGAGAATATAACATTGTTATTCCGAAGCATATGACTTTCCATCCTTTCTCTTGTCAAATCCATTTGTTCCACATAAATTCCTTCTAAAAATAGCAAAAACACCATCCTCTCCATTATTTCTTTGTGATTATTTTGTTGTATCATGAATTGAAAATGAAACATGCAATAACATAAAAGAAAAAATAGAGCATTACAATTATGATCAAAAGTGTTAAAGATCACAAAAAGACAATGGGTCTCTAATTCTGAAAATCCCATATTCCAAACCCTCTTATCCATGTTCCACACGTACATTCCATATACATATTCTACACATCTCCATGTCACCATTCCATGTCATTACATACATACGTTCCATGTCATTACATACATACGTTCCATGTCATTACACAACCCTATATCCTTCACATATTCTACATATCCCCACATTATATTCCATATTCCAAACTTCCACACATTCCATATCCTACACACAATTTATATCTTACACGCATTCTAAGCATATCATGCATACACTTATACGAAAATCTCAACATACATCTTACACATCTCCATATCATGCTTTGCATGCCTCCATGCATGACATGCATTCGTATCATTCCACCATATGTCAAATCCAACATTCCATGACAAATATGCATTCCATTACAAGCATTTGTTTCATGCCACTCTTGCTAAATTCACTTACACTCATGAGGTCCCATGCCTCTACCTTTCACATTTCCAATCTAGGCTCTATGCCTTTTACATTTTCAACAAAGGCCTAGTGTCTGTGCATTTCAAGGCTTCGTGCGTAAGCATTTGAGGTTCCCGTGTCTCTATCTATGCATTATGAGGTCCCCACACCTCTATTTCTACATTTTCAAAGGCTCGGTGCCTATGTATTTCAAGGTCCCACGCCTCTATCTTTGCATTCTAAGATCCCCATGCATCCTCCATTTTCATTCAAAGGTCCACACATCTCCTCCATTTATGTTTCAAAGTTTCAGTGCCTTATGTTTCTACGTTTTCAAGGTCCCCGTCCCCTACGTTTCCATTAACTTCCATATTTCCTTCACACACATCGTAAGACAAAATCAGGGTTCAAGATCTTTACTTATCCTTTTACTATGATAATATGGAAACTCGTATTATCTAGTAAAACCTAAGTAAATAGGGGGCAATTGTGAACACCTGATTTTCTCTATCCTATTTTTTACAAATAATGTCCAAGGTAACCTACAAAAAATAAAATAAAAAATAAAAATAGTAAAGGAATAAAACAAAATCAAAATCAACAAAAATAGCAAAAAATATAAGGCAAGACTCTATGAACGAATCCAAAGAGCCAATAAGGGCAACATGGAAGCCTCGTTCTCCTCCCTCCAAGGACGTTCGGATGAGCATTATGCAAAAAAGCTATTCCTAGTTGACAACCTTAGCGTTGGCATGTTGGACTTCCCTACTGACTAGACACGCTCGATTTTTCCCACCAACAACTTCAGCATTGATTGCACGAATTCAACTTTCCTACTAATCACCCAAATGTTATTGTGTTGGATTTTTCTATTGGTAGCTCCTAGTCTGCTCTTTTGTTGTAAACTACCCTCAATTTTCCAAACGAATAATTCATTGAGGTCTATAAATACCAAGAAGGAGCTAGGTTAAAAAAATAGAGGGAAAAGGAGGGGGCGGAGAGATAACGAAAGTGAAAGGAGAGAGAGGAAAGATAAAAACAAAATTTGAGAGAGAAGATTCTAAGAGAAAGGAGCGAATCACGAGTTTGCAAAGAGTTGAGAAAGGAAGGAATCCGTTTGCATAAAATTGGTACTCCTAACTCCCTCATTTTTTATGGTTGTACATATAATTCTCTTTGTTTTTTACCCATAACATTGGATGCCCCTTTGGATGGCTTTCACCTCCCCTTTTTTTCTCATTCTTATTATTTATTGTCATATGCTTCTCCCATATTCACTTATACTATTTGTCCATTCATTTGGACATAGGCTAAAGAGACCTAACTTCTTTCTCTTTTTTTACTATGTTCCTTATTATTTTTCCAACATGTTCATTCTCTTTGCACGCAACAATCTTCAGTATTTTCTTTTTCTCTCTTTTTCTGTTATGCCTTTAGATGTAGGCTCCAAAGCTTGTTTCCTTTTTAGTTTTCTATTTTGTTACCTTATTTCATCCATGCCTTTGGATGCATAACCCAAAGGCTGATCCCTTTTTTTCTCTATTGTTATTGTGTCTTTGTTGCTCATCCAAGCCTATAGACACAGGCGCCAAAGACTATTTCCTTTTCTATTTTCTGGGTTGTTACCTTATTTTGTCCATGTCTTTGGACGTAGAACCTATAGGCTGATATCTTTTTTTTCTCTGTTGTTACTGTGCCTTTGCTACTCATCCAAGCCTTTGGAGGTAGCGATCTTCAGTATTTTCCTTTTTTCCTTTTTTAGGCCTTTAGACGCATGCTCTAAAGGTTGTTTCCTTTTCCTTTTTCTATTTATTACTTTTCTCTTATTTTTCATGCCTTTAGACGCAAAACCTAGAGGTTGGTCCCTTTTTCTTCCTTTGTTACTATGTCATTACTACTCGTCCAAGCCTTTGGACGCAACAGTCTTTAGTATTTTCTTTTTCTCTCTTTTTCTGTTTTGCCTTTGGAGCCTTTGGACGTAGGTTCCAAAGCTTGTTTCCTTTTTAATTTTCTATTTTGTTACCTTATTTTGTCCATGCCTTTGGATGCATAACCCAAAGGCTGATCCCTTTTTTTCTTTATTGTTATGGTGTCTTTGCTACTCGTCTAGGCTTATGGACGCAACATTCTTCAATATTTTCCTTATTTCCTTTAGACATAGGCTCCAAAGGCTATTTCTTTTTTCGTTTTTTGTGTTATTACCTTATTTTGTCCATTCCGTTAGACGTAAAACCCAAAGGCTGGTCCCTTTATTTTCTTTGTTGTTACTGTGTCTTTGAATGCATGCTCCAAAGGCTGTTTCCTTTTTCTCTTTTTGATTATTACACTTTTGTTATTTTCCATGCCTTTGGATGTAGAACCTAGAGGTTGATCCCTTTTTCTTCCTCTGTTATTATGCCTTTGTTGCTCGTCCAAGCTTTTGGACATAGCCATCTTTAGTATTTTCTTTTCCCCCCTTTTTTGTTATGCCTTTGATGCATGTTCCAAAGCTTGTTTCCTTTTTTGTTTTCTATTTTCTTACCTTATTTCGCCCATGCCTTTGTTGCTCGTCCAAGCCTTTGGACATAACAATCTTAAATATTTTATTTTTCTCCCTTTTTTTGTTATGCATTTGATGCATGCTCCAAAGCCTACTTCCTTTTCTATTTTTTGTTTTGTTGCCTTATTTCACCCATGCCTTTGGACGCAGAACCAGAAGTTGGTCCTTTTTTTTTCTCTATTGTTACTGTCTTTGCTTCTTGTTCAAGCCTATGGACGCAACAATGCTTAGTATTTTTTTTATTTCCTTTGGATGCAGGCTCCAAAGGTTGTTTCCTTTTCTGTTTTCTGGGTTGTTACCTTATTTTGTCCATGCTTTTGGATGCATAACCTAGAGGTTGGTCCATTTTTTCCTTTGTTGTTACTGTGCCTTTGCTGCTCGTCCAAGCCTTTAGGCGCAGTAGTCTTTAATATTTTCCTTTTTCCTATTTTAGGCCTCTAGACGCATGCTCCAAAGATTGTTTCCTTTTCTCTTTTTGTTTATTACCTTTCTATTATTATCCATGTCTTTGAATGTAGAACTTAGAGGGTGGTCCCTTTTTCTTCCTTTGTTATTGTGCCTTTGTTGCTTGTCCAAGCCTTTGGACATAGCAATCTTAAGTAATTTTCTTTTTCTCCCTTTTTTGTTCTGCATTTAATTCATGCTCCAAAGTCTATTTCCTTTTCTGTTTTTTGTTTTATTACCTTATTTTGTCCATGCCTTTGGACACAACCTGGAGCCTGATACTTTTTTCTTCCTCTGTTATTATGCCTTTGCTGCTTGTCCAAGGCTTTGGACATAGTAATCTTTAGTATTTTCTTTTTCTCCATTTTTTTGTTATGCCTTTGATGCATGTCCCAAAGCATGTTTCCTTTTTTATTTGTTTTGTTATGTTATTTCGCCCATGCCTTTGAATGTAAAACCAGAGGCTAGTTCCTTTTTTCTTTATTGTTAATATGTCTTTACTACTTATTCAAGCCTTTGAACGTAGCTATGTTCAGTATTTTCCTTATTTCCTTTGGATGCAGGCTCCAAAGGTTGTTTCCTTTTCTGTTTTCTAGGTTGTTACCTTATTTTTTCATGACTTTGGATGCATAACCCAGAGGGTGGTCCCTTTTTTTTTCTCTATTGTTATTGTGCCTTTGTTGCTCATCTAAGCCTTTAGATGTAATAGTCTTTAGTATTGTCCTTTTTCCTTTTTTAGGCCTTTGGGCACATGCTCCAAAAATTGTTTCCTTTTTCGCTTTTTGTTTATTACCTTTATGTTATTTTCCATGCCTTTGGATGCAGAACCAAGAGGTTGGTCCCTTTTTCTTCCTCTATTACTTTGCCTTTGTTGCTCGTCCAAGCCTTTAGATATAACAATCTTTTAGTCTTTTCTTTTTCTTCCTTTTTTATTATGCCTGTGATGCATGCTCCAAAATCTGTTTCCTTTTTTTGTTTTTTGTTTTGTTACCTTATTTTGTCCATGCCTTTGGACATATAACCCAGAGGTTGGTCCCTATTTGTTCCTCTATTACTATGCCTTTATCGCCCATCCAAGTCTTTGGACATAGCAATCTTCAATATTTTCTTTTTATCCATTTTTTGTTATGCCTTTAATGCATGTTCCAAAGCCTATTTCCTTTTCTACTATTTGTTTTGTTACCTTATTTCGCCAATGACTTTGGATGCAAAACTAGAGGTTGGTCCCCTTTTTTCTCTATTGTTAATGTGTCTTTGGTGGTTGTTCAAGCTTGTATGCAATAATGTTCAATATTTTCCTTATTTTCTTTGGATGCAGGTTCTTAAGGCTGCTTCCTTTTCTGTTTTCTGGCTTGTAATGTTATTTTGTCCATGCCTTTGGAAGCATAATGATGAGGACATGACCAAGAGTGTGACACTTGAAGGACTTGGAGGGCCTATGACAAAGGCAAGGACAAAGAGAGCTAAGGAAGCTAAGGAAGCTATATAACAAGTGTTGACAACCCTTATTAAAAAAGAACTGAACCTAGAAGGATGCAAGCCCAAGTTGATCAATCATTTAATCCAACTTGAGGAATGAAGCTTCTAGCCTGAAATGCATGATAGACCAATAAAGATATTTAGTTTTTTTTCTTATTAAATAAAAATACTAGGTTGCACTCATCCGTAGGCCCAGAAAACATTTAGTTATTTTATTTTCTATTGTGTGGGCTGACTTCATGTTGGACCTTCACTAAACCTAGTGGTTAGGGTTGTGGCCACTATAAAAAGACCTCAAATGACTGCAAAGAGGACAGAACATCAAACTTTCGTTTTCTTGAGAGAGTGTTTCTCCTAGGTTCTTGCAATCCAAAATTTCTGAGATTTATCAAAGGTTTTTCCCCCTTTGTGTGTTCAATCTTCGGGCTTATCTTCTGTCCTTAGAAGTGTGACGCTTACCAATTCCTTTCATCTTTTCTTTCTTATCACGTCCCAATTTATCATTGCATTTTTGTATGAAACCTTAGCACCGTCACGTTCCCAATTTTTGGGAGAATTAAGTCCGGATCATATCTCATCGAATTCTTGGTATTTTTCAATGATTCATATGTCTATTTTGCATTTTAGAACGTGATCTTTCCTCTCATTTTGGAATCACTCAATTCTGAGATCTGTAGCTCGAGATCTAGTCGTTCCTTAATTGTAAGTCAAATTCTGATGTAGTTTGCAAATTCCAACCTAGAAAAGATTGAAGGTGATTCGTGCCTTACCCCGTTCTAGTTCGTATCATCTTACCCAAATCTAATTACACATCACATAACCCAGAGGTTGGTCCTTTTTTTCTTTATTATTATTGTGCCTTTGCTACTCGTCCAAGCCTTTAGACGTATCAATCTTCAATATTTTCCTTTTTCCTTTTTCAGGCCTTTGGACACATACTCCAAAGGCTATTTCCTTTTTTTTCTTTTTATTTATTACCTTTTTGTTATTTTCCATGCCTTTGGATGCAGAACCGAGAGGCTGGTCCCTTTTTCTTCCTCTATTACTATGTCTTTGCTGCTCGTCCAAGCCTTTGGATACAACAATCTTTAGTATTTTCTTTTTCTCTTTTTTTTTGTTATGTCTTTGATGCATGCTCCAAAGCTTGTTTCCTTTTCTATTTTCTATTTTGTTACCTTATTTTACCCATGCCTTTGGATGTAAAACCCACAAGGTGGTCCCTTTTCTTCCTCTATCAATATGCCTTTGTTGCTCGTCCAAGCCTTTGGATGTAATAGTTTTTAGTATTTTCTTTTCTCTCATTTTCTGTTATGCCTTTGGACGCAAACTCTAAAGCCTGTTTTCTTTTTGATTTTCTGTTACCTTATTTCGTCCATGACTTTGGATGCTATGACCCTTCTCATTTTTCTATTATTTAGTGAACCTCTATTCGTCCAAGCTCTAAACAATTCTTCTTTTTTAACCTTGCTACTCATCCCTTCGTCTAAGCCTTTTGAACGAAGATCTCTAGACAACTCTTTCTTTTTCCTTTACAACTCATTTGTTTGTGTAAGCCTTTTAGACGAAGAACTCTAGGTAACTTCTCCTTTTCCTTTGTTGCACATCTGTTCATCAAAGCCTTTTGGATGAAGAGCTTTGAACAACTCTTTTCAAGCCCATTAATAATATCCCCCTTGTCCAAACCCCTTTGGACGAATAGCTTTGACAACTTTTCACCTACTCCATTATTGCATTTGTTTCATCCTTGCCTATGGACACAAGAGTTAATAAATAGCTCTTGCTGCTCCGTGTTATTCATTTTCTGCCTTCCTTTGGATGCAGGAGCCAACCTATGGCTTTTGCTCCTTCCTTTGGTTTACTATTTTTGTTTGGATGTAGGAGCCACTTGGCTCCTGCATCTTCCTTTTGTTCTTTGTTTCCATTGGACATAGGAGCCAACAAATTGCTTTTGCTCCCATCTATTATTGTTTCTATTTAGTCGTAAGAGCTAACGAGTGACTTCTACTTCTTCCTTTCGTTTATTGTTTCTGTTTGGACGTAGGAGCCGACGAGTGACTTTTGCTCCCTTCTTTGTAACTGTTGGACGTAGGAGCAAACGAGTAGCTCTTGGTCCCATATGTTTTTGTTTCCATAGGATGCAGGAACCAACGAATGACTCTTGTTCCCATCTATTTATGTTTCCATTGGACACAGGAGCCAATGAGTGGCTCCTGCTCCTTCCTTTCATTCTATATAACCATTGGACGTAGAAGCCAACGATGACTCCTGCTTTTTCTTTTCGTTTACTGTTTCTATTTGGACACAGGAGCCAACGAGTGATTTTTGCTCTTTCCTTTCATTCTCTGTAATTATTGAATGTAGGAGTCAATGAGTGGATCCTACTCCCATCTATTTCTATTTCCAATGGACACAAGGGCCAATGAATGACTCTTGCTCCTTCCTTTTGTTCCCTATAATCATTGGATGCAGAGCCAACAATTGGCTCCTTGCTCCCATCTGTTTTTGTTTTCATTGGACATAGGAGCCACGAGTGATTCCAAGCAAGAGCCTCATTCTTTAAGGTTGTTTTTCCTGTTTCTCAAGGTTCCCTCTGGAGATTCTTCTTGTACTCCCCCAACAACAAAAAATGATTGTTATGAAAAATTGACTCTAACACTTAAAGGAGTGTATCAATTTTTCACCCTAATGGACTTAAACATATTTCTTATTAAAATAAGCTCAAATGATTATTCTCTTTAATTTATTCAATTATAATAATTCAATTTAACCCAATATATATATTTTTCTAAAATATTATTTATTTAATTATAAAATAATAATTATCTAATAATAAAAATTAATAAAGTATAATATTTACCACCGATAATATATAAAATAAAAATGGAGATGTTACAAAAAGTATATTTTGCTCACCCTTGCAATTTTGGACTTGGAGTTATTTTGTTTTACCTATAATGCCCTTTGGGTTTCTCCACCAACAAAGGCATTCGAGACGACAACCAGAGCAGTCGTAGTACTAACGGAAACAGCGTGTGAGAATAACATCACCCCCTTATAGCTAAAAACAAGCGTATATACATACTATTGATAATCCTTGCTTTCTTTATCAATTTAATTGGACTCTTGTTACTATTGTTCACTTGTTGGAATGCACTTTTTTTTTTTTAACAAATAAAGGGTCATACATATACATAGTTAATGGTTAAGTTGTTTGACTTTCGTCCCAAAATCAACTTATCTTACAAGTTTAAATTCAAATCTTATTGTTGGTAAATTTCTAATTTAAGTGTTTGTAAAATTTTAAAACTTACTTAATCTTGATAAGTTTACGGACACAATTCACTTAAACCTTTTATTTTAAAGCAAAACAATTGCCTTAAAATTTTTAATATATATAATATTTCAAAATCCAAATTCAGCAAGCTGATGCAAATTATAGAAAGAAATAAAAACTTTAGGATAGGAAACTCTCTAGAAAGAAAAATAAAATAATTATGAATATTATTATTTTATAAATATTCATCATATGTTGAGTTTTATTTGACTTCTTCTAATAAGAATATACTATAATAAATATTTTTTAATATGAATTTGATCATAGGAGAATGTTTTAATTATTTATATAATATGGTTCTTTAGTTTGAAAAATGGTTATCCACTTGTACTGTAAAGTGGTTTTTTGTAGTATAAACATTTTTTTTTATCATTCTTCTATACATCTTTCTTTATGCTCTTTTATACTTTTTTGTCTTTTATTTACATTATTTTTATAACATTACTAATATAATTTAGTTTTGAACAAAGTTTGTGTTTAGGAAGCATAAAAAAAATCATATTGGCCCACTTTATTTTTTGTTGTTAATCGTTAAGGGTAGAATACAATCTGTTTAAAAAATTCAAGGCTTAAATTTGACATATTACTAAGATTATTTTTAAGTATGATATATTTAAAGACTTAATTTATATTAAAATTTTTATATAAGTCTATCTTCTACTTACCTAAGATAATAATTTCATAGGCTAATGAAAAATATTTGTAAAACAATCTAGAATTTATGAAAATTAAAATCATTATTACTTAAAACACGATACAAAGATAAAAATAGATAATAAATTTATTTTTAATATTTTATCTAATTTTTATAATACTTTATTTAAAAGCTTATTTTGTAATAAAGCATTTTAACAAAACATAAATTTACCTTTAAATAAGCATGTTGAGTTAACTTTTTATACAAGTCAATGTTTTTAATATTTAAAAATAATAAATAAATATTTCTTAAAAAAAAAAGACTAACATGAACCTGGTGAAGGCTAGTTCATAGTTCATGTGGTGCGATCTAATCTATTTCTATCTCTTATGTTTATCGCCTACAAAATTATTTATTTTATTTATCTTTGATATTAGTTATGTTGGGTTATTTTTGGGCTCCCAACTATGTGGACAAAAGTCCAATACTCTTAAGCCCGCTAGGTCTCTCTTTATAAGAGGAGAAATGGTCAGATTTGGAGATGCATAGAGAGAGTTGATTTATCGCTGAGAGAGAGTGGATTTCTCAAATAGAGAGAGAGTGAATTTCTCAGAGAGAGAGAGTGAATTTCTCAGAGAGAGAGAGTGAATTTCTCATTGAGAGAGAGTGGATTTCTCAGGCATAGAGAGAGTGGATTTCTCAAGTAGAGAGAGTTGATTTCTCATAGAGAGAAAGAGTGAATTTTTCACAGAGTGGGTGAGAGATACAGAAAATAACTCTTGTACTCTTAATTAATCATAGTGGATTAATTTCTTTGATCTGGACGACCCGTGGTTTTTACTCCTCACGTTGAGGGAGTTTTTCCACGTTAAAAATATTGGTCTCTCTTGTGTGATTCTTCTCATTGTCACTTTCATTTGCAATTGTGGTTACTCCTTAGGGATTCTTGCAAGTTAGAAGAATTTTTATCCGCTACGTTGTGTCACCACATTGGTGGTGCCTTATTGGTGGTACCGTACTACATTCCCATCATCAAAGTAGTGGCCTTTTCCCCATCAAGTTAGTATCTTGATAATACACTTTTATCATTTTGATAATGCATTATATTATTTGAAGACTCAAAAACTTATTGAGTTTCAAATATATTTATATTACGATAATTACTTTTTATAATTTAAGCTTTTCTAAGTACAATAATAATACACAAATGTTTATTTGTCACTGTTATTTTAATTAATTGAATTATTAGAGTTTAATATATATATATATATATATATATATATTACAAAAATATTTTGATCAAATTTGATATATTTTATTTTTGTTTTTCCCCTTCCATGAGTTCTCTTAGAACTCTCAATGATAGATCCAATTATTGATTTTTTTAATATCCAACAATGGTGAAACTTGTCAGATAGATATATGTACTTATTCTTCTTGCAAGTAAAATAAAAAAAAAAACCTAGCATTAACTACAATACCTCTGATAATTCAAGTCCTTTGATGGAATTTTCAGATATATAGTAATGCGACATTTTAACTAGAAAAAGTTGGTAAGTTATGAAATATATAAAGCCTGCGCATTACATGCATGTGTCCACAACGACTTAATCATAAATTATTATTAATATAATTTCTATAAAAATCTATTTTAAGATAATTTATAAATATTTTATGATTAGATAATAATATAAAATTATTTATGTTATTAGTATATAGTTCGCTTTCTCTATAAAGTAATATGTGCGTGCAAATTGTGTGTAAAATAAAACAATATATTGAAAAAGTATTTTAATAGAACATCTAATATTACTCACATGTCGATTATTAAAGGTACTCTATTTTAATCTTTTCACATTTCCTCTTTTCATTTGTGACATGTGAGTGCATCTTTCTAATTTTTTTTATAAGTTATCCAAACAAAAGTGAGGGATTTGTTTTAATAATTATATTATTGTAATTTTTTTTATTATATGGTTTAGTTTTTATTTGTCATCAACTTTATTTTTTAAATTCATGGGTTTTTGCTATTTATAAGTTGCTATGTGGCAATAGGTAGTGGATAGGTTTGTTAGAATCTCTTTGTTGGGATATTGTTGTAGTTATCCGATATTAAATACTTGGCCAAGGCTATAATATGTACAATTATACTTCTTTATATGTTTGTTTTCATTCCATGTGTAACATATATCATTCATTATATTGATCTCCCTACTTTTGGTTGTAGAAGTTCTCAGAGATTTCTTCCTAAATCCAAATTCCCTCACAATTGATATCATCCTTGGTTAAGGCTATGACAGACATGACGAGTAGTTAGCTAACCATTCAAAAAATGGAACGATCGTTGAGAGGAATATCACAGTCAAATATGGAAATGCAAGCTTAAATGGATCAACTCACCACATATTTTGCCAAGCTACGAATTATGTTTAGCAATAAATCAAGCTACACTCATCAGAATGAATCTTCAACTAACAACATCGAAATTCCTCATCTCGAGAATAACAAAGAAACACAGAGACTTTTTAGAGGTAACCAACGACCTTCCAATTTGACCTAGGGGCATTATTCTACAAGGATATCGAAGATTAACTTTCCTAGGCTTGATGAGCGGAAGGTTAAGAAACACACCCCCTAAATCTAAAGTGTGATTAGCTTCCATCCATTTGGATGGAAATGCTTTACAATTACACCTCAATTATATGAGATTTCGATTTAACATTTACCCCAACTGGATCTAATACATTACTAGTATTACTTTACATTTTGGTAAGGTGTACATGGACCCTTCTTAACTTTGATTCAAGTCAAGTAGTCAGACAAGGTGCAAGACTATGTAGAGGAGTTTGAGTTAGCCTAACCTCAATTAATTGTACCCCTAGATCATTCTTTGAGCATCTTCTTGGCTATTTTGAAGTATAATACCCAAATATATGTTTGAATGTTTAATCCAACATCTATGCACATGTTTCCAACTTAGCTAAATTGCATGAAGCTTCAAAATCAACTTAGAATGTGACCAAGTTCTATAGCTAACTAGGTGCCTCCAACTTTAATTCAGTGATAGTAAGTAACAAACAAATATTGGTAACAACTTAAATTTTCAAGCCAAAACAAATAAACTTGTTTTCAATAAGGCTCTTATAACTTATAGCACAACTAAAATGGCAGATAAGAGAGCTACAAGTTTGTGTATGCTTTATGATGTACAATTTACCCCTGGACACCAATTAAAGCATAGAAGATCTCAACTTTTAGTGATGGAAATGGATGATGAAGAGCCTATGGATGAAGAAATAGAGCTTATTGAAGAAAATAGGTCAGTTAATGTTGTTAGCACTCAATTTAATGCTCCTCAATTATCTTTGAATGTCCCCACAAGGGTGCATAATTACCAAACCATATGGATTAGTGGCTTCTATAATTACAAATATTAATTGACAATGGCATCACTCATAATTTCCTGGATTTGGAACTAGCTAAGAAGTTGTGGGTGTAAATTGGACTCCATCACTCCAATGATTATGATAGCAGATGATGGTGCAAATTTGGAGGCTACCTATACATGTAAATGGTTTACTTGGCAATTATAACAAACCAAGTTTACTGTTGATGGGATTGTGCTTCCTTCGGTATGTTGTGATTTGATTTTGGGTATCCAATGGTTGATTTCATTGGGTCTAATCCTTTGGAATTTTAGTAAGTTGCAAATGGATTTTTCTTTAGATGGAAAAAGATTGTGTTGTGGGGAGCTAAGCCTTTAAGCATCAAATTGATTAACAACAAAATTTTCACTCAAGTTATCCAATAAGGTGCTTATATGTGTTTTTTATACATAGATAACTCCATTAATCACTTTGAGGTCCATACTTGCATTGTTAATTCATCAAAAGAACATACTCATCATATTCCAATGGTAATTTAGGTTTTATTTGTTGAGTTTGTTGACATCTTTGAGGAGCCAAAACACTTGCCTCCACCTAGACCTAGTTTTGAACATAAAATCCCTTAAAAAAAAAGGACCTGCTCTATTCAATTTATGCCTTTACAAATACTTTATAATTCATAAAGATACCTAGTTGATGATTTGCTTACTTAAGGAATTATTCATTGCAACAACATCCCTTATGGTTTAACCAGCAGATTATTAAAGACAGGTTTTCTATTCCCCTTATTTTGATGAATGAACTAGGGGACTCAACTGTGTATTCTAAACTGGATTTATGGTCCAATTACCATTAACTTAGAACAAACTCTGGAGAAAAATATTTGGTTATGCTATTTGGGCTAACCAATGCCTCTACCTCCTTCCAAGTGTTGATGAATCATGTTTTCCACTCTTTTTTGTGAGGAGGTTGTTATCATCTTTTTTGATTGACATTCTTATTTATAGTCGAATACTTGAGGATCATATGGTGCATCTCAAGATTATTTTCAAGTTATCTGTTACCAGAATTTGTATATAAAAAATAGTAAATGTTGCTTTACTACCTTCAAGGTGGAATATTAGGGTCACTTCATAACTAGTAAAGGGGTGTCCACTGACCCTTCTAAAATTCAAGTAGTGGCAGGTTGGCCACGACCTTCAAATATCAAGCAACTTAGGGGGTTTTTGGGTCTGGCTGAATATTGTAGACATTTTGTCAAGAATTTTGGCAAAATCGCCAAACTATTGACTAATATTTTAACGAAAGATTGTTTTTAGTGGTAAGAAAATTTAGTAACTGCATTTTAGGCTTTAAAAAAAGGCCTCATTTCAACTCTTATGTTATCTCTACCTAAATTTTCTAAGCCCTTTGTAAAAGAGACTAATGCATTCAGTTCAGGTATCAATATTGTGTTGATGCAAGATAAATACCCAATTGCTTACATTAGCAAGGATTTGGAATCTAAACAATAAACCATGTCCATTAATGAGAAGAAACTCTTAGTCATTGTGTATGTCATTCAAAAGTAGAGAGTTTATTTGTCATATAGGCATTTCATTATTAAAACATATCAGAAGAGTATTGAATTCTTATTGGAGTAATGGTTAAATACTCTATTCCAACAAGTTTGGATGTCTAAACTCATGGGGTTTGATTTTGAAATTCACTATAAAGAGAGGGCTGAGAACTTAGTTGTAGATGCTTTATCTAGATGGCCAGGTGCAGAGTTGTTACCATTGATACTTAACAATGCTAAAGAGGAATTATTGGAAATAATTAAAGGATGTTGGACAATTGATCCACAATGGCAACTAATAATTAGTGAGCTTTAGTAGGATCCTAGCAAACATCCAAAGTACACTTGACATAGGATGAATTTAGATGAAAAGGAAAGTTAGTCATTGACTCATATTTTGAACTCAAATCACTAGCAGCATGACTTGCCAATTGGCAGACATTTTGGTCAGGATGTTACAATAACTAAGGTCAAATCTTTATTCTTTTGGAAGGGCATGACCAAAGACATATAATATTATGTGAGGAACTGTGATGTTTGCCAACGATGTAAACATGATTTGGCTGCTTCTCCTAGTCTATTACAGCCTCTGCTTATCACTAATCAAATGTGGAATGAAATTAGTATTGACTTTATTGAGGAATTATCCAATTCTCATGGAAAATTGGTTATTTTTGTGGTGATGTATAAGCTTAGTGAATATGCTCATTTTATGGCTTTGTCCCATTCTTAAACAACTTTGAAAATAACATAAGTTTTTATGGATCAGGTGTTTAAATTACATGGGTTGCCTTGGTCTATTACTAGTGATAGAGACCTAATCTTTCTTAGCATGATTTGGAGCAAGTTGTTTCAAATTCAAGGGGTTTCTTTAAATAAGTCTACTGCATACCTTCAATCCAATGATCAAACTGAAATTGTTAACAATTGTTTAGAAACTTGTCTTCGATGCAAGTGTTCGAACAAGCCTTCCTCTTGGTCAAAATGGCTTGTGCTAGCTGAATGGTGGTACAACACTAATTTTCATTCCTCTATACAAACTACTCCTTATGAGGTGGACTATGGGCAAGCATCCCTCATTCACCTTTCCTACCTTCCAAGGGAGACTACTAATTTCACTGTGGAGTGCATACTAAATGCTAGGGAAGATGTGATTTAATTACTTTAGTTTCATCTTCTTTGTGCTCAAAATCTAATGTCTCAACATGCTGATAAACATTGTAGTGACCCGAGTTTTTCGTATTGGTGATTTTGTCTACCTTAAGCTATAGCCTTACATGTAGTTTTCTATTTATTGCCAATTATTCTACAAGTTGCTTCCTAAGTTTTATACCATTTTTTCATGCAATTGATCACATAGGGACAACAACTTATTAGTTGGAACTTCTCCCAGATTTGGAGATCCACAATGTGTTCCATGTGCCCCAATCAAAACTCAATCTGGTGCCACACATCATTTACCACAATTGGCTCAACTTGCTACTTCAAAAGGTGAAACAGGCTATTCTTGATAAGAAAATTGTGAAAAGGGGACACATTACTGCTACAAAGGTGTTAGTTAAGTGGAAGAATCTAACTCTAGAATAGGCTACTTAGAAGTTCGACTATGATATGCTCAAACAATTTCCCAACTTTCACCATATAGTTACACTACTATGACTTTTTTCTTTTATCATATGGTTTATATATTTTCTATTTCGTGAGTTTTTGCTATTTATAGGTTGTTGATGTAACAATAGGTAGTCAAGAAATTTGTTAGAATTTTTTTGGAATATTGTCGTAGCTACCTAATATTAAATGCTTGGCAAATCCTGAATAGACCATCAACAATATACACAATTATAATTCTCTCTATTTGTTTTTATTCTATTGGTAACAAATACCATTCATTGTACTGGTATGTCCGCTTCTAGTTGTAGACATTCTTAGAGCTTTCTCCCTGAATCCAAATTCCCTCACAATTTTTTGAGAACGAATCCACCGCTGACGATGAAGGAAGCAAGAAGAAAGTGGATGGTTTTTCCACAACATTAAGGTGATTCTCAGCAGCACTTGGTGCAAAAAGGGAACATGTGCCTTACTTTGTCCATAAGTATCTTTCCCACCACACCAGTTATCTGTTTATCAACACAACACGCGCGCCTCCAATACTTTTTTCTAGGTAAAAAAAAATGATGAGATAAAATTAATCTCATCTTACTCATACTAGTATGCTTACATTATGCTTATTATACCCATGAACAGAAAATGAAACAGAAACGTTGTTCACCACCGAACAGTTTTTCTTTGCAAAGGGAGGCCGAAAAGTGCCCTATGAAATATGAATAGAATCAAGCAATCCAATTGTTTTTTCAAAACAGAAAATAAACTACTATAAAGCTTTCATCATCTCTTACTCATTAATTTCTCCAATCAAACAGATCCTTACTAAACCAAGAGAAGCAAAACAGTTTCAGATACAAAATAGTAAATTTATGTAATCAAAGAGAAGCAAAACAATTTCAGAATAGTTTACTAAAAGCATATAAATAAATATATGTGAAGTTGTTAAGCAATGTTAGAAATACTCTTAACTTTAAAAAGATACATTTCGACCCATCAAATTTTGTAAATTGAATTTTCAAATTTAATATCATCTTTTTGTATGTAATAGTTGGCTTTTGATTCTTTTGCAAAATTAAACAAAAGGGAATGGCAAAATTAAACAATAATGACCCGAAAGTCAGTTCACTTGCTCTAGCCTAGTACAAAACAACAATCGATTCCGTTACAATTGTTTGTCCGAATCCACAACTAATACTACATTTAAGTATTAACTAATGCCCTCCAATTCAACCAGCCAAATATTTGCACGTGTTTATCCCTTAAGCTTATGAGGGATCACAAATTGATTAGAATTGACTAACCTCTGTTACCACCCATTAAACAACTCACATTAAATAATGCTGCAATATATCATATTTCTTACACCCCATAAATGAACCTCTTCTCATAAGGTAATCACCAATAACCATGTAAATCCAATCATAAACAAATGTGGAAGGTTAACATAGCTACCCATCCATCAAGAACACAAAAGTTAGAATGCCTTTTCAAAAAATGAGTCAAATATATGGCTCTAAATATCAGAAGCTGATTGATGACTAAGGTCTGCTACAGCTTCGGGATTACCTGGATCAGTGCTCCCAACAACAGGTTGGGGCTCTACTTGTTCAGTTCCTAAAAAGGAATTCCCTTGTGTGCCAGGAGACACGGGAAGCATTCTTGGATTAGAAGTTCCTACTTCCTGTGCCTTGAGATCCTTTTCATCAGAAAGATGTTGATCTGACCTATCACGCCTATCATAATTGGGGCTGCGGCTGCGGCTACGGCTACGACTGCGGCTGTAACTTCGACCACTGCAGCTACGACTGCGGCTGTAACTTCGACCCGGACTAATGCTACGGCTATAGCTGTGACTACGACCACGAGACCAGCTGCGGCTTCGACTACGTCCCCTGCTCCAGCTCCTGCTACGACTTCTGCTATGACTTCTGCTAGGACTTCTGCTATAGTCCCATGTTCGAACTCTTTCAGGGCTACGACTATTCCTTCTGCCACTATTTTTGTAAGAAGCATCTCTTCTATTGTCAAATTGTCCACGTCCAAAACCTTGTCCATGCCCATCCATGTTGTACCGGTCATCCAGAGCACGTTCACCTCTACCCCAACCAACATGACCCCCACGGGGGCCACCAGATCCCCTACCCCTGTTGCCCCTACCACGAAAGAAATCACCTCTCCCACCATGCCCACTAGCTCCATCCCCCATGCCACCACGACCACCAAAGCCACCGCCACGGCCCCCAAAGCCACCATCCCTTGTGCCACCACCACGTCCCCCAAAGCCACCATCCCTTGTGCCGCTGCCACGTCCCCCAAAGCCACCACGTCCCCCAAAGCCACCATCCCTCATGCCACCACCACGACCTCCAAAACCACCACGACCACCAGTTTCCCACCGCCCACCACCAGCACCAGAATCAAACCGACTCATCCCACCCCGATCCTTTCCAAAGTTTGGTGGCCCACGCGAAGCCATCTGTCTTAACTCTGGAAGCACGTGCTGATTAGCACCCTCCAAAACTTTGATTAAATCACCTGCATGTTTCCAGTCCTGCTCAGAGAAAAAGGTATATGATACTCCAGTAGCACCTGCCCTTCCAGTTCTTCCTATACGGTGCACATAGTCCTCAATTCCAGTGGGGAAATCATAATTGATCACCACCCTATAACATGAAAAGTTCACAAAATTCAACTAAAATACATTATCACCACCCTGTAACATGAAAATTTCACAAAATTCAACTAAAATACATCATCACCACACAAATCCTAAACAAAACTATGGCCACAATGTACTAAATAAAAGGATCATCATTACCTAGCACATGAAAAGTCATATAAAAGACTTCATATTATGAGCTATTCATTTATATGCTTCAGAATAAGCACTCCAACACAAAAAGGCTAACCTTATATCCTTAATATCAAGCCCACGAGCTGCAACATCGGTGGCAACCAGAATTGGTGACTTCCCAGTCCGGAACTGACTTAAAACCCAGTCTCTCTCACCTTGAGACTTGTCCCCATGAATTGCAGCAGCCCCAAAACTCCGGCCAATACTACGAGCAAGCTGATCACATAACCTCTTAGTGGAACAAAATATTATAACCTTGGAACCTCGTTCTTGGGATCTGAGGATCTGCTCCAAACGCCTCTGTTTCTCCATTTGTGGGACAACTTCAACATACTGCATGTTTAAAAATTACATACACGCAAGACAAAAAAGAACACAAGTCACCAAGAAACAAAAACAAAAAATTGTTCTACATTTGGAACATATTACAGTAAATTCATCCAAAAAGAAAAATAAACATGGATTATTTAATTGATTGCAAATAAAAATCAGGATAATAGATAACAACATATTGACCATGAATACAACCAGACATACACTCAATAGACAATGTCATATGACACAACAAATATATCCTAGAAAATGACAATTAAAAAAAGTCATACACAAAATTAACAGGCTGTATTGTAATTTTTGTATGCAATTATGCATTTTTTCCTGTAAGGAAATATAATGCTTGCAATATCCTTTGTATAAGTGAACCATTACCACATACTTGTAAAGTGCACTGCATGTGACAACATTTCCCCCTCCTCCAAAAACTGATAAAATGCACCCCCTCAAAAAAGGGAAATGCAAAACAACGATATCTTAAATATCTCAGTGCACAAGGTGCTAATAGTTGTGGGGCCTGGGTAAAAAGTCAGAAGTGTACAGTCTATTTAACACATGACCACAAGGTCACAAACACAACAACCTTCCTGTTGTGCCAAGTCTCGGTCTTTGTAGCGAATAAACAAAAAAGAAATGCAGAACAGTTTAGGTTCAAGAGAATGCAATGACCATTGACCACAGAAAATATGCCTTTAAATCAAGTGTTGAATTGTAAAGTCAAATTGCATCAATAAAAAGGAGCCTGTATTAACTAAGATTCCACAAGCATCATAAGTATTCTAACTTCTTGAAAAATGGGTTTCAATTTCAATGACATTCACATCGTAGTACTTAATCGAATATTTTTTAAAATTCCCATTTTTTCTACTTTACAAATTCTAAAAATAGAGTAGAAAATTGATTCATACAATATCGAGTTAATTTCCATTTTTTTACGTCTTTACTTTTAAAATGGTTTTCATTATATAGAAATAGAAGAAAAACTCAGACGTAATAAAGGATAGATTATTATGTATCGATTGAATCAATGACTATTCACGATTCTATAATTTAATCAATTACATACTGGATCCGAGCTAAAGGAATGTTATGGTAAAACTTCGTTTGAAACGATGTGGTAAAAAGCAACGTGCGACTTGAAAGACATGATTAGATTAGCTGGGGATTCTTACATCCACCATTTTTTCTAGTATCTAGAAATCAACATGCTCTTGACTCGACATCATTTGTTCTGTTCCACTAGAACTTATTGTTTTGGGGACGGGAAAGGGGTAATCCCAGATAGCGGAGCGAAGTGGCCGACCCTCGAACCGAGATAGCGGGATAGCCACTATTCTAATATTATATATATATTAAAAAACTATTAATATATATATTATATATATAAGCTTAAAAACATAAATATTACTCAAAATTCATAAACTAACAAGTATCATTAATAATAAAAATTCATAAAAGGCTTATTATTTTTGTCCTTCAAGTTGTTCTACTTCCATGCAATGTCAATGTTTTGACCAGTGCTTGAACATTGCATTTGAAGATCCCATTGATTGTATAGGCGTACCAATACCACCGACAGCAGTAGTGGCGGTGTTTTTTTTTTTTTTTTTTCTGTTGATAGTTGCTTGGTAGGGAACTAGATGCCATAATTGAATTGGAACAATAGAAGGTTATGTACTTGTGTTGGCCAGAAAAAAAAAAAAAGGATTAGAAACAGAAATAGAAAAACAGGAACAGAAACAGAGCATGAGTGGCTGGAAACAGAGAAGGAAAAGGGGTCTTGGTATAGGCAGAAACTGAAAAAAAAAAAAAACTAAAGAAAAAAATTACTTCAAAGCTGGTGGTCACCGGAGAACTGATTGGAGAACAGATGACGACAAGTTAGAGAAGACATGTTGTCAAAGAAGACGCGTTGCCGGAAAAGGTAAGTCGCAACAGTAAAAACGCAATGGAAACAGTAGAACAGAGAAGGAAGAGGGAAAACAAGCTTAAAAATTATTTAAACTGAAACCCTAAATCATGAAAAGTCAAAAAATGCCCTCACTAATGTTTTAAACAGGAGGGCATTTTCGACTTTTCACCTTCATGTGGATAGTAACGACCTGCTCCGCCACGATTTTTCGCTATAACTGCCGCTCTGCTCCGCCGTTATCGCGGCCTCGACAGTTGCGACATTGAACTGCACCGCTACACAGATTCTGTCGCGTGCCGCTGCCGCTCCGCCCCGTTCCTCCGCTATAGTGGCCGCTCCGGCTGCTATTAACCACTATTTCACATTTAAGAAACTTCAACAAATACCACAAAAAAATAAAATAATAATAATAAAAGATGAGGTTTGAACAATTGAAATGATATTTCAAAATTTGGATAAAGATTTTTATTTTTACGAGTATCACCACAAGCATAGCGGCATGACTAACCCTCAAGCTAGGGATGGTGGTTAGGTAAACCAAGATTCAAACCTTCAGCATTATAGGTAAAGTTTGCTTGGAGTCACAGTTTGCTTCCACTATTGGATATAGAATATATTAATATAGTATATATAAAGAATAAATAAAAGAAGCTAATATTTGTATCAGTCACAAAAAATGAACACAAATTTCTAACTCTGAGCTTGCAAAGTATGGACAAAACAAGATAAAATAGAAGTACCATCAATTTTGTTTTTTAAATGATTGGCCCCTGATTAAATACCTGTGTGATTGCTTTATTTGCAACAAGCTCATCCACACTTCCAATGTTAACCTGGACAGGATTAACAAGAAGATCGCCAGCAATTTTTCTTACTTCTTTTGGCCAGGTTGCTGTGTACATGAGAGTTTGTCGGCGTGGTGGAATCTCATTCACAATCTTACGGATTTGAGGCTCAAAACCCATATCAAGCATTCGGTCAGCCTCATCAAGCACAAGGAGTGATACTTGCCCAAAGTCAATTTTCTTCATTTCAAGTATATCATTGAGCCGACCAGGTGTGGCAACAACAATGTCTGCTCCCCTATCTAACTCTTTTAGTTGAAGGGCTTTAGGTGCTCCACCATACAAGCACTGCAAAGGGAAAAGAAAACAACAGATGCACCAAATGATTAAGGCAAACATTAATAGACTAAACCTCAAGAAGAAAAGGAAGAGATTGAAACATTTGGGACAAACCGTGCAAGAGACTCGAGATGATCGACCAAATTTGATGACCTCATCTTGGATCTGTGTTGCAAGTTCACGTGTTGGAGCCAAAACCAAAACAGTGGGGCCATTCAGAGAATTATTACGTCGCTGTCTAAGAAGAACGAAGGCAGGGATTAAGTAGCCTAATGTTTTCCCAGAGCCTGTTTTGGCAATTGCTACTATGTCTCTACCTTGTAGTGCAACAGGCCATGTTTGAGCCTGTATTGGTGTTGGATTTGAGAAGCCAGCAGAATATATCTGAAATAAGAATATATGACGGACAATTAGACCTATGAATGGTGCACAAATGCAATGCCTTTTGATCTAGAAAACACAAAATTGCATTCAACTGTGTGATAATTTAGCAAACAAAAAACAAAAGGACCCATAGGTTATGGTTGCTTACTGAAGCAACTTGAGGCAATTAAAAAAGCCTAAAAAGACATAAGAGGTAGAGCCAATAAGCAACAAATCCCAGGTCACATAGAAATTTGAAGAATGGAGGGTCATCCACCCTTATAGAAGATGCCCAAGAAAGGCTCCAACCATTCCTTTTGCAGGCTCCAAAAATCAGGATAGTAGTTGCACGTGTAATTGTGCCAATAGCAGATTAGCAGTGCAGCGTACGACATATGCTCCTGCACTGGAGCAGATATCGCACCTGCGACAAGCGAAAATAAATAAGTTTAAAAGTAAATTTTAAGTTAAAACAATACGAGAAAAGAGTAAAACCATTTCTTTCCTAAGAAGCCCCAACGCATACAATGCCATATAGCAGGAGAAGAATAAATTTACCTCTCTCAAAATCTCTGGAGGGAACCCACTAGCATCAAATGTCATGAAAGGAGGTGGAATGTTGTCACCCTGTCCAGTGAGACATAAATATTGACGTAAAGAAAACAAAAGATATACAAGAAATATAAATTTACAATAAGGTCAATCATTCTACAAGGAAATAAAAATAATAGAACCACAATGATGCCATTTATCTGTCGGAATATCCCATAAGAAGCTCAAACCTCCAAAACACCAAAACAGATTATATCATATTATATATACTACATATGATTATATGAACAAAGATATGGTTTGTTTTCAATTTTAATTTTGAAGTATCTTAATTTGTTGATAGCATACAAGTAAAACATAATATGAAATATGACTAGGGTCTTCTAAAAGCTTGGTCTGTATGCTATTTGTACTATGATATTAAACTAAATTTCATACACAACTGCCAATAAAAGTACCAACCGTTGCTATAACTTCATGTTGCTGACAGTAAATTTCAGCTGGTGAGAGATCCGTAACATCTGAAGATGCCATATAAGGAGGCCTCATCAAAGAGTTAGTAGAGTGAGGTGAAGGTCCTCCTATTGGAGGAGTAAACATGCTATGAATAGCATTTCCAGCAATACCACTTCCATTTCCACTAGGCATTGCATTTTGAAAAGGAGTGTTGCCAATCCTCGTATCCTGCAATGATGTTTTACAGAATCATAAAATGAAGAAAACATGGTAGTAGAATCGGGATTCTAATCATCGGAAGGCCTATTTTCCGAATCATGAATCGGATCATATCGTAAATCGTAATACATGATCAATAACAAAACATAACATATAGACATTCATAAGTACATATTCATTATCAATAACTAAAAAACATAAATCTAGGAACATTTTAACATAAAGAAACATGAAAAATCAATACATACATTAATAAATATTAAGCTTATATGATTTTTAAATTTTTTCACTATGAATTGATGAAAAAAATAACAAAAAAGACAAAATAATGAATTGTTGAATCATGTAATTCATATCGATGATACAAAATAAAATAGATTCATTCATGTATTGTAAGATACAAAATTATTTAAGGTTCATCTTATAATACAAATCCATAGGTAGCCAAATTGTATCGAATCGTAAGATACGATAGGTAACTAAACTATACCGAATCGTAAGATACGAATCATGAATCGTAAGATTCTGGTAACTATGAAAAAATATTTAATTAGGATAATTAAAAAGGATTAGGGGAATGGGGGATATGAAGAAAAATCAACTTAAAGTTGAAGGGTAAAAGAAATACGAAGACATGTAAAGTTTTGACATAGGCATTATCAACAAAAAGTAGTGTTGAAGTAGTCAAAGGTGAAAGACACCTTTAAAGCACTACCAGGTTTAAAACCTTGAGGCAAAAAATGTAAAAGAAGAATGTATGGACATTAGAAAAAAGAGAAATATTTAACTATTTTGCATTAATATTGTATATTATTAAGAGGTTCATCATACAAAACCATAAGTTCCTTGCTGCTAAGTGTCCCAAGGACTGGAATAGGATATTGTTAGACATGCTGATTATTTCACCCTTTTAGCATCACAGTTGGCATGTTGGCTGCTTGGGTTTTTCGGTCTTTTTAATGGTGTCAATCAATAAGGCACTAAGGCATGTTTCAATGGTGTCAATCAAGATGCACCAACGGTGTATAGTTCGGATTGATGCCAAATAATTAAATATCATTTGAGAGAAAAGATGGAAGGAGTGATAGAACTAGACCAGGGTTTAAAGAGAATGAAAGAAAGGAACAAGAAAGAAACAAGGAACTTCACCACTCCCACTCAATTGTCTAAAATCTTGTCTGCCCCCCCTCTTCCTCTCTTTACATTTTTGGACCCTATATACCCTGACTACAGAAAGCCCAAATCAGAAACAAACTCCTGTTAACTAACTATCCCACAAACAGTTAGTTATCTAACTGTTTCAACTAACCCACAAACAGTTAGTTATCTTAACTGTTTCTTTTTATTTCTTCTCTCATAAACATGAGTAATAGGGGGACCTGTACTGTCAAAGGGAAGTCGGTTGGAGAGAAATGAGAATTATAGCATTTGACTACAAAGCAACAAATAAGTTGGAGAGGGGGGAAATGGTGGAACACATTTTGTGCCCTCACATAAGAAAATTTAATAAAAGTGATTTTTGTTTGAAATGACACATATACCCATCAACTTATCCACTCATCATTACATCAAAAGGATATAAAAGTCATTTAACATAAATAGATTTTTTCTTCACTTCCTCATTCTCCAAGCTACTCTATCCCTGCTTTCTTGTATTCTGAGGGGCAGATGAAATTCAGACAAATACACCATTAAATAATTGCAGTACTTTCAATAGAAATTTTATTTTCTGGAGGGTAGCAAGGATCCAGTGGAGGTTTTCATATATTAAATCAGTATTTTAAACAGTCAATGCCATTTTATTTGCATTTAAACAATTTTAAAACATCATTCTAGCAATCAAATACCAACACAAATAATATTAGTTAAAGATTGAAAAGTGAAGCAATGGTATAAACTTCGTACTAGAAAGAAAAGGTACCTGTTGATTTCTAGTAACAGGTATCTGCGTCATATTTGGCTGCTGACGACCCATTGTTGACATATCTTTGTTAGAATTATAGTAATATTCATTCTCAGCTCTACCATGTAAATTATCCTCGTGACCTATCTTTTGGCTGGCAGGACGGACATTGGATGGATGACCATGCATCATTCCTGGGCTCATCTGGTTATGAAAGTTAGGACCATGTTGGTAAAATAAATCAGATCCACCTTGCTGCAATGGTGAATGTCCAATCTGACTTCCATTTTTAAACTCCACTTCCTCTACCTTGGGAAATGCACTCTGTTGATTTTCAAATGGCTGACCATGCATGTTATGCTGAACCTGCTGGGAGTTATGTTGCCCGGGGGAGACCATGTTTGGCTGAATGTGCTGGGAGTTTGGTTGCCTGGGTGTAATAATGTTTTGTTGATAAGACATATAATGCATATTTTGGGAAGTGAATTGATGTGCCTGCGGCTGTACAACTTGCGAGCCATGATCTTGAGGTGTACCTTGCCCAAAATGCTGGGAATGGATCGCCTGTGGCGGCATCTGATGATGCATTTGCTGTCCTTGAGGCTGCATCATTTGCTGCCTGGCTTGATGTAATCCAGGCTGCGGCACTGACTGTGCCATCTGTGAGTTCTGCTGCGAAGCATTCTGCAGACCCTGAGAAGACCATTGCTGAGGGACCTGCGCCACATGGGGACTCTGTTGCTGCTGTTGCTGTGGCATCGATTGCCCGTGCTGATGGGCAAGGTGACCCACCTGCTGTTGTGAGGGTTGCACTTGCAACAACAGCTGCTCGTGCTGCTGCACCATCCCACCAGGCTGCATTATGTGAGCTGCAGGAATAGGCGTCAGGCTCGGCGCAGAAGCCACAGGAGCAGGGCCTGAAGGCACAGGTGGGGTTATTGGAGCCGGTTTTTCGTACTGAGTAACATTAGTTTCAGGATTCCAATAGTATAACAGACCAGTGCTGCCATCAATCAACCCCTTCCACGGTTGCGGAAGGGTGGGATCATCTGGTGCATATCTGGGACCAAGTCCAACAGAAGCTGCCTCCGCCATTGGCATAAAGAATTCGTATACCTATCTCTGCAATAAAAAACCATGGTTTAAACAACAACACAACATTCAAACCCTATAGAGATAGAAGACCTTACGAGATTGAATTTTAATCTAAACGGTCGGAATCTGACGGTTTTACACATAATGAAAACAATCCTCGATTATTTATTCCATTAAAAATTTTAATATATGAAAAAACAGACTCTAAGAACCCTAGAGAAGAATATCAATATTATTGTATTGTAAGAGTGTAGTGTGAAACTTACGGGTGACAATCTATGAGGATATGGTGTTGCTAAAGACGAGAGGGCATGTTGGTGTTGTGTGTATTTGAGGAAGAAAATTGTGTAAAAAGAAAAGGCTAAAACAGAGGCTGCTTTGGTTTTTTGTATGCAATGGGTTAGGTTGAAGGGATGGAGAATTGGAGATGGAGGGTGTGCAATTTAAGCCGAGATACACTGGACCATACGATTGGGAAATCACGGTTATTAGACGGCTGTGATCGTCACATGTCCCTGTGGGTCCGCTAAATGCTATTTCAACGCTCGTGATCGCTCTCTGAAACTACGTTTTTCAACTTTTGACCTTTATCGGTTGATTTTGCGAACCAGATTAGGAAAAATTAACGATTTACAATTCTAATTGGCCAATCCAAAGCCACAAAGTATATTTTATGGAAAAATGTACTTATTAATTGTTACATCATGCTTAAATATAATATTCACTTTTATTGTCTATATAAGAATTTTTTTAAAAATTATAAGATTTCTTTTAAATGATTTTTGTATTAATTATTTCTATCAAATTATCTTATAATAAATATTATAAATTAATAAAATAATATTTTTAATCTTTTATAAGAATTGGTAAAAATAGTAGCACATATTAAATAAAAGACAATTAAGTGAAAAGAGTAAAATCACAAGTCATTTTAAAAGAATAATATAAATTATTAATAAATTTATTATTATTAATTAAATTAACCATCTTTATTAAATGAATTACATTTTTATTAATTTTTTTAATTATTTTATAATAAATTTTATAAATTAATAAGATAATTTTATTTATTTTTATGAAAATTGGTAGTACATACTAATTAATTGAATGAAGAAAATAAAATCACGAATCTTTTGTTGTAAAATAATTTTAGAAAAATAATATCAATTATAAATAAATTTAATATTATTGATTAAATTAACAAAATTTATTAATAAATTTAAATTAATTAAAAATATTTAAAAATAGACTCAGTAATCTACATTCATTAATAAAATTAGTTAATTTAGTTAATATTGTTAAGTTTATTAACAGTTTTTGAATTATTTTGTGAAAATTATCTTTAATATTAGTGGGACTGGTTATCTCACCTCCATTTAATTAACTTCCTTGTAACCAAGTAATGTAAAAGAAAAAAATCATTTGGAAAATGTCTTATAAAAAATACAAATAAATTTAAGAGTCTTGCATACAGGACAAAGAAGATACTAAAACATCAGTAATTAAACTTGTCTTAAAAAAAAAACTCATTATAACATTTGACACTAAGTTATAAATATAAGTTTATTAAAATATATTTATTTAATTGTTAAACCGTTTTATAATAAGATAAATTTATCGTATTTTCATCTATCTTCGTCAAACAGCCTAATATTCAAGTTAAAGAAAATTGAAAGAAAAAAAAAAAAAAAAAAAAACGGTTTAGCAGAAAATAAAAAAATGAATAAAATAAAGCAAACCCTTTCCCTGGGAAAAGGACTGGAACATTCTGGCAAGCGGTTACCCCTTCTGAATAGAAATACCAACCTTGATTCAAATACTTGTCATCGCTCTCACTTGGCGAGGGAATCGTTTCTGTTAGGCACAACACAAACATTGTTGAAATACTTAATATCTATGGCCATGGAAGCCGAAGCTGCCACCGCTCCAGAGTTGGCGCTCGCCGACACAGACATCAACTGGGACAGGTACTTACTTGCTTACTTAGTTACACTTCAAGGCTTCATCATGATTCATGAGCTAAACTTTTTTATCCTTTTTTATTTTGTAAAATTGACATTAGGTTGGACAAAACCAAGTTTCACGTCATTGGCGCCATTCTCTTCACCGCTCAATCCGCCCTGCTTCATCCAACGGCAGTGGTGAAGACACGCATGCAAGTGGCCGGGTCGGGACTCTCCCACGCGCGCGGAATGTCGGTGTTCGCTCACATTCTTCGCAGCGACGGCGTTCCCGGAATCTTTCGAGGCTTCGGCACTTCCGCCGTGGGTTCGATGCCGGGGAGGGTCCTTGCTCTCACGTCTCTCGAGGTGTCGAAGGACGTTATCTTAAAGCACACGCAGGGCAGTGACATTCCAGAAGCTTCGCGCGTGGGCCTCGCAAATGGAGTCGCCGGCATGCTCTCCAACTTGGTTTCGTGTGTCTATTTTGTGCCCTTGGATGTGGTGCTTAATACTACTCACTTCTTTGATCCTTTTGTGCTGTCATGCATGATTTTGTTTAATGTTTGTTTTCTTGTTTCTCAGATTTGTCAGAGGTTAATGGTACAGGGTCTTCCTGGGACCACGCGCTGTAGAGGGCCGTTTGATGTTGTTCGTAAAGTTGTCAAGGCTGAGGGTTTTCGTGGCTTGTATAGGGGTTTTGGATTAACGGCTGTAACCCAATCTCCTGCTTCTGCACTTTGGTGGGGTTCATATGCTGCTGCACAACACCTCATTTGGAGGTATATTCTGTGTTTTATGATAAACGTGCCTTTGTATTATCATTTGAAAGCTTGTTCGTAAGCTTCACGCGTGTTTTAATCAACAAAACTTAAATGAAATTTCTTAAGTGTTTTTAGTACTCATATCTAGGATCAGAATTGGAATTTCTTGATAATCTGCGTAATAAAGGTTAACATAGGTTATTGAGGGGAAAGTTCAATTCTGATTAGAGAACAACATTAGAAACATTTACGAGTTAAAAAGAGCTAGAACAAGTTTTGTCCTATTTTAATAAGCTCGTGTGCTAAAACAAGTTAAGAGTTAAAAAGAGCTTATACGAAGGTTGTAAAGTATAGTCTACTTTCATTGGCTAAAACAAGTTCCCATGTAAGTTTGTCCAAATGCATTTCTTTCATTTTTAATTTATGCATGACTGTTGGCTTTTAGGTGTTTGGGCTACAAAGATGACACGGGGAACAAACCTTCACATGTGGAAATGGTGACAGTTCAGGCTACTGCTGGGATGGTGGCTGGTGCTTGTTCCTCTTTTATCACTACTCCCATAGATACTGTAAAAACACGTCTTCAGGTATGTGAAATTGGACTCTTGTTTTTAGGATTTGCTTTTGTCAAAGAAGGAAGAGATTTGTAGGAGTTTATTGGGATTGATATGTCTGTTAGTGAATCAGTTGGTATTTTGTTTATGAACTTGTAGCTTTTTTCTTTTTTGGTTTTGACTGTAATATGGTTATTTTGGATTTGTTACTTTTGCTTTGCACTAAGGTTATGGACAACTATGGTTCTGGAAGACCATCAGTACTGAAGACAGCAAAGACTCTTCTTAAGGAAGATGGATGGTGGGGATTTTACAGGGGGTTTGGACCAAGATTTTTAAACATGTCACTTTATGGAACAACGATGATTGTTACTTATGAACTGATAAGTATGTCACTTCTTGCTTATTTATTTTAACATCAATTATTTTTTGAGAATGGTTAGGTGATATGAACCACACGTCCCTTTATTTGTTTCACATGATGTGATTTCAACTTTCAGTTACACGGGGAAGTTCTTGATCTTAAGAAACCTTTTGGCTTAGTGAATGTTTATTAAATTTGAATTCTTTATGTGTCAATGTCAAAAACCTTAGCTGATTGGTTCTAACATGTATGCTGCTTTTCGTTCTCTGAACTTGCATGTGCTATTATGCAAAAGTGTCTTTGTAATGATCCTGACTCTGAATGACAACCTCATCTTTTATTAGCTGGACTATCCATTCTAATGAACTAGAGTCTTCATTCATTCTTGTAAGCCTAATTCGATTTCTCATGTTAACCCCTTTTGACAGAGAGATTATCAGTTCAACCAAGTCCGAGGTCTTTTACTTAAGTGCAACTGTACTATAAGAGCAGAGACAAAGATTCTACACGCCTGATTTTAGCAGGTCTAGCTTGTGTTCAGGGACAGCATATTGATGGATCCCTTCAACCTCAAGCACTGCATGATGCTGTATGGTAAAGCCTGATCTCAGTATACCCCTTTCTCGAAGATGTGGCTCCTTACGTCATAACTTTTGCTTCTTTAAAGCTGGTTTATGCGGGAGTTCTTGTTTCTTTTGAGTAGTGGGGTAGGGTGGAATGTGGTGAATTATAGTTTTTCAACTTATTCTTCATTCCAAGGGCATTACTTGTAGTACACATACGGCCCAAAATATCCGGGCAATTTTGCAGTTAATGTAGGGTTCTTGACATTATAAATCTGTCAACTTCTGATTGACATTAAAATTCGTTGTTTGTTTGCAAATTGAACAATATATAGCATTATAGCAGCGGAGTTCTATTAGTTCTACAGCAGAATACGTATTGGCATATTGCATTAAGATATTATCCATGCTTGCTCTTCGCCAAATACACAGGCTGAAATAAAATGGCTAATGTCCTTCTGCATCCGTAAACTTGGTAAACTAAAAAAGTAGAGCAAGGCAAAGTTAAACGGTTCACAGAATAATAAAGTTCTCTTGGTACCAATGTTTGTGAATGAATCAAACTCTTTTGTGAAGCCAAACTTAACATCAATAACTGTTTAGTTAGATGGCCTCGTTTTTAATGAAAAATCTGTCTGTTAACTTTTAGGAAGTAGTAAAAAACTAAAAATACGCAATGAGTTTGTAGGGGTTTTGTTGTTAATGTCGGAAATTTCATTCTTTACCTAGTTTTGTTTTCCTCTTATGTATTCAAGTATTTGCACTGCATGGTGTGAAGTTTAGTAGGTTTTAGTTTTCTTAGTTTTTTCTGTACCACCAAAAAAAATAATTATTTGGCTTAAATTTTAAAACTAAATTATTTATGTTTTAAAATCAGTTTAATTTTAGTCGAATAAATCTTTTTAAACTGATTTTGAAACCATTTTTTGGAAAAAAAAATGGTTTTAAATTCAAAATTTTCATAAAATCTAGATTTGAGATCAATTCTAAACTGATTTAAAAAAAAATGGTTTTTTTTTTAAGAATTTAAAATTGGTTAATTGAACCATTTGTTAAGAAATATATCGATTAGATTTATGTTTTAGTTGGGATTAATTTGATATTTTTGACGCAGTCCTAGTTTGTGTCACTTATATAATAGATTGATGGGTTTCTTTTTTTTTTTTTTGTTACAAGATAGATTGACAGCTTAAACACCTAACTTTTTAATTTTCTTTTTCTAACTTCTAAAATAGCAGAGTTGAATGTCATTTGAAAGAAATTGTACTAAGCCAAAAAAAATTGAAACTATACATTATAGTTTTTTTGTTTTAAACCGCTGATATTTTTAAGTTTGAATACTAATTAATTTGAGTTTTTTTTGTGGGACTAATTAATTTGAATTAAATTAAGTAAATTAGGTAAATCTAATTAAGTTATAAAGTTTCTTATGCTTATTTTTTTTTCTTTTTAGGGAGAATTTAATTTTTCAACTAATTTGAGCTTGGTAGGGAGAGTTTTGCCCGACTCAAGCCCAAATAGGTGGGTCAAATCCAAAAAATTCACTGACTCTCACATTGATTTCCGATTTTGGCGTGACCTTTTACAGACAAAGAGAGTAAGCAATAGTTATTGTTCCTCTAAATCGACATCTATTTCGACTTGTCTCTCTTTTTATTACTCATCATGTAAGTTTGTCTCTTTTTGAAACAGAATTCAATTCCCTTCATACATTTTATTTTATCTTATTCTTTCTAACATATTGAATTCGAATTTGTGTACAATATTTCAACGTTTGATCATAGCATGGCCCCAGTGTGAAATACATTACTTTTTTATGTTTCTGTTTTCCGCTTGTGACTTGATTGAAATTTCTTGTTTGGATTAATGGAATTGAATCATTTATTAGCTGATTTTTGAATTGGAGATGTATAATGCAGATCATACGATTCATGTTATGTTCGCTTTTAAGATTTTGCAACCTAAGAATTATTCCCTAAATAAGGTAGGGGCAAATAACTTTTTTAAGTTTGTTCATTTTTCTAAATTTAAGATTTAGCATCTGCAAATCTCCCATGTTAAAAACTCCAAGCATTGTAAATCATGGACTTTTTGGTTTTCCACTATCACTCATGTTGACATTAATAATGACCTCATTCATGATGAAAATTATTATATAGTTCAGAATCATCGTATGATTATGATTTTATTCTCATGACATGTAATCGACTATTTTAGTTATGAAAATTTTTAATAAAATTTGACTATGTGTCATATGAGAATTGACTTAAACCATGATAGTTTAGAACCATGTAATAGTTTTCCTTTCATTGAGTAAAGTTTAGAACATAAAATAAGGCAGTTCTTAGGATAATGTGACTTTGGAATGCACCCATTAGAAAACTTGTTCATATCATCATACACATATTACGCATAATTTTGTTTTTAAATTTATAATGTTATTTCTTGCCTATCATTATCATGTTCATAAAATTTCAAGTTAATTCAAAATTATTTCACTATTATGATTTTGATCCTAAACCTGGCATTTGATGCCTTATTCCACTTTCGGGTTATTGTAATGGCAGATAATGGGGTTGTCTATTGGCAAGCTTTTCTCTCGCCTCTGCGCTAAGAAAGAGATGCGAATTCTCATGGTTGGTCTTGATGCCGCTGGTAAAACCACAATATTATATAAACTCAAGTTAGGGGAGATTGTCACTACCATTCCTACTATTGGTATGTTTTCCTTTCAATCTTATGTGATCCATGGAAATACTCACAGAAGTTTAAACTATTGAAGAATTTTTTGTTGTTTTCTTGCTTTATATTTTTGTATCATGTGTACATGATTATCTATACAGGATTTAACGTGGAGACTGTGGAGTATAAGAACATTAGCTTCACTGTGTGGGATGTTGGTGGTCAGGATAAGGTGATCATTGGTAGAATCATTCACTAAATTTTCTCTCCCCTCTGTTTTTTATTTGATTTTGAGTGCTTTTGAACTTTGACGTTGTTCTCACTTTTCAACTACTTGAGTTGTGGAGACAACCCATAAAAAGAACTATAACTTGTTGAGTTGCTGTCTTCAATTGTCACTTACTGATAAAAAGTTTTCCAACACTTTCCATTTTATCTTATAGCCATAATGTTGTAATTCTCACCATAAAAGTGATGGTGTAGAATAGTAGTAATTCTAGAATTTATAATTCTGCACAAGAATATATAATTAGTCCAATTCCTGCACAACAAACCAACCCTCATGATAGAAAAGTGATTTGAAAGACTGGGTAAAGAGTTTAATTTCTATATACTTCTACATTATCAATTAATTAAAAATTATGAGACTCTGAAATTAAATACATAATATGTTCTAGACTCCTAGTACAAGTCACATGAAAGATTGAATAAAGAGTTTAGTTTTTATATATTGTTAATATAAAATGTTCTGCACCGTCAACTAATTAAAAATTACGACACTCTGAAATTAAACACAGGATATATTCTAGACTCCAAGTAGAAGTGATTGCTAGATTACATCAAACTATGAATTGTCACTTTCTTGAAGTACCTGATTGTAGTTCATGTGAGGTGCCTTATTAGTTACTATTCCATTTTTTAAATTTAGCATTTACAGCCACGGCCACATGACTCATTGTTATATATCTATTTCTGTCAACAATGGTGTCAAGTGCTTCATGATGTAATAATTCAGTAGCAAGGGGTTGTTTCAGATTCGACCATTGTGGAGACACTACTTCCAAAACACACAAGGGCTTATTTTTGTGGTAGACAGCAATGATCGTGATCGTGTTACTGAGGCTAAAGATGAGTTGCACAGGATGCTGAATGAGGTAAAAGTGTATATATATATATGTATGTATTATGTATGAAAACTTGTACTAATTTGATTTCTTTCCATGAACAGGATGAACTAAAAGATGCTGTATTGCTTGTTTTTGCAAACAAGCAAGATCTTCCAAATGCAATGAATGCTGCTGAAATCACTGATAGGCTTAGTCTAAACTCTCTGCGACAGCGCCACTGGTAAATTAATTAAGTTCACAGACATGGACCATTTTTAATCTTGGTCAGTCCTCACACAAGTTTAAGTATCCCTTAAATATGCATACATGTTTTCCCCAGGTATATCCAAAGTACATGTGCTACTTCTGGTGAAGGTTTATATGAGGGACTAGACTGGCTTTCAAATAACATTACAAGCAAGATTTCCCTTAAAAAATAAAATTGTTTTCGTCCACAGCAAGGTTGTGTGTTGCAGTTACATTTCCCCCTCCTAGTTACTGTTTTTTATCTTGTGTTTTCTCTCCTTCATTCAATGCTGTTGTAGTTTTATGATTACCCCTTTTCTATTATTTTGAAGATTACTCTTTTGTCCTGTCTAATCTGGTTTTAATTCAAATAAATACTATTTATGAGCATTGTTGATCTTCTAGTGTGCATTTCTATTTTTTCTATTTATTCTATTTATTTATTTTTGGGTTTTCAATGGTATTTTGCTCTACCATCACCTTCCTGGTCCAGGTGACTAAGTTGACAAAGTTATATGTTAGTTGTGGATGATCCAAATTTTTTGTCGTTGGAAAAGTATGCAATCACGCAGTCGATAAATTTGAATCCTAAACCCAACACAGATTATGTGTGATCCTGCTCATCGCACTTGGTAGAGTTGATGTTACAAAAATTTGCTGACACATGATTGCGTACTTTTCCAACTATTATAAAAAAGTTTGAGATAACATCTATTGTAAAAAAGACCACGGTGACTCTCACTCAATCATTTAGTCGTGTATGGAAGAGATTATTAAGTAGTAATTGACTAATGATTTTCATTGATTTTGCTTTGATAGTTGATTAAGTATTATTTTTTTATAAATTGAAACTTCTGAATAAAAATATTGTAGAAATTGGCTGAAACTTGAGACTGTAGACATTTAACAGTTTTGAATTATCTAATAATTTTTCTTTGTGTGGAGAGGTTTATAAGAAAAAAGTAAATTAGATAAAGGATGGCCTGATTATTGGAGGTAGAAAAGAAAAGAAAAGAAAAACAAGCAAAAGTGATTTAGAGGTTGATAGTTTGTGTACAGAAACGATTTATAACAAAATATTATGACGTTATTCATGAAACACTCACTAGGAAAGGTTCGGTTATTGATGTTGTTTCAGATTTTGCTCTTCAACCTATATTAATATAACTTTTGTTCGCAAAGGTTTCGTGAATAAAAAGGAAGAAGAATTATATCTTAATATAAGCACTATCTTCTTCATGTTCAGAGTGTAAAACCTACCATTTCCAGTGTCAATATTATAGATCTTAACCCGTTGTACCTTTTCAAGAGCTTTTATGTGAGCATCGACTAAATCAATTACATCAATATCAATATTATCTTGTAAGCATTTTATATAATATATCTTATTAGAGACAGTTTCTTGAAGCACTAAAGTGGTAGAAACAAATGCAATTAACATATTTGAGAAACATTTTATGTTTGATTAACACATTTTAATGGTCTGTAGCACCCCCTTCTTATTTATTTCGATATTTGATTAATCATTTGCAGGTCTTTGACTTTAAACGAAAAGCAAAAAAAAAAAAGTATTTGTAATTTATTTAACTACGAAAGTTTTATTTTCATTTAATTAATTATTTTTGCTAGTTAAGTAAATGTAATATCACAGGTGTTATAATAACATTTAAAAAAGGACTCTCACTCAATTTTAATTTTATTCTACTTTATCCTTAAACTTTTTCTCTTTATACATAAATACTTCAATTTTAATTTCATCTCAGTTAATCCTCAAAATTTAATCTTTTGGGAATAGTCTCATTAATTTATTTTAAACTACTAACAAAAAGAAATCTTAATCATTTATTTATTTTAAATTCAATAATTTATTATTTTTTATAAATCAATTTTCCAAACATTAAAACCTAGTAAATTTTAGAATTAAAAGATAAAATAAATACTTTTTGATTTATTATTATTATTATTATTTTATATTCATATTTTTATTATATGAAAAATTAATTATAACAAAAAATAAAAATTAATGAATGATTAATATTTAATATAAATAATGTAAGTCTAACTTGATAAAAATGATTATTTAATTTTTTTTAGAAGTTAGTTAGAACAAAAATAAATTTGCTATTTGTAAAATATTAACTTTATGGATAAATTAAAATGAAATTAAAACTAATATTGTCTACTTATTTACTGATAAAATAACGTATAAAGATTAATTTGGATAAAATTAAATTTAGAATGTATATGAATAAAAAGGATAAAACTTACTTGGTTAAATACTCTTTTCTCATATAAAAATAAACAGATATTTTATATATAATCACAAGAAGGGCTAGCAATATATTTTTTAAATATATTAAAAATTATAAATTTTAATAAATTTTATCTTTCAATATTTATATTTTAGCTTAATTATACTTTTTTAATTATCAGTTATGATTTTGTTGAATTATGGCGAAGCAAAAGAAAGATGAAAGACATATTATTCCTGCTGCAACCATTTATAACTGAATGTATAAAAGACATTATTTATTAAAGAAAAAAAAAATCAATGTGTGAAATTGAGTTGCTATTATCAATACTGAATAGAGTGGCCATAATCCCTTATCCATTGTCACTAGCAAAAACTTTGATGAAACTGCAGAGTGTGAGAATTGAAGAGCAATGACTTCAGTTGCTTCATCTTCATCATTTTCCACAAGGCTTCTTCTGCATTCATCCACATCTCTATTAGGCAGCAGAATAAGAAGAAACAGCAGATCCAATTTTCTGAGGATGGTCACTCGCTCCTGTCTCGATGACAGTTCTGCTCTCCTCCGAGCAGCGCAGTACACTGTATGAACTGTGAATTGATGGTTACCATTCTCTGCAATTTTCAAAATTTGTTCATTTTATTGCATTTTTCTCAGTCTGATCAATATCTGGTACTATAATGCTTCTTTTAGTAGATTTTTACGACATTTGTCAAAATCGTGTTTTGATGATGTTTCCAACACCCCTTTTTGTTTTTTTATGTGAATTGGTTGACAAAATGGTGAAACCTCGTACTTAATGGTTTCCATTCATTGCACTGTGTACTCTGCAAGTTTCATTCAATTTTTCCTTCTTATGGTTTTTGCATGAATGTAAGAAAAAGAAAAGTTCATTTCAATTCAATAGCTATTATGCCAATGTTAAGAATTTTTTTTCTTTGTCATTTTACACACAGTGCTGGTATATATTGTGTATTTGTCAAATACCCCCATTTTGTGCTTGATAATTGTCCATGTTATTGGGAGATAAATGAACTTTGTAGAGATGTGTTGTTGTTTGGTAGGTGGATACATACGTGAAAAGTGGCATGGTTGTAGGATTGGGGTCTGGTCATGCTTCTGGTATGGCCATTCAGCATTTGGGTCGCCAGCTTCGTACTGGTAATTTGAAGGATATAGTAGGGATTCCCATGTGAGCTCTTCCTCCTTACATTTCTTCTTAAAGTACCATGTTATTTTTTTATTTTTCTTTCTTAAAAATAATGCTATGTATTTAAAGTTGAAGTTGAACTATGTTTTCTGAATTTTGACTACTTTGGTAATGGAAATTTCTCTGTTCAATGCAAGCGTTGATCATTGCTGTTTTGTAAAGACATTCTACTTCCAATTTGTATGTCAACATGTAAATTCCACCAAACTACTTGACATTGATGCATTGGTTTATGCAGGTCTGTTGCAAGTGCAAGTGAGGCAGCAAAGGCTGGGATTCCATTGAATACCTACAAAGACAGTTCTCAAGTGTGAACAAAAATAGTCATCTTCTACATTTTCCTTTAATGTTGAGTGTTTCTTACCAGAAATTTTAGAACAAGCCTTGTATGCAATCCCTGGTGAAAATGTTCCAAAAAAATAAAAAAAAGAAGTCTCTATCATAAATGTATAACTTTGAGGAAATCATTTGATACAATAAAATTAAAAGGAAAAGGAAGAAAAAGTAACACTGGACTGTCTTGATGTCTAAAGTTAGGTGCATCTTTGATTTTAGTTTGTATCAAACTGAAATAAATCTTATCAGATTCATTGGCAATTACTCTGTTGTAGATTGATTTTGCATTTGATGATGCCGATGTTATAGAAGAAGGGACACTTGTTGCTATCATTGGACGCCGGAAATTGCAAAGTGAGGAATCCATAATCCAGGAGAAGGTGAGTTGCTAAACCATTTTCTTCTATATTGTTCGTGAAGATCAATTTTCTTGTGTTAATAATTGATTTCCCCCCTTTTTCTTTTGTTTGCAGTCTATACTAAATGCTGCCAATAATCTTGTGTTCGTTATTGAAGAAAACCAGTACAAAGGTGGTCTGGAAGGTTCTATTCCAGTTTTAATTCAGTCTGTAAGCAGCTATGCAAAATATTAGCTTATTGATTTTTTCTTGTGTATATTTGTCTTTAATACTCAAAATTTTCCTTGCAGCTCAACTGGATGGCAACTGCTGAAGAGATTGATGATATGTTTCTGGGTGATGCTGAGGTTCACTCTACATTTGCTCTTTTGCTGTTTTTACACATGCATATAATAAAAAATGTTTTATCTGGTTGCTTGCTTACCAACTTGAAAGCGACAAAGACATAAAGATTGTTTTAAAGATCATGGTATTTTGACATGATTTGCTTTGTTGATGTGTAATTGTGTATAGTTGCGGGGTATATAAGCTGCTCTCTTAAATGAATTGGGATTTTGTTATGATCCACAACAACAACAGTTCAATGCTTTTGCCACTAAGTGGGGTTGGCTCCATGAATCAAACATGCCATTGTGTTCTTACCATAACCAAATCTTTGCAGAGGCTATTTAATTCTATATCTTTCTTTTAATGGTTTCACTCAAGAGTCTTTCTTGGTCTTCCTCTACCTCTACCTGGGGGATGCTCCATCTGATCAGTTCTTCTAATGAGGGGTGCTATAGTCTCTTTATCACATGTCCTAACCATATTCTACCATTTTTTCCTCAATAGATGCCACTGGTTTTCTCTCTAATACCTTCATTCCTTATTGATCTTATCTTTTCTTGTATGACATCTCATCCTAGTTATGATCTACTATTCTGTGTAGTAGTTTTTACACTATCATCCAAACATTTGTTGCAACATCAAAACAGTTTGATTATGACAACAATTACAAGAGAGGTCATACTCTTTGGTGACGTCGAAACACATGATAGGATGGTAGTATAATAAAGTTTTACGTAAGCATTGGATCAAAATTAAAGATTTATTACCCTGCTTTCTGGAGGATCAAAGGAGTAAGTTCATACAATGATGCAGAGAGCTATCCTCCCTATTTGGTTCACATGGTCAAAAAGATACTTCCCATGCTAGAAAATATTATATATGTAGTTAATTTTTTTTCATTATGATGTTTCTCTAGGCAAGAAAATTGCTGTTTATCCCCAAAAATCACTATAAATTCACTGTGGTACCCCATATCAACACTTGCATAACCCTTTACCTGGCCAGTGAATATACAGAAAAGGATGAAAGGAGTCTAAACAAATCCATTCTCCTAAAAAATGTTATAATCCAATTACAAAGTTGCTAATGGAACTTCACAATCACAATGCAAAAAGATGATTTGTCTGTAAGGAAAACAGATGATACAGACATCAAGAGGAATAGCTGTCGGGCCTACAATTTTGTAACAGTTCATTTATATTAATTCTAAAATTTGTCATAGTCCAAACAAAAGCCTTTACCCTTTTGAGAAACTAAACATTCCAGAAAGACTTAGATATTGAAAAGTTTTGAAGAGCAGGATTTTGAATCAGAAACTGGAAAAAATATATATATACTAAAATAAGAACCAGAAGGACCTAAAAACCATAACCTTTTATCCACAAAGGTGAATCAATGACAGCATGTTGCTGAATTACAAAAAGTGGAATGCCAGAGTTTTTGGTCAGAAGTCTCTTCCTTCCCATCTTTTAAGGGACAGAGTTGTTCTCTTGACTTCTGTCAGGTTGCTAACACATGGTTTATCTAGGTTGGTTTATATGGCAGACCTATAGAGGGATTGGAAAGCCCTTTTCAGCCATGTACTCTTTGATTGTTTCCTGTATTTTATTTTTTATTTGATCAAGGAGGTTTTCCTCCTCCTCACATTTCTCTTCATTCTCTTAACTATTTTATTAAGAAATTAACATTTTGTGATTATATTTATAATGTCTTTGTAAATGAAGGTCTGGAGAAGACCATCTATAGGGCAAGCAGGTCCACTAGGAGGTGACTTCCCACTAGTCACCAGAGAAGGACATAATGTTCTTGATGTTATCTTCACATCTCCAATAGAAAGTCTTGGTGAGTTCTGCAAGTGTGATGCCTGTTTCAAGTGCTAAACCTCAGTATTTGTGCTGGTCCATTCCACTGACTTGGTATTACTTGCAGCTGAAGTAGCAAAAAGGCTTGATAAAGTTGATGGTGTTGTGGACCATGGTGTCATTTCTAAAATCCCGTTAGTTTTCTTCTTAACTTTTATACTCTTTTAAATAAGTAGTTTAGTCACATTGATTGAACTAAAGATAAGATGGCCATTGCATCAAAATATCTTAGTCTCTCTTGTACTTGAAATGATTGGTAGAATGATTTTCTGTTAAAACTGATCTGATTTTACCATTCAGGCAATATTTCTCTTCCACAATTCTTTATCTAATGCCCTATCTTACTATGTTCCTCAAAGTTGGTTATGAAACTCTCAACAGAAAGTATACCAGATATAAAACATCAAATGATTCACTCTGACAATTTCATTTATCTTTGTCAGTCTGTCAGTATTCATTGAAAAACAAGTGCTTGACATATGCTTCAAATAATGTCACAAACTTGTTTGTTATATATCCTCTAACTAACAAAAAGAGATGCTAAGGGTATAGTTTTTTAGAGCTGTAGTTTGTGCTTTAGTTGCACCAATTTATTTAATCCAAGGAGTAAAATGCAATCATGGTCAACATCTTGTTCAAAACATCACAATTTCACTAAATTATTTATAAGTTATTGCCTTGGTTTTATTAATATTCTTCCTAGACCAGTGGAAAGTGGTTTGCTTGACAATATCAACTCATTTATTTCTATTATTGTGTTATGCAGATGCACAGTGGTAATTGCTTCTCAGAATGGGCTGAACATTTTGGACAAATTGACAGCAGATATTGTGGGTTAGGCTTCAGTGCTTATAGCACTGCTTTGCACATGAATGCAATTTGTAAATTCGGTTGTTTGAGTCTTCTTTCCTCATTTTTTTCTCCGTTCTGTGCTTTCTTGCCTGCCTCCTTTTTTGCAATGAAAAAACAGCTTTAAGGTCCTTGGACATATGAGTGTTATCTGTTAGAATTTTTGCAAAATGAGGTGAATATAGAATAATTTTTTCTACAAGCTTGTATAATTATGTGATACGTTTTGGATTTGAAAATTATCATGCATATGTGTGGTTACGGATTCATACAAAGTGATTGGTAAAGTGGAGTAAACAAAGATCTCATATCTAATATGTCGCAATTTTGAATCTGCACCTATTTCTTTAGAGTAAAGTAAATGTAAATATTCTTTAGTTTTTGGTTCGGTTTGAATAAATTTCTTCTTAAACATTTATAAGGGGAAATAACATTTGTGAGAAATGTGTTGATCCCCGCACTAAAAATAAAATAAAATTCTCCCATGCTTACCCTTTTGAGTGACTCTTCATTCCCTAAAACCTTATACGTGTCTACTAGATTTTAGGTTGATCAAGACAACATATTCATACACTACTTATATATACCCTCTCTGCTGACAAGTGTCTCCAAATTCTTAAGAGAAAATGTTACAAAAGATAAACCTCCAAATTCTTGATAGAAAATGATACAAAGGATAAACGATATGGAATATTTGTAATGTCTTCTAGATTTCATATAAAATAATATATTTTTTTGAATTGAATTATGATGTTGAGTAATTTTCACGTGATAATTAATTAAGTATTATTAATTTTTATTATAATTAAAAATTTTAAATACGTGTTATATAAAAATTAGCTGAAACTTCGAGCACATAGTAATATGATATTACCTAATAATTTTTCATATGTAATTAAATTTGTCTTATTCTGTATTTGCATGATGACTTAGTATTAGTATTTAATTTCTACCATGTCGAACATAAATTTTGATTTAAATTATTCTTTTCTTTGTCTGTATAGAATATATGTTGAAACATCGATCACAGAGGGAATAACAGGTAATAAATCCTTGCTTTATGGTGTTCTCAACCTTCAAATCGGAAGCAAAGTGTCCAGGAATTTTTTAGACTAAGGGAGGGGGGGGTCTTTTCTTTCATCAGAGAATGATTATTTAAGATTTTAGGTAGTTCCAACAATAAAATTGAGGCAGATAAGATAAATGGAATATTGAATGTTTACATTTGGAAATGGATGGTGAGAGGCATCAAATTCTTTTGAATTATTGACAGGGGCAGTAATTTGGAATATTTTCTAACATATACTGGATTGAAATTATTTTTCCTTTATTCACACTTGTTGAGGAAGCCGAAAAAAGATAAGAGTTAGGTGTCATTATATAAAATTTTCTCACAATTTCTAATTGAAGTAAATTATCACTTGACAATTTTTTTTTGTGTGTATGTTTGGTAAAATTGAGTTATAAGTCAACTGAAATATAAAGCAGGAGATTGAATTGAAATGTTTAATAAAATTAATTAATAAGTTAGATGTATGATAAGGGTAAGATAACATAAAGTACATTTTTGTTATTTAATTTCTAAATTGGAAAAAAATGATAAAAAAGAAGATTTTTAAAAATGAGAATAAAAACAAAAAAAAAATTGTTAGGAGCTTAAATTAATTTATTTTCTTAAGTTAATTAAAAATAAAAATAAGTTAGAAGTTGCTAATTTTATTTTGATTAATCTAATTTATAAGCTAATTAAAATAGCTTATAAGTACCAAACTTTCTTTAGTTATTTGGATAAATGTACATAAAAAAAGTTGTGACATAAGAGTACATTTTGGATAAATATAAATGACATAAAAATATATATTCAATTATTTGATCTTTAAATTAAAAAAATAAAAACTTAAAAATTAATGAAGATAAAAAATGTTAATAATTTATAAAATAGTTTATTTTTATATAAGCTAGTTAAAATAATTTATAAAAATAAATTAAAAATTATTAAAATAAATTTATATATAAACAAACTTATTTTGATTAACTTAATTATAACCTAATGAAAGTAACTTATAAACTACTATTCTACGTGGACCACTTCTTTTTAATTTCTGGTTATAAAAAGTATCTTAAGTTGTGGTCGCAGGATTTGATATCAAGCAAATTCTAAATATTATTTGTGCCACACGTAAGCTATTGAGTTATTATAAATTTTTTTGCGTAAGTACGTAACACAACTCTCCCGATTGTGCATGTATCTTCAAATATTTTTAAGAAAAAGTTTAATAATAATAAAAGATATTACGAAGTAAAAAAAACAATGTATAAATATAAATATCTTTTACTTGAAATATTATTATTTTGATAATTTTACATGAGTTCCCAAATGTTATTTTGATGTGTTAAAAGTGATGTTGAATTTGGTAAAAAAAAACAACAACGTATTTTTAAATAAATATCATTTTGAAGAATATTTAAATAGATTATCTAGTCTATAAACAATTATATTTATTAGTTTAACTCTTCAGTAATTTCTTTCATAGATTGTGTTAAAAGTTTTAAAGGTGCAAATGGGAAACAAGTAAAGAGGACCATAGAATAATACCAAAAGTTAAAAGTATTTACAACTTTAATTATTTCATTTTTGAGCTCCTAAAATTTCTAAATTAGTATAGAATTAACTAACGGTAACTTATATTGAACATTGTAAAGAAAATGTAAACATCTCTAATTAAAAATTCATTTATACTTGCACTTAATTGCTATGAGGCTTTTTGTGTCGAATGACAACACTGAAGATAAAAGTTAAGACTTCACACAAATTACCTAAACTCCAACACTAAGCCGTAGTAGGTTTGTTTACATTACAATGAATAATAAGGTAGTACATTTCATCTTTTAGAGAAGATTGTACTTTTTAAAATCAAAGGAAAAATATTATAATTCAAACATATATTAAAGGAAAAAATATAATTTACCTTTAAATAAATAATTTTTATGTAAACTTTTCAAGAGAATTGTCAATATTTTTTATTGTTTTTTCTTGTAGGAAATATTCCATCCAATTCAAACATTAAAAGATGAAATAAGATTTGGAATTTTTAATTATTCGGCCACAATTATTACCATGGGAAACAATAAAAAAAATAAGACGCAACATGCTCATCAAATCATTTATCATTTCTTTTTATATTTTAAAATGATCTGAGTGTCATTGTTTATTGTTTAGTTATTTTTATCAAGTCATTTTTATTATTTTAGTTTACACAAATAAAACAATATATTTACGATATCTTGGACTTCAACACCTTTTCCGATTTTAGAATTTTTTTAATCCTTATACTTTCAAAAATATATTTACTGTATTTTCATATTAATTAATTTTTAAACTTGAAATAACATGTAGATTCAGTCTCATATATAAGAAATCATCGTATCTTTTTATAGTTATATATGAAAAACAAAATTTATATATTTTTTAAAAGTTTGATAACTAAATTTATTAATTTAAAAATATAAAAACTTTGAGCATGTTTAAGTGAAAACAAAGGAACTAAAACCATTTTGTTTTAATTATACCACATCACACAGCAGTTTCAAGTAGAATTTGCATCTATCTAAGTATAAGAATAGAAAATATCTGAAAATATACTGCACAGTGGTTTAACGTGATTGGTTACAATATATTCCATGGTTCTCAAAGTGTACTCTTGACAATGGATAAAACGAACCAATAATATCATAGACATGTAACTAGTATAGGTAGTTAGCTTCATAGTGAAGCAAATTAAAAAGCTAGCATGATTCCCTTATCTACTGCATCTATAAAAATGGGAGCTAAGATAGCAGAGACATATCATCAAATTAAAGGATCATCGAAACACAAACATGTCTTCTAAGGGCAAGGATAACGCGTCGGGCACTGTGGGATCATTCAAGAAGAAGGGGAATGGGAAGCAAGATTTCACAAAGGCCAAGATTAAATCTGGGGGAAAGGCCCAAAAGCCCCTTTTTTGTGGCCCTGTCCCCACCGTTGGAGGAACTGAAGACTCATTCATCCACGATGGTGACGAAGGTGATCAGATTTTCGCAGGTGCTGAGATCGAGAGTGGTGGTCATGTAAGCTAAAATATACATATACATACACATATGTATGCATGTGCATGCATATATGTACTATGTAGTTACTTTATTGCAGCACAGCACGTAGACAAACGTGCTATAAATAAAACCTTACTAAACGTGTACGTGATGTGAAACCCTAGCTTGCTTCTTCTGCATGTTGGGGCATGAGCTTCTTAAATAAACCTCTTCTATCTATGTATATCTTATTATAATAAAATCACTTTTTTTTTTCTTTTTTTAAATTCATGCGTGATGATCCACTCTGATGGTGCGCAGGAATTAGCATACTTACGGTTAAGGACCGGCATGAATTAAATTTTTAAAATTCATACCTAATTACATGGATAAGATTTAAAGTTTATATTCATATTTTAAAAAGAAAAACTGGTTTGAATTTCTCTGAAACTGATATTAAAATCAGTTTATGGTTTCACGGTTTGATTTAAAAATTGGTTCATGATTAAAATCAATTTAAACCATAAACCAAACAGTTTTCAAATTGTTTTATAATTTAAATTGATTTTAAAATTAGTTTTAAAACGTAAACTAGTTTTGAAACTGATTTTAAACCCAATTTATTGTTCAAAATCGGTTAAAAATTAGTTTGGTTTTAAAACCAATTTTAAATCACAAACTAGTTTTAAACCATAATCTTAGATGATCAGTTTTTTACACAATTTTTTAATTTTTTAAAACACAAATTGCACTTTAGTTTGATTTGGTTTTGTGGGTTTTTAAATTTGTAATTTAATAATACAATATAAAATCTAATAACTAAGGTCTTCGGAGTGGTACCGAATTTTCGATTTTTGGTTTTCAAATCTTATTCAAAACAAAACTTGTTCAAATAAAATAGTTTCGAAACTATTTTAATGCATTTTTAAAACAGTTTTAAGTCTCATGCAAAACCATAAGAAATGGTTACATATTTCTTGTTTTGAGTGGTAAAACTATGTCACTGAGGATGATTATATGTCAAGATCACTCTAAATAGAGATGTATCTAATCATTGTCCATTATTGTCATTAAAAGATGAATTTTGATTAGAGTATAAAGCCATTCACAGGGCTTAACTTTCGTAACTTTCGTAACTTGTCAAAAGTTCTTAAATAATACCACAGTTATATTAAAATAACCAATAATAATAAATTTATACATAAATAAAAATTATTATACTTAGATTTAAAATTTTCTTACCTAAGTTATATCAATGTATCCAAAACTCTAGGGTTTACTAATAAATTCAAACGTTAAATAAATAAATTTATGCAGTTACAAACATTTTATTCATGATAAATATTAGTCAATTTAAAGGAAAATTAAATAAAGAAACACTAAACCTCCAGGTCTCAATCTTAACATCAATCATCTCCTAGTCTCAAAATAACACTTTTAATGAGATATAATCTTAATGAATAAAAACAAATTAAAAAAATAGTTATCAAATAATGTTTGTTCCACTTGGTGTAGTATCAAAAAAATTCATTTATGGTACCCACAAAATAAATTTATAAAAAGAATAATTTTAAAATAAAATATAAATCGTTTACGTCGATAATAAAATTTATAACCAAACAATCTTAACCCAAATAATTTAATTATAAACGCAACTTGATAATTCTTATGATCACTTAACTCAATTCCTCAGGTTACAAAACCGATGTGAATCTCATATTCACCTTTTCCATCTTGGATAGGTATTGCATATCTCATCCTGTAAATATGTGATAAAATAAGGTATCATATCCTAGATGATGATACCTGCCTTCTCCATCTCAGATATAAATGTATCTCATTCTTCAAAATAAACTTCATAGAGAAACATTATTCATACACTTCAAGCATATAATTATAAGAACTTTACATTTTTCATAACCAACATTTATATCTCAATGGCTCAATTCCATACACTACATAATTCTCAAAATGATCTTACTTGACTCGATACCAATAATCAATGTGAATCCAAAAATTCAATTTTATTTATCTTTTTTGGTTTTCAGAACTAGTGAGTTTAGAACTTACTATGAATCCTAAACTCAATAAGGTTTATGAGTTCATATTCATGCAATAACATTATACTATCAATCTCATCCTAGAGGGAGGTATTTCATATCTCAGCCAATATATAAATATATTTAATAAATAGATATCCAATCCTAAATGGTGTATTTTTAGAATAAGATGTCTACCATCATTCATTTCCAAAAGGTAATGACCAACTTTTACACTAACTAAAATATATCATCTCCAATGACTATCAATTGGATTCTCAACTCTCATTATAGTAAAATTCTTAATAAGAAAAATACCTTCAATGGATTTTCAACAGACAATTAGGTCATCTTAAAATCTCCAAAGGAAATCACATTCTCCATAAAATCACCAAATGAAATACAATAGTTAAGTTACATAAAAATTCCCAAAATTTTCTTAGCAAGAACCCCCAAAGAAATCACATCCCAAGAATTCATACCATGTAAGTTTAGAAGATGAGTTAAATTACTCACCTTGAATGAATGCTAAGAGTCTCAGTATGGTGGCATTTCTTGAATTTTTGTGGTGACCTCCTAAGCATAGCTTACCTTTTCCCCTTTATGTTACTTGAGAAAGTTGCCCCAAATTTTCTTTTGAAGTCATATTTTATTATACTAGATTATATTCACAATCTTAAATATATAAATACTATTTGCATTTAACAATTCATTCATTTTTCTAGTTGTTCATTTTCATCATTCAAGAACCTTCGTGGCATTCCCTTTAATTTTTTTCTGAGATAAACTTTTGTAGCTTGTGAGCTTTGATTGTGCCCATGACTTGCATTTTTCACTACAAGAAATTGTCATCATCTAACTTTATTAAGATTGGAACTATTGGTTAAGAGATAGTGATAACGGATAGGCATAACCATTGTAGGATCTTGCTTTGATACCATAAAGGTATAGTATCAATATTAGAAAAAAAAAGTTAGAATGAGAAAACTAGAAGATAACTTTTGTATTGAAAATGAATAGATGTCTATATTGATACAATATGTAAGTTATATATAATATATAACACTTACAACTATGCACTAACTACTTTATAACTGAATAACTAGTTTTTTCATTTACACTTTCTTATAAAAAAGAATCAATTGATAACGTGTCAAATATTTTCTTAGAGTTAGGATGATGTTTATTGTGTGATGATGCTAGAAGTATCTTTGATGTCTATCTCGTGCTTTATGATGTTTGTTATTAATGAATTGCAATCATGTTTCACATTTATAGAGTTCTGGTGCATAGTAAGAAGGTTTTTGAGCATTTAAAGGTGTTGATATGTGATTATATAATTGAACTTGATAGCATTAAATCAGCATGTTTGCTTATTTACTTATGTGGGGCCTAAATAGCTTTAGCTGTCCCATAATAATCGTGATGTATCATTGTTAAAAAAAAAAAACCAAATCCTTAACATTGAATTATATGTTACAATGAACTTGTTGGGAAACAGCAATACCTATTCCCTATCCTGTGAACGCAAAATGGGCACTGTGCGGAAGCGTAAAAAAATAACTGAAAGAGTAGAGGGAAGATGACACCAGAATTTTTACGTGGAAAACTCTCTTGGGAAAAACCACGGGACCTAGTCCAGTAAAAGATCTCTAGTATAAAAGTAGTATTACAAAGTGTTTCTCTCAATCTCTGAGGATCTCTCAATGAATCTCACCCTCTCGAATGGTATACAAACCACTATATATATCTCTTTCTTTCTCTCAAAGAGGAATACAAAAAGACGCTCTAACTCTCTTAGGGTTTCTTCACTTGGATGTGTATCCCTCAATTTAACCTCTTCTCCTCTTATAAAGAGAAACCTAGCGGGCTTGAGAGTATTGGGCTTTTGTCCACATAGTTGGGAGCCCAAAAATAACCCAACATGTTCATCCCCCAAGCATTGTGACTTGTGAACCACAATTAAGGAGGGAATTCCAACAAATCTCCCCCTTCCTGACTTAATTGGGAGGCACCACAACATCAGCACCTTGGCAACAATCTTCAACCTTCTTGGTTGGCATTGACTTAGTAATCATGTCAGACCAATTCAAATCTGTATGAATTTTCTCTATCTTCAATTCCTTCCTATCCAACACTTCTCGTATCCAATGATAACGGATGTCAATATGCTTTGAGCGTGAATGGAACATGGGATTCTTGGTCAGATGAATTGTACTTTGATTATCACAGTTCACCACATAATCATCTTGATCATGTCCCAATTCTCTTAGAAAGTTCTTCATCCATGGCATCTCTTTTGTGGCTTCAGTGACTGCTACATACTCTGCTTCAACTGTAGACAATGTCACACATTTTTTATGCTTTGACTGCCAAGAAATAGCTCCCCCTGCAAAAGTAATCAAATAACCCGATGTTGACTTCCTTGAATCCACATCTCCTGCCATATCTGAGTCCGAATATCCAATGAGCTTTAGATTTTCATTGCCAAAACACAAGCTTCTTTTGGCAGTTCCTCTTAGATATCTTAATATCCATTTAACAGCTTCCCAATGCTCCTTTCCTGGGTTTGATGGGAATCTGCTCACAACTCCTACAGCATAGCCAATATCAGGTCTTGTACAAACCATTGCAGACATAAGGCTACCCACGGCAAAAGAATAGGGCACCTTGTTCATTTCTTCTTTTTCTTCTTCATTCTTTGGACATTGGGATTTGCTAAGTTTGAAATGTCCAGCAATTGGAATACGGGCAGGTTTGGCATTATGCATGTTGAACCTTTTGAGAATCTTCTCAATGTAATCTTTTTGAGATACCCACAACATTCCTTTTGAACGATCTCTAGAAATTTTCATTCCAAGAATCCTCTTTATTGCACCCAGGTCTTTCATGGCAAAAGACTTACTCAATGCCTTCTTGAGAGCAGCTATTTTTATTTTGTCATTCCCCACAATCAACATATCATCAACATATAAGAGAAGTATGATTGACTCACCATTTTCATATTTCTTCACAAACACACAATGGTCTGCAGAGGTCTTCTTAAAATTATGTTGAATCATAAAAGAATCAAATTTCTTATACCATTGCCTTGGGGCTTGCTTTAGACCATAAAGGCTTTTCTTCAAACGACACACCAAGTGTTCTTTTCCTGGTTCTTCAAAGCCTTCTAGTTGCTCCATGTAAATTTCCTCCTCTAGATCTCCATGCAAGAATGTTGTTTTGACATCCAATTGTTCAATCTCCAGGTCTAGTTTTGCTGCCAGACCGAGAATTTCTCTGATAGATGTCATCTTCACCACTGGTGAGAATATTTCATCAAAGTCTATTCCTTTCTTTTGATTGCACCCCTTCACGACAATTCGTGCTTTGTATCTTGGGTTTGGATTGTTCTTTTCATTCTTGAGCTTGAACACCCATTTGTTTTGTAATACTTTTCTTCCTTTTGGTAATTCTACCAAATTGTATGTTTGATTATCCTTTAAGGATTGAATCTCTTCTTCCATGGCTTGCAACCATTTGTCTTTGTCTTCCATCTCAATGGCTTCTACAAAACATTGAGGTTCACCTTCATTAGTAAGATTTACATATTCATCTGAAAAATACCTTTTTGACGGTTGCTTCTCTTTTGTTGATCGTCTCAATTGGGGTTCTTGTTGAACATTCTCAATTGCTTGATCTTCAAGCATCATGTTAGGTTGATCTATCTGATCAAGTTGTCGCTCCTGATCTGACTCTGTCTGAGGAGTCTCTCCCCCTATGTTGTTTACCACAAGAGGACTTTGATCATTACTCCCCTTGAGTGTTAGTTTCTCCATTTTCTTGATGTCTTGGATTGTCTGATCTTCAAAGAACACCACATCTCTGCTTCGAACAATCTTTTTATTTGCAGGATCCCATAATCTGAAACCAAATTCATTTCTTGGTGAACCAAGATATACACATTCTTTTGCCTTAGCATCAAACTTTTCCCTTTCAATTTTTGGAATGTGAACAGATGTCTTACATCAAAAAACTCTTAGGTTGTGATATGAGGTCTTTTTACCGGTCCATACTTCTTCCGGTATCTCTCCATTTAATGGTCTTGAGGGTGATAAGTTGATCAAATCAGCTGTGGTAACCACTGCCTCTCCCCAGAATGTCTTAGGAAGCTTTGCATGAGACAACATGCTTATAACCTTCTTAGTAATCGTTATCTTTCAGCTACACCATTCATTTGATGTGTCTTGGGAGGTACTTTGATGATGAGCGTTTTTCTAGTCGTTTTACGCGTTTATCAAATAACTAAAGCTAACTATAGTATAGCTAACCCTAGGTCATTCTTCTCAAGGACACAGTGCGTTCTAAGTGTATTTTGGTGTGGAGTAAACGAAGACAAAGTCGAGGTGCAGAGTACTGACTCACTTTGGCACTGGCCGAGTTGTTCTCGGTAGAGACTGAACCGAGATGGTCTTGGCAGAGTAGACAGACACTACAGAGACGGACTATCTCTGTCTCAGACCTGAAGCAGTAAATGATGGGGGTTGAGATGAAATCGAAGTCACAACAGAGATTGACTAAGAACATAACTGAATCTAACTACGATGCGAATGCGATTACACTACTCCTAACGCTATCGCTACTATTGTGTTCATGTCTAGTTCCAATAATCAAGGTTTTTCTGGTTCAATCACTCCAATTACAATCTGTATCAGCCTCTAGTGTTCTTGTGGCAATCGCCAAAGATCTGTCCCTTGCCATACCGAGGATTTACACAATCGCTACCTCATCAGTTGGCAGGGATTACGTTCAAGCTGATTTTAGATTCTCATTCAACAATCGTTAAATGATTATCTACTGAATTAGCCAAACCAGTTCCAATCGACTTAGTTTAACATTGTTCACGTTACTTTGTGCAATCGCAACGCAGTAATTGAACTAAGATTTTAGGAATGCAATGGAGTTCAGAATTCAGAAATACTCATAATATTGAAAGCGAAATACAAACACAGGGCCTGGATTCGATGATTTCGTGTTCCACAACGATCGCTATGGACGACGGCGATGACTCACCTCCTCTAGCTAGGACGCTGAGGTTCAGGTCCGCCAGAGTACATTGGTGCTCCAATCGGTTTCCTCTGATAACCTTCAGCTTCTCAATTCCTAGCCTACATCTCCTCAATCGAGAGAAACACCATTAACAGCACCGTGCACCACCGTGAGTGGAGGATAGGGTAAACGAGAGAAATTGGGGAAAATGGGCGCGGAAACATTTGAATGCGAAAGACCCTTAATCGTTCAGTGTTTCGCTTATTTATACAGGAACTAGACTAACTAACCTAACAGAATTACAAGTGAATTCCCTATTCTACACTTGCTGTGACTTGCGTTGCAAGCTACTCCAGGTAGTGACGTGGAGCTGAGCTGGAACCGAGGTAGCTTTCGTATGGATGGCTGACGTGGAATGCCACTGGGCTTAGCTCCGGATTGGGCTCCTTGCATGGGCCGAGTCTTGGCCTGGTTGAGACACTCTCGGCTTGGACCTCCAATGGTGGGCCACGAACTGGTTGGACCTGCGGTGAAGGAACAATTAGCTTAATGCCTAAAATTAACACAGATTATGCTTTTCTTGGTTTCTAGGCTTTTAATCTGAATCCTAGCTAACAATCATCTTTTAAGCTCATGAGTTGCTTTGTAGCACTCCTCTTAGGTCCACTTAAGATGTGCATTTTATGACTCATCAGTGTCTTGGGAGGTACTTTTTCGTGTCTGATCCCGTGAGTCTTACAATAGTGCTCGAATGGACCTCTATATTATCCACCATTATCACTCCTCAAACATTTCAACTTTTTACCAGTTTCTCGTTCAACTGAGGCATGAAACTCCTTGAAGGCTCGAAGGACTTCATCCTTTCTCTTTAATGGATACACCCACAACTTTCTAGAGTGGTCATCAATAAAGGTAACAAAATATTGAGCACCACCAAGGGACCTTTCAGATATTGAACAAACATCTGAATGTACAAAATCCAAAATATGCTTTCTTCTTCTTCCACTATCAGGTATATGGAAGGATACTTTGTGCTGCTTACCTACTAGGCAATCTTCACATAATTCAAATGGTTGTCCTTTTATACTTTGGAGATGATCTTTCGCAAGGATCTCTAAACCCTTCTTATTCATGTGGCCCAATCTTTTATGCCACAACTCCTTACTTTCTTCTTGAGCAACATTTGTCTCCCCTTTGCATATCTTTCCTTGCTTGATGTACAAAGAGCTTTCCTTCTTACCGCGAGCAACAATTAAGCTTCCTCGGCTAAGTTTCCATTTTCCACCACCAAACTGGTTGTTCATTCCAGCATCATCTATTTTACCTATTGAAAGAAGGTTTAGGCGTATCTCAGGCACATGCCTTACCTCCTTTAGCACAAGTTTGTTTCCATTTTCTGTTATCAAAGTCCTTTCTCCTATTCCCACAATCTTGCTTATGACATGATTGCCCATTTTTACTGTTCCAAAATCTCCTTTTTGATAAAATGAGAAGAATCCTTCATGAGGAGTAACATGAAAGGATGCTCCGGTATCAACTATCCAAGTGCAATCATCAAAAGCAACATTTAGATAATTTTCTCTACCAATAAGGAACACCTTTCCGTCGTCTGATGCCACCGCTGTTGTGGTTTTCTCTTCCAACTTCTTTTTGGGGTCTATCTCGTCAGGATGGATTGATCCAGCCTTTTGATCTCTCTTCAAGAATCTACACTCTTGCTTCTTGTGGCCAATTTTTCCACAATAGAAACATGTCAAACCTCTAGGACGAGACTTGGATCTTCCTTGTGACTTTCTACGGCTTCCTTTGCTTCTATGCTCACTCCTTCCTCTATTCTCAATAACATTGGCTTCCGAGTGACTACTCATTCCTCTTTCTTTCCTTTTGGACTCTTCATTCAGCAGACTATCTGTAATAGTATCCAGACTAAGCTTTCCATCTAGTGTTGAGTTGCTGAGAGTGATAATCAATGTGTCCCAGCTCTCAGGTAAAGAACTAAGGAGTAGAAGAGTTTGTAACTCATCATCAATCTTCATATCTACCTTCATTAATTGATTCACAATACCTTTGAAGGTGTTTAGATGCTCGATCATATTCTGGTCGTCAGAGTACTCCAATTTTACCAATCGTCTGACAAGATAAGCTTTGTTTCTAGGAGTTTTCTTTTGAATCATATATTCAAGCTTCATCCACAACTCATACGCATTGGTATAAGTCGACATATGCTCAAACAAGCTTTTGTCGATGTATTTTCGAATCATAGCAACAGCTTTACAATTCAGAATCTCCCAATCTTTTTCAGTCTTCCCTTCTGGCATTTCCTCATTTGTGATTGGCTCATACAAATCTTTGCAGTATAGATGGTCTTCCATCATTGGCTTCCAATAGGAATAATTATCTGCAATTAGCTTGAACATGTCTCCATCATGAGCGAATATTCCTTCCATCTTGAATTGCACAGGACTATGATTTTTCGAACCAATAGCTCTGATACCACTGTTGGGAAACAGCAATACCTATTCCCTCCTCTGTGAACGCAAAATGGGTACTATGCGGAAGCGTAAAAAAATAACTGAAAGAGTAGAGGGAAGATGACACCAGAATTTTTACGTGGAAAACTCTCTTGGGAAAAACCACGGGACCTAGTCCAGTAAAAGATCTCTAGTATAAAAGTAGTATTACAAAGTGTTTCTCTCAATCTTTGAGGATCTCTCAATGAATCTCACCCTCTCGAATGGTATACAAACCACTCTATATATCTCTTTCTTTCTCTCAAAGAGGAATACAAAAAGACGCTCTAACTCTCTTAGGGTTTCTTCACTTGGATGTGTATCCCTCAATTTAACCTCTTCTCCTCTTATAAAGAGAAACCTAGCGGGCTTGAGAGTATTGGGCTTTTGTCCACATAGTTGGGAGCCCAAAAATAACCCAACATGTTCATCCCCCAAGCATTATGACTTGTGAACCACAATTAAGGAGGGAATTCCAACAGAGCTAAAACCTATAATCTAAATTCTCGTACCCTTTTTCAATCTAGTTTTACCTCAAGAAACATATACGTCTGAATTAAAATCTAGCCTAAATGAAACTCAACTTGGTTAATAAATTGTATCTTCTATGGTCATATTGTGCCTTCTATGATCATATTATTTAATAAATTGATATCATCTTTCATTAATGATCATATACAACATAATTAGAAACTCAACTTGGTTTAACCGTCAAATAGAAAATGTGTTTAAGTTTGAGTCAAATTTGGTGTGTCTCAACTGACCATGACTAATGAAAAGGTATATTTGGATAAAAATTTTTGTAAGTACTTATAAGAGTCGAAAATAAGAAGGAAAAGTGAAATAAATTTCTTCATATACACTAAAATCAACTTATACATAAGTTAGAAATACATTTTTAGAGAAATTGAGAAATTTTATACAAATTAATTATATAAATTAATTTTACCTTATGAAAAGATTAATTTTTTTACTTATTTTATTCTCCCATAAATATTTCTGAAAAAAATTATTTACATTTATTCTTCAAATATACAGGGAGGAAGTTTTATTGAATTGGAACCACTACAAGAATTTTTTGATTTTGCTACTAATTTTAGCTACCATTTAAATTAGTAGCTAAATCCTAACTAATTAACTATTAATTAACTAGAAAAAAAAATTTTCTAGCTAAATTGAAGTTATATTCATTTATACTTCTTATTACTACAAATTAGCTAGGAAATAACTACAAATTTTAAAAAATTTACTACAAATTAACTAAGATTATTTTCCTAGTTAATTTGCTACTTATTTCATGCTACCATTCAATATTGTAGTAATTTTGTAACTAATTATTTTTACTAGAAATTAACTACAAAATAACTATTAATTTTAAAATTAACCACAAAATATTTTGTAACAAATTTTAAATTTTCTAATAGTTAACCTTAGAGGCTTTCATTACTTCCGGATGTTTTATAGACATCCAAGTGACACTTGTTTTATTCACGAGTATAAATGAAAGTAACATATACAAGTGCATATGCCCTTCGTTTGATATCAATTAATTGGTAAAATAATGTATGCAAATGCAAATATAAGTATAAAGCAATTACACACAATAAATGAATGAATGAGTCGAGAGATGTGTGCAAAAGAAAATACACGAAATGAATTGCATGTAAGCACGAGCTAATCAGTTGTTCTGAAAGTACCAGCAGGTTCTGTCGCAGTAGATTGTAAAGTCCTTAGATCAAATCTCACCATCTAAAAAAAACATTGCACTTAAAATATTATTGTACCAAATATGAAATCTAACTCTAACAAAGCAAAAATGTCCCGCAATTAAAGTACGTAAAAATAAGTAAATAACATCTACGAGAAATGTGTTGGAACTAATAAAACAGAAACTTAGCAAGCTATTCCCCCCAAACCAAAAATAAAATAAAATTCTCCCATGCTTACCTTTTTGAGTGACTCTTCGTTTCCTAAAACCTTATACGTGTCTACTAGATTTTAGGCTGATCAAGACAGCATATAAAATAATAGAAAGGATAATTAATATTAGAGTATCTTAATAGAAAATGATACAAAGGATAAACGATATGGAATATTTGTAAATGTATTCATATATGTAGCATCCCATTTTTGTCCTGGAGACATAATAAAAAAAGAATTTTATATACATTATAGAACTCCACTCTTGGCTAGATATATACATGGGAGGGACTGAAGATCTCACATGTGTCACGTTTCTTTCGGTCCCGAACTCGCCGCCTGCTCAGGAACAACCTAAGAAGTAAGGAAACGCGGTTATAGTGGAAAGCAACAGCAAGCGAGTAGAAGTCCCACAAGCTGAAGTGGACGCACCATGAACTGTTACGGTTAAGCCACCCGTAATATAAGGAAGGAATAGTAGGGACAGGGATGATACATGTGGTTGAATCGATGCACCAATGGCCTCAGGTGTAGCCTATAAAAGGCCAAAGTACGAAGAGAAGGGGGTCGAAAAAGATTGCACTTAGAAGTTGGAGCTAGGAGAGGGAGAAGAGACTTTCCTGAGCAGAAAGTTGTCATTGAGTCTTGAAGAGTATTCGAAGCACGATCAAGGCGGAACCACTGGCGAAGGAAGCAGAGAAAGAACAACGTCAAAACTTCTGGATACCAGGTTAGTCATCAAGACTCTATAGACATATTTTTTCCCAGGCTAGCATAGAACATCTTAGCATACCACAATCTGTGACTTACACCCCGATCTGTTAAACTCTGCACACCAAGCACTAGTCATGTATACACATTAGCCAATAAGTAGTGGACACCCAACCAGACCGATCTCGGCTCCAGGTAGCCAGGGGTTATGTTAGCTCCAAATCTGACATCACATACATTACAAATTACCAAATTGACACTTCGTCGAGTCGTCTCGACCGCCTCCCTAAACCTGGTTGGTCGAGTCAGCGTCTAGTCACATCCGGCATCGAGTCAGTCTCGATCCTTTACTAGCATTTGTTGTCAAAGCCTCTTGCCAGTTATCCATAAGTTTTTACAGTTATGTTGTGGACACCTATCGGAAAGTCCATCTCTCTCTAAGGTCACTCTAAAGTCCCTGGATGCCAAATGGATAGTCCAACCTTTCCCATAGTTTATTCCTTTTAAAGTCATTTGAGTCTTGAACGCCTAATAGAAAGTCCATTTCCCCAATGTCGCCCCAGCACTTGGATGTCAATGGAAAGCCCACTTTTCTCTAATCTCTTTGGACGCCAATGGAAAGTCCATTTTTCTCTAACTCTTTGGACGCCCACAGATAGTCCATCCCTTCTACTCCAACTAGGCTGAGTCGATCTCGGCCCCTTCCACTCCATCTGGACCGAGTTAGTCTCAGTCCCTTCCACTCTGACTCAGCCCCTTCCATCCTGACTCGGCCGAGACAATCTCGGTCCCTCCTACCATCTAACCATCTATGTTCCAAAACTATGTGAACTTTGATTTCTCTGACAAAAAAGAGGTACGAAAGAGCAAGAGGCACACTTTTGTCAAGTTATCCACCCCAAAAATCCCAAAAACATGTATACGTATCCCTTGTAAATACACTTCATTCTTAGAAAGGTATCAGCAAAATGTAAGAGTCATCTTCATTCGTACATCTAGTTAAAGTAATTATCATGTGATAGGCGTGTTGGAATATCCCGTGATCCTTGTGCGTAACTGACTTCCAAATCCATTACTCTGATCCAAAATCTAGCCTTATCCATCCAAGGTTTTCTGGTGTTTCCCGTGAAAATACCGATGGTGACTCCAATAAAGCCGAGTCGGTCTCGGCACCTTATTGGCCGAACCGGTTCTAGTTCTGCAAACCCGATTCCTTTCTGGAAGGGACTCGGTCTCAAGTTTCATTTCAATCCACGATCCCACGTGATGATTTTGGTCACAACAATATAAAATAATATATTTTTTGAATTAAATTATGATGTTGAATAATTTTTACGTGATAATTAGTTAAGTATTATTAATTTTTATTATAATTTAAAATTTTTAAATACGTGTTATATAAAAATTAGCAGAAAGTGTGAGCACATAGTAATATATTACCTAATAATTTTTCATATTTAATTAAATTTGTCTTATTCTGTATTTGCCATGTTGAACATAAATTTTGATTTAAATTATTCTTTTCTTTGTCTGTATAGAATATATGTTGAAACATCGATCACAGAGGGAATAACAGGAAATAAATCCTTGCTTTATGGAGTTCTCAACCTTCAAATCGGAAGCAAAGTGTCCAGGAATTTTTTAGGCTAAGGGGGGTCTTTTCTTTCATCAGAGAATGATTATTTAAGATTTTAGGTAGTTCCAACAATAAAATTGAGGCAGATAAGATAAATGGAATATCGAATGTTTACATTTGGAAATGGTTGGTGAGAGGCATCAAATTCTTTTGAATTATTGACAGGGGCAGTAATTTGGAATATTTTCTAACATATACTGGATTGAAATTATTTTTCCTTTATTCACACTTGTTGACATAAAAATATATATTTAGTTATTTAATTTTTAAGTTAAAAAAATAAAAATTCAAAAGATATTAAGATGTAAAAAACAATGTATAAATACAAATATCTTTTAATTGAAACATTTTTATTTTGATAATTTTACATGAAAATGTGTTAAAAGTGATTTTGAATTCGGTAAAAAAAAACAAAAAACGTGTTTAAATAAATATCACTTTGAAAAATATTTAAAGAGATTATCTAGTCTATAAACAATTATATTTATTAGTTTAACACTTCAGTAATTTCTTTCATAGAATGTGTTAAAGTTTTAAAAGTGCAAATGAAAAACAAGTAAAGAGGACCATGGAATAATACCAAGAGTTAAAAGTATTTACAACTTTAATTATTTCATTTTTAAACTCCTAAAACTTTTTAATTAGTATAGAACTAACTAACGGTAACTATATATTGAAAAATGTAAAGAAAATGTAAACATCTCTAATTAAAAATTCATTTATGCTTGCACGTAATTGCTATGATGCTTTTTGTGTCCAATTAACACTGAAGATAAATAAAGACTTTACACAAATTATCTAAACTCCAACACTAAGCCGTAGTGGGTTAACTTCTATAAGGTTTGTTTACATTTCATCTTTTAGAGAAGATTATACTTTTTAAAATCAAAGAAAAAATATTATAATTCAAACATATATTAAAGGAAAAAAAAATATAATTTACCTTTAAATAAATAAGTTTTATGTATTCTTTTCAAGAGAATTATCAATATTTTTTATTGTTTTTTCTTATAGGAAATATTCCATCCAATTCAAACATTAAAAGATGAAGTAAGATTTGGAATTTTTAATTATTCGGCCACAATTATTACCATGGGAAACAATAAAAAAAATGAGACGCACCATGCTGCATCAAATCATTTATCATTTCTTTTTATATTTTAAAATGATCTGTGTCATTGTCTATTGTTTAGTTATTTCTTTTTTTTTATTATTTAGGTTTACACAAATAAAACAATATATTTACGATATCTTGGACTTGAACACCTTTTCTAATTTTAGAAAAAAGTATTTTTAATCCTTATATTTTCAAACATAGATAAGATTACTGTATTTTTATATTAATAAATTTAATTCTTAAACTTCAAATAACATGTAGATTCGGTCTCATATATAAGAAATCATAGTATCTTTTTATAGTTATGAAAAACAAAATTTATATATATATTTTTATAGTTTGATAACTACATTTATTAATAAAAAAATATAAAATTTTGAGCTAGTTTAACTAAAAATAAAGGAAATAAAAACATTTTTTTTAATTATACCACATCAGACAGCAGTTTCGAGTAGAATTTGCATCAATCTAAGTATAAGAATAGAAAATATCTGAAAATATACTGTACAGTGGTTTAACGTGATTGGTTACAATATATTCCATGGTTCTCCAAGTGTACTCTTGACAATGGATAAAACGAATCAATAATATCATACACACGTAACTAGTATAGGTAGTTAGCTTCATAGTGAAGCAAATTAAAAAGCTAGCATGATTCCCTTATCTACTGCATCTATAAAAGTGGGAGCTAAGATAGCAGAGACATATCATCAAATTAAAGGATCATCAAAACACAAACATGTCTTCTAAGGGCAAGGATAACGTGACGGGCACTGTGGGATCATTCAAGAAGAAGGGGAAAGGGAAGCAAGATTTCTCAAACACCAAGATTAAAACTGGGGGAAAGGCACAAAAATCCCTTTTTGGCCCTGTCCCCACCGTAGGAGGAACTGAAGAGTCATTCATCCATGATGGTGAGGAAGGTGATCAGATTTTCGCAGGTGCTGAGATCGAGAGTGGTGGTCAAGTAGGCTAGTAATATACATATACATACATATATGTATGTATGTGTATGTGTGCATGCATATATATATATACTATGTAGTTACTTTATTGCAGCACAGCACCTAGACAAACGTGCTATAAATAAAATCTTACTAAACGTGTACGTGATGTGAAACCCTAGCTTGCTTCTTCTGCATGTTGGGGCATGAGCTTCTTAAATAAACCTCTTCGATCTATGTATATCTTATTATAATAATGTCACTTTTTTTTTTAAATTCATGCGTGATGATCCATCTAGTGGTGCGCAGGAATTAGCATACTTAAGCTTAAGGACCGTCATTAATTAAATTTTAAAAATTCATACCCAATTAAATGGATAAGATTTAAAATTTATATTCATATTTGAAAAGAAAAACTGGTTTGAATTTCTCTGAAACTGATATTACAATCAATTTATGGTTTCACGGTTTAGTTTTCAAATTGGTTCATGATTAAAATCAATTTAAACCATGAACCAAACAGTTTAAAATTGTTTTATAATTTAAATGGATTTTTAAATTAGTTCAATTTAAAATTAGTTTTAAAACGTAAACTAGTTTTGAAACTGATTTTAAAACCAATTTATTTTTCAAAATCGGTTAAAAATTAGTTTGGTTTTAAAACCAATTTTTAAATCATAAACTAGTTTTAAACCATAATCTTAGACCAGTTTTTTACACAATTTTTTTAAATTTTTTTCACAAATTGCAATTTGGTTTGATTTGATTTTGTGGGTTTTTAAATTTGTAATTTATTAATACAATATAAAATCTAATAACTAAGGTCTTCGGAGTGGTACCGAATTTTCGATTTTTGGTTTTCAAATCTTATTCAAAACAGAACTTGTTCAAATAAAATAATTTCGAAACTATTTTAATGCATTTCTGAAACAGCTTTAAGTCTCATGTAAAACCATAAGAAATGGTTACATATTTCTTGTTTTGAGTAGTAAAACTATGTCACTGACGATGATTATATGTCAAGATCACGCTAAATAGAGATGTACCTAATCATTCTCCATTATTGTCATTAAAAGATGAATTTTGATTAGAGTATAATTAAAGCCATTCAGAGGGCTTAACTGCTGGTTCTTGGATGCGGATTCTCGTAACTTGTGGAGAAAATTTGGAAGAATATTATGTGCAAGGGTAGGAAACATAAGTATTTTAGGAAAAGATGAGAGCTCTAAAAGGGAGTCGAAGAAATGGGACAGGAAGAGCTTTGGAAATTTGCAAAAAGATAGTCACTCAGCTAGCAAAAAAATAGTGACTTAGATATGAAATTTAACATTTGTTACAATAGTAACCTATAAAAACACATAAAAATATATTGCTAATGATTAAATTTCAAAGCCAAAAGTTCTGAAAGAATGCCACAATTATATTAAAACAATTACTACAAAAAATTTTAGGTTTGACAATCACAAAAATCGTTAGCTCATTTTGAATTTTTTTGGCTAAATGACTTAGTGACTAACTTAGCAACCGCTTCTTCTTGTTGTACAATCTTAGTCACTAAGTAATTTAGAGACCAAATTTTGTTTGGTGGTTAACTGTGATAAAAAATTCGGTCGCTACATTTTAAAAAAAATTACATTGATTTTTATATTTAATTATTTGATTAAAAAATGAGTTGTTAATTTGGACGCTAATTTTGAATTTTTATTTTAAACAATTTGGTCGGTAATTTTGAATTTTTTATTTTAAACAATTTAGTCGCTAAAACTTATTTTTTTAAACTAAATCGAGTGGCGGTTGGTTGGGTGGCAGTTGGAGGAGAGAGGAAGCCTATTGGAGGGAGTGATAGAGAAGGGAGAAGAGGAGGAGGAAGGAGAAGGAATGGAAGGACTAGACGGAGGGGAGGGAGAAGAGGTGGTGGTGGTTGAGAAGAGAAAGGATAGGAAGAGGGTAGAGAATAGAAGGGAGAAGATGAAGGAAGGGAGCGGAGGCAACGAAGGTGGCAACAACAGCAACAATGTAATGGAAGGAGGGAGAAAAGGAGAGAGTGAGTGAAATATATAGGGATGGAGGGAGAAGTATTTAAATAAATGAAAATGGGAAAAAGAAAAGGAAAATGATTTTCGAATTGTTGAAAAATCAGTTGTTAAATCGGTCGTTATTTATTTAGTTAATTTTTTTAAAATAAATAATAATTTGGTTGTTAAATCAATCACTAATATTTTTGGTTTAAAATCAATGAATAATAATTCGGTCGCTAAATCAGTCGTTAAAAATATTTTCTATTATTTATTGACATTTTCTCCAGTCGCTAATTTGTTTTTATTTTTCTGAATTTCAGTTGGTAATGCGATCGCAAAATTCAACTTTTTTCTTTTATTTCGTCTCTATTGATTCTTTTTTTAAACTATTTTTTATGTTATAATTTTGGTCGCTAAATCGGTCACCAATTTTATTTTTTAAAAGTTTTTTACTTCCAAACATTATAATAAAAACATCTAAAATTAAAAAAATAATTTGCGATTTAATTAGTGATCGAATTAGCGACAAAATAGGAAAAACACAACTTCTAAATTTGCAATGGAAAATAAAAAACATGTAAAATTAAAAAAACCAGTTAGCGACGGTAGTAGCATCCTAAAATATAACGTTAAAAAATTTTAAAAAACAGAGAAAACAAAAAATTTAAAATTTGGAATCAAATTAGCGTATATTTATAATTAAAATAATATTTTTAGTATGTATTTCTTGTAATGATGGTATTGAAATTCATTTTAAATGAAGTGAGTATATTTTTTAAAATAAAAATAAATTTAGTATTTGTGTTTTTTAATTATAGATAATTTGGTTATTTATGTAAATAATTATTTTATTTGTAACTAAATAAGTCTTTTGATTCTATATAATTAGGATGTTGAAGTTTATTTTATATAAGGTGAATGTAATTATGAAGAGTGACACCCTAAGGGTGTAATTGGCAAAAAGAATCTTTTGAGTCTCTACATGTTTTTGTCCTTTTGTATAATTCATAAATATATTTATAATTCAAGAATAGAAGTATATATATTATTTGGGTTCACATTTTTAATTTAAAGGTGTCACCATTCACCAATAATTATTCTCATTTACATCTAATTAATTTTATACTTTTTTAATGAAAAATATAATTCCTCTCAATTGGTGTATTTTTTTTTAAAGTTGGTGGATTGAAAGTGGGTCAACCTGTCAACCCACATTCTTATGACTTGCCAACATGTTTTTCTCCTTTTTTCAAGCCAACTTGCCATTAAGCGGGGAGGGTTGCATTTTTCAACCCGTATTTTATCTGTAGGTCAGCCCACCATACTCCACTCTCATGTGGGCTGATGATAAGGGGGTTGCCTCGCTTTGTCACCTGTATGTAGTTGGACCTTGTGTGATAATTTTATGTAATAAATTATTATATTTTCTCATGAATTGCTACATAAAGCATAGTTCGACCTTGTATGATAATATTGTTTAATAAATTGGTATTACCTTTCATAGATGCCCACAAAAAGTGGTACAAATTGTCTAAGTTTTAGATTCGTTGGATCAATGTAGATGAAACCTGGATCTCGCACTTAACACAATTGTCATTGCTATGAAAATACGAGCTAGATTATTGTTAATTTTAGAGTAATTTCACAAAAAAGTTAAGACAAAAAGGAATTGAAAAGAAGAAATTAAGATTCAGAAATGACTCATCAGTAATTTCACAAAAATTAAGAGAAAATAATATTCACTACAAGACTCAGGGAGAACTTGATAAGAATTAAGCGTTCTAATCCAAGAACAAGTAAAGAGAGCTCTCTCAAATGCTTATTGAGAAAATTATCATAAATGAACCAAAGTTCATTACAAATCAGTTAGGATCATATATATATATATAAATATAAAAATACACACACGCACACGCACACACACATATCCTGGTTACAAAAGGGTGCAAAAAGCTAATTAACTAAAAGGGCATTAGTCTTCGGAACAAATGCGACCCAAAACAAGGCTTAAGCATGTTGGCTAGAAGTGCGTCCAAAAAACCCAGGAGTCATCAAAGGCGAGCTACGTCCAAAGGACCAAGGGGTCGTCCAAAGGGGTCACGTGCTGTCCAAAGGGCCTATTGTCTAAAGAACTTCAGATGCGTCCAAAGGGCCAAGTCAAGGTATCTAATACAATTATACAAATTAACAAAAATATACACAAGATTCTACACTACTCGAGGACATGTTTCCAAAATGTAAATATCATTAAGCTTTCTTTTGACGCTCTTTTTCCTCTGAGATCGATAGTCTTTTGGACTTCGTTCTCAAGCCTTTTCAACCTTCCTCTAGTTAGAGGTCCTTGAAGGGTTTATGCCTCTTTATACTTAATGTCCCTCTCTTGTTCATCCTACTTTTCCAGATTTGTATCAAAAAGCATAATTGGACCTTACATGATGATATTGTTTAATAAATTGGTATCACCTTGCATGGTCACACATAGCTTAGTTCGACCTTATATGATGATATTTTTTAATAAATTTGTATGATCCTACATGAATTATCACATATAACTACATGAATTACCACATATAACATAGTCCTATTGTTATATTATAATTAAATAGATCTTCAATCGTATCCCTTTATTTTTTAATATTTTTTTGTCTTTTATTTTTTAATATTTTTTTGTCTTTTTTTCATGTGGAGGAAAAAGTGTTCATACATGATTGTCATTTGACAATCATTAGTTGTGAACAACCTGGTTTAATAGAGTTAGGGTAATAGACTAATTCTATTGCATTTAGAAAGAGATGAACTAAACCTACAACAACAAAAATCAAATGCAATATAATGATCAATTTTAACCAAATCTTTGTGAATTAAAAAATACATTTTATCCTAATAATAATGATTTCTTGATATACTTATTATTTTTAATATTAAGTATTTTTATGTGAATCCTATTAAATTAGCGAAATTCAAATTGTTCAGTGGATCTAGCTTATACACATTTAACATTTTAGTTATTAATAAATGTGTTATTAATATTTTTGAAAATAATAATAATAAAAAGGCCATTAATATATTCTAACTCATTTTTTATTGGATCCAAAAATGCTAAGAATGTCTTAATGTCACTAGTTAAGAAAATAAAAGGTGAAAAAATTTCATTGCAAGAGAAATTATTATATTAAATAAAACACAACTCATTTAATATATATTTTAAAGTAATAAAAAAATTAACAAGTGTATATAACATTTTCTTAATCAATATATATTCATTGATATGACTCAAATCTCTTAATAAGCTCTTGTATCTAACTTTTTTAGTTAAATTACTATGATTTATTGAGCGTGTGTTTAGTTTGGTATTGTATATGCTTGTTCACTTAAAAAAATTGCATTCAATCAGCAAAAAATGGTGCAAAAACTGCAAATTGTAGCTTCTCATTGACGCACATTTGAGGTTGATACAGGGAATCAAGCATGTATTGAATACCTTTTCATTTTATTACATCTATTTTATTTTTGTGTTTCTATATCATATCAAATGAAAAGGCATTATAGTAAGGGAATTTGAGTATAATTACACGACCCTAAGTTTTAATTTTATTGTTGTAATGGTATATTCTTACTTTACTAAAAAAAAATATGCAATCAAATAGTTAAAAAATAATAAAATTATTTATTTTCTTTATATGTCTTTTGTTTTTAGTAGAAATCACGCCTTTGTGTTGAGTTTTAGCTTCTTAATAATTTTAATTAATAGTTAAAGAATAATAAAATCATTTATTTCCTTTATATGTCTTTTGTTTTTGGTAGAACTGCTGTGTTGAGTTAAGCATGTGAAGATATAGTGTAAAATAAAAAATTAATCTTTTAGACACATGCTTATTATTATGACTTATAAATGCATAGTTAATAATTTGAATTATAATAAGAAAAAATAGATTATATACGTTCAATACACAATTATCTAATTATAATTTGTCATATAATTATGTTTATTGACTTTTAAATACTTTAAAAGACATATTAACCAAGATGTGTAGTTGAATAATAATGTAAAATTACACTACCGGTATATATCTATTAAACTTTTATTATAATAAAAAAAAATAAATAAATACATTTTTTTCTTTAAAGATTTAGTTAAAATTATTTTTGATCTCTACATTTAAAAAATTATGATTTTTGGTAATTTTTTTTCAAATATAATATAATTAGATGTAAATTATTGACATGTAACATAGGTTATCAGGTGAGTATTACATATCAATTATTAGTCATTTCAACAAACAATTAAGTTAGTAACTAGGATTAATAAGTGATAATAAAGAATGAGTAGGTATTAAAAATAAATGATAATAAAAGAAAAAAATAATGAAAAAAATACCACCTCATCGGGGTAATGTATTTATAAGTCCAATTACTTCATTTAGTGATTATTCATTTGTTTTTTCTTATATTCTATCTTTTATCTTTATACATTTTTTTTTTTTTGAAGATCGATGAAAATTTCATTTATTTTTCTGGTTATAGAAAACAACATTCTATATAAACAAAAAAAAATAAAAAATTAGATATGAATATAACAAGACAACGGGGATAAAAGATAAAAAGGAATAATTTCATTATTTCTTAGAAATATGAAGACTAAACTGAAATTTTTTTAATATAAGAGAGATTTAAATAAAAATAATAATATTTTAATATAATAAATATTTATATAAAATTTTTACAATTTTATGAAACAATAATATCATAAATTAAAAAATTAAAAAATTATAAGAATAAAATAAAAAAGTGTGTGTGGAGTGGGTGGAACTGTTTTGAGATCTGAATGAATAAGTTACTGAGGCGGAGCCCAAGCCCAATAATAGACCAGACCAGAAAAGAATAAGAGTGCGAGGTTTAGGTGTGTGTCTGTGGAACTATTGTTGAGATCTGGATGAATGACTAATAAGCCCAATAATAGCCCAGAATAATTAAACCGAAACAATAAGAGTGCGAGGTTTAGTTCCTTCTTATTACTCTTTATCTGTATCCGAATCTGTGTGAGTGCGTAATTGTTGAGATCTGAATCAATGGCTACGCCGGATCACTTGTTCAACCTCCGCAACAACTTCTACCTCGGCGCGTACCAAGCCGCCATCAACAGCAGCAACGTCACCAACCTCTCCCAAGACGACGCCGTCGAGCGCGACTCCCTCGTCCACCGCTGCTACATCGCCCTCGGACAGTTACAGTTCGTCATCTCCGAGATCCACGAGTCCGCCCCTACTCCTCTCCAAGCCGTCAAACTCCTCGCCCTCTATTTCTCCTCTCCCGACAACAAGGTAAGCACTCCTCAAGTTCTCTCCAATTTCTCGTCTTCTCCTCATCTCACGCTCCCCTAAATCTCGCAGGAATCTGCCATATCGAGCCTCAAAGAGTGGCTTGCCGATCCCGCCATCGGAACCAACGCCACGCTGAGGCTTGTCGCCGGTCTCGTCTTCCTCCACGAAAACGACTTCAACGAAGCCCTCAAACACACCAATGCCGGTGGAACCATGGAACTGTAAAAACATTCTCCTCTTCTTTTCTTTTCTTTTTAATTATTTCATTTCGTTGTTGTAATAATTGTTTGTGTTTTGTTTTCAGGCACGCGTTGAATGTTCAGATCTTCATCAAGATGCACAGGTCGGATTACGCGGAGAGACAGCTGCGGATCATGCAGCAGATTGACGAGGATCACACCCTCACGCAACTCGCCAATGCGTGGCTCGATTTGTCTGTGGTATTAATTAATATTTTTTGTGTTTAGAAATGATAATAACAATAATAATAATAAGTGATGAATTTTGGTGTGTTGATTGATTGATGGCGGTGGATCAGGGTGGGTCGAAGATCCAGGAGGCGCATCTGATCTTCCAAGATTTGTCGGAGAGGTATCAGTCCACCAGCTTGCTCTTGAATGGCAAGGCTGTTTGCTGCATGCACATGGGAAACTTTGATGAAGCCGAGACCCTTTTGGTTGAAGCGCTAAACAAGGCACGTTTTACATGATATTCCTTGTTCATATTCATATTCTATTACTCTGTTCCCCTTCCATGGATTTGAGTCATTTGACTATACAATTGATTGGTATTGCATCATTTTTTCTTGTTAGCAAGTGTGTCTATAGACTCTCGTTATCCTAGATTTAAAATTTCTAAGTCATTTGATTGAGTTCAAAATAGTCTTAATTGTTTGCCATTAAGTATGTTGTGTCGAGGTTGGCAGATACGTAGGTCCCTTAAGCATGGAGTCAGGGATTTGATTCTCACACACATGTGTATGGAAGAGTATCTATTGGGAGGGGTTAGCCCTTTAAATGGATCTTATACCTAGAGAGATTAATCTTTGACTCTTGGTCGGGGGTACCCTAGTTCATCCAAAATAATAATAATCTTAATTGTCTTCCCATTTTGCAGCTATTCATCGGTTCAATATTGTTGTAAGAATTTTTAATAGTTATGATAAAAATACACAGTATTTTGAGGTGTATGTAGGTGAAGAAAGAGAGATAGAAAGAAAAAAGAATAGGAAGAGAGTAAAAGTGACAGGTGGATAAGTGATATTATAGAGAAGAAGAGAGAGATGGGAAGAAAAATAGGATAGAAAAGAGATGGAAGAAAAAGTGAGTAAATATTTATAATTTTTCATTTTTAATTTCATCTCGTCCTGAAATAATTTTTTTCCTTGTTCACTTTGTGCTACATCTCGGTTTCAAACCCTTAAGCTGTTGTACTGAAGTGGCATTGGATAGGGTGATCTGTTGCTTTGGAAAATTGTGTGGTGAAAATGTTTTTGTGGGTTATACAGGATGCCAGGGATCCAGAAACTCTAGCCAATCTAGTTGTATGCTGTCTTCACCTTGGCAAACCATCTAATAAATCATTCAGGTAAACTCTCACAACATCTTTATTGTTTGTTTCCTCTCTCTCTTTCTCTGAATAACCAGTTACATGTTCTGGCAAAACCCTTTTCTTCCCTCCTTGCATGTAATATTTTTCACTGCATGTCAATTGAAAATATCCTAGCATGGATTTAAAGGGCTGGCTGAATCTTTAGTTCCTTGAGAAATGTTATTAAATTCTCAATCAACTCTATGTATTTGTTATGATTCAGGTCCTGCAAGCTATATTTGTTGATGGAATATGGCTTCCTAACTAGTGCTTTTAGAATACTTGTTAAAAACCATGTGTAGCTCTAAGTGTTAAATGTCTTCAAAGCATGCCTGCAGGCCATGTTCTTAAAAGCCATGGAATATAGTGCTAGAATCTAAATGAATTCAATATCTTGAACCAAACAATATTTTACAGATCACATAATTTGGAATCCAAACCACACCAGGGTTCTCAGCTTGGTTTGTTTCCATGCCATGGTTCTTTAGAGCGTCAAACCTTATTAAAATATCATATCAATGCTGAGCTTGTTACATTCTGAACATATCTTTGAATAGTGATAGTAGTTAGTAAAGTTAACATCTCTTTTATAAATAAGAGAACATAACTTAGGCATTCTGAACATATCATTGAATAGTGATAGTAATTAGTTAACTTAACATCTGTTATATAAATAAGAGAACATAACTTAGGGCATGTTTGGATAAACCTCTACAGAACACTTATAAGATAAAAAATAGGAAGAAAAAATGAAATAATTTTTTCGTAAGTTAAAGTTATCTTATACGTAAGCTAATTGATAGAACTTCTTTCATATTAACCTCTTCAAAAGCTGATTTTTAATTTATGCATAAACTAATTTTAGCTTGTGAAGAAGTTTATTACATTTTTCTTTTTATTTTCTTCTCTTATAAATAATGGTAGAGAAATTTATCCAAAGAGTCCCAAACTCGCATTGCCTATTGCCTAATAGTATTAAATTAAGAAACAATTGGATCAAATACTGTAGTCATAGCCCAAATAGTAAAATGGTAAAAATAACAATTCCAAAACTGCAATATCATGTGTAATGTATATAGAAAGTGTGTATCATGTCAGAAATATATGTACATACGCATTTGTTCAGTTTAAAGGGTTGAATAGTATTGTTCAAAACATTGAATCAAACCATGCTGGGAAGAAACTGTTGAGGTTTGAACTTTGAACACCCCTAATCTAAAGGCCTTGTGCTTAGAGGAATCAACACATTTATTTTTGGCTGACTCGCTAATTACCTTTGTAAAAGTAGTTTTCATCTGCACAATCTGTCAAGTGGATGCATTCTTAGAGTGACTGCCAATCACCTATCTAATTTTACTGACTGACTTGGGAATGGGAAGTATAAAGCCCTTTGTTTCTTATTGGTTGAATGTAAAATTATACTTCTAGATTTAAACTTTTCCTTTTTTAATTTGTTCTTTGTATTCTTGTGATCTGGTTAAGTTTGCCGTGTGTCATTACAATTTTCAACTCTGAATTAATAGAAGATTTTGGACCAATGAATGACTTGTATTGCTTTGCAGCCAGCTGAAACTTTCTCACCCAGACCATGTACTGGTCAAACGGGTATCATCAGCAGAAGAAAGTTTTGATAGAGCGCTACAATCATTTTCTTCATGAGTGGATGATTCAATGTCTTTCAGGAATTGAATGGTGTGAGGTCTTCCCATGCAATTTTTACACCTTATCGTGGCTATTGTATTGGTTGCCTATCTTAGAACATAATCAACTGGGTAATGTGTCATAGTATTCAAATTTATAACAATGTTTGGTTTACTTGAGTCTTGATGTTGTAAAAGCTACATCTGACATTAATTTTTAAGCAAGTTCATTTACATCGTATATTTTACAAGAAAAGCCAGAAATACCACTTGGTATTAAGTAAACAAGATTCCGATGTGTGGATGGATAGGGTAATCTGTATTTAATTTTATCCGAAGTTTTACATTCTCATATTTGTATTTTTCAATTGAAAATAAAATTGATGGCTGTGGTGAGGTGAAAGCAACAGTGCAAGGTAGGCGTTAACGAAATTGTATCGTGGTCGATATTGCAAGATTGGCCTATTTTCATCGTTAGTGTGGAATAATAACCGACTTGAGAAACGTATTGAAAAGACTGCGGTTATGATAAAATAATAAAATATACATGTATTTACGTAAATTATCATGATAAATGTTTCTAAATTTCTAAATAACGATTATAATTTTATACATTATTTTAAAGGTTTTTAATTAATAATTTAAATTTATATATTTTATCCTAAAGTACACACCAGCTTACTAGAACTAACTAAAAGGGCTGCTGTATGACACGGTCGACTCGTGTGCTATTATTACTAATTATTTGACAATAATGATCATTTAAGTTTTTTATTTTATTTTTGGTTTACACAGGATATCTTTCAACCGACGGAGATATTACCTAACAAAAGTTTTTTCTATATATCATTGGAAATTGAATTCATATCACATTAAAAAAATAATTATTTATTAATTGTATTAGATTGGTTATTTAAATCTTAACACAAAAGCTGGTGTTGGGTAAGTCAAAATTTCAAGTTCATTTTGAAAATAAGTTTTTCATCAAAATTACATTTAAGTATTTTTTTTCAATTTTAAATATTTTTATTTACTTTATATTTAATAAAAAAATTAATATATAAACTACCAAGTGGTAAAAGCTTTATAAAAAGACAAATACCAACGAGGAGACATTTTACAAGTATAGAAAATGACATAATGAAAAACAAAATTCCAAAATGATATTGGACACGTGAAAATGTTGACTGAACCTCTGTTCAACCAAATTGATGTGAAGAAATTTTTTTGTGAAAAAAAAAAACTCATCGAACAAAACAATTTTTTTTGGTGGGTGAACAAAAGAAATAAAATCAATGTGCAAATAAATAATGTCGGCAAAATTAATTCCTGGGCTCGAGTTGTTCCAAGAAAACGGGACCAGAGAACTAATAAATAATTTTGATTTACCGTTTCAGCCTTTCACGTGCATCCTGTCATAGGTTCCAAAATCAGAAAATGATATCTTTCAGATTTTTTTTCTTTTTGAGCTTTTACTTTGTAATTGTATATTAATGCATGTAAGAGAATAATTAATGAAAAAATTTTAAAGGATTAATTCAGATTCATTGAGCTGACATGATAATATTTTAATTTTCAAAGAACAAATTTGATAATAAAAGTTTTTAAAAACTATCTAAAATGACACCCTAATCTTACAGAAGATTGACTTAAAAGTTTATTTTACCTATGCACATTAATCTTTGTTACAAAAAAATTAATGACTATAATAATAACAATTTAACTTTTGAAAAATTGATTATTATAATTAATTCCCTTCCAGTATACATTTGATTTGGTAGCACTGTGCCCTAGTGAGGAGTGCTGCATTGGGAAGAACCAAAAGATAGAAGAAAAGCTAGCTATACCAACCAGAGGCTGGGCATGATATTATTATTCTCATTGTATGTTGAATACATGTAAGTATAACGAATGAACTACCATACTCCCTAAGAAGGACAAAAAAAAATCCTGAGACCATGTATGAGAGCAGTAGAAGGGCAAGTGCTTTGCTAAAGGTCTAGAAACTTCAGATATCAGATGAAGTACCATAACCATTACGATGAGACTTTTGCCATTTCCATGCAACCTGTAAACTCTTGTCAAGGTCAGTGTATTGTGCAGTCCAATTCAGTTCCATGTTGATCTTAGAAGGGTCACTATACACCTCAGCATAATCACCAGGCCTACGAGGAAGGAAATCTACTTTGATGTCCACCCCTGTGGCCTTCTTACAAGCATTCACAAACTCCTTCACTGATCTACCTGGTCAATGATAATAAACCCCCCATGAGAAATAATGTGGATTTACATTGAAGCACTATTTCTTCTAATATAAGTAGCAGCATATCTATTCTTCATAAAGTGTAATAACACCTACCCTTTCCAGTGCCAACATTGTAGATCCCTACTTTACCAGGTTGTGCCTTTTCAAGAGCCTTCACGTGAGCATCAACCAAATCCGTTACATCAATGTAGTCTCGTATGCATGTTCCATCAGGTGTCTTATAGTCAGTTCCTCTAACCTGCATGGTGGAAACAAATACAATCAGCACATGTTCATCATAGTTACAAAGGGGCACTTCAGTTTTCAAAACAAACAAAATCCCTTGTAATGTGAAATAAATTATAGTAGAGTTCTACATAATGGATAATTAAATGGCTTAACCATCTCTGAAAATTAAAACAAAGCAGGTATAAAATTTAGTTATATATGGTCTTATCATTTCAAGTCTTCTACAAGAGGCAATAAAAAACGTTCATCTGCTAGGAGTTTCAGTATGCTTGGAAATAGCAAGATTATCATGAGTTTGATTACTTAGGAAAACTAGCGGTTTTGATTAGGCTACCTCCCTATGTTCTCTTGGCAATGCATCAAATGCTATTTCTTTGACTAATCTCCTAACAGGATGGATTTTGTGGAGTCTCTGACTTATGTAAAGAATTCCATTTCGGCCAAAAGTAAAAATGATAATCTTCAAATACCTTTAAGCCAGATGTAATACCACGAGCTGCATCAAAGCATGCACCTGAAATTCGACCATGTTCTCGAAGTTCGGGTCTTGGAGCCTCACCTAATCTGCCCTCAGGGTCTGATCCAATCACATTGAAGTATCTACATGTTTCCCAGAGAAAAGTTATCAATAATTACAACCATAGCTAATTTTGAATAGTTATATTTAAATCAAGTTCCATTGATTGGCCACACTATCTTTCATCCTTTGTCAGACCACAAACAATATACCAACAGTTCAAACAACATTAACTGCTCAGTTTTGTTATGCTAAAGAATCCAAAAATACTGATATTTCTTTTCCTTTTAGTAAATGGCAAATGCCAATAAAGATTTTTGTCATGTGAAGAAACATATCAGGGGTCTCATTCAAACCTTCCCAACCCACCTACCCATCATTCTCAATAAAGGGGTGGGGGGACACAGAAAGAGACATCAAAGAGACTAGGGAAAGAAAATTGGCATATACATTAAAGTAGTAGACAGGGAGATATCTGCTTCACTAAAATGGATCCATAACATCTATTTGCCAGAAGCACAAATAAATGAAAAGAAAAATCATAATATGCATTTGACTCAAATCATGGCACACCTCAATAGTAATTTAAGAAACAAAGGGCACATTGAATAAGACATGGATAAGCAATTTAAAACAAGGGGAAATAAAAAATGTAAAGGTAAAATACAAACCTCAGAATCATTACTGCCATCTTAGAATTTTTAGAAAAATCAAGGATGATATCTTCTGCCATCTTCTTGGCTTTTCCATATGGATTAATTGGTTTCTGGAATTGAAGAACATCAATTTTAACACTACATTCCAATGTACATTAAATCTTAACCAAAGTCCATAACTCAATCACACTCAAATTTCCCACCTGATCTGTTGCTTCTGTAATAGGCATCTTCTCAGGTTCCCCATATGTTGCACATGTACTAGAATATATTAATGTCTTCACACCATATTTAGCCATAGACTCCAATACCAACAAGGTATTTGACGTAATATTGTGATAATACCTGACAAAAAAAAGTACATTAAAAAAAGGGGGGTAGAACTGAAATAGATGAATTTTAACAACACCAAATCATCTCATCTAAATCTCACAAAAATAATCCAGTAGAAAAAACATAATTGGTATACATAATTTTCTTGTAAGAATAAATAATCTAGCAAAAGGCAACAGTCTATCTAAAGGGCAATATGTTTGTTGAATGCCTTGGGTAAACTAACCCCCTTTTACCTCTATTCTTCAAAACTATAATTTTTATTTATTAAAACAAGCAGGTAGTTAGTCCAAATGAGTCCAGATTTATGATCATATTTGATCTGGTAAAGCTGAAACTTCATTTCCCAATCATATAGCAGCTTTATTTTCAACTTCCATGGCCTAGAAAATTATCGTTATCGTAAACAACTACAAAGCTAATTGAGATTGGCTGAAACAGTATTATGTTTTTCTAAGCAACTTCTGATACTCCTCATGAGATAATTTTCCAAGAGGCTTTTCTTACAAGACGTCCAACTTTTCTGTCATTAGTCTGGTAGTCATTTCACACACTATATCAACAACTATGTTGTGCTCCTCTCCATGATCTCATAATTTAAAAAATTCAATAGAAAATAACACTATCATCCAATATGTTATCAGCAAAATGCAAATGCTATTGCAAATCTATGTGTCTCAGTGCATGACTTTATCTATAAAACCTTGCAACAGAGTCAATATAAAATTGAGAAAGTCAATTTCTATCTAAAAAGCCAATCTGTTGTTCAAGCTACATGGGTAGATAGATGGAAGAAATTAGAAACCACACAAATACTACTTCCCAGTTCCCACTTCTTGAACCACTGGAATTAATGTCCCTGAATAAAAGGTATAAGTACTTACTTAAGAGGGTCAAGTGTGCTCTCTCCCACGTATGCAACAGCAGCAAAGTGCATCACAGCATCAAATTTATTCTCCGAAAATATTTTATTAACCTAATAACCAGTCAAGAAGACAACTTTTCTTGTGCATTCTCTAACATTCCACTTCAATAAAAAAGTTAAAATAAAACACCAAATATTTTTTGCAATAAGGAAAGATTATAAGGATACAGATTCCGCATCTCCCAAGTCAGCATATATAAATTGAAGCCTTCCAGGTTCTGGAAATAAGTCTTGAAGAACCCTGATGGCACCCAAATTTCCTCGGGACAAGTTATCCTGCGGAGAAGAAAAAATTGTTTAGCAGACAGACCAGTAAGTGCATTCAAATTTATCAGAGCAGTTTTTGATATTATGAAGACACATACCACTATGGTGACACGATAAGATTCCTTCAGAAGTCGTAGGGTAGCATGTGAGCCGATATAGCCTGCCCCTCCTGTTACTAAAACATGAGTGACACCTGGTTCATGGATGGAAAACTGGAAAAAGCCCCCCCCAAAAAAGAGAATAATCAACAAATTGAACAAAAGGGTAAAACATCTGCCAATTTACATATACAAACAATAAAAAGAAAAGGTAGAAAATTATAACTGAAAATAACATATCTTCAACAAAATTTCCCCTATAAACCCTCATTTTTCTTTCTTCCAATTTCTTTCTTACTTTCTTATATCTATCTGACAACACTGTTGAACACCAAACTAAGCATACACAAGCTTCATTATTCTTTAACTTAATAAATAGTAAAAATAGCACATCATATCTATCATTGATTCATGTGCCACTTCAGGGTATCTTTCAGTAGTAGAATAATCAAACAGACAAAGAAACTATACAGAAGTTATATATCTTTCAAAAGCCATAAAAAGTCAACATATAAATCTACCAAACAACAGTTATTGGAAATTAGAATCATTCATAAAGCTATATCTTCAAACTTTTACATATTACCCATGTGCAAGTAGAAACATAGAAACTTAGAAACATTGGACATGTTTTATCTAACTCAACTGAAAGAACAGATTACTGAGTCCCATTTATTGTTCCCCAGAAAGTTCCCCCCAAAACAATCCATACAGTCATCACATTGAGTTTCAATCAAATTCCATCAACAGAAAAGGCATCACTATGTAGTAACCCATAAATGGTGAAATATATGTCTCTTCTATCATCCTAAACAATCAAATAATATTTGACAAATCATTTCTATTACCACCAACCAGTTTAAAAGAACAATTCAATAATAGAAATTGAACTTGCATGTGTAACAGAGTTTGTGGTGACATCCTTCAAGTCTGACTCTGATATTTGTGTACATATATTAAACAAAACACCACATATAATAGACAATACAATATATAGATATTCAAACATGCATAACTTATACATATACACAAATACATGATTGACTGTGATAATCATTTATAAGTATTTGAAGGGGTCAGGGAATATAGGGTTACCGGACTAGGGGAATTCAAAGATGGAGATCTCTTGATCATGATAATGCATAATGCTGTTAATGCCGCAGCAAGAAAAACTTTTCCAACATAATTTCCCTTCCTCTTTGAATCCGCATAATCCATGCCTAAAAGACAGAAAAACATAAAAAAGAAAAATATATATCTTAAACATCAATTTAGTTATAATGATAAATAATAATGAATTATAAGTAAATAACAAACCAACATGAAATATATTACAGAACTTTGACAAATAATGAAATTTACAAACACATGAGACCATATACTTGTCTCCAACCTATCCTATACTGAAGTGCTAGAAAAGACATAGCTTTTTAATTCTTATTTTGAAATTGACTAATGCTTTCAGTACCTAAGCTTCATTCAATATAAACAGAGAACTGGTAATACCACCATTTCTTCTCAAGTTTAAAATCTTACCTCCCAAAGACATAGATCTGGTTGACCTTGGTTGACTTCTGGTCCTAGCAAAATTTAGCATTTGCAAAGTTAATAAGGCCTTACTCCCCAATATCAATGATCATGTCAAGCTCCACACCCAGAAGGATGTTGAGTGATATGCTGCAGTGAAAACCAGACCATGTAAGTTTATCCTTCTCCGGAAGGAAAACATCAAAACAACCCTGAAGAAGTTAAAAATGAAAAACCACCAGAACAAAAACCAAACAAAGGGATAGCTCAGTAAAAGGGTAAAACAAAGAAGTTCTGTTTGTATGTAAAAGTTTGAAAGGTTAAAAAGAAAAACATGTAGACCCCAATGAAAAAGGGGAAAAAATAGATTCCAAAAGTTCAGATACTAAACATCACAAAACAAAAGCAAACATGATACAATCCCGCCAATTCACCAATAAATTGAAAACTACAAAGCTGATGAGAGAGAACGAATCCAGAAATGCAAGATCCAGAGAACTCCAGAAGAAGAAAAACCATGTAAGATAGAAAGCAAACAAAAAAGGCTAAAGACTGGGCACAGCACATTTCACCACAAAAACAACATTGCAAACCACATGCACATAAATTATCTGTCAGAGCGGGTCAGGCCAGAAAGCACTTTGAAAAACAAGCCCCAGAAAAGCACTTTCAAAAACAAACACCAAGAAATCCAAAACAACCTACGACCAAAAAAAAAGGTTCAAAATTTCAATATCAAGATCCAAGACATATCAGGCAAGCAAAACAAGCAAGCCTCATCAGCCCAAGAAAACTTCAATATTAACCAAAACAGTTCAAATTCAACAACAGACAAAAACCCTTTTGTTTTACATTTGCAGCATCACTAACTACTACGAACCATTACCAACCAAGAAGATCAAGGACCAACCCAAAAACTGAAAAGCCAAAGATTTGTCAGGGAAAACAAACAAATGATTCAAAGAGCACTGAGCAACAAAACCATCAGAACAATTGTGTTTTGTAAAGGGAAAGAAAAACAAATAAAAAACAAGAAGCACCACCTTAACCTTGTGAATTGCCCAGAAGTGCAGAAGAGCTTAGAAGGTGGAAAAGAGTGTAAATTTAACGGTTTGTTGAGTAAAAGAGAAGTCGGAAATCTGAAAAAGCAAAGAAAGTAGTAGCGGAATGTGTGGAGGAAGAGAGGGAGGGTTGGAATTTGGAAAGAGAATGGAGAAGAAAAGTACAAATGGTGGTGGTAGGAGCAGTAGAATTTTGGGGGTGTTTTTCAAATTGAGAGAGAGAGAGAGAGAGAGAGAGAGAGAAGAATGGGTTTTAATAGGCTCTGTCTTCTCTGCAGCCATGTTGTCAAAGCGCATTCAGACCGCGAGGAAACAACGTTGTAGACTTTTATTTTCATTTTTATTTTTATTTTTCTATTCTTATTTTTATCATTTTCTTTTCCCTTTTTTTATAAGCTTTTCTTTTCTTAATTTTGTGATGTCTTTGACAGCATGTATGCTTCACTTCACACAATTTTGCTTGTCCCGGGGATCAATAAAAACGATAAAATTGTCGTGTATTTAAGCCAGTTTTGTATAGTGTAAATCTATTTTATATGAGTTGCTGTATAATTTTTTTTCTTATGATGTATTATTGTATTATCATATAGTAAATTTGATGTTTTCACATTGCATGTCCATATAATAAATTTGATGTTTTATACCATAATTTTATTTCTTTTTTTGAAAAAAAATTTATGATGTATAATTATTTTTTAATAAAAATTAATTTGTATAATAAATTACCTTAAACGTTATTAAATTTTATAATAAATTTATATGTGTAATAAATTTATTGACTTTTTTATAATGATTATTTTAAAATTTTATATTAAAATTAATTTTTAATTTATTGAGTTCAAAAACTTTTACATTAACCATACATGTTTATAATACTTATTAGGAATTTTTATTATTATTTTGACTTTTGTATAATACATTTTAATAAACTATTACGACAACAATTAATTATCACATAATTTTTATTTTTACCTATGAAATTTTTTTCACTAACCATCCATGCCTATTAATTTTATTATAAGAATATTTTATTTATTAGTTGACTTTTGTATAATACATTCTAGTGAACTGTTATGAAAACAAATCATTATCACATGAATTTTTTATTTTCACCTATGAAAATAAGAACATTTTAGTCTCGATAAAAATGTTTTGTTTTAACTTATTCACAAAATATTTTTCAAAAAAATTGTCCACTAAATAGGTTTATTCTCTTCCATCAAACATGAAAAACTTTGTTGTCTAATTTATTTTTTAAATGTTAAAATATTTCTTGCACTAAAATTCATGTAAAGATTGATTGAATTTAATTTTTATATTCTGAAAAAAAAATGCTGTTAATTAAAAATTATATTAGATATGATTAATAATTAGTAAAAATCAATAAACTTATTATACGTAATAATTAAAAAAATTAATTAAATTCTTATAATGATCGTATCAATGTATTCTGATTAAATTCTTATGAATTTTAGTTTTGTTTATTATGAGTGTAATTTTTGTTTACATGTTAATTTATTTACACCTTATTTAATAAGTTTGATTATATTAAAAATTGCATCAAGTAAAAGTCATTTGATAGTGTATCAAAATATCATTAAGAATATGTATATAAAAACTTGTTTTCTTTAAACCAAGGTATCTTTATACTCAAAAAGTTATGAGACTAATATTTAGATGAAATAAAATATTAGTTAAGGAATAATTTTTCTCATTACGAGTGAGGCTCCATCCACATAATTAATAATTAAATTATTGATAAATGTTTAAAAGACTCGGATTACTTGTTACTTAAATCATATTTTGTAGGTTGTGTATAAGAACTTATTTATAGTTTATTTAAATTTTATAAATACTTGTGTATATATTTAGTTTGCAAAAAACGTTAACAAGTTATTTTTAACTTATTTTAAAAAGTTTTTCAGGATAGCTTTACAATTTATATTAAAAAAAAAAGTTTAACCATATTTTATCTTCAACAGTAAAAATAATCTATACACAAGTGTTTTTATTCAATAAACATTCAACTAAGTTAATCATTCCAACATACTAGAAATACAATTGTAAAATTTTAAAAAATAACATGTTTTGATATATATATATATATATTAAATGTTTTATAAATAAACAATGTATGTATAGATAGATAGAGTTCCTATCTACTCATAAATTGTTATTTAAGATAAGATTACATATTTTTATGATAACTATTTTATTGACTATATTAATAATAATTTCTAATTACTTGATGATGTGAAAAATTTTGTTACACATATAATATATTAAAACTTAAATTTGTATTTTATTTGTCAGTGAACCTTCATTTTAATTTTATTAATAAAGAGTAAGTTTTGTTTTTGTTTTTTAATCTCTGAACCTTAAGTAGCACGATTCTTTTCCTGATTTTTTAAAAGAAGAATTTAATATTTATGTAATTGTTGAAACAATCAAACTTCTTATACAAAATACCAATACAAGAGTAAGGTATTAACAAATAAAACACAAAATGTATTTTTTGTGGATATGTGTTTAGAGTTTTCAGTGACTACTATTCTTAATTTAACAAATATTATAACATATTTTTAGAATTTGTATTTTAAAATAATTTAATTTTTATAATTATTTATAAATTTTAAATAAATCCCATTAAAATATATTTTTTCAAATAAAGCACAAATAAACTAGCTCTATATAATAATATATAAAATATTTTACACTCGTATATCAACAAACAAACATTATTTTTTTTTTATTTACAATAACGACGTTGAAATTTGAATATAAGACTACAAAATACTCACCCCACGCAACTTTAGTGGGTATATTTGTTTTATTCCCTACATAAAACTAATTCTCTAAGAAAAAGGTACAACAATCTATTGTCTTCCAATTGTAAAACAATGTCAATTTTATTTTATGTGGACGGCTATGGGAATAGTTCCCAACGGTGTACTATAATTATTTCGATTAAAAAAACTATAATTATTTGGATTAAAATATTAAAGTCATTTTATAATTAAGAAAATGATTTAACTTTCTAAAGGCCAAATTGATAAGCTACAGATATTGATATAATGGAAAATTTGAGAAGTACCTACAAAATTTTAGGTTTTAATCTGATCACCACAATTATATATTTTCATTTTATAAAAAATCAAAATGATAAATTCATATTTAAAAATAAAAACAATGGTTCATATTTAAGCTTAATTAAAATGAAATTTTCGAAAGTCAATAATTTTCTCATTTTTTTTCTTAAAGAAAATTGGCATGGTGCTTCTACGGCAATGATTAAAGAACAAAAATAAAAATCTAAATATAAATGTTTATTGTAGTGAAATTTAAAATATTTAATAGTTTTATTAAATATTATTTTATTTCGTAGAAATCATGTTTTTATATCTTATTTATTATTCTCAATTTCTTAATAATGCAATTAAAACATTTGTTAAAAATGTTTATTTAAGTAATTAAAACATTTAAAAAAAATTAGAAAATAGCTCTTAATTGAAATACGTGTTAATATTATTATTTAAAAAATTAATTATAAGATTATTTTATCCAAGAATAAAAAAATTATTTTACAAAAACTACCACTAAGGTTTATAGCATTTGTTATTAATTTAATTTTTTTCACAGGAAACAATAATGTCTTCTCTTTTGCATCATAATGTCTTCATGAGTGGATTTGAATTTTGAACCCTCTCACTCATTTATGGATGGATATTCACAAGATGATATGTTCAACTTGATGCTTATTCTATATAAAAGAAATTTGATGAACTTATTTGTTTGAATTAAAATTTAATTCGATTAAGAGGTAAATATGTATTAAATACATTGAGTCATTCCAATTTTTTATTTGCTTAATACATAAATTTTAACATTATATATAATTAAAATATACATAAATTTTATAATATATATTTTAAAACAAATGATATCTACAATAATATTATAATATTATATTATATAAAGCATTATCTATTAACTTAAAAATTTTATAATTAAAATGACACAAATGCAATAATATGCTACTATTCGGCACAATTTGCCTTGCACCGCATGTCAGTGTTACTGTTCAGTGGGGACCACATTCTATCTATGGGGCCCACTCGTGCCGTTTTATTAAATTAAATAAAATCCATCCTAATAATGGCGCACGTCATTGTAATAACGAGTGAGTGACGACTTTATTTCAATGGTTTTATATTTGCGTTTTGATTCATTCCATCACCTTAATAATATAGTTGCCACTAGATGAGGCATGTGAACAAACACAAAAGTTTTTTTTATGTAAAACTAAATAAAAATTTATGGGTAACAAATTAGGCACAACACTTTCAACACTAATGTACCAAATTTTTGTATGGTGCATTCGTAGAATACTTGTCAACTTTCGGAAAAATGTTATTCCTTTTTTTATATATAAGTTATTAAAACTATTAGTGAGGTGTGGTTAACAGTTTGCATGATCTAGAAACCAATTAAGAAAAGGTGATATACGTTTGCTCTCAAAATAATCTACTGTCAATATTTTTTTAGATGTAACTATCTATTTTAATTCTATCTATATCTTACCAAATTATAGTTTTTTTTTTTATGGAGATATATGAGTCAAAGATTCAAAAATAATATTTATAATTGTTATTAATATTAATTATGTTGTTTAAATATTTAAAAATAAGTTTTAAGAATATTAAACTGTATAAATTTAATTAATCATTTAAATTTAAAATAAGCATAAGATTAATTAATGATAAATTTTCTTTATTGTCTAAATTATTTTATAAAAATTTAACATTAATATATTCATAATCAATATTAGATATTGTTATTATTTAAGTTTAGTCTTAAAAGTAAAAAATTAATATAAGCACATGATATCAATTAGTATGCCATTAAATAATAATAGACTTCATATTGGCTTAAATAATAATGATAATAATTGCAATAATAATAATAAATAAATAAATAATTATGTTTTTCTAATTGCAATAAAATATTCTACCATAAATATAATTGATGTAATATCTCTTTTGTTTCGTATATAAAAAATTAAAAAATAGTTTTTCTACATTATACATGTTATAGATTTCTATATGATTATCTTTCATGGATGGTATAAACAGTCCTAAACCAAATTATGCATCATATATCATTGCCTGATTAATTAGGCTAATTACACAAGTTGACTATGTTGCCCATTTTTTTGTTTTTGTTATAAGTATTTCACAAGTGATTGATTGCATCTTATACTTATCATCTTATGTACGTACAAAAACTAGTATCTTTCATCAAAGAGAAAAATGAAAAACTAGTATCTAAAAAGCTAATTATCAAGTAAGGCATATATGTGGTATAGAGTTTAATTAAGTGGCTATTAAATTTTATGAATTAAAAAATAATTATTATCAACATGTCTTTAGTGAAATATTGTACACCATTTCCAATTCGTCTAGTTTTTAAATTGCTATACGAAACACGTTTTTTTTTTTTTGTGGGAGCTATACGAAACACGTGGTACCTTACCTTACTGTACGGAGTTTTTAATTTGTTCAACTAAATAATAAAAATAATAATAATAGTAATAATATAAACTGAATATTAGCTCAACTTGACATTTTGTTAATTCATTCAATATTTCAAAAATTGGGATGGGAATATTCTGTGTCTCTATGGTTGCCCTCCCTATTTTCTAAATTTCCTCTTTCTCATACCTTTTTCACTTTGCAAACAACATGCTTCAAGCTTCCATTTATTCAGTCACCCTCTTAAATTAACCATCCATTATGTATTAAAAAAACTCAAACAAAAAAAATTGATATCAAATGTTTGGTTCCTAACCCCCAATTATCGTTGGAAAACACGTGAACTTTATTTTATATTAATTTCTACATAATTATTTTATGGTATTTTCCTTTTTTTTATATACAAAAGGCGTCTCCTAATAATTCTTAGGAGACTGGAAGAAAGAGAGACTAACATTCATTATTAACGTAAGCTGTATAACAACTAAACTAACTTGAAGAAACTAATTTTGTTCCTTTTAACACCCAATTTATTTACTTATTTTATTTTATTTGAATAATTCTTTTTATAAGGACTTGTAAAAAATATAAATAAAATAATAAAATAAGTTGGATTTCTCCCATAAATTTAAATACATATGGATCTAACTTTTGAAGAAATTAGTAACTGAAATTCTATAAAAGTTTAAGTATATAAATTAATTTTAATTAATTTAAAATTTTATTTTATTTTCTTAAGTTTTTTATAAGTGCGTATAGATACGTTTATTCTAACAGGGTGATATATTATTATCTTTTTTGTATAAACACAATATCAAACTATCAATTATTTCATTTAAAATTGTATTATATCGTAAGCAAAAATAAACCCCAAACCACCCTATACTACAAAATAAATCAATTTTAATACAACAATTGATTGAAAACAAATTTTAAGGCGAGAACATGGTTCCCCTTTATCCACCTTGGAAGGAAACCATAATCTAAGATAAAAACCGATCTTGCCAAAATGAAAAGAGTATGCATGCATGTGAACCATTAAACATGTAAACGTTTTGTACTTTTATTTTATTTTCCAATAATATTTGTGGGCACTAAGGAAGGTGGCTATTCTGTTATCCTGAGAAAATGGCAAAGTCGTGCAACTTTCCATTTTATACGTCATGAATAATTACCTATTAAGATAATATTTAACAAGAGGATGATAATAGGTGTTTTAATTATGAAAGTAGGTAGCGTTTGAATTTTCAATGCCTATCTTGGTGTGCACTTGTTAGCCGGCACTGGCAAGTCATTGACTCGGTTTGTTGGACTTTTCCATTGAATTTGATCCCTTCTAATTTGAAAGAGACAGAATACCAAAAATAAAAATAAGTAACAATTGAAAGAGACAACTCACTTTCCCACCCATGATATAATATATTCCGTTCAAAGCTACTTCAAGATTAATCTTTGCAAAGTTGTTGTCAAACCTTGTTTTCTTGTTTATTAAGTGAAGAGGAAGTTGAGGACAAGCTATTATATATCAAGCGTTTTTCCTCTTTATATACTTGGTCGTGTAGGAAGAAGTTTATCTATCGTGTAAGAAGGAGATTGTGATAGTGGAACTAGACAAAGGAAAGGGTTAAGTTGTTGCTATTTTGTGTTCATTTCCCTTTTAATTAAGCCTTGAATCTCACTTCCAAACCATTTCCGTAAAGCTCATCAAATAGTTGGTTCAAATTTTTCGTCTCCTAGCTAACAAATATATGCTAACTCTAGCTCTACACAGTTTTTTTCTTTCTTTCTATTATTATGTGGATCTCTTTATTGTGCTTTAAAGTTTGTGTTTATATTTAGGCCAATCTAAATTTTAGAAAGAAAAAAAACATGTTAACAATATACGGTAAAACATTTGGGCTAAGAAAGTAGTGTGTTTTACCCAATCAAATTTATAGGTAGGGTTAGTTTAGTGAATTAGTTTTATTTTATAAATTAAAAAGAATTTTTCTCCTCTCTTCTCTCATCTCGTAAGTTTCTTGGAACTACTTTATAAAAAATAATGTTCCTTAACCCTTTTTTTTCATGTTAGACCACTTTTATACTTTAAACTTGGTAAGAATACTTCTGAAAATGACATATCTTAAAATATTTTGTTTCTCTTTTCATATTCTCTCTTATCAATAAAAAAATAAATTTATCTTTTCTAAATTTCAATTCAACCTGTTCTTCCTTAAATTTAATCAAATACATCATCACACTATTATCATATTATTATACTAAAAATCCACTCATACCACTTTTTAAGTGTTATCTAATTAAGTGTTAAACAATAGTACTGAATTATAAAACTTCTATAAAAAAAATGAATGGAGACTCAAACTCATTATTATATTTAAATTTTCATATAAAAATATCACGCGAGAATAAAAAACTTAAAAAAAATATAATACTCTTTGTCTAACTTAATTATCCATCTCACCTAAACAAAATTATAATCAAGTTGAAATTAATTATTTTTTATTTTTATTTGTATGGAGGGCAATTCCAAAGGACTTACAACCCGAGGGAGACGGGCACCAACCGAATCATGCCAAAGAAACAAACTGCATCTCGAAAGTGAAGATTTAAAACATGAAGACTCCTCCTTGAGTTGTGAGCAAAATTAATTAATTAATTAATCCAATTAAATTTAACCACTCTAATTATTCTACCTTAATTTTTTAAAAATTGAAAAAATGGAACTAAACCCAATTTTTTGCTGACTATTTGGTATGGAATGGAATGTTATAACAATTAGGTTCTATTTTTTTGTTTTCACAGACAAATGAGTCAAACAAACATCTTAATTGTGGCAACACGTCTTTCGGTGGTTGATTGAATTCAAATGAATAAATTAGTCTTTTCGAGTACATAAATATTTGGTGATAGTTAATCATTAATAAATTGACAATAGACAAAAATACCATACTAATAACCACGTTATAAAATATCTGAATATAAGGTTATAGGTTAAAAGAGATTACAGATGAACAAGTTACTAAAATATTAGGGGGAACTAGCTAGGATTACAGAGAGAAAAATAAAAGCAGCAACAATAAACAATGAGTCGATGGATAGAATCTGATAGTTGTGGTTGCGTAATCTTCCCTTGTCTTGACGCGTGCATTGATTCGATTGATCAATGGTGGAACTAGGGATTAAGCTAAGCAATATACTATGGCATCATTTTCAATGATGATGCTTCAATTGAGTATATTTGGAGAAGTAATAATGTCAAAAGAGAATAAAAGAATGATAAAATGGATTTAGGGTTGGGAGTGAATTATGGTGCACAAATAACTATTCGTTGTAGTGCATGTTCATTAATGGTACGATTATTTTAATTGGGTGGAGAATTTAGTGTGGCTTAGACTTAGCAATATCAGCATTAATTGAAGAGTAATTTCGTTGGTCTTACTCATGGACCCTATATGTACGCAATGAAATTCACTTGTTTTGTGTGTTTTTCTTTAACAAAATTGCTTCTCATGTCAAACCATGCTAATGTCAAACCGAATTTAGGATATATGACTTTATTAATATTAAATATATACCGTTAATGATATAATGTTTGGTGCACTTTTTTTTTTTTTTTTAGCATTCTTCCCGAATACATGCATTGTGTATAATTTTCTAATTCAAATTGGATATACGTGGCATAGTTTAGTAGTTGTTTTTATTAAGGTTATTCGTGAAAAAAAGAAGGTGAGTTATAAATTAATTTTATAAAATTGAATTAAGTGTAAATTTAAATTATAAAATAATATTAAAATTTATTATTGAATTATTTTCATATTATTCATCGATTAAATTTATTAGTGTTAGATGTGAGAAGGTGGATTAGAAAAAAATAAAATCTCATTTTTATTATAAATAATATCTTAATAAAGTATATAAATAATACAATAATCGTTTTATAATTCAATTTTATATTATTGAATTTAGTACAAAATTTAAATTATAAGATTATTTATTATTTAATTACACATTTTTCGTTGAGGTGTATTTTTAAATTTTATTTATTGTTTTAGACATCTTTTTATTTTTTAAGCTTCATTTTTTGTTTTATAATTTTATTTTTTTCTAAGGTAGCTCCTATTTTTTATTCTATTTGAATATTTTTAAAACTTTTCTAGCATATGGTAATTTTATTTATAACAGCCTCTATATTTCCCTTTATTGAATATGATGCAAAAGGTTTAAAAGAATAATTTTACAAAAATAATCTAATTATGATACAAAACAACCTTGTTCAATTTATATAGTACCCTATTAAACACTGAATTTAAAACTAATTTTTTACACCTCATATACTTGAGAAATTAATATTAATAAATACATTAATCAGTTTCATATGATATTTTTCTTGTGATCATTTTTTTTTTGTTTAAATGATCTTACAATGTATAAAACAATACTTTTTTTTTCTGTTTGGATTTCACGCCAAGTATCATTACCACAATATTATTTTGCATCAAAAGATATTTCTCCTCTTTACTTATCTTTCATTAATTTAATTCATGAAAAATAATAATAAATTAAAGAAAATAAACTTTAATCATATTAATTTATATTTAAAATATCACACTAAAATTATAAAGCTTATACCAATAAAATAAAAAAATATTCAATTAATAATTAAAAAAATTATGTACATGATAAAAAATGTAAAATAGATACGGAGAACTAACTAAGAAGAAAATGAAAAGAAAACATTAGATTAATTCTTGATTTTGAATGGATTAGAAATTCACTTAAAATTGTTTAGTGTATGTTTGGCATAACATGTTAACCTTTGATAGGTATGTTTGAGAGTAAAAACCGTGTCAAAATCTATTCAATACGCAAAACCTATTTGTTTTAGCAATTAACATAAGGATAATTTGCTTCTTGATTTATTTTCTATCATTTATTTTTTGCCTTGTAAGTCTTTGTGGTTTTATATTTTGTTTGTTGAATGAAAAATTAGGTAAATTAATTCTAAGATAAAGGTTAAAGTAAACTTTCAAGCTTTCAATTCAAACTTCCAAATATACTTTTATATTAACTATTAATAAGATTTTTATGATGATAACGTGACTCGAATCCCATATTCTTATAAGATACAAATTTAGTTACTATCAACTATCTTAATCTTTGATATTATTTGTGGTTTTTCAGAAAAGAGAATATTTTTTATTGTTTTCCATTATCAATTGTGAGCAAAATCCACATATTAATTTATTATATGTGAGAAAATTTGAACAATAATTTATTCAATTCCATCAGACCCAAAATTTCCAATTTATTACGTCCTTTCCTTTGTCAATTAATGCATTGTACATGTAAGTGACCACTTTGGGAGCAACCTCTTTAACTCATTTATCCAAAAAATTTAATTCTTACGCAAACAACAAACTAGAAAAAGAAGGGTACTGTCAGTGTATTTATCCTATTGATTAAAATTTACTAAAATTTATAAAATTAAAAAGAAATTCATTAAATACGAAATAAAACTCACTAAAATATGTAATTTCAATAAAAAAATATCTTTAAAAAGTGTGTTAAAAAATACTTGATCAACCTTTCTCATACTAAAAAAAACAAGAATGGTTTTACGAGGCATAAGTATAACAAGCATTTATTTATTTCTAATTTTGTACAACGACCCATTGTCATTAAACAATAATATTGATAAACAATGAATAAATAAATTATTTTTATAATTAAATATTACCAAATTAATAATCAAATTAAATAACTCACAAACAATATTTTGGGTCAAAATATTATGTATGGCCTTTCAAAGTCCAGACAATTAAAATTGAGTGAACAAAATTGAGCCCATAACCAAGTTGGAGCATTACAACAATATAGATACAAGTTACAACAATATTACATTAAATTATATATTTTATAAGACTTGAACGCAATGTATTTCTCAAATTTAAAGTCTAAATGGATTTTTAAGGCATAATTTAATTTTTTAAATGTGTGGCCTAACCAATAGACTTATTTCATAGTAATGTCTTTTGAATAGGTTGCCAAACCTATTACTAAATAGGCTAATAAGTCTAAGTGATTACATAAATCAATAAGTATATATTTTTTAAATATTGTAATAAACTTTAACCCAATAATAATGGCAATAATAAATATATTATTATTTATAGTCACTTAAATAAGTTAGTCTACTACGGTTAAAGATCCCTCTTTTTTGGGGAATCTTAAAGATCCCTAATTGTTTAAACTTTGACTTTTTTTATTAAATAAAATTTAAAAAAATTGACCTGTTATTGAACAAGTCCTAAACCAAGCTAGGCTTGATGTGAGTTAAGTTATAAACTTTTAACGCTATTTTTTTTAAACGAACCTTAATCCAAAATTTTCAGCGTAAAGTTATAATCTAACTTAAATCTTGTGTAATTTTCATTTCCTAATTAGTAACTATCCTTTTAATCCGTCCATTTTTCGGTCATATCTAAAATGCATTTTTTATTATTGTAATTAATAATCATAAAAATATGACTGATTATTCGTAATTCTTTAATTAAATATTTTATAATTTAACTAATTTTAAACTAATGATAAATATATTCTTAATTTATTAAATATTTATTCGCTTTAGAAAATAAAGTAAATTGAATCCTAGAAGTTCACCATGAAAAATGTAGGTCTTAAGGCTTAAAGAATGTTTATAAAGTATATACAAATTATTCACAACAAAATTCTTTTATCGATAATTGAATTCGAACTTTTTTTTTTCTTCAAATAATATATTTCATACTTAATCTGTATGGGTGAAAACAACTTAATCAATATGTATCTTAAAATTAAAAATAAAAACACCTTTTTAGAAAACTATTATCGAGACTCCAAAAGCTGCTTAGAAGGCACTTAGATAGCATATAAGGTGATAGAATGCAAGTATTATGGTACCAATATCATACAATTACCTTCTCCTTCCATCAACAGCTAAACTTCACTCCGGTTTGGGCTTCGTTGTCAACACTTGGTTTGGGCTTTGCTAAGAATTTGATGTGGGCCTTGTGTTGTGGCCCTTTTCTCTTGTGGCTTCGTTGTGCTGAGGTTTGATCCGAGGCCAAAAAACAAAACCCTAATTTCCCTGTAACTGAGTGGGCTCCCATTTCTGAATTTCACAATCAGAACAGCGGTGGCGACGTCGAATTCCGGCGAGCGCACCGGTCAACGCCCTTAAGGTATTTTCATATCTTGCTTTTGTTGTTTAGTGATTCATTTGCCGTGTCCTTTATCAGGACTCTAGCTTCTTTAGAGAAATGCAGATTGTTATCGAAGTACAATATGACTGTGAACTTATGTTTAATGATGGAAATATAGGAAAAAATTGTGCTCAATATTGATAAATGTAAATAGGATGCCACATAAAAGTTTATGATTGTTTTTGTTTTAAATTATTGAAAAATGAGCTTAATGAAGTTATTTAATCATCAACAGATGCACTAGCTGTTGTTAACTTAAAATTGTTGCATATAAGTAACACGAGAAAAATAAATATGTAATGCAGGTGAGTTCTGAAATGTAATTTCTTATGTTATTGTTTAATCACTTTAATGTGATTAATTGGCTATTCCAACAGTTCATATAAACTTGGTAGTTTGTAATGAGTATTTATTTTTTTGTATCAGGTTCATGTTGCTGAAACCTCTTCTACCTTTCTGATAAAGCATTTGATTCATCTTGTCAATGAGAGGAACAATTGGAATAAGGATCCAAAGCCCCAATATTTCCAATGCCACCAGAAAAGCGCTAGTTTCATTTTCTACATCTTCTAGTTCTGGTGGTGGCGGTCGTGGTCGTGGTCGTGGAGGCTCTCTCCCTGGGTCAGGGCTGTTCAATTTCAATGAAAGAGCTCCAGGTAAGCCTAATTCCAGCGAGTCCAAATCTGACACAACAGAGTCACCCATTCCTCCTGGTTTTGGTCATGGCCACGGCCGTGGCAAGTCAATGCCTCCGTCAGGTCTTCCTTCTTTCTCACCATTTATATCTTCCATAAATCAGCAGCCACCTGCTGGTCGTGGCCGAGGTACTAGTGCAGTAGCATCTCAACCTCAACATGATTTGCAGCCACCGGATTCTGGATCCCGAAAACCCATTTTCTTCAAAAGAGAGGATGATGTTTCTCCAACAGCCTCAGATGAATTTTTGCAACCCAAAAAACCCATTTTTTCTGGAAGGCCTGATGCTGTTAGCCGGCCAGCCAGATCCATTGATCACGAGCATGATAACAAACTTCCTGGCAGCATACTAGGGGTGTTGTCTGGACTTGGACGGGGGAAGCCCGTGAAACAGTCAGATCCGGAGAATCAAGTTAAAGAAGAGAATAGGCATCTCCGCACTCGGCAAGCTTCTGGTGCTGCTGCATCTGAGACTGTCCCAGAGAGACAGCCAATACCAAGCCAGAATGATGCAGTGAAGAATGCACGGAAAGTTTTGTCTCAAGGGGAGGATGATGGAAGTGGTACTGGAAGAGAAAGAGGAGTTAGAGAGAGGAGTGGGCTTGGTCGGGGCAGAGGCAGAGGCAGAGGCAGGGGCAGAGGCAGAGGTCGAGTCATGGAAAGGGGAGGGTTCAGACAGAGGGGTGTGGATGAAAGGCTTGATCAATTTATGGATACAGAAGATAACAATGCTACAGGGCTATATGTTGGAGATAATGCAGATGGTGAGAAATTAGCCAAAAAGCTTGGGCCCGAGATGATGAATCAGTTGACTGAACAATTTGATGAGATGGCTAGTAGAATTTTACAATCGCCATTAGAGGATGAGTATCTGAACGCATTAGACATCAATTATGCAGTAAGTGGTTCGCTGCTGACATCTTTATGTATTTGTTGAGAAATAATCAGAGATAGTGTAGTGGAAATATAATCTTTTGTAGTTTAGCCGTGTCAAGGGAAAGTTTCCAGTTTGTCTGTAAGAACATAAAAAAATAGGGTTAGCCTAATTGAGTTGCTACCAGGAAATTCATCAAACCTGAATGATCCAGTTCTGAAGATCTAAAGAGAACATTTCTGTTGGGGAAATTTTTTAAGCCAAACTTCTATTTTCTGTTTAGTAAACCATATTTTAATGGTTAATTGTTTGTTTGTTTTTTGTTTCTTTATTGATTATTGCAGATCGAATTTGAGCCAGAATATTTGGTGGAGTTTGATAATCCAGATATTGATGAGAAGGAACCAATTCCGCTACGAGATGCACTTGAGAAGATGAAACCATTCTTGATGGCATATGAGGGGATTCAAAGTCAGGAAGAGTGGGAGGTATATTTTGTTGCTAATCTTATCCATGACTTGGGATTATTACCCCAACATTACCTGAAATTGAAAGGTTTTAACTAGTTTCATTAATAATGTTCCTTTTTTATATTGTTAATTCACCACCATCTTTGCCAATAATCTTGTATCTTGATTGCCTATATCTTTGTCATATCAAACCTGTTTAACAAGTACATTTAGATAAGTGCTGTATCACTCACTGTATTTGTTTTGAAATAGTTGTCTATTTTATGCGTGCTAGTGGGTAAAGGCTTTAGTTGTTATTGTTGTTCTCTACTCTATGGATGTGTCTCCACGTGTTGGGATATTTTTTCCTCTATTGTTTTCTAACTTTATATCCTACTAGGAAATAATGGACGAGACAATGGCACGTGTTCCATTGTTGAAAAAGATTGTTGATCACTACAGTGGACCAGATAGGGTAACTGCAAAGAAGCAACAAGAAGAATTAGAAAGAGTTGCAAAAACTCTTCCTGAAAGTGCACCATCTTCAGTGAAACAATTTACTAATCGTGCTGTTATCTCTCTTCAGGTTTGGAACTGTAAATATTGATATTGTGTTGGGCATAAAATGCCTTTTACTTGGCTAGTTGTTTCCCTCTTATTATAAGTATCTCTGCCAATGATGTTCTATTGCTTGCTCATGCAGTTCAGTGTTAAATGAACCTCCTTCATTGGTATTGTTTTCTCATAATTTGATATTAGTATAGGATCTATTTCACAAGAGTTGTATATTCAATTAAAATCCGAAGAAATATTTGCTGTTCTTTTTAGGAATCTAGAAACTAAATGCTAGCTGTTAAAATAAATCCCAAATGTATTAAGAGACACATAAAATATATATTTGTTGTACATTTTATATTCTTAATCTTGAAATCAAAAGAAGGTGGATGTTGTACCTAGGCTGAGCAGTTGTTATTGACAAGGCATAGATAAGAAAATCAATTCTCAGCCTAAAACATAATTAATATTTGCTTAAATCTATTAAAAAACATTGGCAAGAAAGGAAAGAAGATCATTTGCAATTAGAGTTTGTGTATTTTAAGGTAACTGCCTTTGGTGGAATGACTAATGAGATAATCATTTACTCTGATTAGAAATCCAGGAGGTTCCCCAACATTAGTTCCTGTTACTAATGTGAATTTGTGGCTTTGTACATTAAAGAAGCAATTCAGAAACTTCTATTTCATGATTATATAATGTTTGCAGATGTTTTGGTAATCAATTGATTCTGGTCGTAGTCACAAATGTATCTGGAATTGTACTAATCTAAATCAGGATAGGAGAGCATATCTAGTGTCCAAATCTTTATGTGTGAGGAAGTTTGTTTTCTTGAGGCTGACCGCTGGCATTAATTTCCTTATCCTGAGTTTGATTTATAGTCCTCCTTTGTCTCTCTTATCCTTTCATGAATTGAGATAAATATGCCCTGTCCACTTTTGACTGCAGATTCTTCGTATGAGATTACAAGCATATAAATGTGTGCTAACAGTTTTCTTCCTCTAAGAGATTGATTATTACTAAAAATTTTGGAGCTCGTTCTATGAATTATTTATAATTCCTGAGTCTAATTCTTTGTATGAAGACCAGTGTTCTAAAATTTCATTTAGTTCTGATGTTACTTTTGCTTTAAATGTGCATCATATTATTCATATATAAAATGGTAATGGTATGTTGGTACTTTGATGTTAAGTGTTTTTTTTTTTAATTTGTGTAGCTGAGTTTTCTTTGGTGTCACTGCTGCAGTCATTTCTTTGGAAGAAATCAACAATTTACTAACTTAAAAAGTCTCTACCACGCTAAAAATAAAATTACAGCAGAAGAAAGTACTAGAATTTAACTTAATGGTTGGATTTAATGGTGGATAATGAAAATTTTAATGTTTGGTTATGGTTACGGCTTAGCTGATCATGTAGTTATTTCTGAAATTTGAAGTAGTTTGTATGTTATGAAATGTGAACTACAATGTAATTCAGATAGGTAAATCTGTTACTTGTTTTTGTATGCTTTAGGTGAAGTATATGATATAATTCTTTCTGTAAAACATGTAATGCTAAAAAACTACAAATTATATGCTTGTGGTTATGATATTGCATTAACAATCCAACAATACATAGATAGATATAGCATCTTCAATTGATTCCTTTACGTTATTATTGCCTTTTATTTCAATGAAATATGAGAAGTGCTATTTCAAAAACTACATGGAATATTCTGCACATTATTTATGTTTGATCTGAAACATGATGCAGAGCAACCCAGGTTGGGGATTTGACAAGAAATGCCATTTCATGGATAAGCTGGTTTGGGAGGTGTCTCAGCATTACAAGTAATTTATTATGCCTTTCAAGCTTACACATGGTAGTGGGTTTTGAGGTATATACAACGTCCACTGTAATGTGGATAAGTCACTTGGCCTGCTTGAATTTCATTTCTTTTTTCACTCGAGTTTTGATTGAAAAAGCTGCTATAACATTTGTAATAATATAAATGATAGTTTCTTGTAGCGATGTTGCTAGCAATTGTTACATTTGCCGTATACTTTGTGATAAATGAATTATCATTTAAATTAGACTTTCATAAGTGATAAATTGTGGAATGATAATTGATGATTAGGAACTCAATGGTTAAAATTTTAATAATTTCTTAATTAGTTTTAGTTATGAATGCATTTTATCAGAATTTTAATTGTTTTTTTTTTATTAAGGATTATTATTGCGGGCCTATGTATATCTACAGGGGACATATGAAAATAGTTTTATATTAAAAATGAGAGTTGTAAATTTGAATCATATGAATTATCAAAATTATAAGTTAGTAATTATATGATTACCTAAAAAACTGTGTTTTTATCTTTTGATTTTATCCATTCAAATTAAGCTTCATGAACTAAATGTATTATTTTCATTTATAAACAATATTCCAAGTGTTGGCATCTGAATAATTTTTTACAAACGTGTGCGTGGTGTGTATGTATATATGCGCATCATCACAAGAAATTATTAAGAAATAAAAATAAATTAAAAACTACAGATTGTACAAATTAAATGTGTAAAATACAACACATCAAGATTAGTCTTAGAAACTATGAAGTAAATGAAAAGTTCAGAATAATGTTACGAAATACAGATTAGTTCTAAGAATTTGAAATTAATAATAAAATAAATTTATATAATGATATGGAAAGGATTTGTATAAACTTAAAATTTGATTTGAAATTGAATTTGATGTCTTTTGTTTTGTGGTGCATAAGAAACTAACAATGAAAAAGACAACCAAGCAAGAGGACGAACGCCTAGAGCCTAGGATCCCGTCACGAACGGAGGTAGAAGACTCCAAATATTGTCCGATGTTTCTATTTGGCTTAAATATTTTTTTTTCTTGTAATTTAGTTTCTTTTTATTTTTAGTTTTGTAAAATAGAAATAGTTATTTCTATTTTTATAAGTTTTAACCCTTCTATTTTTAGTTTTTATCATTTAATTATGTTTCATTAAGTGTTATAGGTGCTTATGATAGAGTTATTACATGTTAAATTAACAAAATATACAATTATAATGTGTCATATTATTAAAAGATGATGTCATTATTTATCATATATCATGTCTAACAAAATGACATATCATTAATATTACGTTAACAAAATAAAAATAAAATATCAATAAAGTTTCACCACTTCTATAACATTAGTTTAATAAATTATGCAAGTATTTTTCAAAAGTTAGAATTAGATTTTATTTTAGATCAGTTAATTTAATTTAGTTAAAAGAGGATCTTTAGAATCTTGAAAGCTAGAAAAGTCCACTAAACAATCATCATCTAATTTTTTAACATTGCCACCAAAATTAACTCTAGGAAGATTTCTTAAACAACTCTTATCCACATTTAATATAACATTAATTTTGATGTTTTTCTTGTCACATTTTACATTAATAATCATAACATAAATTATATGTGTAATATTTAATTGTGTTTTACAAGAGATTGAAATAGTCACGAGATTAAGTTACCTATCAAGGATATGTTAATAAAATCAATATTAATCCTAAAATTTATAACAAATAAAAATCAAGATTAACCTAGATATGATAGAACAAATTTTGTCATTGGGTGTTAGGCACTATTTTTATGAGTGAAACATGTTATGAAGATGATTGAATTAAGCTTACTAGTCTTAGCATGAAATGAAGATCTGAATGTTAGCTAACTAATGACTTTGGTTTCACCTTAAATAAACTTCTACGACTCAAGTTATGATCAAATTAGTGAGCAAATGTCAAGTTGTGAGGATTAGGTAATGATTCCATGTTTCTTGAGAGTTTACACACAATAAATAATCAAGTCATATTTCAAACTCAGTATATAAATTGTAGATAATGTTCTTATCGTTTTATTGGGATAAATAAAATTCAACTTGATTGAATTAATATAACTCCAAATATCATGTTTACATTCCACCAATGTCATAAAAATATAAGAAAAAATGAAGGAAATACCCAAGAACTTAAGAAATGATTATATAGACTATGAATATTAAATGGACAATTGTTATAATAGGAGAATGATATAAGATTATGATGGATTGAAGAGTGTATGATTTAGTTGAATGTGTATAAAGATATTACAATAGAGTAAGCATATGTTGTGAATTAATAACGATGTGACTTGAGGATGATTGTGTTTGATGAGTTTGAGACATAATATGTGTTTGGGATGATACTCAATTGATATTTATGTGACAAGTGACTTAGCCTGAGAGAGGAGCAGGTAGTACTCAATTGATATCTTAATTATGAGAGACCTAACTTTAGAGAGACATTGATGATACTCACTTATGTTGTGATGAAGAGTCTAGAGAAGACATTTTATGTGAAGTATATGTATGAAACATGCATCATAGCATATAAATTGACAATATGGACAAAAAGTAACCATAAATTGGGAATGTGGTGATTATAGTTGAGTATGTAAGTTATGGCTTGCATAGTTTACAAGCTTAAAATTCACAATTCATTTAAAACACGGACTTTTTAGCTCGATCCATTTAATCTACAATTTAAATAGATTTACTTGCGGACTTGCCTGCAAACTTTTAATAAATATATAACATTTAATATATTAATTAAAATAATATGTGCAATTGTAGCGTGAAGGATTTTGTTACTACTTACTTTGATAACATTCAATCCTTCCTTTCATTTCTTTTGTTTACCCAAACAACAACCAAGCCACACAGCTGCAGGCAGGCAGCAGCCCATGACCCAATCAGTTGGAGACCATAGGCTACTCGTTTCTCTCTTCCTTTTTCTTTGTCACACCTCTTCCTTCTCCTCTCAACCCACCACTCGTAGTAGCAATAGCAACCCACCATATAGTCTGCTAGAGACCTCTAGCTGCACAAATTACCTCTCTCAAGTTTGATTTCGTTAGCACTACAACATAGTGCTTTCTTTATTTGGGGTTTGGTTATTATTCTCTCTGTGTGTGGATGGGGTTATTATTAGATTGATGAATTATTATATATGAAAGTAAAACAAAAGAGTTTGGTGTGATAACCAAAAGAAAATGAAATCACTGGAGCATTCAATTAATTGTGCAATTAAATAGAGAATTTCCACACCTAAATAAATGATTGTAAGTTATAACGTTGCAAGTTTTTGAAAAGAGGAACGACATTTCAATAGTTTCTTATTTCATGGGTTGCAAATTGGCCTATTAGCCGCGGATTATGCGATGTAGACGTAAGCTTGTAAATTTTAGACCATATAATCTGTGATTTTGGTCAGCTTCACCTGTTTAATTTGCAGGCTTATGTGGAGCAACTCTAAACGAGCAGGTTGATCCATATACCTAGCTCTAGTGGTGATCATTAAGGGGTGAACTAGAGGGTGGCCGATACTTGGCCTTAGGGTTCTAAGAGTTGGATGTAGAAATTCTCATGTGATTTATACTGCCCTACAATATCAGGATGTACAAGCAAAACCTAACTATCCTTATTTGCACCTAACAATATCATACTAGTAGGAATGTGACATTATGAAGACAAATCTAGAAGGGTGTTGTACTTCACATGAGACATTGAGTGTGTACTCCTAGTCTATTTTCTTGAGTAAGGTAATTGGTATTACATGAATACAAAGTAGAGTTGGAGAAGCGTTGCATTGTCATACATCTATTGTGAAATATGGTATGCTTGAGTGGTATGATGTTGTGATTGTTTAATTATGTGTTTCTATCCGCATCTACCATTATACCAAATAAAGATGATGTAAGACGTACTCACTTCCTTCCTTTATATGTATCTCTTTTGTATTGTTCTTTAGATGCAAATGATCCTTAGCATGGGGCCAGTAAATGATTGTTTGTTGGAGCTTTGTTTATAGAGGCAAAGTTGAAACTCCGATCTCAAACTTATATTATTGTCATTGTCTAGACTATACTATTGGCCTTGATTTCGTTATTTTGGATTTGTAATACTCTAATAATGTGACCTTAGGATTGGAATTACCATTTCTATTCGGACCATTGCTTTAATTTTGAAACCATAAATTATGTTATCTTTTATTTTAGAAAACTTGTAAGGTCATTTGTCAAATATTAATTCAGTATATTTATGACAGTTAAGTTGACACACTATTACAATGTGGCGACCTTAATCATACAAAATATATTTTTGTAAATTTGCATTTTTATTTTCCAAAAAATCTAGTTATTATCTTATATTTTAGTTAATAAACATTTTAAGGATTAAGAGTATAACATTACATTTCAAAGTTGATTTGATTATGAAAATTAATTTTCTTTAATGCTATATTTCGAACTTCAAATCTTTATAAAGGACTGAACAAACTTCTTTGATTTGTAAATTACTTTTTAAAACAAATATTTTACTTGAGATTGATTTTTCCCAAGAGCGGTAACCTATTTAGTTCAATGAAATGTATTTTATTCTTTATTTTGATTAATAATTATATTTTAATATTATTTTCATACTTCTCTTATATAAATTACTGAAAACAAAAATGAAATGAAAAATATAATCTTTTCTAATTTTTAATAAAAACATTTTTTATAAACTAAGGGAATTTCGTTTACTCGAGATGGGTAAATATAATGAATACCATCTTAAACTTTATTTTGATTGAAATGCATGTCTTGAATTTAAAGATTGGTTTATTTTAAATGATTATGAGTATTCGTTTGATGTGCAAAATTGAGCATGAAATTTGAATTCAATTGTAGAATTGTAATTACGATGTTTGAGAATTTTTTAGAATTAGAATTACAATCCTACGATACAAATTCATAGAGTTATAATACAACCAGAACTAATTTCTTTTATGATTTCAAATAATTTTTTAAGACCTATCAATATGGGCTATAATATGAGTTAACTTGATTGAATTGGCTCACCATAATTATAATATAAAATGAGTCTAAATTTGGGTTGAGTTGACTCAGCAAGTTATATGTATATATATTTTAAAAAAATACTTATCCTATTAATTCTAATCAAATTAAAAATATGTATTTAAAAATAAAAAAATACTTATTTATAATTTATTAATTATGTTACATAATTTGTAAATTTAGTAGAAATTATAATAAATAATATATAAAATTTAATTTTTATATATTAAAGATATAAAATGATCTATATTATTTTATATTTTATTTATTTAATAGTAAGTAAAACAACTCATATAACCCACCAACTTGTGGTAGGTTGAGCTTGGTTGATTATTTCTTGACCTTTTGGTAAATTAGATTTAATTCAATTTTTCATAACATGTGATAGCTAACCCATAATGTGAGTTGACTCACTCTGATGGTTCTAATTTTTTGAATTACAATCTATAATTCTTGAATTTCTCAGATAATAAAGTATTAATAAATATTTGAAGTGAACAATTAGTCAGAACCTCAAAACATTCACAGATAGACTATATTTTGATTTCTCTTATATTATTGTTTTTTTTTATTTTTACACACAATTAGTATTTCCGTACCTGTAATGTATAAAATAAACATTTATATAAGTAAATTTATAATAAATAGATATTTTAGCTTTATAATAAATATTTTATATTATAATATGGTTATTTTTAATTATTGATAATTTTAAAAAATGGAATTTAATTTAAAACAAAGATGAAAATAATAAGAAGTTAAAAAAATCAAGTATACGAATAAAAATAAAAATAAATTTGAGACGGTTGGGAATTTTTTTAATTAATTGAATCATATTAAATTTGAAATGAAAATTAAAAAATATATTTAAAAGAAAAAAAATAAAACAAAATTAAATGCTCAATATATAATATTAAAAAAATAAAACATGTAATTCTTGTTTAAAAAATAACTCTTAAAAATATTCTCATTAAATAATTATTTCTAAAAATATCTTTATTCAAAACAAAGAATCAAATTTATAACATAAGGGTAAATAAATAGAATACCAAATGGACCATTTCGAGAAAAATAAGTAAAACAAATCCAATGAACAACACTAAAACATCATATGCCTTAAAGTTCATATTGTAACAAGACTTCGTTGATCAAATTATGATTTTTTTTATAATCAAATTATGGCCTTTATCCTCTAGACATTGGCAAACATAGAAATAGCTAGTCAAGATCCAACTCCAAGATGCATGGTGATGCAGCAAGCATGTGTGTGTGAGAGAAGAGAAATATCCTAGTGCTTAGAAATGAGACAAAATCCTTCTTCTAGTCTCATAAAAAAAAGAAAGACAAATGGTGACATAAATTATTGAATAGGGTTCACTCTACCAAGTTCGGTTCAAAGAAAGAATGGGACATCATTATCAAAGATTAAAGGTAGGCAAGAGTCATCAAATCAAAGCCATCAAGGATAACTTATAAACAAAAACAATAAAATCTAAATAAAGTACAGATTATACATAATTAAAGATAACAACCAACATATATAAATAGAATATGAAATATTCCTATTAAATACAAATCATGCTCTTCCTTAATGACTTTACAAACTTTACTTGACATATTTGTTCATTATCACTAATTTTACCAACGACCTTAGTATTGACTATCTCTTTAAATTCATTGGATAACCGGATTCCAAATTTTGAAGAGTTTTCTATCTCATTGCGCAATATTTCTTTTCAATTCAAAGAATAACAACAACATTAAACTCAATGTATTTAATCATTTTAAATAAGTAAAATACTTTATATTACATACTAGTTCAAAAATTACCATCTCACTCAAATTAATATTACCAATTAACAATTCAGAACAATGTTCGGAGTGGATTCAATAAACAAACATTTTTTTAAAAAAAATCTCATGAAAATATTAATAAGTCGATAATAATAATAATTGACAATATAAATCGATATATTTTAATTTGTATTTCTGGATGAAATCTCAGTTGTGATAATTGAATACTTGTTTACAATACTTAGTTAAAGCATTGTATTTTCACTTGAACTTTAAACAATTTCTTTTTTGCAAAACACCTTTTTTAAAAGATATTACTCATCAGCATCTCTTAAAATTAAAATGATTAAAGTAATAAAGTGCAATGTGATTTATCGTTTGTTCATCAAATGAAGTGGTGGTAATCGAATTTGTACCATCAACTATCCTGAGTTACATCTTATTCTTAAGAATTTATTACAAAATCATATTACATACTATTAGTCTTTGGTAACAGATGAAATGTGAAAAATAAGGTTGTCAATACTTCAACACAAATACCCTTCTTTGTCACATTTTCTACCATTCAGCTTCTTCATTTCAATTAAACAATACTTTGATATAAGATCATTTTGAAAATTAATACTTGCAATTGAATCGAAATTGTAAAACATGACATAGTAGAAAAAAATGTTATTGGGAGGACTGAAATTATATGATCCGAACTTATAAATTGCGAGGACTAAATATTTTTCTTTAGAAATGAAACCTTTTTATAATATGTTTACTACTAATAATTATAATTATGATGCATGTTATAATTATAATATATATTTAGACCATGCAATTTATAACTTAGCACAAAACATGATCAATCACTACAAAATAGGTTGAAACCATGATTGACACCGTAATTAAATATGTAATAATTAAATAAAATATTTTATTTATTATTTTGATAACTTAATAATTGATTGCCATAATTATAAAAAAATATTTTATAAATTAATTATCATATTATAAAAAATTAAAATCTGTATAAGATTTAAATTTAATTAATTAATTTAATAAAAACATATAATTGTTGTAATCACCTTAATTACTATGATTATGTATTTTTATGAATTAACTTTTTTTAATGACATTTTGACCGAAAATCTTATGACTTATGTGTCAAAAGTTTGATTTTATAATAATATAACTAATTTTTATATTTTTATTTTTATATATCTATTACTTTTTTTTTTATTTTTTTTCACAAGTACATCCAAAAAATAAATATAGATACTCAAAAGAAATTTTTTATCAGCAATAATGGTAAGATGGAAAGTAATTATATCCGATAAAAAATATTTATTGTCTGAAAAAAAAAAAAGTATGTCATAGTTGACATACTTGTTGTCGATAAGTGATTCCCCAATGGATGAAGAGGTTGTCATTGTTGACATAGTTGTCACTTGTCATTTTCAGTAAAATACCAAAATTATGATTTATAAATAATAAAAAAGAAAATGATTAAAAAAAAAAAGAGGGAAAAGGGTAGAGGAGGAAAGAAAAGAAATAGACTTGAGAAGAGTGAAAGAGAGAGAGAGAGAGAGTGAGAGAGAGAGAGAGAGAACAAGTGACAAGAGTGGAGTGAGTGAGAGAGTGTGACTGCAAAACGCTCCAACCTTGTTTGTTCTCAGTCTCAGATCTTCCATGGAACAGGTTCTTAGCACCGCAATGCATCGCTTTTTGATTTTCACTTTCTTCTTTAATATTGGTTTCGTTTTTGCAGTACGAGAAGGTGGAGAAGATTGGCGAGGGAACATACGGCGTCGTTTACAAGGCTCGCGACCGCGTCACCAATGAGACCATCGCTCTCAAGAAGATTCGCCTCGAGCAGGAGGACGAAGGCGTTCCCAGCACCGCCATTCGCGAGATTTCTCTCTTGAAAGAGATGCAGCATAGGAACATTGTTAGGTATTCCATTGCACTCTCTCCTTTTCGATCATGAAATTCGAGGGTTATTAATGTTTTTACTGTCCGCTATTTATCGTTAATTTCTGTTTCTGGAATTTTTAGCTTTTCATATTTAGTCAATGGAGGAGGTGGCTTTCTGTTGTTTTTCATAGGGTGTAGGGTTTGGATGCATAACGTGCTTTTGATATTATAATTCCATTCAGTTGTTGTTTATGTTTGGTATTTGCTGAACTGGTTGTGGTATTTGACAGACTGTATAGTATAGCTGTGAATTGTTCATGTAGGTGAGGTGACTGTACGATGTGCACACAATTATGTTAACATTTTTATTTTTTCGAGTCATGCTTTTGGTCTTACTGAATTTTCACATTTAATGTTTGTATGGATTTATATGTGCTGGCTATTGGCTGTGAAAAACGTAATTTTATTTTAATGTTGTTTTGCTATGTGGTGTTCTTAATCTTAATCTTATTCTGCCTTTTTGTCAATTCGTTATTGAGTTATGCTTGGTGGTTGTGTGGATGACACAGGTTGCAGGATGTAGTGCACAGTGAGAAGCGATTGTATCTTGTTTTTGAGTATCTGGACTTGGATCTAAAGAAACACATGGATTCATCTCCAGAGTTTGTGAAAGATCCGCGGCAAGTAAAAGTGAGTGGCCGGTGGTTTTCTTTTCTTGAATTATGTGTTTATAACTTGAGTTGTAATTGTGAGAGTGAGCAAGAGATCTAGTCTGGCAAGCAAATGTATGGGTTTCTTATCCTTTGTCTTGTCTTTCCTCAAATCAAATGAAGGCAATGTGAGAGTGATTGATGATTAAATAACCTTGTGGTTGGCTACATTTTAGCATTTCAAATGCAGGTATATATGTATTGTGTGTGTCTCATGAGTTTCGTGATGAATTGTATGATGTTGTCCTTTATAGTTTCCTGTTTCAGAAAATGAGTGATTAAGTTTGGCCTTAAGGATATTGGTTGGAGCTGTCTAGTGCTTGCTAGCTAGTTTTCAAATATTATTATTATTATCTCAAGTAGTTGGTTAAAAAAGAGCTTCACTATGTTGGTTCAGCTCAATGCAGCATGGAAATTAAGATGTTGTACTGAGAACATGCAGCTATTATGTATTTAATTGGTTTTGGCTTCCTTTCTTATTGTCTGTGACTGTCTCCCTCATTAAATACTATCTGAGTGTAATTAATTATGAAGTTATGTGTGATGTTCCTTCCCTTCCCTTCTCATTGTCTGTATGTTAGATTTGGTTTGATGTTTTCACCTTAACATGCATTGTTAACGTAAAATCTATTTTGTCTTGGATTCTATAAGGTAGATGCTAATTTTGGTGAAAATACCAGTTAGTTTGGATTTGGAATTTGAATTCTTAAATGATCCTTTCTGCAGATGTTCCTTTATCAAATTCTCTGTGGCATTGCTTACTGTCATTCACATAGGGTTCTGCATCGAGACTTGAAACCACAGAATTTGTTGATAGATCGCCGTACTAATTCACTAAAGCTTGCAGATTTTGGATTGGCTAGGGCATTTGGCATTCCTGTCAGGACATTTACACATGAGGTTTCTGTGCTACCTTATATGTGCTTCTAGTCATCCATGTCGATAATAAAAATGGAAATGAATGGGCTTTTGCATGAGAAGATGATATGCACTTATGCTGCATTCTAAAGTTGCATCTTTTTGGAATGCCAAACATAGTTGAAAACCTTATTGCTCTGTAATGCTAAAGCTGCATAACTTATCTTCAAGACTATATTTGGTAGTTTGATATTTATGCACCTGATCTAACAGTTATTAATATTTCAGCCTTCGTTTGGCGGGTAGGTTCATATTGTTCCATTGTTTGTGTGTCTGCTATACATGATGCGAGATTGAGCACAATGGTGGACAAGAAGCCATGTAGTTGACTCCATTTAGTGGGAATAAGACTTTATTATTGTTTGTCTTTCCTGTCATGTATTTGTTAATTTGAATAGTTTGAGAGCTTACCTGAATTTAATCATTGGATGATTATCTAGTTAAATTGGCTTTTCCTGACACTGGGAAATTGCCTGCCCTTGAGAATACTGAAAGATCATTGGTCAGTGGTCACTTTCATACAATCCACCAAATTGGTATTCAGAGATTGGTTCTGTTCACATTATGTTAATTTGGAATTTTGAGCACATGAAACATGTTAATACGAGTTCCATTAATAATAAGTAATCAAGAATGTTAGTAAGATTGGTCTCTGATATTTTGTTTACACTTTTCATACCAGCCACATTATATCATCATCCATTGAGGGTTTGCTCAATGGGTAGGATCAAACTGCATCAACTGAATGGTCTTGAGTTCAATTTCTGCTAATGATCCTTCATTGCTAGGTCATCTGTATGTACCACTATATGCTCTTAAGTCTTGTGCCATGCCCCAACCCTTCCCCTAAACTTTTATTAACCTGAAAAGAAATTTGCATTTAACTTTTTGAATTAAAACAAATCAAATTATTTAATAGCAGATTAGGTGTACATATAAAATCTCGTGGAAAGGTATTATGGTAGTCTAGTTGAACTTTAAAATAAATTAATATTTATTCCCATCTCTCTGTTTATAGTCACTGGTGATTGCTTGTAGGTGGTGACATTATGGTACAGAGCACCAGAAATATTGCTTGGATCTCGTCATTATTCTACCCCAGTTGATGTTTGGTCAGTGGGATGTATATTTGCAGAGATGGTAAACCGCCGACCACTCTTCCCTGGGGACTCCGAGATTGATGAATTATTTAAAATATTCAGGTGAATATCTGTTTCCATAAATTTTGTATTTCTAGGTAATTCTTAATAATATCTATCAGCTTTGAATGTCTCTAGACTTTTTAAAAAAATGGCACATTTTTAAGTATTTATATGGGATTTGATTGAAGAATCTGAATCCTGTTTGGTACAGTTTTTTTTTTTGGGGGGGGGGTTAAGTTTAATCACACTCTTACATACATATTCTTGCTTATAATTTGTGTAATTTAAATGACTTTTTATGTGTTGGGACAGTTTGACTTTGACCAGTGCCCTTTGATTTTCAGTTTTGGTAGTTATTGGATTATTCAGCAAATTGAATAATCTATAAAGCTCTACCCTCTCCCAAAATTGAATAATCTATAAATTAGTATTAGTTAACAGGAAAAAAAAGCATGACATATCTCTTTTGAATATTTAGTTACTTATGGCCATAAGGGTATGGTCCTCAAATTTATGCCACCTTGTTGGATACCTTTGTAGCCTTCGACTAGGTCTGGGTTATATATAATTTTTCAGGGCATGATTGACTGCTTGACAAGCTCCCATTTCGGCTAAGGGAAGAAAATATGGACGTTTTCTTATATCAATGATAGGAGATATTAGTTTCTTGCATTGATAACATAAGAACTTCAGTTACTGCTTATAGTATATTTGTCTGGTCTACATTTGGTTGTGTATGATTTACAGTTTCTCCATGTTGCCATTCTGTGTAGTTTGCTTTTACTGCAATGTTAGGTTTGGATTATCAGCAACTCCTGCTGGAGGGATAATGCATAATATGGTACCTTGTAGTCAATGAGCCATAACAATAAAATATGCATTCCTATTCTGCACTCTTTTAAAATCCCCTCTTAGTCTTTCAGGAATTTTTTAGTCTGTTCAAATCTGTTAAATAGATTTTGAAAAATGGCAAAACTAGTAAAATAAATATTTAGTTCCACCAAATGAATAATCAAAGCTACGTATATATACTAATATATATATACATATTGTTCCTAATATGAAGAATCATGGGTACACCAAATGAAGACACGTGGCCTGGAGTAACTTCATTGCCTGATTTTAAATCAACATTTCCAAAATGGCCACCTAAGGTAATTATGGCTGTTTCTTTAACCTGGATTAGTTGTTGTGTTCATTCTGTAAGAATTTAACCTTATCTTGTACTTTGCAGGACCTAGCAACTGTGGTTCCAAATCTTGACCAAGCTGGTCTTAATCTTCTTTCTGTAAGTTCCAGATGTGATATAGTACTCTTTTTCATTGCCATTATTTGAAATAGACCAAACAAGTACGTAATTCAACTGCCACCAGCCTCAGTCCCTACGGCTGGGGTGTGATGATGATGTCTAGAGGTTCAATTCTCCACTAGTTTACCTATTACCCTCCCATTTCCAATAACTCATGCCTCCAATGTATCCATAAACAAGGGTAATTCTGTATAAATGGGATAAAATGAAACAATTTTTGTGTGTATCTCATTACTAATTAAGAGAAAGTACTTTCTGTTCTGTTGAGAATTAAAACAAAACAAGAGAATCTATTTAGTAGCAATAATATAAAACGTAAGTATTTGATAGTAGTCACCCGCACTAGGTTTTACATTAACACAGGCAATACTTAGCACAATGATAACTGATTGTATGTAGCTCAGAAATCAAGGTATTTGGTAAGTAACGATGCATAAATGGTGATTTCAGTTTATTATATTCCCTAGTTATTGCTATTTATTAGGCACTTCATTAAACTCGATCGTTGAAATCCTTCAGCAGTCGGTGTTTCCCAGCATTCCCCTTCAGTAATATTTAACAACATTAAATTTTGAGCTGAAAGCAGAGGATGAAGGAGAGAGATTATCCTTTGTTTTTCTCGTTAATCTTAAAGGAAGATGCTTGTAAATGACCCTTGAATCTCTTGTTTGCCTTTATAACATATCTGGATCCCAAGCTGGTTTACGTATCCGCAGTTTGGTATATTAGATAACAAATGCATTCCAATATTGGATTTATCATATAATGAAATGAAAGATTTCTTGACATTCGTCCATTAATATTTTTTCCTCCATCCTCCCTAACAATCCATTCTTGCACTTTTATTAATTTTCTTCATTTTAGATACTAACGTCCTTTTTGGTTCCTCGGGGACTTCTATAGATTTTTGTATGTACTAATGTCTATTGTATTCCAGAGTATGCTTTGCTTGGATCCCAGCAAAAGAATTACCGCCAGGAGCGCTGTGGAGCATGAATACTTCAAAGACATTAAATTTGTACCCTGATTCCATACCTTCATGGCAAACGTGTTTATAGTAATATTGTGCAGAATTTATGGGTTTTGACTCTGCGAGAAATGCGTGCTGTCTTTGCTATTTTCTTCAGTGACTTGGGAGTTGGGACTGAGTCCAATTTCCATTTTTTGTCCTTACAGAATATTTCAGATTCAACTTGAGTGTGATCATATTGCATATTACTTTTTCCCTTGTCCCAAGTCTCAATACAATACACCAGGTAAATTTTTAGTTTGCTTGACATGTGTGATGGTGCTGCATGCTTCATGCACAAGAAGCGCGTAACTACATTATTTCAAGATGTGAGGAAATTACTTTTTAATTAAAACAATTACTTTTTCATTTGTTTGTTTTACCAACCCAAGAACTTATCCAATGAAATATATTTGCGCGAAATTAATATAATATTCTTAGGTTCCTGTTTAGATATTAACTAAAGGTTGAACGAGGAAAAACTTGGAATTAGTTTTGAAGTATCAAGTTTTCCAAACTTCATTATTAAATATTAATATTTTAATCTAGTAGGTAAGTTTTTATGAATTATATTGAAATGGAGTCTTGCAATGCAACCATGTATTATGATAAATTGAATTGAAATAATGTAATATATGTTTTGATATTTTTTAACATTTATTTTGAAATTAATGGTGATATTGTTAAATGTAATATTTTTTTTTATAGTAAGATCAATATAGCATTTATAATGAGTAATATGAAGAATATATTAAATAGAGTATAAAAATGAGTTGTGGCCTTAAAAATAAATTTGATTGTAAATTAGATTAAATGAATTTTGAGTAGTGACGAAAATTTTATATTATTTTTTAAATAACAGTTTGGCATATAATTAAAAGAGTTATAAAGTTCTCCACTCTTTCCCCACAGTTCAGCTCTAAAAGTTAGTTTATTAAAAAAATAGAGCATTTGCCTCTCATAAAATAATGATTTGGCTCAAATCTTGCCAAATAGGTGATACTGACAGAATGACATAGGAGGAACTGGGGAAAGTATTGAAATAGGAAGAATGAGCAATGAATGGGACGATACAGTATAAGCAAATTTAAAAAAGTAGAGTATTGGATACATTGTTGGCAAAAACGAAGTTGGCAAAGCGAAATCCATAGAGTGGCCATTGCACATTGGTGCTGAAAACTGCGAAGAAGCACACAAAAACAAAGTCACTGTAATGTAGTAAATCTCACAGTGACTTGACACATGAAATGTCTTGAAAGAAAGAAAAGCAAAAATGGAATTGCCAATTGACATATAATAATATTTAAGAGCCGTTGGATTACGACGATCACTCGGCGACGCACTGTTGTGTGCTATATATATAAACACTACACCGCACTCCTCAATCATTCACTTTCCTTCTACTTCACCATAGAGAGAGATAGAGAGAAAGAGGTGCAGTAAATGGCAGTGGAGCGCGACATAGACGATTTGCCCAAGAACGATGCGAACTACACCGCCTTGACCCCGCTATGGTTCTTGGAAAGAGCAGCTCTGGTGCACCCCACCAGAACATCCGTGGTGCACGGATCACGGCACTACACGTGGCACCAAACTTACCAGCGTTGCCGTCGATTTGCTTCTGCTCTTTCTAACCATTCCATCGGTCTCGGCCACACTGTAAATCTCTTATACTCTCAACCTCAACACCTCTATGTTTCTTACTTTCTGCACCTCAAATTAATTCCGTACCTCTTGTTATTTTAGTGTTTTCATTACGTTATTTCAGAATTTTTTATTAAGTTCTTAAACAAAAAAATTGTAATTATGTCTTTAATCTTTTACAATTTTAGTAATTAAATTCTTGGAATTAGTATTTTAAACAAAAAAAAACCACAAATTATTATTTTTCTGGTTTTGAAAAACTATAAACTAGAGACTCAATTACAAAAAATGTAGAAAATTAAGGATTTGATTATAATTTTTTTAGCTCAGAGACTTAATTAAAATTTTTCAAAAAATTCAAATTCAAGGAGTTACTGATGTATTAAACTTTTTCATAAATCAGATTCAGCATTTAACTTTCATATTATTGTTGGTATTTTTTGTCCTTTATAATCATAGGCAATTATTCAATTGGATTCAGAAGATTTAGCTTGTTCACTTATTATGTACATGCAAATACCTATTAAGTTTACACTCTAATTCATGCACGTACCTATGCAGTTATGTATATGAATTTTTTTGGTGGAAGATCTTATTTTAAAAATTATGGACTTCATTTCCCATTTTTCATTGTGTTGATTAACTTTTACCAATGGCCTTGATGTTGTTTTCTGTTGTATTAAAGTGTGTTCATGTCAAACTAGTTTTCTAATTTAATGCTGCCAACAGGTAGCTGTTATTGCACCCAACATTCCAGCCCTTTATGAAGCTCATTTTGGTATTCCAATGGCAGGAGCTGTGTTGAACACTGTTAACATTCGTCTAAATGCACCGACAATAGCATTCCTTCTTGCTCATTCATCAGCTGCAGTAATGATCGTGGATCAAGAGTTCTTTTCCTTGGCAGAAGAATCCTTGAAAATCTGGTCTGAGAAAAGCAAAAGCTTTAAGCCTCCAATTTTAATTGTCATTGGTGATGAAAACTGCCACCCCAAGGCTCTCAGACATGCTTTGGCCAAAGGAGCCATTGAGTATGAGAAATTTCTTGAAAGTGGGGACCCTGAATTCAAGTGGAAGCCTCCAGAGGATGAGTGGCAGAGCATTGCTTTGGGTTACACATCTGGTACCACTGCTAGTCCCAAGGGTGTGGTGTTACACCACCGAGGGGCGTATCTCATGTCTCTAAGTGGATGTCTTCATTGGGGAGTGAATGAAGGTGCTGTGTATCTGTGGACACTTCCCATGTTTCATTGCAATGGCTGGTGCTATCCTTGGACACTTGCAGCTCTTTGTGGGACTAACATTTGTCTTCGCCAGGTACATTAACGGGTTTTGCTTGTGCTCAACAATTTTTTTTTTTTTTGAATTTTTCACATGTATATTTTTCGAAAACATAGTTAGAAGGTACATTCAAACCTTAGTTCCTCATGTTGTGAGGGATTAACTCCTTCCGCTGTACCCATCCGCGGTTGGCTTTACATGCCTAATTGGTAATTTCTCATTTTAGCTTGGAGTTTATGCTATCCTTAATGTTAGTATAGTGACATGGTAGAAAAAAAATGCATGTATGAGTTAAAGTTTGGTTTAAATGAACTTCATTTTGCAAACCGAGTTCACAAATGCAACCCTCCCTCTACTTCCATTTCAAACTGAGTTTCAAGACAAAATTAAGGCAAATCTTAGTTTATAATCGAACCCAACTGAAAACCAAACATAGCCTAAATTAGTTTATATTGACCTTAAGTAATTATTTGGACAGGATTCCAGAGTTCTTCTAAATCAATTACAGTTTTGCTGTTTATTTTTTTGCTGGCTGACAAGTGACAACATTCTAATTTGAAAGTTTGAACCTTACATACATTTTTATTATATTTCAAATGAACAATTCTTTGTTCAGTGCTGCTTGAAGCAATTCTGCTTGAATAGGCTACTCTCTTTTTAACTAATATATGTTGTAACGTCGTATATTTTTTACTGAGAGTTGTCTTCTTTAACAGCTACTTAGTTAATTGTTATAGACATCCCCCACTCGCCTTTCTTTGTGCATGAACACAGGTAACAGCTAAGGCAGTATATGCAGCCATTGCCAAGTACAAAGTGACTCATTTTTGTGCAGCACCAGTGGTTCTTAACTCAATAGTAAATGCCTCTCCTGAGGAAGCCATCCTTCCTCTACCCCACGTTGTACATGTGAACACGGCAGGGGCAGCTCCTCCTCCATCTGTAATTGCGGCGATGTCTGAACGAGGATTTCGTGTCACTCACACGTACGGTCTTTCTGAAACTTATGGCCCCTCCACCATATGTGCTTGGAAGCCAGAATGGGAGTCACTTCCCATTGAGCAGCAAGCCCGGCTCAAAGTGAGGCAAGGGGTGCGGTACATTGCCTTAGAAGGCCTTGAAGTTATGAGCACAAAAACCATGGAACCTGTGCCTGCTGACGGTGCCACTGTTGGGGAGATTGTGATGCGGGGCAATGCTGTGATGAAAGGATACTTAAAGAACCCCAAAGCCAACAAGGAGGCCTTTGCAAATGGATGGTTTCATTCTGGGGACCTGGCTGTGAAGCATCCAGATGGGTACATAGAAATTAAAGACAGGTCAAAGGACATAATCATCTCGGGCGCCGAAAATATCAGCAGCGTTGAAGTAGAGAATGCTCTATTCTCTCATCCTGCAATACTTGAGGCATCAGTGGTTGCAAGGCCAGATGAGAAGTGGGGTGAGTCACCTTGTGCGTTTGTGACACTGAAGCCAGGAGTGGATAGTACTAATGAACAGCGTTTAGCTGAGGACATAGTTAAGTTCTGTAGGTCCAAGATGCCTGCTTATTGGGTTCCAAAATCAATTGTGTTTGGACCATTGCCAAAGACAGCAACTGGGAAGACGCAGAAGCATTTGCTGAGGGCAAAGGCAAAGGAGATGGGGCCTGTTAGGAAGAGCAAGTTGTAACCATGTCATGTTATGTTGCTGGTTGTTGCTCTGTGACGTGTGCCTAGGATTGCTTTTAATATTGTTTATCTATAATAAACGCTTGGAGAATATACTAACCAGTAACCAGCGCCTTAAAGAATTAGAAGTGAAAAGTTGTTGCAATGTAGTATAGTAATAATACACTTTTACTGTGATTTTCAATAAAAGTCTTATTTGATTTAGATACTTAGTAGTAGGACCCTAAAACCTTTTAGTGTGATCTTGTTAAATAAGAGCCATCCTTGGAGCATGCATTGGGAACTGTGTTAGATAATAGCAAATTAGATGGACAACAGATTAAAGAGAAAGACTACCTGATTATCAGTAAGTTAATAAGAATTAAGTACCAATGTTTCATAAAACAATAATTATAATACATAGAAGCCTCTACCTCCCTGTAAGGAGTTTTACACCTCTTTCCATAGTTAACTGTGATAAGTCACCCTCATTTTTTCCCCTTCCTTCTGTAGTATATACTTGCCAAATCTTAGCTCATCAGAATTGATTTGTACCACCCACTTCCTGTTGCTTAGATTGGGCCTTTACACTCCTTGACCCTAACGTCACACAACTTGTTATTTCAAGATTTGACATGTTCTTGTTATTTCATTATAGTACATTATAAAGAGGAGAATAAAAGAATGAAATATTTGTTACTGTTAAGCGAGGGAGAAGATGTTTGATTTCATGTTGGAAAACACTTGAACGTGGGTTTAACCAATAACTAGTTATTGCTTTTACGTCTAGAAGCATTAGACTAGTGCTAGCAAAAAACAAATATGTACAAAGTCTTCATAGACCCGCAGACATTTGAGTGAACCAATTCAAACTTTTCATTTATTTCTTTATGAAGTTGAACAAAGAAAAGACAATCTATATTGCTTGCCTGGTTGACAATCTCCACACACTCAAGTATTGAGCAAAATTTTGACCAACTCTTTTAAGCAAATCGAATGAATTTCAACAACTAAAGTTTAACTTATAGGAAAACATCTTTTTATCATTTCTACTTCAATTAACTCAAGATTATCAACTATATATAGTAACTAAATTCCCATCTTTAAATAACAAAAAGTAACCGTTTTGAATCATTTGACCCACACTCATGCAAAAATAAGAATGATTAGTATAATATCACATTCAAATTTAGGTAGGTGCAATTCATATACCCAATACATTTTAGAAGTAAAAATTTGATATTTATTCTAGGGCCATATATAACGTGCACCAAGTGTTTGCTAAAAGTTTCATATTGATTCTAGTTGAACTTCCAATTGATAACAAATTGAATGGTTTTACGATTTTTTATGAGTAAATAAATAATTTAAGTAATTTATTTTGGTAGTTTGTGAAACCAAAAGGATATTTGTGATAATGTCAAAGGGTCCTGCAAGGAAAGTTGAGAAATTGGGACTGAAATGTTAGTGTTCGTGGAAGATAGATATGCAGCTACATTAAGTAATTTAAAAAGGAGATTTATGGTTTATAATAGTTTTTTCGAGTTTGAATTCAATTGTTTTTCCGTAAAAAAATACACGATCTATACTAAAAAAAAAAAGAGTTTATTAAAGATGAAATTTAGAAATTTTAATATCATAAAAAGGATAAATATCGGAGAGACGAATCATAGAAGCTACATCACCATTAGGAGTTATGGAAACACTTAAACATTATAGTAATGGTTAAATTAATGTGTAGACCCTATTTTTTTTTGAATTTTTAATTAGGTTTATATAGTTTTTTGAGTTTTTACTTAGATTTTTATAGTCAAAAACACTTAAAAAAAATTTATAATTTAAAAATTTTATAATTAAATCCTCACAAACTAACATGGTTATAACTCTATTAGTTTATACTGACTAAATATTGTAACATAATAATTTACTTTTTTTTTATTATGCTTATATGATATCTTAATATGATAATTACTTTTTTATTTTTATTTTTAAGAGTTTCTAAATCCCTAATTTCATTTTTTGACATAATTATGCAGAGATATTTTGATGCGTACACAAAGAGAAGCTTATCTTCATATTTGACACTTTTACACAAAAAAAGAACACAAAAAAAAAATAGAGACAAAGACTTAAAAAAAAGACAAGATTCGCTTCAAGTTTTATTTTATTATTTCATTTATGAACAATTAAAAAAATAGAAGAAAAAAATAGTAAGGTTAATTATTAAATTAAAAATTTTCTTAGAACTTTCTATTATTATTATTATAGTATTTTATAATGGATAAAAATAGAAATTTTCATACAATTCTTACTGCTACTTTATGAATAACAAGGAATATGAATTTTTAAATATCAATTAATTCAAATATCCACTATATGCAATCGAGAAGAAAAATATATATATTTTTTTCAATTTAAGATCATTTGCATTATATTTAATATGTGTACTTGAACTTTTTACAAATATAGAAGCAGAAAAAGTTTCTTTCACGTGTCTCTACCAACAATTAAAATTAGAATTTAAAAAATTCTTAAAATAATAGAAAACATGAAAATAAAAAGTAATTATCATATTAAAATATAATGCCAGTATAATAAAAAAGTTAATTGTTATGTCATAATATCTAATAAATATAAATTAACGGAACTGTATCAAAATGTTAATGAGTAAAAGATTTAATTATAAGATTTTTAAATTATAAAAACTTTTTAAAAATATTTTTTAATTGTAGGGATGTAATTAAAACTTGAACAAAATATAGGGATATACATGCTAATTTAACCTATAATAAAAAAAATACTAATAGAGAAATTATTTGGAAAGAAAAATATTTAATGAATTGTATTAAAAAAAATATTTAATTACATTTTCCTTTCTTTTATTTTTGAATATAACTTTCCACTCTTTAAAAATTGAATGTATGCTATTTTAATATAAATGAGCTTTTAGAGTTTTTTTCTTCTCTTGCTTATAGAGATAATTGACTACTAGTTTTGAACATTTACTATCAAGTTTGGAACTTCAGAAGAAGAAATAATGATTTTATATATCTTCTAAAATGTTAAAATCAATAATAGGAGGGTCAAAATTAATTACCAATGACATCAAAAGTTGTGGCAAAAGATATAATATTATTAAGAGGCAAATACACAGTTATCCACTGCTATTAAGAGACTCATCTATATTAAAAATGATTAAAGTATAATTCATATTTATCTCTAAAAAAGTGTATATCTCAAAATATAACTATGCAAGAGGGTAATTTACGTATAAGAAAAAATAGTGTAATTTATTCTAAAAAAGTTAAAAATAAAGTGAAGCAACTAGTGTATTTTCCTTTTGAAGAAAATTAAGTTTATTTTTGTTGAGGGGCGCTGATGCAGCCAAATGCATGTGCTCTTCATTAGCAATGATTAACGATAATGATATTTATACATGTTTTATATTTACAATCTCCTTGTACGATAGATTCATGGGGATCATTTTGAAATGATTAAGTTCTAATGAAAACAATTCGGTTTGCATGAAAGAAGAGGTTTCTGAACAGAGAGTCTCTCTAACTTTCACTAGTCTAGGTTTACATAAATAATGCATATCATTCTTAATTTCTAAGAAATTTCTTTGGGTCGTAGTTAATTTTTGAGAAAGGTTTTTAACTTCATAATCTATGAACATGCTTCAAAAAGGGTTGAAAATAAATTATACCAAGTTAAACTTGATTTAACTTGACTTATCTTTGATAAAATTGATTTGATTTAAAATTTGTGTTTGATTTGAATAATTTTTTTTTTAACTCGAATTTGTTTTGATTCAAATTTGCAAACGACTTATTCAAATTAGTAACTCAATTTAATTTAAAATTATAATTATGTTAAAATTTTTATTTATTTCATAAAAATAAAATTAATTAAAAAATTATAATCAACATATATATTCGATTTATCAATCAAATGAATTAAATTATATATCATACTCAAGTTCACCTTATATATTTAATAAGCTTAATTTTTTAAGTTTATTTGATTGATAAATCAAATTTAGAAAATTAATTATTGAATTTAGTCCTAAACCAATTTTGAGTTAATTTGATATATCGCGGGCCCCACTGCCCATCATGTTATGCTCCACCTTTTTAGGCATGTTCTTATGTTTAAACTTTAACCTTTTCAATTTCTTATAAAAAGAAAAATAGTCATTTTAGTATTTTTTTGGCCCATAAAAAAATAGTCCGTTAAACAAGATCTATCTCATTTACCAGATGGTAAACGGTTTAAGCCCATAAGTTTGGCCCGTTTTAAATAGAATCCACCTAACACATGCAGACACCCATTTTATATCGACAATTTTTTTTTTTAATCCTTCAACTTTGAAATACACTAGTATTTTTTTGGGGGGTGAATTTTCAAATATACTAGTTGTTTCTTATATTTCATTAGAAGATGCATCACGTAAGTTGAAGGTTGAAGCACATGTGCAATTAAATGCAAATACACAAAGCATAAATACACGGTTTGCAAATTGTTTCGAATTAATTACAAACGCAATTAAGAAATACGAGATAAAATCAGTTACGTGTATATTTATTTTAATTGTTATTGAAAAAACTTTAATACATGGCGTAGATCAGACGAAGGAAACAAACAAAACGGATTGAGTACAGTTCAATTATAAAATCAAACAGTTATTAAATCGGTGCCAGCTTGAGATTTGTTATTACATTTTTTTATTTAGAGTTGTTTTTTTTTTTTTTTCTTATGAGATAGATACGAGTTGTGTTATTTATATAATAATATTTTGTGTGTCTATTTTTTTTATCGTATTAATTATTATATGTTATATTTTATTTTTCTAATTATATAATAGTTTCACTACTTTTATAATGATTGTTGATCCCTCACAGAGAAATGACACCCAAGTGTGGTAGCTTTATTTATTATGATGTTTGAGCTTGCACAGGGACAACTGTACTAACATGTTAAACAGTACAGACATTGGGATTGTGGCATTCCAGTAGCTAAATTCAAACTCAGCTGCCACCCTTTTATATTGCTCTTTCCATATTTGTTTATTTGTTATTTTGTAAGAAGATTTTATTTATTTCTTTGTTGTTTTTAAATTCTAAGATAATATTAATTATTATTTTCTTAATTACTCACTTTATCTGTTTGTCAGGAAGACAGAAGAAACAATGATATATGTGAAATGTTAAAATAAAAAAAAAGAAAAACGAATGTTAAGGATACTCATTATAGACAAAATAAAAGTATTTGTTACATTAAAAGTGTGAAACACTATTAGAAAATTTAAAATTTGCTATCAAATAATTTTATGATTAATTTTAAAATTAATAGTTATTTTGTAGTTAATTTCTAGTAAAAATAATTAGCTATAAAATTACTATAATATTAATAGTAGCATAAATAAATAGCAAATTAGTTAAGAAAATAATTTTTATTAATTTGTAGTAAATTTTTAAAATTTGTAATTATTTTCTAGTTAATTTGTAGTAATAAGAAGTATAAATGAATATAACTTAAATTTAACTATATAGAAAAAATAATATTCTATTTAATTAATAATTAATTAGCTAAGATTTAGCTACTAATTTGAATAATAACTAAAATTAATAGTAAAATCAAAAAAATCTTGTAGTGAAAATCACTTAATTAACACTTATTTTCAACTAACTAAAAGTATTTAATAATTAATCACACTTGCTATATATATAGTACGAGTGTTTATGCACGAATTCAGTACGAAATAGGATGGTTTTATTTGATTGATTGAACAAACAATTTAAAAATGAAAAAGATAAAAAAGTTTGTAGTATAATTGTTTTGTTTACTTTTGTCCCGTACGATTTAGAATTTTCCTTTAATAAGATGTATTATGTTTTAATTAATGTCTTTGGTTAATATCGAGGAGCTATTAATATTGATTATCTTTATGTTCATTAATTATTATCTCAAGTTAGAACGTAGTTGCTAACGTGCTTCTTCGGTCTAATAGACTGGTTTTCCACATTGAACTTATCTTGCAAAACTGAACTAAAGTCTACCTGGTCAGACACCAACAACAAAGGTACTCAAATTCAACAATTAATAATATTAATTAGGTCTAAATTCTTTTACTTGTGTATGACAATATAAAAGACAAAAGGCATGAAGAGATGTGAACAAAGACTAAGGGTGGCTTTTCTTGAACTTGAAATGCACTTAAAGGCTGTGGCATGCATAGGATCTCTAAAAATGACTCCCCAAATAAAGGCCAATGGATTGAACAATGGTTGCTCCTTGGAAGTGAAAGTCATTTATAGCACATGGAAAAGGGCCACGTGGCCCAGGACCCTAGGGCTTAATCCTGTTTTTCAGTTAATGTGTGTATCAAGTTGGAGCAAAAGATTATATAAAAATTAAAGTTAAGATTAATTGCTCACATGGAAGGGATCTTATTTTGCAACTCCCAATGTGCATCTCGTATATGCATCATGAACTAAGATCCTCATCACCTTCATCAACTTAACCTACCCGCAATTCCCAGTAGAAACGGGTCTATATATTGTCTATTGCTTAATTGCTTTACCCTTTCCTTAAGTCTCTTCATGCGTTGTTAAATTGCGGGTGAAGTAATTTAAGATAGTGATCATTATTGCAAAAATTATAAAAAGATATTAATAGGAGAAAAAAAAAACACACACACAGTTATGATAGATAAGGAAACGCAATGACTATGATTATAATTATATGTATCGTGATCACCATCATTATTGTACATATGTATAGTTAAGTTATATATATAACACATACATATATGTACAATTATTTTTTAGGGGATTTTAATGTTAGAGAATTAATGTACGTGTGTTGATGGTCCATAGCCTTCATAAAATTCTACAGCTAAGCCTAATAAGTAGGCACTGTGGTTGGTGGTCGGGTGCAAGAACCCCACCCTATCAGATATAAAGTCAGTTTGTCTTTTTGCTATTGTTTTGTTTCTTCTTAATTAAAAATGGAGCTGACTAATTCTAAAGTGTAAATTAGGAAGAAGCAAATTAACAACTCATGTGTATAACCAAATATTGTTGGCTGGGCGTTAGAAAATTTACATTAATAAATAATATGATTAAAATAAATTATATAAGCGAAAGAAAATTCTTATTATAAATAAACTAAATTTATGAGATTAAATTAAATTTATATTTAAATTGTAATCACATTATAATCTATCATAATAATTATTTTTGAATTTATATTAAACAATTTATTATCAAACTCTTATTAGACTATCCTAAAATTTTATATTAACTAATAATATATGCAAATCAAAATTGTGAGGTTGAATTAAATTTATATTCAAATAATAAGAATGCGAGTAATTTAATAGTTTTGTTTCTTAACCAAAGTTGTAGAATTAATTTATAAGAGATACAAAATCACAATATTTAAAAATACTTCGTATTTTAGTGAGCTGACCAGGTTAAAAAAGAGAAATTAGTTAGACTCATCGGTCTAAATACCTGTTGATTATAAAAAAAATACCATATATATATACATATATGGTATAACGAGGAAAATGGAAATGAAAATGGAGAAATGAATTAGGGGGAAAAGAAAAGAGATATAAAAAAAGAAGAAGTAGTGGAGCCCTAGTTTGAGGATGATTAAGTGGTTGATTAGAATGAAAAGGCAAAACAGGTGGCATGCATGATTATAGCCGTCCATTTGAAGGGCGATGATGGATATAGGGAAGTGACGTGTGGAGGCGTCATGGGCCTTTGCAAGTGTTCCCGCGTGGCCATGAACACCGTTGTGATGAGAGGCAGTGCCAAAAACATTAATTAATTAATTAATTTAGTGTATTTGATCATTAGTTTAATGGGGAAGTGGCAGTGATAAGCAATTGTGAAGGGTTGGCATTTTAAGAGCCTTACGAGTCATTGTTTAATTAATATTAATTATTTGTACAAGAACACATGATACATATTTATAATATATATATATATGTATGATTAAATTAGAGGCCTGCTTCACATGGTAGGGTGGAAGACAAAAGGCTTGTTGAAAGAATCCCAGTTTAATTTTGTTTGTTTCTGGGATGTGTGATTGCCCTATCATGCACCAACGTGTTTCTCTGAACTCAATATCCTTAATTTTGATTTTACAAGATACCTCTACTTATTCTTTGCTCGGGTTTTGTGGGATGCACCTCTTACAATAATATTATTCATCCCTACTTTTAAGAATCCTATTAAATTAAATCTCTTCTTTGAACGACTTGCCCACCTTCAACAAATATTTTCAATCACTTCAAATCAATCCTTAATATCTAAGTGAATCAATAAGATGTATGGATTAACATTATAATTAATTGGTGTACGGCTATACTAACTAGTTTCTAGAGATGTATATATATATATATAGCTAACCCAAATTATATTACAAAAATGTTACTTCTACTCTTGTGTTTTTGTATTTCATTTTCACTCATATCTTTGCCAGAAAAAAGGAAGAGAGATGCCCCAATTCTCCTTTTTGTCTTTCTCTCTTTTTCTTAAGGAGGGTAAATGTAAGAGAAGAGTAACAAATCTAAACATACAATCGATAAAACGATACAATTTAATTTAAATTAAACTTATATGCATTTATAATTTTATTTTAAATCTATCGTGTCTTTTATATTTGTATAATTAAATATTTATGAGATTATTATATTCATGTATTTTAATTTTATAATTTTATATCTAAATTATATTTTATTACTTTGATATTTTTTTCTTAAAAAGAATAAAAACTCAACCTAAGGTATTTGTCAATTTCTTTTTATTTTATATGCAAATTTGTTATTGTTAATGGATATTGTAGGATATATTTGAAACTTAGATCAAAATATTATAAAACATTTGATTGAAAAATACTAGTAATATACTCTTTAACACAATCATTTTATTAAATTTTATCATTGGTAAAAATTTATTGAAAATTATAAAATCTTGAGTGAGGTTCATTATAGGAAATGTGACTGTAAAATTACAATTTTTAATAAATTTCAACCATTCTTTTTAATGTGGTTGAAAGAATAAGTTAAAGAATATATTGTTAATATTTTTTTATTTAATTTAAATTTTTGTATGTACTTTTTGAATGTTAAAAACTTATAACATAATGTTATCCTTTTAGTTTTTAGTGTTATAAAAGTATAATATTATGTTTTTAGTATTATTTTATGTCAATTCAAATGAGTGTCTTAACTAGTTTAATAATCAGTTCAATTTTTAAAATAATGCTTATAATAAGAAGGAAAAAGACATTTTTTATTCTCTATTTGTTGTGTTTGAATTGGGTATTTAATTAATTTTTAAATCAATTATTTAAATTATTAAATTAAAATAGTTTGTTTAATTAAAATATTAAGTTTGTTATATATACGTGTGGAAAATTAAAAAAAGAAAAGTGCATGAGCCAACTGTAGGTTTTCAAACCTATATATTCAAAAGTTAAAATTCATCAATCTCTCATGTCATGTAAGAATTACAGTATTTCAAGAAAAAATAGATATAACACGGTTATTTTTTTTTTCTTAATTGGATTTAAACTCCCGTAGATTCATTGCTTGCAGTTGGTCTTTCAATAGGAAAAGCGTCCGTGGCTAAGTGAAAATTATAACATTTCCATCCACTATATATTTTCACTCATCGATCTTGCTACTTTTGTCTTTTTTTTTTTTTGTTCTAAATTCTTCATACTATTAAAACTAAAATGGTCCTCATAGTCATAAAATACAAACTGAGGTGAAAAATATCAGAGACGTAGCTTTTTTACATTATCTAAATATAGGCTTAAAAAGGAAACTATAAAGAAATGATACGAGAGAAAATATATGTTGATGTATTATTTAGAAACTATTTCGAGTATGTCTAGCATCTAGCAACAATAACATTTACATCCATAACATTCCCAAAACTAGTCCAAACAACAATGATGGAGGAGAGGTTGTGAAAAAGTTTGCCCTAACTCATATTCGAACCTGGAAATAACCTGGATGATGTGTAGAAAAAGTCACAATCCTACACCATTCGGCCACATGGCTGCAACTTGGTAATTTTCTTTTGGCCTTTGCAACTTGGTCATTTGAAAAAAGCCAATTCATAATTATGTGATGTATATATTATAATATTAATTAGAATAAGGATATATAAAAGAAAACCACGTGAGTGGAATTGTTCAAAATGCACAAGTGATAAGTAAGTTATCTCCGCATAACGTTATCTTATGTACAAAACCTTTTCCAATTAAATTCATGAGTAATTATGTATATAATGATGGGAAATTTTTTGCGCCAAATCATAGACCTTGGCACAATAATATTGTTATTTGTGTTATTACATCACACGCAAGACGTATTATAGAATTGTCAAATGACCCGTGTTCGTGTGAGAATTAATTATCAATTTGAAGGGTAAGATCGAGTTTGAGTATTTTAATAATCTCATGAAATTAAACATGATAGATGTAGTGTTTATAGTACAACTATTACAAATGTTGTCTCCACTCATGATTATTACGCGGACTCGATTACACCTTGATTTGAAGCCTAATCGACTTGTTAAAAGAGTATGGGTAATGAACAGTTGGAGATGTAGTTGGCGTAATAGTGTCTCTTTTGGAGCATATGATATGAAAATCAAAATTCAGAGTGACAACTTGAGAAGAGAGAGAAAGATAGGGGGGGGTAATAGTTGTCTTACCTATATACATGTAGTAGATTCTCAAAATGTCTCATCAAACATAAGGGGTCGGTGATTCTCTCCACGATCATTGGTCCATTGAAAACTTGAATCCTTCAAATTATAAACTAAATTAAGGCCACCCCTTTGTCCCCACAACATGCCCACATCATGGGTCATATAAAATTTTTACACACAAGGGAGAAAAAAAAAAGGGTGACAAGGGGAAGAAACGTTTCGAAACCTCTTTGTCTAAAAGTAAAAAAAATCAGAGCCTTCAAAAGTGTCTTATCATGCTTGTATCATTTTATCAACAAAATGATTCTTTGAGCATCATCTTTGAACGTGTTCACAAGACTATAAATAACTAAGACTTAACTTTTGGAACCAAACAAACGGCAGAGTCGACGTTAATGACTCTTTAAGGAGAATATATACTAAAGCCTAATTTATTTATATTGATAAAACTTTTAGATTAGGGTTTTTCTCAATTTTATAATCCTTGTCCTTTATCATTCCGACATACTATATTAGTTCCTAGTTAATTGTTGCATCCCCCAATCTCATCATAATCGCTTTTAGAAGTTTGATTATCCACAAAAAGCCATCCTTAAACATTCACCTCTAGAATTGTCTCTTAATTAATTGATTCTATTTCTAACACAAGCTTTCAAGTTGTGACCTCAGAAGATAATGAAAAGCGACTCTGATTCCCATTAGCTTCTTAAATAGTTTATTTCCAAAGATGGAACTACTCTCCACCAAGAGAAAATTCAAATCAATATACCATATGGCTTGGAAAGTCAGCTCATTTTGACTTTGAATGAATTAAGTGGACCTCAATGTTCTCAAGCTCAAAAGAATTTACTGATTGGTCGTCTTCAATTTTTTTTCCTCATTTCGTTGTCTTTATGTGCTACAAGCTTTGCTTGTAGATATATAATATATTTCAATATTAATTAATATAACTTGTTGATGACGTGTAAAAGGATTCTTAATTGAATGGCTACGATCATTCACTGGGATCAGCATACATGGCCACATAATTTATGTTTGCATTTGTAATCATGAAGTAGATATTATCTCTGAATACTTTTAAATTTTGACCTTGGTAAAAATTGTTTTCCAATGTTATCTCTTTTGTTGATTGAGGTAGAAATATTCGACCAAAACACTGAAAATAAAAGAGGAACAGAAAAATTAATCTCTGTCTACAGCTTGTATATTCCAAATTATATAAAACATTAATAATTTTATGCGACAAAAGAAAAAAAATTATAATACAGGATAAATGATTTTTCCTTTCAAGAAAAATAGGAACATTTGTCAGAAAAGCAGAACTATGATTGGCCAGCGGTAAGGAATTTAATAATTTGCATGTTATTAAAACTCACTGATATACAAAAAAACAAATCTATCTCGTGCACATCTGTGTATTTCTTAATGTTAAAATTACATAATTCTATTTCACTCAAGTGAGAGAATATTATTTTTTAAATAATTCTTACGAGTTATGTATAATTAATTGTGATATTTAGTTTTATGAAAAATATATTGATGGAGTTTAATTTTAATACATAGTGTAAATTTTTTTATATTTTAATCGATTAAAAATATGTTAAATATGACTTTAAAATTGTTATTATAAAAGTAAACAATTTTATCCTACATGAATGATAATGTAAAAATATGTTACTATATATTCAAATTAAATTGGATCATATATATATATAATACTTTATTTAAAGAAGTTTTAAAGATCAGTATTTAATAATTCATTTATAAAGGGTTCACAGTATCGAATAGATATTTAATTTTCAATTATAATTACTTTTGCCTTATAAAAAAAATCTGATAGATATTTAAGTAGTGTGATTTAATAAAATTAGCGTAAGTCTTAACCAATCATGCTCATTAAATTGTGCTCATATGTGACCATTTATATATCCTTTGTGTAGTTTTATACTCATTAGCATTCAACGTATTCCAAGTTTGTGTTATGGTGAAGAATGTAGTGGGTGGGACCTCAAGAGGACACGTGGAATTGATTCGGACCAAGAAGAAAACAAGCACAATTCTATTATAGGAGGAGCAATCGAATTCACAAAGTGCCTTCATGTTTTAAAGATTGAATGGGGAATACTTATATTTGGGCGTGCTGAAGGAAAATAGGGTGGTGGATTTTGTCACGGTTTTTACTTTGCTCTTATATATATTTTTTATTGTTTTTTTTTACTGTGTTTTCTATTTTGTCTACTCATTTTTCTTTGTCTACAATCTATAATAATAAACTTTAATGTTGATCCTCGTTATCATTTAAGACTATAACAACATCTACTAGATATAATTTTGAGTCCTTAGTACCAGAATAATTAAATATAAAAAGGATTTGCCTCCACCACAAGTAAATATGTTTCTTCAAAATTAATGTTAGGTGTTTGTCAAAATCCTTGAGCAATATGTAGTGCTTCGTATCATACAATTTCATTATTATCATTTCATTTTTTTAATAAAAAGTAATTTGTATCCAACTAGTTTTATCCTTTTATGTGTAAGAACTAAGGTTAAAAATCTTTTTGCTTAATAAGTGAGTCTAATTTTACCTTAATGACGTCTTTTCATTTTGACCAATCATTTTATTTTGTTTACAATCCTTAATAGACTTTGGTTAGTGATCTTCATTATTGTAGAAGATTGAAGATGATGCATTGTCATTGTACTTCTACGAGATTTTCTTCCAAGAGTTATTTAGTTTTCATGATTTTCATTCCTTATTTCTATTTTCATTATATACCTTTTGGGTTGTATTTATTATTTTTTATTGACTTTGAGTGTCTTTGAGTTTTTTTGGGTAGAAGAGCTTTTTGTTGTTTGATCTTTGAGTACATGAGTATTGATATTGTCTTTCCTTATATTTTAGTTTAAAAAAATTAAATTTAAATTTGGTCTTTTTGGAAAGTATTCAAATACTTAGAAAAATATTCAAATATCCCGAGTATTATTTTTTGACTTTTTGAGAAAAGTAATCGAATACTTGAGGAAGTACACAAATATTCTTATTAGGATACTCCAAAATGTATTTGATTACACAAAAGCTATTTTTTAGAAAACTTATGGTAAGTATTTGAAAAATTGGAGAAGTATTCAGACATGATACAAAGTATTCAAGTATCATAAATTAAAAGTATTTTTCCTAGAATATTTGAATACTTCAGTTTTAAAGGCTATTTTTGGAAGCTCAATTTTACATAATATAAACCTTTATTTTGAATTTTTTGACATATGATTTCTTAAAAAAAATAAGCAAAAACTTTGCACAAATTGCTACTCATTTGTTCTCACTGAATTCTTCAATTGGTGTTTGAAGATTGACAACTTTGGATGTGGTTTTGTATTTCTTGCTTTAGAAAGCAAGTTTTTGAAGTCTTTTTTGGTGTATTCAACCAGCTAAGGGTGAGGCTATCCCTTGGAGTATTTTAGGGTCTTGGGTGAGGTATCACAATCCTTCAAAGTGAGGTAACTTTGTGTGCAATTGATTTTAGTAAAAAACTCGATTAAGTTGATTGGTGACTGAATGTAACTTTCTAGTGGTTGAGAACGAACCTATATAAATTATTTGTGCACTCTTCTAAACTCTAATCTATTTAATTTTAGTTATATTCATTGTTTTTGATTCAATTAGATTAATTCTTGGTTTAATTGAATTGTGTTGATCAAGATACTTGGGTAATTGATTAAATAGGGCATTATGCTTGTTCATTTGAGTAATTGAACTTAGCAATTTATATTGAATTTTATTTTGTTGTTGTAATTTATTTGTTCTTGATCTTGACTTTCTTTTGTTATATAATTGAGGGATATATCGTATCACATTAAGTCATCACATTCTAAGTTTGCATTAGAACTTGTCTTTGAGGTTAGCTTTGCATTGTATATCCAATTAATCACCTCACAAGTTCATAATGATCATTTTAAGCATACATTTTTACAAACTCTTTTGTGAACTATTTTTAAAGGGAAAAATTATTTTGAAACAATTGAGTACTCAATTCACTCCCCTTTGAGTACCATTTAACCAGTTTTATTTCTACTATATTTTGTTATAAATAATATGCAAACACATAGTTGGAATTGATATAATTTACTAAGTTCTATCTTTTTTTTTACTAATTTCAATTACACAAGTTTCTTCTAGAATTGAAATATTAACTATATTTGAATGTTTTTGGAGTTTCCATATTCTCAATTTAGTTGCCTTGCTTTTTAGTTCATTTTTCCTTTCGAGGATTTTTTTTCTTTGGAATCGAGTTTTTTTACCCTTTATACTTGATTGGGACTCGTTCACAATATTAGATTGTCCTTGTGACATCAATTTTAATTGAAGTATGAACAATTAGTGAATACAATTAGTAAATACAATTAGTAACTTGTAAGCTAAGCTTTGTAAATGAATTATCTTTTATATATATAATTTACATTGTTTCACATGATGATCAAGATGAGACAATAATTCATTTTAACCAATATTTTTTAACTACTTTTTCTATCTCTCTCTAATGTTTGAAAAATTGATTCATCAAAATGATAATTGAAAAAGTGAGTCATAAATAAACCTCTTGTTGGTGGTTCAATATATTTTACTATAGATAGCGATTCATACCCATTATTTATTTTCATCCTTTTGAAGACACATCTTAGTGTGTTGTAATAGAGCAATTGAAATATATACAACACATCCAAAAATTCTTCAATAAAAAATATTAGGTTGTTGACCAAAAACCAATTGTAAAAGGGAGGAATTGAGAAACTTGTTGACCTAATGCAAATCAATACTACAATTTCCCTAAGTAAAAATCAGAAGTTTTGATCTCATAAATAATGATCTTGCTATAAATTTTAAACACTTAATAAGTGATTCTATAAGTCCATTTTTGTGTATAAATAATTGCTACAAGATGTTCAATATCAATTCCAATATACATAAAATATTCATCAAAAGCTTGAGATGAAAAGTCACTATCCTTAACAAAAACATATTTTCTTAATTGGATAATCAAGAGAATGAGTTTAATTGGATTAATTAGGCAAACAATCTCACAAACATCTAGTTACAATTTGACAATAAATAAAATGATCTTGTAATTAATTTTAAATATTTATAAACGATTATGTAAGTCTATTTTTTTAATGTATAACTACAAGATGCTCAATATCAATTCTAATTTGATATACAATATTGATAAAAAGGCTAATAAATATGGTTCACATGGTGGTAGTTTTTATTTACAAATATCATCTTGTATATTTTTTCAAAATTTGAAAGATTCATTCTTAATTTTTGTTAATGGTGATCAAATTATCAACTGTACACGAGAAATAATTACATTGGAGAATCTTTTAACTATTGAATGAATGTTTACATGAGTTTTTAATTATTTTTTACATTATCAGATATTCGAGATGGTTCAATCGATCTTGGCAAACAACAAATTTATTTGATACATAAACTTTTAATTTATAATTTATATATTTCAATTATACTAATATGTTTGTACTAACTTCTTGCATTACTAAATAAGAAATACTTTTTATTATTAAGAATTGTGTTTGGACTGTTAGGAATACACGTATTATCATCGTTGATTTTAGTGTAAATGTTCAATCTTTATTAAAAAGATATATTTAAGAAATATTTAGAATGTAAAACATTTTCTATGTTATCTTACTAACTTTTATATGAAAAAAATTATAGATGTCAATTATAAATATTTTACAATTATATTATAATATGATTGAATTGTAATCAATTTGAAATTCAACTGTGACCATTTAATTATAATGGCTTAAATTGCAATTTTAAATCATTTGAAAAATTCAAATCACTAATAATAAACGTTAATTGTATCTAATAAAAATTGTAATCTTGACAATAATAAATTAAACCTCGTGGATTAAAAATTATTTATTTAAATAATTCTTTTATAAAAATACATATCTTACTGCATTCACTTTTGGAATGAAGCAGTGTTAGTTGAACAGAACTCATGATTTTTCATAAAAATATTATTATTTTGTTTAACCACAAGGAGACGAGAAATCAAATTAAAATATTGTTTAAATAATTTTTCTCGATATGATTGCTGTAAGAGCATATTAGATGCATAAAAGTTAAAAATGTTTTTTTCTTACACATTTTTATTAGTAATTTTTTCTCCACACAATTTCAATTGAAAAATAATTGTAAATATCGCCAAATTATATTCACAGCTTTAAAATCCTTTAATTGAACACCTAAATGTATAATATTCACAATAATAATCATTTAACATATAATTAATATATCATTATATCAATATTGAATTGTAATAATTGTTCATATGTAATAAATCGTATGAATTATAATGTTCTAGAAATTTATTGTAGTATATGAATAATAAAATTGTATTCATAATAATTTATTGTAGCAATAAATTAAAAACTATGAATTGTACTATGGGCTGCAAAACCACAAGTTAAGATGTAATAATAATAATTAGTAACAATTAACATATAAATTAAAACAAAATAATATTATCTGTGCGTTTGTCAGTCTTCATAAAAGATAATAGAAGTCACTAAATTAATTTTAGGATATGTTGTAAGAATGTATAATCAATACATTTAATGGATCACATGAAAACAAACAACAATACAATATATATATATATATATATATGATAATGCCACATTAACATGTTTTAAATATTACCAGCCAGTATAAGTATATACGTTTGTAAGTATTGATCGATCATAAACTTGAAATTTTAGCATAATCCCTGATATGTGCAAAAAACAATAGTTATTAAGATTTATCTTAAGCTGTTTAAATCATATTCTATCAAGCATGAAGTTCGATAATCTTAATAAACAAATTATGGTAATAAAAGTATTGATAAAAAATAATACCTTTTAAGTACATCATAGACAAAAACCATGCTATAATAAAACTCCCATCCTCAACCACGTAAATATACCATTTAGAAATTAAAACTCAGGTGATACTACTATTGTAGTGAATGAATCGTTGTCCAATGATTTTTTTTCAACATACTATTAATATATATTGCAATATCTAGATGAAAAATAATAATAGTGAAAACATTGTTGAACTATCAAATAGAGGAAAGAAAACACACTTGCAGCACTGATAACGAATGCGACAAGTAAATGAAATGTAATTGTGCTGGTAACATGTTGAAATAAAATTAAAAACTTAATAATTTAAAAGTAATGAAGGTAGAGAAATAAGAGAATAGACAACAAAAATAATGAATGGAATTTAATTTCTCATTTCCTACATAATCAATATAAATGAGACATTTTTTTTAAAAGAAGAAAATATAATTGGAGAATAAGATTAAAACTTACAACTTTATACATTTTATCCAAATTTCTCACTATTTCTCACTGCTAGGTTGATCCTAGTTGTTCACAAATGAGACATTCTGTTTATAGGTATAAATTTATATCTCAAAAGACTGGTTCTATTAAGTTTGAGAAGATAAATAGAAAAGAGAATTATAACAAAAAAAAATTAGACATTCGCTCATAATTTTTCATAACAATTATTTTTTTTAAGAAAAATCATTTTTTTTTTTTTACTTTTCTTCCCTCTCATTTTTCTTGTTATTTTAGATATTACTAGTTTCTTATTGATAGTTTTCAACTAATACTAGTTAGCGTTAATAGTTAGTGAAAAGTAGAAATTTTTTCCTTAATAATAAAATCTATTTTTAGAGATAAAGTTTGTATTAATTATACCTAATGTCACTTATTATATATATCACTTTTAGTTACATTTTATTATAAAAATATTATTAATACTTCTATTAGTAATATTATTTTCTTATATTTTTAGAAATATTTAATAAATATACAATATTATTAATAATATTTTGTAACCTAATTCATATATAATATTTATTAAAATGTTACTAAATTTAATAGATAATAAATTATATATTTTATAACATCTTTTAAATGTTGTCGAAAGTGATATAGTATGTTTTTATTTGTTACTCGTCTCACAGTTATTGGAATCTATTATATAAAAAAGTATCCTTTACAGTTAAAATTATTTTATCAGTTTATTTTTACTAAATTTCAAAAGATTTATCAGATGTATAAGTTGAGTTCTTAAGGGACAGTATTGTGTTAACAATAAGTACTTGGCTAAGGTGGTATATACTCCAAAAAGAAGGTGGCATATATTCCATTTTTTAAAACAGTTTCATGTTTGAACTAGAGAAATTTTCTTTTTGTTGATATGTTATAATGGATAATGTTCTTAACCTTAATAAAATTATCTCCCATAAAATATTTTTGTTTTTTAATTCAAAAAACGAGTACAGTATTGTGTGAGGTGATGTATTTACTATAATTTCCATACCTAAACAATTACCATATTGTTAAAATTACATTATTTATTCAATAATGATGTTTTCTTTATACATAAAATTGATAGAGAGAGACAGAGCAGAGAAAGAAAACGATAGTGACTGCAACTGCAAAATATTTCAAAAGCCAGAAAAGGGACTTTACTAAACATGGCTTTGATAGTAATTGAACATTGGCATCCCTCACCTTGCGTATGTATCTAAGTTTTGTAGCACTTGGATTATGTATTAACAATGATAGATGATGATGTCTTCGATGAATCTGTATTTGAATGCAGCTATGCTATGCATGCTTTTGAAAGTGACATATATATTTTACCAATCTAATTTGTGAACCGGGAAAGTCAGCAATAGACTTTTGATATAGTGCTAAAAATGAAACTGTTCCCAGGGAACTTGTATCAAATATCTGAATATAAATTAATGCAATAAAATTTTCATTCAAGAAAACGAATAAATGGTTAAGTTTTCATATTTTTATCTTCGTCTATTTGGATTAAAATATTTCCACATCACTTTCTATTTTAATCAATAAAAGTTGAATCATAAATAAATAAAAATAAATTTATTTTTTATACGTTATCAACTAATTAAAAACTATCTTAAATATAAATTTCAAAATAATTAGAATATATAATTAGTTGATGTAAAAAAATATATCATGTCGTTATATTATAATTAAAATTATCGATATAAAATAATATGTTTATTGCAAAGCATAATGAGTAGTAAATTATTTACTATAATAAAAATATGAATGTAATATATAAAAGTGATTAGATAATGTCGCTTAAGTTCAGTAAAAAAGAAAAGAAGAAGAGTGTCCCTTTAATTAAAATATTTTATTCCTTTTTAGTGGAATATATTTGATTGGACGACTAAGTAGATTTTGTTTGCTATAATTGTCATGCATAATAATGCATGTATACTATAATTAGTATTATGATAATATTTTTTAATGAAAAAATTGACATTTTTCATGCGTCCTTTCAAAGTTCATAGACTTTATACCTAACATAAGACACGTATTATCAAATATCTAATCCTTTTTCTGATATAGGGCCACATATTTCATAAACGAAAGTGTGACATTTTTTTGTCAAAATATATTCTGCTTTAATATCTTTATTTAAAAAAAATATATAGCACATACATGTACCATTATTTAATCTATTCCAAGGGCAGGAAATAATTTTCTCTTCTTTTTATTTTTATTTATTTTTTGGTGAAAAATATTCCAACTATAGTATGACGGTATGTCATTGGACCATATGTGATCCTGTTTAACTAAATTCGGTATACCAAATTAAATACGATTATATGTGTTCTAAAAACTATTTTAATAAAATAATGTTTCATTCTTCAATGATTTGAATTGCTTTGCTCAAACATTGATGACTCTGTTTTCGAGATCTGTAACGAGATTCATAATAGGGAAAACTTACAAAATTAATAGGATCATTGTTCAGAAAAATTCCATACTTACCCATCAATTTCTTCACAAATTTAAACATTCAGTTTCGGCCATAATTGAATCATTTTATTGAAGAGTATACAGACTTTGACACTGTTATACAATTAATTATCTTTTGTTTTTACCTAAAAATTGTGGAACAAGAATTCTCTGACATGCATAGAGTAAAGAAAATGGTCGTGAAACTACTTTTACCCTCGGTTTTGTCTTGATGGAAATGAAGCCAAATGAGAGTTATAATAAAAAATATTATATTTTTATTGTTTGTCTGAAAAAAACGAAAGATGATAGTATTTTTTGTGAGATGCACGTTAATATATTTCTCTCTAAATTGGAATAAAATAAGAAGAAAACAGTTTCTGTCTTTTTTTTGTTTAGTTTTTCAGAAAAAAAAAACTATGGTATAATTTAAAAATGTAATAAATAATTTTATGTGAAGAAAAAACATTAGATTAAAAGTATTAGACCTTTTTTATTATTATAAATACATATTTTTATATAATTCATTTATTCTTTTCACTCCTTTTTACTTGTCCAAACTAGTACTGAAAAATTTCTCCTCATCTTTATTTTTTATTTCTATCCATGTAAATAATATATAATTTTTATTTTTTAATTTTTTGTTTGTACCAAAATGTCTTTTAACATTAATTTTTTTTGAAACGAAGAAATTATTTAAATAAATTTTAATTTTGTTAATAAAATCTTTTCTACGTACATAGTGACAACATATTTAAAAAAATTCAACTATCAATATATACTAAAAATTGTTAGTAAATTTTTCTCTATTTCTATTGTTCCTTTTTTTTTTCTTTCTATTTCATTCCTAATAATAAGAAAAAAAAAAAAACATAATTGAAGATGGGTTTTGAAGGGCATGTGGTGTGTGATAGTTGTGAAGGAAGAGGAGACATATAGATAGGTGCCACGTTAAAACATTCTTTCCTTACGGAAAGAAACGGGAGAGTCAGATTGAATGGCTCGAAACGTTTCTCCGCGAAATGCGGCTACTTGCCGCCTCTTTTGTTTCTTGTCAATTGTTTTGTTAAAATGACCATTCTCCAATCTTTTATTTTTAAAAAAATACTTAACGTATTATTTTATATTTATATTTGTTATGTTATTTTCTTTATATATTTCTCTAAGATAACATGATAAGTACTGTTTGCGTCACTTTAGATAAAGAATAAAAAATAGGTATTTTATAAAAGATATTATCAATATATTTTATTGTGATATTTTTTAATACAATTCATTATAATTTATTTATTTATCATTTAATTTATATCATTATAATATTTTTTTTATAAAAACCTTAATTCCATTACTTTAATTAAGATGATTTTTTTCTAGAGATTTTTTCATAGATAAAATTATGAGATCTCTTCTAGTAATTATGTAAATTGTCTTTTAGAGTGATTTATTTAAAATTTATTTTTATAGTACAAATAAATTTACTTGAAATTATAATCTATATTTACTCTAACTAATTACTTATAGGTGGCAAGACGACGTGCTTGATATATTTTTTTTATTCACTACGTATTTTTTTATAAAAAAAACTATTATTTAAATTGGATATAATTATTATTTATAATAATTTTATTAATATTTAATATAACCTCATATTTAAAGTTTAAATATAAAATAAATATTTAAATAAAAACAATGTTGATTATTATTATTATAATAAAAGGGAAATAATAATAACTACTAGAAAATTTAAAATTTGTTATAAAATATTTTTGTAGTTAGTTTTAAAATTAATAGTTATTTTTAACTAATTTTTAGTAAAAATAATGAACTACAAAATTACTATAATATTGATGGTAACATGAAATAAGTAGTAAATTAATTAAGAAAATAATCTTAGTTAATTTATAGTAAATTTTTAAAATTTGTAGTTATTTTCTAGTTAATTTGAAATAATAAAAAATATAAATGAATATAACTTAAATTTAACTAAGAAAAATAATATTCTAATTAGTTAATAGTTAATTAATTAAAATTTATCTACTAATTTAAATTAAATGGTAGTTAAAATTAATAAAAAAATTAAAAAAATTATTGTAGTGTAAATTATGAAGAAAAGAGTGGCAGAAAATTGAGGCTTAGATGGTATTTGATAAATCTCCCAGCTCTACACTTGTGTTATTTTATTAGTGGAAGGAGTTATTGTGATTTAAAATTGGTTCTCTCTCCTGATGTTGCGTATAGAATGGAGCTGTTTTGTGTGAAAAGTCAGCGTCTCTGTCTCTCTCTCTCTATAAACCCCTTCTTCTCTTTTGTTTGTTATTGAGAGGAACAATCAGTTTCAACCTCCAAAAACCTGTTCCTTAATTTGCTTTTTCTTGCTTCTTAACACCCAAAACCCCCTCTCCCCAGGAAAAAGCCTTTCTCCTCACCCTAAACAAAATTGCATGTCTCTCACTACTTGTCTCAACAATCATCTATGCTCCAAAACATGACACACACACCCCCTTCTTTCTCATACTAATAGGAACAAAAAAGCATGTGCAGCAGCATCTTTGGGCCAATAATCATGGACAATTACCAAGGTGATTTAACTGACATAGTCCGAGCCAGTGGAGGAGCATATGGACATGGTGGTAGCAGCAACTGCAGCACAGGCACTACTACTTCATCATCTGATCAATTACCTACCACATCTCATCATCACTGGCACCAACACTTCTCTTCTTCTGACCCCATCACTTTCTCTTCTGTGCTCCATGACCCCTCCTACTTTGGTGACCCTTTCTCAACCATGAGAGATCCCTTCCTCCAGGAGCTTGACATGCCTTCAGCTTCTGCCTACTTCACTGGGGGCTTGGAAGAAGCAGCTGCAAGTTTTGGTGCTGTTGGTGTTAGTGGTAATAATAGTAATATCAATATCAATACTAATACTAATACTAGTACTAGTACTACTGTTTTTGCTGCCCACAAGATTCTTGAGGAACATGACATGAGAAGACCTTGTAAAAACATATTCTCAAACATGATTCAGATCTCTCCCAATGCAAACTCACCCTATGATTCCGTGGCACCTTCTCCAAGGCCAATTAAGCCTCCTTCTGCGGTTAATGCAAACACCTCCAAGGACTGCCTTCTGGACACCACAGGAGTGCAGATCTCATCTCCACGGAATCCGGCTCTTAAACGAAGGTCAGATATATAATAACATATTTACTTACTTTCTTCATTAATTAATATCTGCACATAATCAAATTTAATTTCATGGGCACATACTTTTAATTTTTTAGGGGGGGGTGGAATTTTATGCAAGTGGTTCATTTATGAAGAGGTGAAGTTTAGACTGTAGAGAGAAAGTAGGGTTTGGCATGAATTAGGTACTTGTGTTCCTTTTCTTGTGCTTTCCAAATCGGTTCCGTTGACTGGACCAGTTAAGCTAGCTTAGCTAGGTAGTGATTCAGAAATGAGAAATACTAGTTTCATTGTCGAGACTCTAAACATGGTTCATTCAATGAGGCTTTTCGTAGGCTTTAACTCACAATAACAGTCACACACTGAGCTTTCACCCAACTTATCTTAAACCACCTGAAAATTCCTATTCCTTTTATCCTCATTATCATCACACAGAACCGTATTCTTCCTTCGGTGGAAACTAAACCAAATTAAACGGCCTGATCTCGTAGTTACTCTCGAATATTCCATTTCTTTTTGTAATATTCTTATTTCTTGCTTATATCACTCGTTGTTCGGTCAGAGTTAAGAGTGAATAAGTAATTAAGTAATTGATTGGTATATTATAGTGGTTGTTGTGTAATTGCTGCAGGAAGAACCAGGCCAAAAAGGTAGTTTGCATTCCTGCACCAGCAGCTGCAAACAGCAGACAAACTGGAGAGGTTGTTCCGTCAGATTTGTGGGCTTGGAGAAAATATGGTCAGAAACCTATTAAAGGTTCACCTTATCCCAGGTTAGCCTGTTAGTTTAGCCTTAGGTACATATGATTGATATATTATTCTCTATAAGATAAGATATTTTAGGAATAATTAATAACTATAGGGACAATAGCTACACAAAATATGTATCACTCAACTTCTCTTCCTATAAACTCAATTTCTTGTTGCTTACTATATATTGATTTCTCCCATGTTTAATTTCTTGAATCTTGACCATTGAATATGGAGACCGGTCACATTTTGAGGTTTAAAAAACAACTAGGCTAAAAACTTTCCTATTCAGAAAGCTCTCTAGCTTTACCCATTTTTTTATTAGAAAAAATTCACTATACTAAGCACACGTTTGGTTAAAGATTCATTGTTTTCTTTATCTAAAAAACCTGGCAAAAGAAGCAAATGTTTCTTCAAAATAAGTTGAACCAAATACATAATTAATCTAGGAGTTTTGATACAGTACGTTGTCTCTTTTAGGTCAGTAGTTGAATGAGTTAAGAGTTAAGGAATTAGTTTTTGTAATGTTATGTTATTGGAGTTGTTTGTCATTGTCATTTGGGTGTTGTTATGGTGTTTCTTATTATATATCATTCTCTTGTGGTGGAATATATGTATCAGGGGTTATTACAGGTGCAGCAGCTCAAAGGGTTGCTCTGCGAGGAAGCAAGTTGAGAGGAGCAGAACAGACCCAAACATGTTGGTTATTACATACACATCAGAACACAACCATCCATGGCCAACTCAAAGGAATGCTCTGGCTGGTTCAACCCGGTCACAGCCATCCAAAAGCAACAATGCTTCTAATTCAAAGAGTTCAGAGGGCTCAAACCCCCAAAAGGGCACAGCAACAAAAGCAAAGGAAGAGCAGCAGCAACAGGATAGTGAGGGCAATGTGTCCCCAGTTGTGAAGGAAGAGAATATGGAAGACATAGAGAAGCAGCTTGAGATGGATGAGGGAGAGTTCAGTGATGGAGTCCCTTACAAGCCTTGTTTGATGGATCAGAGTAGTAACCAATCTGAGGACTTCTTTGCAGAGTTGGGGGAAATAGAAGCTGACCCACTGGACCTTTTGTTTACTCAAGGTTTTGGTGGAGCTGATGATCAAAGGGAATCCAAGGCCTTAGATCCATTCCATCTGTTTGACTGGTCAGGAGACAACAACAATATCAACAACACCAACTCCAGCTCATTTGAAGGACCTAATAATAAGAGAAGGTTATAACAAGACCTAGAAAAAAAAAGGCATGCAGCACCTCCCTCACAAAACACCTTATAATATATATATATGATCCTTTAAGTTTGATTTGGTGGTGCAAATATCATTCAAGGTCCTTTCTTATTTGGTTTGAAAATTTTCATGTGGGGGAGGTGGGAGAGATTTCCACTTTTTCTGCTTACTACCTTTTCTTTTTCTTGTTATTTACCAGAACAGTCAGGGAGATAAATTAGTAGAGTGAAAAAAAGAGAGTGCTGGTTGATTGGAAGCAAACTCAACGAGTCCCACATTCCTTTTGGAATATTGGTGGATGGGACAGAAAGCTGAGGAACAGAAGGTTGCAACAGTTAAAACAAGTACATTCACTATAGACATGACTCGAAAGCTCAGTGAGTAGATTGATGATGATAATGGGATGGGACTAGCCTTTCATCTTTTCAAGTGGGGAAAATTATTTAAAAGCCACACCCCTTGCTCATGTGGGGTTTTCTATACAAAGTGAAAAAAAGATAAAAAAGAATGCGATAGGAGATTTGCTTGCTGAGATGAAATTTATGAAACAAGACAAAAGAATATATTATATATAGGGTTAAAGTTAAGTTATATTATAATATTATACTATAATATAGAGCTTGACTTTTCATATCAGTCATTTCTAGGATGTGTGACGTGAGAGGGAAATGCATGCTTTGGTTCCTCGGCTTTCTGTTTTTTATTATCCACCAACTCATGTTCATTGTTTTGAATGAGATGAGATTACTTTATATGTTTCTTACACTAGTTATTAATTACATTTTGATTCTATTGTTTCATCATTAAAAAATGCTCATTTATACTGGCTCTTATCTGTTTGTATCGCTAGTTTTCTGTTTATATAATAAAATCCAGCAAAACGAGGTTGGCATTTAATCATTTCGCATGTGCATGCTCGCCTATTTGTGCATGTATATTTATATGTAGAATCCTCGATCCGTTTAAATATAATAATAAGTTAAGTTTGGAGAACGCAATATTTTATATGTATATATATACCTAAAAAGCCTGGCCTCATTGAGAACTTCACCGAGGATATATCATGTTAAGAGATTACGTACGTAGTATGTAAATAATGATATATTTTGTAACAACTAAACTATGTGTAAAAATCTACATGTTCTATATCTTTCTTAATTTTATGCTTCTGTGCATGTATATTTTGTGAAGAGTAATCATACATAAATTATTCTTCACTAATTAACATCCATTATTTTTGTTATTTTTAATTATATATATATATATATATATATATATATATATATATATATATATTCTCTATTTAAGTGTCAAATAAGTGAGAGGTATACATGGATTTTTTTTTGTTTTATGAATATATTGTAAGTGGAAGAGTTTAATTTTGCCTGACCATCTATACCGAAATCCAAAACTTATGAAAGGCCACAGTTTATACATGTGGGTAAACACTACCTGTTCTTTGACCTTTTCTTTGTTGTGTTTTTCCTTTTGAGCTAAATAATAATTGTAATGCTAGTTTCTGCCGCTGATGTGTGCAATGCCATACAAATGAGTAATTCTGATTAAGAATTTTTAGCAAATGAGTGTACATAATAACATAGTAGCGGATAGTTTAATTTACCTGAAATAATCAAAGAATAAATAAAAAACACAAACAAGATGAAATAGAAAAAAAATGAAATTATCTTTTAGTTATCGATATGGTTATATATCTAGAAATAACTAATTTTTTTTTCTGATACGATATTAAAAATATTGTAGGTTTCTAAAACCTCTGGGAGTGAAAAAAAAATACCGTTGGTGAAATTAGAATCTGAACTATAAATATATAAATATTGATAGCAGATCATAATACATTGTATGTATTAATTATTAGTTCTTTAACTTTATGGTAAACGTTATTAGTCAAAATTTAACTGGTCAATAGTTAGGCATAAGTTTTTTTAAGAGTACATCCACAATATTTCCTAACCCTAAGTCAAAAATTAATTTCTGTAAAAATGTAGGGATTATATTATCAAAAGTAAATTTTATTTCTCACAGTAAACTCTTTTCTAAAGACACGAGCTCATGGTTAAGCTAGGTATATATTTTAGTGTATAAATAACGTAGAAGTGTTAAACTTTAGTATATATATTGTGGAGGCCATGGAGCTTAATTATAGTGTTAATTAATAATGACTTTTGTTGATGATATTCTTTCAGTGCTTTACATATTTTTCTATGCAAATGATTAAAAGTAATCCGTGACAATATTGGTGGTAGTGGGGACTCTAAATGTTGTGGTGGAGTGAGAGTAAGGTCCGGCACAAGGACTCTTTGATACTTAATATTTGCTTTAGGAAGTGTAATATGATCGAACGAATATATAGTACGTAGAAGTGCATATACAAGTGGCTCAAACTTTTATAGAGGAAAGTGCTCCTCAAGAAGTAATCCATTTATGATCTTATGTTCATATTTGGAATTTTGGTGTGTTAGATCTCAGATTATTCTTATGCAATTATTCCTATCTTGTCGTTTTCTCAGTGTTTGTGAAGGGTGTGATCAATATGTACGTACAAAAACATGTCAATATATGCTTAAATTAGCAAAGGGATTTCACACGCAAGTGTATAAGGTTATAATGTGTCCTTTATAGAGTAATATGACATGATAAAATAGGGAAAATAGTATCTCATATAAATGGAGAAAGTTGCACCTTTGATGAGATAAAAAAAAGAAGAAGTGGTAAAGTAGGAAGATTTTATTCTTATGAGGGGTTAAATCATGATCCATATCATATCTTCGAAGGATCTTATTAGGATAATCAAAGTAAGGGGTTTAAGTCGTAATATTTGCAAATATGGAAATATTATGGTATGATTTTGGTCCTAAATATATAATTTTCCCCGAATGAAGGTGGGATGTGTTAGATGATATTTTGAGAAATCTCACTTTTTATAGGTACAATTGGTATTTGTGTTATCGGGTGATTGAAAAAAGAATGGGTCCTAATGTATCTTCGGATTATACATTAGGTTATTCATGAGTTTGAGATTTTGATCAAATTAAATTTGAATGATAAAATTTAATTGGATTGGTTTGGTTTAGGTTTTGAATATTTTTTACTAATTCAAATCGAACCAATTAAGACTGGTTGGTTTGATTAACATTGGATTATGATAAAAAACAATAAATTATTATATTTTTTAAGTTTGTATTTTTAATTATGGTCTATTTTATATAACTTTTTAATTTTATAATTAATGCAAGATAAGATATTTCTTTTTTTTAATGATTATATTTTTTATTTTATTTAATGTTTAAAATTTTATACTTATCACTTTATATATCTCTTTTATTTTTTTTATACTCAAAACATGATATAAAATTTACATAATAAATATGGCCAAATTAAATACCAAAATTTAAAATGTAATAATATAAAGTTACAAAACAATTGATTAGTAATCGGTAAGTTCGAGTAGAAAAAAAAAGATAAATTTTAGAACGGAATTTATTACAATTAGTTTGATTTGAATTTTTTAAAAAATCAATTAACCAACACAGTCCAAATCAATGTATTAATTTAGTTTGAATGGTGAGGTTGATCGAATCAACACCCTATTGTAACATGATGGGAAATTGTGATTTATCTTTGGATTTCATATGAGCACTTTTTGAGACATCTCTTTTGGCAGTGAAATGTGTCCCTCAATTGTCTCTGAGGATTAATCTTGTAAATGATATTGCAAACATTCTTCGGGATAACGAAAGTATCTATTGGACCTCATAGATTGTTGGGGGCACCAACCTTAGTCAAGGATCTGAGCAAACGTATATCTCGATATTTTTGGGAGTTACTCCCTCGTACCACATTCACTTCGTAACACCAATTAAATCTTAAGATCCTTAACAAGCTTAGTCATTTAGGAAATCCATGGCAACTTGAATAGGTTAATTCGCCCATAGCAATGTTGAATTAATAATCCTTGGGAACCTTGTCAATGGCACATCAATATTCTCTGTAAAGCTATTAAAACAAAATAATTTGAGAAACATTTAAGAAAACTAAACGTAAATACTTTGTTAATGAGTATTAATATTTTCCTAGTTGGCCCATTCGTCAACCTAGCTATGACAAAATAGGTAGATAAATAATCTGTTAATTTATTAATTATTTGTTTATGCTTTTTGTTGTCGTTGGTGGATGATAATTCTTGAAGGTGCATGTGTGTCCCTAATGTATATACAGTATTAATAATCAATGTCATGACAAAATAGGAAAAGTAGTATCCTAGCTAAATGTGGAAAGTTGCATCTATTAATGAGATAAGTAAAGTGAGAAAATAAAAAGATTTTATCTTTATAAGGATAAAGTCACGATCTATATCTTTCAAAGATTTCAAGATAATAAAGTTAAGTTAGTTAAGCCATGATCTTTTATAGACACGGGGATATAATTAATATGATTTTGGTCCCAAACAACATGTAATCATTCCTTTTGTATTTAGGGATTCAAAAGGATCTTTCGAGATTTTATCTTTATATCCTTTCTTTCTAATTTGTGGGAGAATCCGATGGGATTTAATTTTGTTATTCAAGAAAAATTACCGCCATTGACGAGACCAATGATAAGACCATGGGTCTAGCGGGTTGATCAGGTGGGATATCCAACATCCCTCTCTTGAACGTTATAGAGGTCGCATCAGATATATATCCCCTTTCAATTATTGCAACCAACTTCACTTCTAAGCGTAATAAAATATGTTATAGCACGAGCAAAACAGCATAATTACACAATGTAGTTTCACATTTTCTTGTTCAATTATATATATATATATATATATATATATATATATATATATATATATATATATATATATATATATATATATATATATATATATATATATATTACATCGACTAATAAGAATATATATAATAGAAGATATCTTTTATTTTATATTTATAAGATGATAATAGATGTTTAGTATCTTAAATTTCATATTTAAGATATTTAATTCTCGGATATGGAAAAAATATATTAAAAATCTTACATTAATCATAAAATATATAATAAAAAATAATTCTTATTTTATAAATTAATTTTGTAGAGTTAAATTTGTCTTAAACATTAAAATTATAAGAGAATAATTGTTGAGTAATATATACCTTACTATTATGTTATTCATTTCTAACAAATTTCATAAAATAAGAAATGGTTTTTTCACTTGTTCGAAAATTATATTATACCTTAATTTTTGATTAGAAGTTTATGTAATAGTATAAGTTTATCTTTACGAGGATGGTATTTGCAAAGTAATTATACTTTTTGTTCTAGGATAATTTTGAAGTCCCAATTGCTCTTCCCTCTAATACTCAGACTGACCTCCTAATTAGGTAGTCCCTCTATTCTACAAGATGGCGACCAACCACTAAACACTCAATCGCGTGTTAAGACTACTATCCCTCTTACCCATTAAGGGATGACCTAAAGACCTTACTAATGGTACAAATATCAACTTCCAAATCGAATTAGACCGTCACATCAACAACGTGTAATATAACAAATTATCATGTTACTCAACAACATTTCTCACATAATCAAAGTTATTTAAGGGTCATGCGTCTCAAGTAATATAATATGCAAAATCTCATTTTTCACTCTACCCTAATCTTTTGTTAATTTGAGTTTTAAAGTACTCGTAGATGAGCACTACCATTGCATTCCCTTGCCGTCATGCCCCGTTGATTGGAAATCGTCACCACCATGCCAAATTCTTTCTGCTCAAGCACTTATTATCAATTGATGTACTTTGTATAATAGTTATCTTATAAAAACTATTTATTGACGTGGGAATAATTTAGATATATATACTAACACCAACAAATCATAACCCTGTGTTATGTATAGGTTAAAAAACATTTTACCAATAAATAGTCATAATAAGATTATTTTAGACTCCCCTTATTTATATTAACATTTTATGCAAGTGAAATTGTCTATCATATCACTTGATTATATTCACACAATATGTTTTAATACAATAACGTGAGCTTATTTATTGAAATTAAAAAATTACATGATTTGATCGATATTTTAAAAATGAGTGTTTAAGGAATATATATACATAGGTGTATATAGTTGAATAAACAGGTCATGTGCATGTTAATGTGAACTGCATGTTATAATTAGCAAAAGATATGTGTGGAGCTATAGTGGAGTCTTCTCTTGTATCTAAAATGCGACATTTTGGGGTGAAGACCTTGAAGCCACATATATTCGTAATGGAGACAACTTTTATTTGGATGAAGCTAAGTTATTGGCTTTAGTCTTGTCAAATCCATAAACTTTAGTGAAATCCGGATCCATTCTCACCCCCTTACAAATGAAGTCACTTCAATGGAATGGGTAGAGAAAACAACAGTCTATTTAATGTTTTTCCTCTACTAGCTAGTTGATTGACGGGTAAGAGTCATTCATTATGGATTTGAAGGAATAGGAATGCAACTTATCTTGTGGGAGCAACTGTAGTTCATGATTTTGAAGAAGGAAACCCAAGTCATCAATTCGATCATACACACACATAAAGCTTAATCATTTTATGCTCCTTTTTTTTTTTAAATCTTTGGTAATAATTCCTTTTAGTCTTTTGATGCCTCAGTTAACTTCTTTTCTATATATATCAATCCTAATATCATTTGCGCATGAAAACATCACATTTTTAATTGGTCAAACAATTTCATTGCCTTTTCCCTTTTGTTAGATCTTTCTCAACCTGAAATATTCCATCAAAAATATTTTTAAAAAGAAAATTTCGAAAATACAATACTTTATTCTGCAGATAAAAAAGTAAGCATGCTCAATGAATAAAAACAAAATATAGAAATATATTAGTTTATCAGTAGTTTGCTATAAATCAGTACTTCAATTAACTTATTGATATGATACATACACACACTATATGTATATGTATGTCCCCTTAAGTTTGAAGTTCACATAGCAAGGTTCAAAGTGGTATAAATATATATATATATATATATATTAAAGTAATAACTTAAAAAAAGTATGGCAATAGAAGAATTAATATTTGTTAAATAAAATGGCTGTGGTTGTATACAAAATGTATGAAAGTGTCATAAAACCAACTAATTCTACATGATTGGATAGTTGTATTACTTTAACATTCTAACAAGGGTTTGCATTCTAATGAAAATGACTTTGTTGAAAACAATTAAATTTGTTTCAATGATTTCTTCATCTTGAAGTGATCAGTCTCCAATTGTTAGTTAAAGATCTTATTGATATAAGTATAAAAAGTATCATAATGAAAATATACATTGTAGTAATAAAAATTACCAATATATATATATCCAACTACACCAGATTTTAAGTAATAAATAATCACTAATAGTCATTTTAAGTAATAAATAATCAAATTTTCTCTTTAAAGATTAATACATTTACCACATATTTAGTTTTGTTAATTTTAGAAAAACCTTTAATGCTCTTTCTAAACATTTTCTGGGTATTTTAATAATTCACGGGTTTCGTTCCTATTCCGATTCATTCTTAAATTGTTATACTGTTTGTAATTGGAAACAAGTTCTTCTGATAATCATTGCTTCTTATAAAATAATGTTTTTTAGTAATTAGAGTGTTGATGGGTTATATGAGTTTATTTTTTTATGCTTGGTGAATGTGAAAAAAAAAATACATTCTCAACTAATAAAAAATTATTTTTTATGACTTTTAAATTAATTATTATAAAAATTAATAAATTTATTATAACTATTTATAATTTGATGATAATATAAAAATTATTTATATTACCGATATATACATTATTTACTCGAGTTATATTCTTAATATGATATTATGATATATATTATTTTAAAAATATATATAATATTTTGAATAACAGTATAATAATAATAATTTTTAAAATTTAATAGATAATATTTTATATAATATAATGTTATACTATATTGATATTATTTAATTATTTTGAAATATATTATAATATAAATTTTATATTTATTTTATGATTTAATTAAATAAAATATAAAATTTAAATAAAGTATACTTTCCAATATGTTTTAAATTAATTAAATAATATTAATATAAATATATAAAATAAAACTGAGTGATTTATCAATGTGGTTGGTGAATAGCCTATAACTAGAAGGCAGAATAAGAATTTGTTGTTTTATATAAAGAATTATATGAAATAGAGAACCGAAAAATAGAAAGAAAGCAGATGGTAATGAGGGAGTTAATGAGTTATTTTTGAGTACAAAGGAAAAGGATGGCTGAACTTAAAAATGAAAAAGAGGTGAAGAGAAGGGTGAATAACGAACGATAAATCAATCACATCATCGTAAAAACTATGATCGGTGTCATGTAAGCCGTTTCTTCAGTAATGACATTCATACGATGATTCAAACTTCTTTCCATGTTAATGTCAAAATCCACTTTATTTCTTTTGATTGAGTACCCCTACTTATTGCCTAGATTTGACGTTCTATTGACGTGGACCGTTAATCATGTGTGAGATTTAGCTAATTTCAACTCTTTAACAACTTTTTATTTACTATAATCATTGTAATCATGCTTTTTATTGAACTTCTGAATGCCCATATAAAGTTATCAGATTTTTTTTTTTTTTGTGATGGTGGAGAAAGATATACATTTACTATATTAACACGAGTGTAGATTAAAATAGATATCCTATGCGAAAAATTTTTAGGTTAAGAAATGTTAATTTTTTTTCTCTATTTGTTGTCATAAAACTATGAGAAAGATATATTTTAACATCCAGGTATTCGGATGGTTTCTGAATGTAAAGAATTATATATATATATATATATATATATTTTGCTCTAAGAGAATTTAGTGAACAATAGTATATAATGATAAACTAAAATAGGCAACGATGTAGAATAGAAAAAAAAAAAACTAGACATATGAGATATATGGCCGGACCAATTTGATTAAAACAACTATAATCTCAATTTTTTAATTATAATTTTGAATTAAAAAAAAACTAAAGTGATCAATCAAAGAACGTAGCATAGATGTAAAAACTCAAATAGCATGGACAGTGATGAAATTTAGAGAAGAAATTAAATTACAAAATGTTCAAATTAAAATTCATTCTAACATGAATTAGAAAAATTTTAAAAATTCATAGAAAAGAATCTTCAAGGATTACTCCCACTTTTTTTTTTTAATTTTTAATAAAAAAGAATGATTTTCAAGAATCCCATTACTATTTTTCATTATTATAGTCTAAGAATACCCTAATTTCTTTTAATTTTTACAATTATATGTGATTGAGATTGAAAATATACACATGGAACATCAAGCAGTATGTATAGAGTGATGAGTAAAGTCAATTTTAAATTTTTACAATGGATTACTTGCTAAAGTATAAAGTTTGGACCACGGTGACAATGTTAGTGACCTCTTGAATATCAACACCGGGAGCTCAATTACGAACTAAGCCAGAAGACAAGTTCAATTGGAATATGAATCCTTGGAGAGTTCAATGAGTTGGAGATTGATGGCTACATCAATTTTGAAAGATAACATGTATCAAGAGGCTAGATTAAACAATTCAAATGAAAAAAATAAAAAATAATAACAACTTTTTGTTTAGATCAAAGACAATGAACAATAGAAACAAAAGGAATGAAAACCTTACAAGCCACACATTTTATTAGGTGAACATAAAAGATTAAATTTTTTTTTCCAATTAAACAATTTTTTAGCATAAATTGTTTATTAATGATGACACTTAGCCACATAGGATGAGATTAAAAAAAACCTATGTTTTCACTTGAGGTAATAGGTGTTGGTTATATTTGATAAAAGTAGCTACAAAATTAACTTGTGGTTGAAAATTGAAAATTATTAAGCTAACTTATTAAACTATAAGACTTCACAGAATTACTTGTTAAAGTGGATGAAATTATGATATCAAATAGATAAAAAAATTATCAAATATGAATTAAACTATGGCTTAAGTATATTTTTCGTATTTTCTTTCTGAAAAAGAAAAAACTCCTCATATTTTCATATTTGTAATTCCATAACTTCAAAATTTCTCAAATAACTAATAAAGAAAACAAAACCTTTAACTATTTCATTTATTGAGTGGTCTCTACCCCTTTTCTTGTCTGTGTTTCTTTATAAATGTAAAATAATAAAAATTAACATGTTTTGGATTAGGAAAATTGCATGATCCTATTTATTAAGTATTTCATCACTGGCTTATCTTAATAAATAAGGAGAGTGGGAGAAATTGTAGAGAAGAAAGAATGGAAGAAAGAAAAAGGCTTATCAAATTGTTATGCCTATAATTAAAAGCGTTAAACCTATGTTGGCTAAAAAAAGAGAAAGGCAAAGAAAAAAAGTTGGTATAAAACAATGTTGTGTCAGTATGTCAATCTTAAGATTATTGTGTTAAAAATGTACAACGAGAGAAAATAAGAAGTTAAGCAAAAAAGAAAAAAAATTATCTAGAGTGACAAAAAAAAAAATGAATGAGAACAAGTATGATGAATAATCAATAAGTCATCATCATATATACAAATGAGTAAAAATAGAGAAATGAAAAAGAACTAGTGAAATATTATTTTATATAAAAAAAATAAGAAATGAATTTAATAAATACTTTAAAAATAAAAACTAAAAATTAATAAGTAATAACATGACAAGATTTTAAGATAGTCAACAAAACTACAAGGTAGCTTAAAATACTTGGAGAAGTAATACATGGACAACAAACACTTCAACAAATTTTACAACTAAAAAAAGAGAAATAAATAAAAGAGAGAAAAGTTTAAAAAATAATAAATGATATGATAAAGAGACTAAAAATAATAATTTAAATATTGTTGTATAAATGGTTATGCTAATAAAATTTCTTAGTCTTAAATACTAGCAACATATTGCGTGATAAATGGTCACCTAAAAATTACAACACATTTAATTTTACCTTTTTTTTTTTGGTATGTGTACAGACATTTAATTTGACTAATAACAACGTTGGTTAGTGTTTGTGACAGTAAATTGTGTTATTTTCTTGGTTGCTAGGCAGCCACGCTTCAAGGTGTTGTGCCCATGAACACTGAGTAAGCAAGATAAGAACTTTCCCCTTCCATTTGATGTTACAATGCTATTGCCGCCAACCCAACACAATTTGATGGCATCACATTCGCCACGGCTTTTAACTCTGACCCGAAGGGCTTTTTCTTCTTCCTCTCAAGGAGGGGTTTCCTTGGTTCAAGGAGCTTCCAGAGGAATTGGCCTTGAATTTGTGAGATTTTTCCTTTCAATTTCTTACTTGCACATCATAATTTTTTTCTTCCAATCTGGGCACTGCCCACATTCTCAAAAATTATTTTAGTGTCTAAATCTTAGTATCAGAAAGAGGTGTAGATGCTTTTTACCTTAACCTTTTTAACTTCTAAGTATTAAACCATTAATTACTATAATTGTATAGGAGCAATATAGAATGGAGGTAACAGTAATTTACTACTTTTTCATCTTGACTGTGCAATGGTACTGTGGTATTACAATAATTACAGTCAATTTATAGTATCTTTGAAAAGCAGAACAAGAATTATTTTAGTTTGTCAAATTTTCTTAAGGGCCAAAGATCGATGAATCCATTACAAGTTGATGATTCAAGAATGATAACAAGCCTTTCCATAATCTTCAGCTGTGCTGTGCTGTGCTGTGCTGTGCTGGCTGTTCTAGTTTCATGATTGGTTTTTGTATACTTCTGTATTTGTTTATTAATAAAGCTATGCAATTTGTTCTTTTGACAAATGTATATGCATGGACACCCTTTTTCATTTGAATCTCTTAAAGCAATCTGATGGCTTATCCTTTAATTCACCTCCACTGGCTCCACATATCAAAGGAGTCTTCAAGAACCTTTGTTGTGATATTAATCAAACAATTTTGCTGACACAGTTTTAACACTGGTTTCAGTTTCTTCCATCTACAGGTAAAACAGCTTTTAGAGAGCAACGATAAAGAACATGTTGTTGCTACTTGCCGTAATCCTAGTGCATCAACTGGACTTATCCATCTGAAAGATAAATTTGCAGATCGTCTTAGAATTTTGCCGTTGGATTTGACTGTTGAAAGTTCAATTGAGGTCATGCTTCTTTTCTCTTAATTGCTTTCCTTTTCTATGTCATTTGGACCAAGAGGAGGCTTGGTAACTCTTTTTCCCTTCTCCCCAGTCTCTAAGGTTACTTAGTTTAGTTAGGGTGGCATGTGGCAGAATTTGTAGTTTAGGGGGAATGGGATTGGGACGATAGATGAGGATGGGTATGTGCAATTTCCCTTTAAGCCTATTTACATCCAAAAACATAATTATGAAATTCATATTCCTTTTTGAGGATTAAGACAGTTCCCTGTTAGATTTAAATAACTCCAAACTTGTTAGTTTGTTAAGTTTTGTGTATTTCATAATATTTCAGGCATCTGCATTGTCAATAAAAGAGACATATGGCCGGCTAAACCTTCTCATTAATGCGTCTGGCATTCTTTCAATACCTGAAGTATTGCAACCAGGTAAAGATTTTGTTTCATTCTTTGATAATAATGGAAGGAGGTGCAAAATGGGGTCTAGTGATGTAAAATTGTGGGCTAAAGTGCTATTATCTTGTTTTGAGCTTATGTTTCTTACAAATACAAGTCAGTTGATTATATTAGTTATCTATACAATACAGAAACGACATTCAACAAAGTGGAGAAATCATCTTTAATGCTTGCGTATGAGGTTAACGCAGTGGGTCCTATCTTAGTTATCAAGGTAACATCAATCTAATTTTCATTACAGAAGTTATTTATTTATCTATTTAAAGTAGTTTTAGAAGTAAATATATGTTCTTTATATGTGTAAGGAGGTTATAGAGGTTAAGTGGTTGAGGAAGAGATGTATATGATCATGATATGTCATCTGATATATTCATTTAAATATTTAATATGTCATCTTTTTTATTTGTCAATTTAAATAATGGACGATGCCACTTATACATTTCAATGGATTTGGAATGCTTATTTGATGGCATTAAGCTGGTTAAGGACAGCAAATTGATGCAAATGATTTCAGTTGGTAAGACAGAAATTGCTCTTGCTCTTTGTCCTGTCTATATACTCCTCCTTACCTTTTGTGTTTTAAGTATTATGCATTTGAACTTCAAAGATTACCTTCCAATTTGTCACTACACGCTTCTCTAGAATTATTCTACAATTTTACTATGATGAGAGCAGTTCGAATTGTTGATTTGCTCTTGCATCTAATGCACTCTTAGCCTTAAGTCTAAATAAGATGGACTATGTACACAAGATGCAACTTCTGAATACTATTTTCTTTCAGCTCTACTAAAGCTAGCTAATCCTCTGAACCACATTATTTCCATTAAAGGCACTTGCCTTTTGCAATACCCCTCCTTGTCATTCATCCTATGACAGGAAAGTTAGCACTCTTTCTCCACATAATAGTTTCAGAGAGATCAGAGGTTCAATTTTATCTCAATCTCACTAACAGAAGCTGCCTCTCCATTTCTCTGCCATCAACTCCCTGGTTACATCTGTTGCCACTTTGATGCTTAAACGTTAAATTCTTCATCTCATGAACTCACATCCCCAAGATGACATGTGAGTCTACATTGATGAACGGGTAAACCAGTATAAAATATCCCAATGAGAATTCCAAGAGGATTATTTTGTACACAATTCTGTGTGAGGGTATACAGACAGAGTACAATGAGATATGATATTGTATGAATTGTTAGTTTGTTACTTCTGAGAAAATTCAAATTCTCAGAGGTTAGTTGGATTTGGAATAATATTTAAAAAAAAACTGCTGTTGTACCAGTCAATAACTATTATCATGAATTAGTTTAAAAAATGGACCTATAACATTTGGTTATGTATCAAGTTATAACATACCCTTTGTGTGTCTATGCATGTGGCATGCCCCATGGCACTTGTTCCAAGAGATGCAAATAATGAATTGTTGCTGAATAATTCAACCAAGGTTTTCAGTCAACTGCTATAAATAGATATGGAGCATGCGGGCTTGGCACATGAGAAGAAACTAAACTACTGCACAAATCCTCTTACAGTTCCATGCTCTCCTTATAAAATGGTTCTTTCTATAACTATTCATGATAAGAATCCTATTAGACTCCTTACTTAGACCCTATCAGCTCCATTTGAATTTGAGTAATTCACTCAGTTTTGTAGTTCATGCTAAAGTGATTAGTTTTGCCATTCCATTGCCCACAATATTTTATCATGGGAAAATTTGTTTAAGTGATATTAGTTCTTCTAGCCCCTCAAAGAATTATTTTTCCTTTAAATTTCACCTTATTTCTATAATTTTATAGTTTTATGCAATAATTAAAACAATGCATTTATCATTGTTTCTATCTAATTTCATAAGCGCTCCTTTATCTTCAATTATATGTATGAATATGTTTTCAATAATTTAAGTTAATATTTTATATCTAATTCTGTGAATTTTAAAATCAGCACATGTGGCCTCTTCTAAAAGCAGGAGGGGGCCTTGGGACTGAAAGAAGTGCTGCAGTTGTGGCTAGTTTGAGTGCAAGGGTTGGATCTATTGGGGACAATCATCTTGGGGGATGGCACTCTTATCGATCTTCAAAGGCTGCTCTTAATCAATGTATGACTTTATTATTATTATTATTATTTTCTGTCACAAACTGTTTGTAATGGTAATCTTTGCAATCTTTCCCCCCTTAATTCTAACAGTATCAAAGACTGTCTCCGTGGAATTTGCAAGAAAGAAGGATCCAATTGTATGCATTTTACTACATCCTGGTACAGTTGACACAGATCTCTCTAAGCCATTTCAGAGAAATGTTCCCCCAGACAAACTCTTCAGCAAAGAGTTCTCAGTCCAGAAGCTGCTAAGCATCATTAACAATGTGAAGAGCCATGACAATGGCAAGTTCTTTGCCTGGGATGGTCAAGAAATTCCTTGGTAACCCTGTCATAACATGTAAGAAATATATCAATATTGTGTCACAGCTTCTCTCGAGACAAAATTGTATTTCATATAATTCATTGATTCATTGATGTTTATGGAACATCGAAGAAACATAGATACTTTTAAATGTTTTCCGTACTGATGTGGATAGGAATTCGATACTCAGGTACTTAAAAAATATAGTTTGTGTTGTATTTGCTATCACTAAAGTAAATAAAAAAAGATTCTTCACTTTTTCTCTGAATCATGTAGCGGTCCACTATTGATTTCTATTTATAAGTTCTTATGTTACCTTTTAAAAAAAATGACATAACATATATAATTTTATATATATGTTATATCATATTTTACTGCACTGTATCCTAACTTTTAGAAAACTATATCCCTATGGCCTACCGGTTTCATATTAGATGGCAATGCTCATACCTGATTCTGTGCATCACAGTTGAATATTTATTAATGTATAAAGCTTTTGATATACTTAAATGCTTAAATTTGTTATAGAAAATACAAGAGAAAAGAGATAGAAGATTCTTGCAAGTGACGAGGATGGAGTCTTCTAACTTTTTAAACTTTTGTGAAGCAGTAGTATCATGCTACAAGAAAATAGTTTGTAGAAAGCAAAGGAAGAACTGGCTGTAGTTTAAACTTCTTATCAAATTTATTGGTGAAGTTTTCATGAAAATTGAGCATTTTGTTGATATTATTCAAGCTTGTGTGTGAAAAGAATATTAAGATTTAAGTACAAGAAAAGAGTCTAACATAAAAGATTAGTCTATTAGGTGGGAGAATTTTATGACTTAAATATCATATCAAATTTTTTTTTTCTACTCAATGTGAAACTTCTACCATTACCACCTCCTTTAAGGGTCAACGTCCACAACTTCATTTACTTATCAGTATTTGATATTTCATTTTAATCCAATATATAGGTAGTTTCTTTCGTATTCCAACTCTCAATAAAAACATCAATTGTTAGAATTTAAGTATGAAATAAAAGTTTAATCTAAAATATTAGTCTCTTAAGTGAAAGAGCCTATTGTCTTAAATAGCATGTAAGCTTTGTTTTTAATAAATATAGAATTCTAACAAAGTGGATTCTTGGCTGATTTAATCCAACAAATTTCGTAGGGGAAATAGGTAATATGAATGTGAGAAAAATAAACTGGAGGCAGTGATCACAATTTTGTATTCTGTAGGACCAAGGTGGATTAAGATTGAATTGAAAGCCTTTAATTTTGGTGATAAACAATCCTAATCCTTTATATTAGGATGACTTAGTTTATTGGAGAGTAGGAGAGTTCCACAAGAAATTAAGGTGTTCATGGTCAATAGCATGAGAGAATCATTTGAGTTTGTGATAACAAGGAATTGAGAATGGTGAGATTCTACAAGATGTGATGTGATGTGATGTGACTCGAGTAGAAACTTTGCACTACGCTTAACAACTACCAATTTCTTATCAGTCAAAATGGTCAGTGGAATAGAATATGTGTATTGAATTCAACAAACATTTCCACGGTATGTATCCTGCAAAAGACAAGGACAAAACGTGTGGAAATCACACTCTCCAAAGAATAAAAAGTTCAAACCAAAATAAGGTGGCACTTTGACATATTCAAGAAGATATTATGAGCCAAGTTACAAATGTAGAAAAAATATGTGGCAATGGATCTGAAGTTGCGGGTTCCTCCAAAACTTATCACTTCATGTATCATATCAGCAACTCTACCAATGGTCCTAATTTTACTCTGGAGACAGAGACTGCATAGGAATGAATTGGTCTTTGCTCAAGTTAATTCTTACTGTTTTGGGTTGAAGACACAGTATCAGCAACTATGAAAAAATATAGCATTATCTTGTCGTTTAATTCTAGTTTAGTCTTTCAGTTAGTAGTCTACTTGGGTTGATTGGTACCAATTGAACCACAGCCACTAATAGTCTAGTAACTTTTATTTTGTTTTTCTTTTGGAAATAGTCTTAAAAGGGTAGAATAGCCGTTACAAAGAGTCTAAGACGAGGATAAGGAGAAAGATTTGCGGCTCCAGTGCATTTGACTGCACACTTTTTCTTACCTCTAATATCAGTATAGCATGTTGAGGCTACAAAAGCCAACAAAAGTGATTTAGGAAAGGAAAAGAAAATATTTCAAAGAAGGGACAAATTTGTGTTGCTTTGTAAAAAGGACAAATTTCCATTCACTTTATCTCAAGATGGAGCTTGAATTGAAGAGATGATGAAATTTAACAAATTTATGCTTAAAGTGAATTTGTTGATAACAAGAAAACTAAATTGAGGTTCTAATAGACTGCTAAAGAAACAGTCCAAGCATGAATAACATAAAGGCATTGCAAAACTAAAAAGCATGAGAGGCTCATACAGTTTTTACTTTTTCTTTTGGTACACAGTTTTAACTTTTAACATCATAATAACTCAGCATGCACGCCAGTGACTCAGTGTCAACTGAATGCCTCGTAGGTAAAATTAAACAGGACGAATTCAGTTTTAAGAGTTTGAAATTTTCCAGATAACTAATCATTCCAAATTAGTATTAAATATGCTTAAATCATGATCTCATTAATCAATTAACATAAAATTTGTTCTAGTTTAATTAGTAGTATTAAATTTGCATATAGTTTTAGATATACAGTTATATTAAATATTCAAACAAAATTCACTTTCATTAAAAAAAATATGATTAAGCTAAAACTTATCCAATGAAATATTTACAAATACTATAAATTGAGTATTTATTCAGTAAGTTTTCCTCAAATGGAAGCTTATTCTTAAATAAGTAAATAAAAACTTATAAGGTTATAAGTGACTTCTGTAAACCTAAATCAATTCTTCGAAACACTCCTAAGAGACTTTGCCATCTATCCCTACAAATAGGTATTCTAACGAGTAATCCATCCTTAATAATAACATATTGTGATTACAAAAGTGGAAAAGAACTAAATTTTATACGTCATTAACGTGGAATACATAACTGCAGTTCATTTTCCAACTTTGTTTCGGGCAGTGTTGCATGTTTTTGTTTGCAGTGCATCATTAAGGCATGAAATTTCGGATACTTTTTCATGTAGAAATCTGTGACAGTGAAAAAGAGACGTGCATGTTCCAATCGTGCAGTTTATTAAAAGCAGCACATATATATTCTATGTTCATTGATTGCATGTCTCGTGCAGTGCAGTATGCAGCTTCAAGGTAACAACTAAAGATGGAAGTTGTTAGGGTAGTGATGAGTGGATAGTGGCAGATGACAGGCTTTGATTTGGGAAAGATTCCTGTGCAAGCACATGAAGAATATTTGTAATGAATCTCTCTCTTTCTCTCTCTGCAGGGACTAATCTTGGTATATATATAACGATTAACGAGTAGAATGTGTATCATGATATGTGGTTCACACTAAGGTGACCCACCATATATTTGGTCACCTTGTGTAGCCATTTCACACCATCTTTTCAATTCTCAACCACATTCACATCAAAAGTCGCGCTCTGTCCTCGCCTCTCAATGGAAACCGTTGTAGCTGGATTCTCTCCTATGCACTCAAAGTGAATGTCAAGGATACATGTACACACTCTGTGTGTATCAGAAATTTTATCTTTTAACAAAACAAAATACACAATATTTAAGTTCTCCGATTCTTTTCATATGTTAACACTTACGTTTTAAATATTTTAGTCAAAGGCAAGTTTTATGTTAACTTACATGCATGTCCAACTATATTATAGTGCATGTTAGGTTTTAAAGGGATTTCAATAGAAAAATGAAGAGCAGCCAAAATAAAATGTTAAGAGAGATGTGTGATATTAGAAAGTGTAAGATATAAAATATATTTATAGGAAAAATAATTGGTGTAAGTGTAACACCAATTAAGGAAAAGATTATAAAAAAATTATTAAAATAATTTACATACTTACAAGACATGGTCTAACTGTGAGTAAGGTTTAAAATAAATATTTAGAGAAATTTATTAAGTTTTTTTTTTTGTTAATATATACAATCTTTTGTTTTATAAAAATTAATAATAAATATTTCTTTGTTGGTAGATATAAAATTAAGTTTGAATAACTTTATTCTTAGAGCTTGCATGCTTACAAAGAAGGCTATTAAAAGCATAATGAAGAGAATAAATTGCCTAGTTTTTAATTTGATAAAAAAAAAATGAGAGACTAAGAAAAAAAATGGAAGAACAAGATTTTGTGTGGATATACAAGCGGGAACTGGTTTCACTCGTGTCTTGCAGTAGTAATCTTCTTGACAGAAATAAGAGGAAGTGAATTAGTTGTTTGGGTTTATAGTAGATCGATGATATTAATATAGTAAAAGTAAAAAGGATAAATGAAAAAAAAAAAAAAAAAAAAAGAAGTGTGCAGATAATTTGTCCTCCCTTAATTATAATAAATGACTTACATCCAATCTTTAAGTAATTTTTTTTTATTTCATTTCGAATTTTTACTTGCAAAGATTTTGATGGATTTTTTGATCTACCTTACTCCAAAGTTGAATATATTTTGATTTCTTTTTCAACATTTCGAAAATCTTTCCTCTATTTTTATTCAAAATAAAATACACATATTCCTAATCATTATTACAAAAATCTTATGGAATTACTTATAAAAGGAAGCTCCTCTCCTCTCCCTTTTTTCACTACAACAAGAGATTCTCTCTTTTTACAATATACAATTAAGTTACAGTTTCAACTCTCTCTAGGGTATACAGCAAGTATGAATCTCTCAACAATATAATTAACATATAAAGATGTTGTAAAAATGACACAATTCTTTTATAAATTAACTTTTTTATTCATCAAGAAAGTTTTTTTTGTTTTTTTTGTTTTGAATGTACTTTCCTTAACTTTTGCTAACCATTAAAGAAAGACTTATTAGGCTAAAGGTTAACCTTCTTAAGTTGCAAAACACATCACTTGTAAAATCCGCATAACTACTTATTATACTCTCAATAGTTATAAGTTTGTGTAGTAGGTACTGTTGCATGTTCTCTTTAATTTGTTTATATAAGTGAAAACATATACTTATGTGTACCGTTGAATTGTAATTCTTTTTACTTTATGAGCCTAGTCAAGCATAAGTATAGGAGACTTTAATTCAAATCACAAAACAATCAATCAATCACATATATTCAAGGCAATTAATTAATCCATATATATTAACCCACATGCTCCAAAATTTAAATTGCAAATTTATTATCAAAACCTAAAATACAAGCCTTCTCGTGAGGACAAATCCATTGATGTCAAGGATTTGAGAGTTATTTGAATGATGGTGTGATCTTTACTACTGTCTTTGGTTAGCATGAAAATGGAAAAAATTAATGAAAAAGAGAGAAAAGAAAAGAAGAAAAAGATATTTAATTACATCTTTCTTTTGGTTTTGTTACAAGAGGAGAGGAGAAATAGTGACTGTCTATCGGTGAGTCCAACGTAAAAAGTGTTTCTGCCCAGATTAGGAGGAAAACAGAAATGATAGCATCAATTTATTCCAAAAAGCACAACCACCCTTAAATTATACAACTTTGTAAAGAAATATGAATAATTTATGTACTGAATTATTTTTAGTAACATTTTATTAATTATATTTGGAAAAGTATTATTAATATATATTTTTATATCTATAATAATATTTAATAAATATAAAAAATGTTATTAATAACATTTAACAATATTGTTTAGATATATTTTCTATAATGTTACTAAAACTAATAGGTAATATTTTTTATATTTTTAATATTTTTAAATATATATTACCAAAGTCAAATATCTAGTAATGTACATTTGCAAGCCAATTAACGTGCATATGCATCCATCTTCACAAAACAGTTTACGTGGAATTTTTAGAAATCAGTCTGAATAATGAATTTATGTTTAGAAACATTTATTTAAAAAATAATTTAAACATAATAAATTGTTTGAATAATGTTACTAAAATATTTTAAATGTAAAATTACTTAATATAACTTTTTTAATTTATTTAATATTATTAAAATAATAGTATAATATTAAGTTAAAAAGTTAAAAGGATACTTTTTTAACATTTTATATTATTCTCTTTATCACATTTCATTTTTACTTAAGGGTATTTATGTCATTTTCAAATTTGCATTTCTTTTTTTTTTTTTTTTACTTTCTTCTCAATCAAATAAAGAAAGAAAAAAAATCTTTATCTTTCTCTTCTATTTTTTTTTCTTACCAAACAACTTAAAGATCATCTCATTTTTTATTCTATTTCTTTTCTTTAATTTTTTTTTTCTATTTTTTTACTAACCAAATATAGCATAAAGGTAGGTATTGGTATCGATCTCCATACGAAAGAAAAAGAAAGTTTGGGAAATAGCTAAATGGGCTTTTAAGGGATCCTCCCTTCTATGGCCCGCTTTAGAGTGAGCGAATTTTTTTTTCTTTTACTCTTTTGTTTGTGTTAGTTTTTTTTTCTTTTGACATATGTATGTGATGGTTTTGATCTTCTATAAAAAGTGAGAATTGTGATGTGATTTAAGATACTTTTGAACTTTATTCTTTAACCAAGAATGGTAATTGGTAAGATGTTCATTTTTTTTCTGTATTTACGAAGAAATTCAAATAAAATAACCCATTTTCAATTATTAGATACGACAAAGAAAATTTCTATGTTATTTTTTATTGATCTATTTAAAGCTAAATCCGTTATTATTATTATTTTTTAAACCTCTTTTACAATAACATATTAAGTTATTTTTATTAATTGACAAAAACTGTTTTAGAATAACATATAGTTTAATTGTTATTAATGTTATTGTAATTTTTGAAATAGTTACTTCTATAAATAGAAAATGGAATTAACTCTTTTGAACAAATCTTGGCATTAAGTACAGACACAATACAGTACAACACAAGATCAAATGGCTACTCTAACCACTGCAAAAGATTTTTCTCCAATTGAAGATGCTGAAAATATCAAGAAGGCATGCAAAGGTTATTTTTCTATTTTATTTTTTTTCTCTTGTTATCTTTTATACGGTACAATTTATATATATCATTAGATACATCATCTTATATATGTGCGCTTTAAGAAAATGGTGTCATGTGAATTTTTTTTAAAAATTATATAATTTTTTTAGATAATCATATAATTTTAGATAATTTTAATTTTATAATCACATGTCATATTGGTATAATGTGATTTTAATATATAAATATTTTTTAATACTATTGCTATAATTCTTAAGTAATCATGGCATCTTTGCAAAACTCATTCAAGTGGTAAAAGATAAACAAATCAAATTACTCTTATGTCACATTTTGTTGATGTTTCTAACTATTAATAAATTCATCTCATTTTAGTATAATATAATTTTAATTTGACTTGTTTAAATATTTACTTGTTTATTATTATAAGAAATTTTCCACTGTATCTTACTTTTTATATAATGATATAAATTTCCTTTGTAAAATCAAGACCTTGCATATCGTCCTCATGATATACACAATAATTTCACTAGATTTCTAACCATGTTTTTCTTAATAATGTATGTTCTATAGGATTGGGGACAGATGAGACAGTTCTTATATCTATACTAGCACATCGAAATGTAGCTCAAAGGAAACTTGTGAGGCTGGCTTATGAAGAAATTTATCATCAAGATCTTATCCAACAACTCAAATCTGAACTTTCAGGAAGCTTCAAGGTAAAAATATTACAATTCATGTATAGCATTACTTTTCTAGATGTGTGCAAGATGAAATTACTTTTTCTTCTTCTCACACTTGGATGGGAATGAATATATACATCGAAATAATTTAGTTTTTTTTCTTGGATAATATGTATTAACATTTAATTCTTTTTCTTTTCAAAAAAAGATTCATGCCTTTTTGTAAAGGACAAGTGACACGTTACAAAATAAAGTGAAAAGTAGAAAACATCATCAACAACAATATATTGGATAATTACAATCACCTTAATTTGAGGAATAGTATATTTATACCTGATATTCCTTTTATAAATAAAATTTACACATTTATTGGTGGAGTCTCTCTCAGTAGAAGTAAAGTGATAAAAGAAAAATACACATTCCTTCTTTAATTACTTCCTTATTTATGAGAAAACAACGTAAGAACCGTACAAAGGAATGTTAAATATGACATATTAAATAAGAAGAATGTTAAATATAAATATAAAATTGCCTAACTCCAGGAGAAACCAGCGAGACCATCCTAAAATTAAAATGTTATATTTTTTTTAATCTTTAATCACTAAAATACACTATTCAATTTATGTAGAATTCATATGGAGTGACTTTGTTTTTCTTGTAAATGTAAATATTGGACAGTTTTTTTATATATGGCAATCAGATTCCATCCAAGCTAACCCACGGCATATGATAATCAATTTAATTGACATAGGTTTCAAATTCTATAACAAAAAAATTTTGGATACACCTATTGGATAATTAACATTCTTATTGCCAAATATGATAACTATCATTCAAATTAGAGAGCTATTTGCGATTGGACGATGGATCCAGCTGAAAGAGATGCTGCATTTATTAACGAAGCATTAAAGAAGGAAACACCAGATTATAAAGTAATTATTGAGATTGCTTGCACCAGAACTTCAGAAGAGTTTTTGGCTGTAAAGCGTTCATACCAGTTCCTATACAAGCATTGCCTTGAAGAAGATGTGGCCTCCAAAACAATTGGTGATATTCGCATGGTAAGTCGGTTACTAAGCTATAATATGCTTTGTTTTTTGATAAATACATTTTTAGACACACTTTTCATTGTTAGTTAAAATTTTTCAGAAACTATAAATTTACGGGGTGTGACTCAATAAATAAAAAATGAAACCTATAGCATTTTGAGATTCTCAATAAATCTTATCTAAGAGTAAAGAGTGTATTCAAGAGAGTATGTTAGAAAGTTTGTTGTTATTGTCTTCTCAAGTTTATCAAGGAAAAAATGGCAAGTAACCAACCCCACTTGTGAAACTAAGTAACAATTAGGGAGAAAAAAATGTTTTCTTGTTGATTTGAATGTTGAAGATGAAAATTAGCACAAATGTATGCTTTTCTAATCTTTCATTTACATGCATTAGTTCTAGTGGTGCATAGAAGTAATATTTTCTACTAGTACAAACTAGTACAACTTACTCGAATATAAATACGAATATATCTATAACCTTGTACCTCCTATTTACTCTTCATTTACAATCCAAACTAATTAAAGGCTTATGATTTTTCAAGCAGTTGTTGGTTGCAATTATAAGCACCTATAGGTATGATGGAGAGGAGTTTGATGAGAGTCTGGCCCGTTCAGAAGCAAGTATTCTTCATCAAGTAATTGAAAAGAAGGCCTTTAACGACGACGAAATCATAAGAGTTTTATGCACAAGAAGTAAGAAGCAGCTATGTGCAACTTTTAGTATCTTTAGAAACATGTATGGCACCACAATTACCAAGGTAATATATTCAATTGCGATTAAAATTGTTTCTTTGTAAATAGATGGAAGTCGTAATGAACGTCCTTTCCCCAGGGATTATCAGCCAGTTCAATTGATGAATACATGACAACACTGCGTAGTGCCATTCGTATCATTAAGAACCCCCCAAGATACTTGGCCAAGGTAACTTTAGTCATCGAATTATGTTAGCCACTAATCTCTATTTTATAACTCATTTGTTTTATAACTATTATTAAACATGTCTACATTGACTTAACTTAGGTGTTAAGCCACGCCTTGGATAATTTGGTAGCTGAAGAGCATGCTTTGAGCCGTGTTATCATCACTCGTGCAGAGAAGGATTTAAATGAAATCAATGACATTTACTTCAAGAGAAATGGTGTCCCGCTTGATAATTCCGTGGCTAAGAAGACATCAGGAAACTACAAGACTTTTCTTCTTGCTTTGTTAGGAAACAATTGAGTTTAACTTATTTGTGTTTAAGGTTGGCATCAGTACTTTTAAACCGGTATCAGTTAAGTATATCTATATGCACACACAATAAAAGGTTTACTATTTCTATATATTTGAGAAAATTTTAATTTTCAAGACCAATGAAGTAGCTTACCCACGTATAACACGGTTGATTCATGTTTTTCTCTTTCCTTTATTATTTCTCCCTCTCATTATAATAACTTTTCTTCCAATACTTGAGAAGACTGTGACAATTAACATCAATATATTGAGCCGCATTCCTCTGTTCTTCAAATGAGTGGAATATTAATTAATACGATTGTAACAATGCTGATAACTTAAATAACACAAAGGATAAAGCCCAAGAACATTAAAAAGAGAAGGAGGAAAAACAACAAAGTCTCATGAAATATTAATACCAATAAACTGTCACGTGGTTTTCCCAACTGATATTCTACACAACAGAGTTTGTGCTTTTGATGTATATTATTCTTGGTAACTAAGCAAGATACCAAGGAAAGATAAAGGATTTATTTCTACAATTTAAGGGCATGCAAAAAAAGAAAAGAAAAAGACTGAGAGTTTGTCTGCAAGAGAGAACGATCAAAATTATCATTTTTACCAATATTTGAGTCATCCCTATATACTGTGCAGTGTGCTCTTAGTATTCATTAATGACCAAAATCCAAAACTTACAGTACATGCAACAGGTATCCCTTGTCTGCTACAAGGGTATCACCAAAACTGCAAATACTATTGCACATTTCTTGAAATACCAGACAGACAGACACCATTCCCCGAAGTAAACTTTGGTCATTTTCTCATAATATTTTATAAACAATTTCACTCATGCAGTGTCCAAGTCCTCAGTAACATGTTCATTTATCATACAAAGCCAACCACAACAGGAAAGAACCACAACCTAAATAAGCTCAGTAGTACATTTCTGTCTGCCAACCATCCAATGACTGACCACACATCTTCACCAAAGATCATCAAACACAAGTTTAACCCATTCACTACAAAAGAGCCAATACCAAACTTAATTAAAATAAAGAATGTCGTATAACAAAATCCATCAAAATATTATATACACACACGGAGTAAAGCATGCTTACAATGTCTACTTCAACTATGACCCAGATCAAAATTGCACAGATTCAAGGGCAATAAAGAAACTACATCTACAAAATGATAGCAGGGCAAGAATAATGAAGTTAGCAAAAGCTTGAAAACATATGACTTGCCAAAGGATAAATACAATACAATGTTATGGAATGCTTACAAGTACAGGCACAAAGTAGAGTATAGTAGCATACATAGCCACACCAAAATGTAAAACTTTTAAAACACCTAAAAATGAGCAAGGTTAAAGAATTCAGGAGTTAATCAATCTTTTTATTGAAACTAATCACAACCGTGCGCGTGTGTATGGGTGCATGCACGAGAGGAGAGAAAGATGAAATCGAAGAAATACCTCAAGGCTAGGATACCACTAGATGTGCTACCATTTTCAACTTATGCTTATCAGTAGCTACTTGTCTCTTTCTCTGTTGGAAAAAAGCTTCATGTTTACCTTCTGATAAAACAATCCTAAGTCTTCTTTTATAATTTTTCACTTAACCTGTTCCAAAGAGCAGCTTGCCATCTCATGCCCCCTTTCATCTAGATTATTTGAATTTAAATCCAATTTTGCATTACAAATAGAAAATCGATTATTCACCCTCCTGTTCCTTAAAATCGCTTCCGATTCCTTCATCAACTTGATGTACTTCTTCCTCACCCTCAATAGAGGATGCTTCTCAATAGCTGATTTGTTACTGTAAGCTTCCTTTAGAATGACTGTGCAAGTTTTGTTCCTGAAAGATAGATAAAACATATGGGGATGCCGCTCAAATGCTTTATGCACTTTTTGTGGCAACCCAAAATACTTCTTGAGGCAAAACAACTTCTTCCTCTCGGCTGAATGCTCAACAAAAAGGGAAAGTAATTCATGAAGAACTCCCACCAATCTTTTCTCTGCTATATCACTGTCTGGATCCAAGTTTGAAAAATCATCATAAGGGGAAATATAAGGAAGCTTCTGAAATTCATCCAGCCAGTTCTCAATCTTCCTCCTCAACCTTAAACCCTTTGATGGACAAAATGGAAACTCAATGGCTTCCATTGGACCCCCAGAGTACAAACCTCTTTTCATGGCATTTTCCTCCATTACAGAATAAATCTTTTCTCCACTTTCAAGAGCCAACCCCTTCAATCCATCTTCCATCTCTATAAACCTGAAAGTCTCATCAAGATTTTGTTCTGGGTGCTGCAGAAAGTCATTAGGCAACCCCAAATACCACTGCATCCCTTGAATTATCTTTAAAGGTAGAACATGTTCTCTGGTCATCAATATCATCTTCCTCAACCTGGACCTTAGGTCCTCTCTGCATTCTTCATATACTCTCCTCTCGTCCCTGTCAATCTCGGCAGCTTCCGGTGTCAACCTGAACCAAGGAAGATTGTATTTGGGACCTGCAAACTCCTCAAAAATGGATGGATATTGCCTCAAAAACCTTGCAACCTTCATGGGAACATCTAACTCTAATCCCCTCTTAGACACTGCAGAGATAGGAATGCAACCATCGGGGTCCCGGACAATGCAGTTTTTCAGGGCAATGATTGGCTTGAGTGGAATGGACCCGTGGATGTGCTCAATTGAGTCATAGTACGAATCCTTTTTCCATTTCATATACACATTCACATAACTGTACCTCTGAATGAGCAAGCAAGGAACACTCTGGACCTTGTATTTAAAGCAGAGTTTGATTGTTCTGGCTGCAGAATTCTTAAAGTAGAAGAACATTGAACCAAAACAACTTCAAGGCAACAGTTTCTAGTGCAATGAACGGTGAAGCTAATAAAAATACTTGGTTTGTGATTGACAACTACTTATTGAGAAAGCTTAAGGGAATGATTCAGTCACAAATGGAATAAAATAACAAACATCTAAAACAATAATCAAATAATGGTTGTAAAATAGTTAACAAACATGATGCAGAGTCCAAAACAGTGGCCAACAGAACATTAACTATTTGTACCGTCATCAATAATGAACGGTATGGGTGACTCATCAGGCATGCAATGAAACACTAAGAATACCAAAATCGCGAGAATGGAGGTGGAATTCCCAAAAATTGAAACCCTAAGATGAGATGCGCGAAGAAAACGTAAAAACATAATTGCAGAGTGAAAAATCGATTGGCAGGTGTGGTTTGCACGGTGATGCTACGTGGGCTAAGGCCGAAAGCCCACCATATCAAAAGTTCACGGGCCACGTGGTTTAGGGACAGCCCACTATTTAAAAAAGCATTATACCAGTACCACCCATGACTTCGATACAAACGGATGGTGTCTAAATGATATGCATCTTCTGTCTTAGCCGTTAGATGAGGGAAATGTTAAATTATCAAATACAAAAATGCATGATCAATGACTATAAAAACTGGTGCATCATAAAAGTCACCATTGTTATGAAACGTTTAATTTGGCGGTAGATCATGTCGAAAAATCAAACATCCTAAAGCTATTCTATGACGTGGTGTAAAAAACAGGATGAGATATTGTGATTTTCTTGAATCACTGCAAAATCAAACATGTAATAAGAGTGTGATTGTGTTTGGTTTTACGGTAAGAATTGATTTTCACGACGATCAAACCTGATTTGTAAAATTATAAATATTTAGTTATTGTTAGATAAAATTAATTTTGTCTTAAAATTTTAATTTGACTAAAAATGATAAAAGGTTGCTTTTGCTTTAAGTTGGAAAATTTACACTAAATTTAGTATGTTTCAATGTTCTTGTACTTTATACACATTTTACGTTTCAAAACCACTTGTGAACTAGCAAAATATTCTTATTATCATTTTTATTAAAAAAATTACAGATTATATATATATTATATAATCCGAGGGCGGGCTAATGGATTTGATCCCAATTCAAATTCATTTTTTTTATCTATTTTATATACATTATATAACTCTTAATATTCCTTTTTTTTTCTTCTAAAATTCCATTCCCCAAAATATCCTAAACAAAAAGGTGGAGTATGAAGAGTTGTAAGGGCCGTAGGAATCAACAAACCACGTCAATATTGGTAACCGATAAGATATGGAGGCGCAAGTTAGAGACGTCCATGCATGAGCTTCGTAGCCATGTTGACATTATTCCCTAACATTTATTTCTAATACAAAAGATAACATTTTATGAATATTGGTGTTTTTCCTTTGGGAAAATGTCATCACTAATAACTACAAGAAAGCACATTTTTTTTGCTTTCTTAAAGTTTCCTTCTACTTGATTTCAATCTCCAGCTTAAATTCCTCTCCAATAAGCTGTGACAATTTTGAAACTTCCACAATATGAGACTGATAAGAGCTATCAAATTGTGCTCTCACAACTACTTCCCTCATTGAATTTGTTCCCTTCATAATGCTCAACTTTTTCCATGCCAAATCCACTCTTTGCTTAGGTATCCCCAGCACAGTTACCTTATCTATGATCCATCTTTTGTCCAGAGCAAACCTTCCATTAGTGACCTTAGATGTAACAAAAACGCTATTGTTGTGTAATGTGGCATTAAACCTTACCAATGTCCACTGATCTTTCACCCCTGCTATGTCAAGTGCCTCCCCATCATCCAAATACACTTGTCCATAGCTTTCTCCGCTGCCACTGATAACCACCACAAGTTCAAATGCAGTTTTTCTGGCGGCTTCAGTTGTCATTGCTTCTCCTTGCAAGGCCAAAATATTACCCTCCCCAACATGCACATTTATGTGATCATATGGAGCATCAAGAGTGACATGCTTGCCTGATTCTGCATTCACTGAATTCGATACATTAAAGAGGTCAAACCACGTTCCTTTAGGAAAGTATGCATCAACAGTGGTTGCCCCAGATTGTAGCACAGGTGACACCAGAACCCCTTTGCCTACTAGAAACTGAGAGTTTATTTCATATGTTGTGACATCCTCAGGGAATGAAAAGAAAAGGGGTCGTGCAATGGGTGTCCCTTTTGTATGTGCTTCATACATTAGTGTGTAGAAATAAGGGAGAAGACGGTAACGGAGGCCAAGCACTTTTTTAGCTGATGCTGCAACTGAATCCCAAAGATAAAGCTCTTGTCTGATGGAGCTCTTGTCTGAATGATCTCTCGAAAAAGGGTAAAAGGCCCCCAACTACATTGATGAATATTAATGAAGAGTTAGTTAGATATTTATCTATGCATTTCATAGTTTGCTCCTGCATATTTTCCACAAAATAAAAAGGTTAAACTACTCACTTTACTTAATTCTTATAGATGTCCCCTTTTTAATCCCTATAAAAAAAATGTAAGTTTTAGTTTCTACACATGTATACTAAAGAAACTGTTAAAAGAAACTTTCTTCGTGTAGAGATTAAAACTTAATGGTTAACCAAATAAAATTCATAACACTTACCATAGGTGACTTATGTAAATAAAGTCTAGGCAAGATAAGCACGCAAGTGTTTATTTACCTGGATCCAGCGCCGGCAAAGTTCTTCAGTTGTATCCTTGAAGAAACCACAAATATCTGCTCCAACCATTGGAATTCCAAAGAGTCCATGATTTAGTATCGAGGGGATTGAATATGCCAAATCATTCCACGTGGCAGCATTATCTCCTGTCCAGTGGGCAGTGTACTTACCAGAGCTTACAAAAGTTGATCTACTTAGAATGAATGGCCTTTTACCAGTTATATCCACTAATGCCTTGTTAGTTGCCTTGGCTTCTAGTAGTCCATACAAACTATGGGCATTATACTCAGTAACATTACCAAAGTGCAATGATGTTGCTGGGACTGTTCTGTAATTAATGGATTGTAGAACTCCACCATTGTTAATTTTGTAGGGAGGGTTATCAAGATTAGAAGATGGAGTAGGAGGAGAAGTAATGAAATTAGATAACTCATTCATGTCAAGCCAAAGACCATCAAAAGGGAGAAGGTCCCTAAATAACTTGATTTCCTCGTCCCAAAATGCTTGGCTGCGGGGGTTTAGAAAATCAGTGTAGTAAACTGGTCCAGGCCAAACTTGACCCAGGTAATTGTCTCCATTTCTCTTTATGTAAATATCAGCTTGCAAACCTCTAACATGAGTTGCATCTGTCTTATTCACACTGATACCTGTTTCCAAAATTTGCCTCAAATTAATAAAAAGTGCACAAATGCTTTGGCAAAGAGTATGTTTTGTTTGAATGAAATTCTATGGTGTCAGATTTGGTTACCTGGATCCAAGATAAGCACATATTTCTGACCATTTTGGTGAAGAGTATCAACAAAACTTCTCATTTTATCCAGCGGAAAGTTGTTGGGATCAAATGTGAAATCCTTATAAGCATCCATGTAATCAATATCCGTCCACATAACTTCAAGGGGTATACCTGCTTTTGCATAGTTGGCAACCACACCCTGGAGATCACTTAAATTCTTGTATCCCCATCGACACTGATGAAAGCCTTCCCAACCAAAAGAGACAATAGCAACAAGGATCAACATAAATAGACAAAATATAGCAATTCATAAGTTAGATGTTAATCTCTGTATACAAGAAATGAATGGTTACAATCAATTTCCAAGTGGCACATAATTTTACAAGAAAAAAATAATTAAACTCAAATCATGTGTGACACCTGATAAATGAATAAACTGGAACTCCATCATGTACTATTTACCTCATCAACCCCTTTCAAACAGAACAAATAATGTAGAGCCAAGAGCATGGTGCTGACTGGTCAAAGACTATCCAAAGGGGAAATTCACAAGTAATAAAAGCAGCATAGTGTGTGACTTACCAAAAGACCAATAAGGCATGGGAGCAGGCCTGCCAATGAGTTCAGTATACTGTTCCAACACCAGTTCCGGAGAGGATCCAGCGAAGAAATAGAGATCAAAAACACCACCAATGACCTTATAAGTAATACGATCACCGGCATAGACTATGTCCATTCCATTGCTGTTGAGCAGCAACACCCCATGTGTGGTGCCAGCCTTGAATCTTCCATCAGAGGAGGGTGATCTGACATCCAAGTAAAAAGGGTGGGAGCCATAAAGGTTGACGTCCAGGTTGCTACTTGCAATGTCTGCATTCCACAGCGTGAGGGTGTGGTTGTGTTGCAGCTTGAAGGAGCTCTTGGTGTGTTCCCCGAGGCCATACAGAGAGGCTCTTTGTGGTGGGAGGGAGGAAGAGAGCTGCAGGTACTGCTCTTTGAAGACCATAAATGTTTCCGGGTTGGAAGGGTTAGGTGCCGCGTTGAACAGAACATCGTTGGAGGATTTGCGCGATACTGTGAACCCAAATGGGGTCGTGTTGTGTAGAGTAAAGATAAGGTCGGAGTCTTGATGTGTCAGAGTGAGAGAACCCTGTTTGCTATTACGGAAGCCAAGTGGGTAGGACTCTCTTGGAATCACTTCTTGTGGGATTTCCCATCTTTGTTGGTTGGAGTCGATGATTCTCACTCTCAACCTATCTTTGTTCTCAAAACTGCACTTCAGAACAACTAATTATTATAAATTTATAATGTCTGTGAATGGACAATAGTCAACTACATTAATTAATTGGTTGTTGTGGTTGTTACCTGGCAGCGAGGGAGAGGTGTGGAATGTCGGGTCCAAAAATTGAGGAGGGTTTGATGAGATTAAGGTTTGCGGTTAAAGAGTTGGCTATGGGATAGTTGTTAACAGTTGAGATGGTGTAGCCATGACCAACTGCTGTTGCTTCTGCCGATGAAAGGGAGCAAAAGATGAGAGAAACATAGATACACAAGAGTAGTGGAGTGATGATAGGGGTTGTGGTTTCAGTGCTACAGGGTGTAGCCATTGTTTTAGTGTTGATGTGGGTGTGAATAAGGATATGTGGATTTATGTACATTCTTTCATCTTGGACCCCCACGAAACAATAAGGCGACTTGACTTTGGAAGACTAGATCAACATTGCTACATAGCACAATTCTTAATATTTTTTTTCTTATACTAACTGCATTTTCCTTTTTTAACTTTTCAAGTAACCAATAGAGAGTGTGCAAATATGTTTCTGTAGCATGTACGTTTTTTTTTTTTTTTACGACATAGCAACCTTGCGGTTTTGAGAATAGTGAGTCAGTTTGTGATTTAAAAATTAAAGAAATATTATCATTGTATTCTCGTTATTATTATGTTTCTACTTGGTGCTTATTTTAAGTTTATAAAAGAAATTATTATCACATTTCCAACAAATTGAACGGTTGATAAATTTAGAGGAAAGCACGGTATATTCTGTACGTTAAAATCGTCGACTATGGTAAGAATCGTGAGGAATAAGATTAAACTAACAATCGTGTTAGAATTTGCCTCTTTGCATGCGTATGTAAGGAAGATAATTTATTATTTTGTATTTTAATGTAGTATCCAATTTGAGAAGCACTTCGTGACTTGATTAGCCGCATTGTAACTTTTTGTTTTTTGTGTGTGCAGGGGATAGCTTTTAAGTGAAAACAGAGACAAATGTGGTTTAACCTTGAATTTATTCGATAAAAAATAAGGGGTGAGAAAAAAGAGAAAAAAAATTAAACATGGTATAAAAAAAAAGAGTATTAAGTAAAAAACAAAACACATTGCTATCCATTATTTACATAGCAAAGATAAAGATGGGCTTTTATGTCTAACTGAAAATATAGATGATGCTAACATACATGTAAACACATGGAGTGATGGGGGAATCTTTTTTGGTCGACAGAAGAACACATGGAGTGATGGAAGTTTTTTTTTTTTTTTGTTCTGAACGAGAGAAGAATACCTGGAGCTTTACAATCCTATATAATAATGAGAGAGTGATTTAAGTTTTTTTTATCTTTATAATAATGTTGTTTAGCAGACAAAAACGCTATCAATTTATTGAGTGCCAAATTTTTTTTTTGTCTTATGCTTTACCTCTCTTTAGGTATTGTTCTTTTTGTATTTTGCCGTGACTGTTTCTAACATTAAACAAATAATAATAATTTTGTATTTTCCGTGTTATATATTTTAGCAAATGAAATGAATCCTATACTTGTACGCAATGAATAATATCAAGGATCCTAGCTCATGCATGTGATTATAAATTTGATTTCACCTATTTGCAATTCAGAGACGTAAGTGTTATTATTACTTACGTACATACTTTTTTTTTTTTGTTTTCAAGAGGATTATCGGCGTGACATCATTGATGAAGCATCTATCTTAAAAAGAAAAGGGATTAAGAATCTAGGAGAAAGAAAAGGATTATCCGTGTTATAAATTTGATTGCACCTATTTGCAATTCAGAGACGCAAGTGTTATTATTACTTACGTACATACTTTTTTTTTTTTTTCAAGAGGACATCATTGATGAAGCATCTATCTTAAAAAGAAAAGGGATTAAGAATCTAGGAGAAAGAAATTATTAAGAATTATAACAAAGAAATTATTAAGAATTATAACACTATACACTTTTTTTTTTCTCAACTCATTGATCACCTGTATATTTCTTTTTTCTTAATCAAACTCCAAAAAAAATCAACATATTTTGATCTCAATATCTATTACCTTATTATTACTTTATAAAAAAAATAATTTATGTTCTCATATGCTGAAAAAGTTGCATAATGTTTGGGAGTCGAGATAAATAATAATTTATAAACATTTTTTTGTTTTACTCACTAAAATACATCTTAAGAACAAATCGTAAACACCTATAAAAATCAATATTTTAGATATAGTAACCTATAAAAGTCAATATTTTGGATATAGTAACTCTAACAATGTCCTTGAACTTGATGTAAGAATATTGACCTAAAAGAAAGACCTAAACCACTCTACTCATTAGTCTAGAGAGGAGGTTGTTTTAGTTTCTAAAAAAGTCTCACATTACTTAAAAATCAAAGTCAAATTAATAAAAAAAAATTCTTAAAAAGTATAATTATTATGTAATTTCCTTTTAAAAACTACATAATTTAAAATTTATAATCAAATTTGATATTTTAAAATTAACCATTAATGTTGTTGAAAAAAATTACAAATAAAATCTGTGAGAACCTAAGTAGTAATTTTAGGGTGATGAACTTGTGTGTATGATTTATGAAGAACCATTTTGGCAGCCGATTAAGTCCTCCAGTCCTTTTGTACAGCCCAGCATCGTCAGAGTTTTGCAGTCCAAAAAAGTGCTCCATTTGGGTGCCTTTATAATGCATATGTTTCATGGACAGGTCCATTCAAGAAACGGTCCATACCTCACTCCTTCACACATGGTAGTAATCAATTGGTTTTCAAACTCCACATAAAAGCCCAAGGTCTTGGTATCAAAATTGAATATCAAAATCATTGCACTTCGCACACTTGTCCTTTAGGCTTGCCTGCGTCGTTTGTGCTCCATTTCTCATCTTTCTTCACCACAATCACTCTTCAATTTACCACCTTCGCTCTCGTCTATGATCATCATGTTTTAATTTTTGGAACTCTACCAACATGAACTCCCGTTTTGCACCACGTGCCCTACTTTCTTCTTGTGGGGTGTTATTCATTGTCCAAAACATTCTTTGATATTGGTGCAGATTTATTGAAAAATATAAAAGGGTAAGGAAAACTCATTAGATAAAAGGTCAGACATAAAAAAAAATTTCTAATTTCTAATAAATTTTAGTTAATAATAGTTTGTTAAAAAAGAGTCCATAAACTAATAAAGATTAGTTTGATCTGTAATAATTAAACTTATATCGGACAAAATTGTGAATTTGAATTCTATAAGTGTTATTTAAATTTAAAATTTGTCGCGATTCTGATGAGTGTTTAAAATTCAATTCACTTAAATTTTTATAAATAATAAAAAAAATGTGTTAGAAAAAAAATTATTACATAATTTAGGAATATCATAGTTCTAACTAATTTACATATAATACATAATTAAGTTTTATTAATTCTTATAAATTAAAAATCTCGATTAAGATCTTATATTAGAAAATATGCTACTAACCAATTTATGGAATAATGTAGCTCTCCCAAATACATCTCAAGTGTTTTTCCTCCTGAACTTTGTTGGAAGTGTATGGAGACCTGAATGTGAAGAATTGTGTAAAAAAACAAGGTGTGTCAATCAACCATCAATTTATGCAGACTTACTGGAAGGACGATTAGGCAGAAGAATTGAAGGTAGCATGAGAAACTGTTGGCTTTATGAAATTGAGGGTCGGATCCAGATGAACAAGAGATGTATCTGGATAGTGTGAAGTAAGAAATGGTCATGGCATGAATGATAGAAGGGGAATATGAGAGTTTGACTTGTGTGGTTGGTAAATTGAGTTGGACTTAGGTAGTCATGTTACGTGAACATCAACTATCATTGAGTGTGACCCAATATACGTGAGTGGGGTGCTAGCTTTTGACTGCATACATTCCACAGGACAATCGCTCGATCTTGCTCAAATTATGATTTTATCTCTACCAGTAACTTTGATGTACATACACATATAAAGATATTCCTCCACCCCACTTTCAGGGACCCTGTCCCCTCACTTCCTACTCTTACATTATCTTTTATATATATAGTTACTTTTTTATTACCACTGTATTCAAAATATATATATATATGTTCAAATATATCACTTTAATAACCAGACTCTACTTTAATTAATTAATTAATTAAATACAAGTTTAATACAAAATTATATTATTTTAATTAATTAAAAACCTACAAAATAAGGAGAAATTAATGAAGATGATTTAAAAAAATAGAAATTTGAGTTTTGAGATGGAAAGTGGAGAGTTGGCAGAGGAAGGTGAACAAAAAAAAAAAAAACACTTTACATGTAAAAATTTGACTTGAAGATGCATGAACAACTATTAGCTTGATGTCTTAGACTTGCAATAAACATGTTTTGTCACTGAAGTAAACAGAGGATTATTACCAATTTACAATTGAGTTGGTTGAAACCAAACAACATTTGACAACTAAGACACGCAGCATAATTTTTCAAATGAATGGGGCATTAAGTTGTGAAAAATTGGGCTAGTGATTAATTAATTTAATTGCATAATTGTCGGCAAATGAATCGGCTACTTATAAATATGTCTGTAGATGCGTAAAAAGGTTCCGAAAGGGTAATATTGAGAGAAATTAGATACTTCAACAACCGAATCCTCTCCAATTTCTTTTACGTCATTTTCCAAGTCCCATGTGTGGAGAGGATTGATGCCTTTTAAATCTTAAGTCAATTTTGACCCCATTAAATTTATTCACTGTGTTAAAGAAAATATCTATTATGATTGCTTAAACTAAGAGCCGACACTATTATATAGTTATCTCTATTATTCTCTATATGGTGCTTTTATTGGTTATTCTGTGTTGCTTTTCAAAATGTCAAAACATTTTAAGTGACTGAAGAGACTTGCGAGGGCCAACATTATAAAGTATGACAACTTTTTGCAATTGTGTGAAATTCTAATCACTACTGAGGGATCATTAAAATTGAACAACTTTGACCTATGCATAATCTGATTCCAAGATTCAAAATCATATCATTTTCTCAACTTGAGCCAATCAATCAGCATTCAACTATATTAGTGTGTGACATTTTGCCATTTTGGTTTCAATTAGTTTATAATACCATTTTTTTAATATATATTATAATGATTACAATGATAGATGGGCACGATTAGTCTAACTGTGAACTAGGTTTAAAGTAAATTTAAAAAATATTTTTTTAAATGAGAGAATTATATATTATATATTTTTTTGTTAATATATGTGATTTTTTATTTTATAAAATTTGTTAATAAATATTTTTTTGTTAATAAACCTAAAATTTTAAACTTTAATAGTTTTATCCTTTACACCATCCCGTAGATGGAGCGATTGAGGTGCATTGGCCCTGAAAATATAATATAGAGTGTGGAGTTGAACAAATAACCAAAACAAGAGATATTTTGTGATTTTATAAGTGGATTTCATTTTGATATTTGAAGAACAAACGAGCATAACCAGTGTCCTGTCAAAATGTTTCACCCTAAGATTTTTTAATGAAGTGTGCTGGTCATGCAGAATCTAACGCGCATGAGTGGGTTTTAGATTTTTGTTGAGACAACTACAAATCTGGTTTGAATTAAAGTTAATTAATATAATTTTACATCAATTTGGCTCAAACTATAATTTTGTGGTTCTTTCGTAAAAGGTAATGTTTACATCAAATTTGTCTTTATTGTTAACTAAAAAAAGTCAATAGTTAAAATTATAATAAATATATATAATAAATTATAAAGTTAAAATTTAATGTTAATTATTAATTTAATGGTCTAAATTGTATTTTACCTACTAATATTATATTGATTCGAGAGTTTACTTGAACTTGTATTTCTTAAGTAAAGTTTCGAATTCAAGTCTTATGAATGAGAAAAAAAAAATGGTTAGGAAGAGAGATTCCTCTAAAAGTGCTTAGTCAAGATTTCTATAAAGATTAGTCATTAACAAAGTTAATAAATATTTTGTGCTTATAATATGATAATTAAAGACCAATTAAAAACAAATTATAGGAGAATAATGAAAATCAATGTGAAGCTTAATGTTCAATTATCCCAAATATCAAACATAATATCTAATTAATCAATTGTCTAACTTTTTTTATTAGTACAAGTCAATTAATCCAATTGAATTCAAAATATTGAATAAAAAAATTAAAGAGATTAAGGTTTAGAAGATTGTACAAGAAATTTGTATTGGTCCACTTTTAATCACACATTCAACCTTTCTCAATTAACCTGTTTAGATTTTTCATTATAAAATGAATTATACAACCAATGATTCCTCACTATATTGTCTTGGGATGTCTCACTCCAAGATGCTTGGAATTCTTTCAAGACTTGCAATCTTGCAAAAGCACTACAAAACCCACCATGATTTGCGACTGTACACAAGTCAAATAATAGTAAAAAAATGTAATACAAGTCAAAAAAAAAAAAACATTGGTCGTCTCTCAAGGATATTTAGTATTATAAATCAATTAAGAATGTTTAAAAATCAAAGAGGATGATGTTGGTTCAAGAATAGAACTAAAGATTACAAGGTAAAATAAATCTATTTAATAAAAGCAACTAATCCACTAGTTAACTTTTCTAATTGGATCTATCATCGATTCCTAAAGATTTAATCTAATTCTTGATTCAATTCCTATTTGATCTTAAAATTAATTAATCATGTATCAATTAAATTTAAGAAAATACTGACTAAATTAACCATCCAGAATTTAATTAATTTGGGTCAAATGGTCATGCGCCTCTAAGTCACCAAACCAATGATTAAGCACCAAACATCCTATTCATTAACCTTAATTAGATTATAACAAAACATGAGTTTAATATATTAATCAAGACTGCAAACCTGAAATTGAATGATGATACACAAACCTTAATCAAGATTTAAAGAAAGAAGAAATATTTGTAAAGAAAGAATTAAATCAAGAATCAAAGAACAAATTATAGTCAAACCTCAATATCTATAAAAGAAACCTTAAACTAATTAATTGATCAAAAAGATGTTTAACCTTCCATGAAGGCTTCACATGAAAACATAAAAAAGGAAAGAAAACGGGAATGAAAAATGAGAGAGATGAAAACTCGAGTGGAAGAAACACAAATCTAACTTTGACAATTCTCCCTCTAAAGTTTCTAAAGATAGGTTTAAATAGAGTATATATAGGATTACTTAAATCTTAAGCTCAAAAACATGGACTCGTTAGATGTTAATTAGTCCACCTACACATTAATTTCATCCAATTGGCTAAGCAACAAAGTAAAATCACGCCAACTATTGTTCTTCATTTATTTGGACCTTTAGATGGACAAATTGACTATTGGTGTCTTCATAAAACTTGTAGATAAGTCTATCCTTGAAATATAGGAACTAATTTCGTGTCGATCCAACATCTATAGCTCCAAATATGCTCAAAATATTGCACCTATGTCAGGTTGTCAAGACAAAACAACGTCCTTAACTTCAAGTCCAAATTCATCAAGGTTCTTTTGGAGTGTAGGACAATCAATTTTGAAGTGTCTAGGTTTCTCAAATTCAAAGCAAGTGGGTGCAAAGGATGGTTCTTCCTTTTTGAATCTTTTTTATTGGAGGATCCTCTATTTCTCATGAACTTTTTTTTTTTCAGCAACAACAAAAGTAATATTTTTATTTTTTATGTCATATTCCTCGTTCTTAACCAACTGTTTTAATTGGAACTCACATTATTGGAGTTTTCCAAATAATGTAGCATGGTCCATGGTCCTTAAGCCTCCATATTACTTTGGGTTGCCAAAGTCTTGTCTAACGAGGTGGATAATAATGTGAGTAAAATACTTTTGCATTTCATAAATAGATTCATCATGTTTCATTATATGCATTACATATTCATATATTAAGGTGTTAAGATTTTCTCTTTTAACATCACTAGCACCCTCATGGGTAAGCATTAGGATATTCCATAGTTCTTTAGTAGTTTTGCAATTAGAGATTTTTATAAAACTCGTTGTAAGATAAAGTAGCAGTAATAAAATCTTTTACTTTTAAATTATATTGAACCTTCCTCTTTTCATCATTATTTCAATCCTTTCTAAAATTTCCCTTAATTTTACCATTGACAACATGAGTGAGAATAAAAGCATCGATCTTGGTAGCATCCCAAAAATCAATGTCAATTGATAAATAAAAAAAGCCATACACTTTTTCAATAAGTATATCCTTCACAAATAAAAATAGGAGCACAATTTATAAAATTACCCTCTTATGAAAAAGAATTTTTTGAGGTCATTATCATTTTGAAGTTATTAAGATTTACCCAAGAGTCGAGCTTTGATACTACTTGTTACCCAAATGACCAGTCAAACCTAAAAAAGGGTGAATTGAGTTTATTACAATTTTTTTGCAAAACATTTTTCAACCTTGTGAAGGATATATTAGTTAGAAGAAAAGGATAAAACCCAAATTTGACACAATGTGAAGAAAAGTGAACAATGGGCAAGGACGATGAAGGCTTGGAGACCTTAATGATTTTGTAGTTTTTATCAATAACCTCACACTTAATGTGATAGTTTATTGTAATATTTGTGTGCTTATGTTTGCTAAAATAGTGTGTCTTGAATGCTTTTAGTTTTCTTAGACTTTACTTAGCTAATTGGGAATTATTTGCATGAGCCATGAAAACTTAATCAAGTTTAAATCAAGTTAAATGATTTTTCAATTAAAAATGAGTTCAATGCAAATAATTTAATTAATCTTTTATTCAATTGATTAAACAAGTTAATTGGATTGTAGAAAGAGAAAGTATTTGCAATAGGTTTATTTTGTAAATTCAAATTTGTGTTTTTAAATATGTTGTTATAAATTACGAAGTGTTGTTATCTATTACATTGTTCTTGGCTCTATTTTAAAAACTTTTGGAATATGGGAATCGATACTTAAGATAATCGATTACAAGTTTCCTAAAATAGTTTGTGAAAAATCAATTATTCTTGGAGTAATCAATTACTAAGGTTAGTAATTGCTAACAATATTTATATATGATCCTCAAGTTGTATATTGAACAAAATAATTTATTACAAGATTTAGCAATCAATTACAATAGCAATAGAAGCATGAAAAAACATAAAAGACATCTCTATATTTTCTACATCATATATAAACATTTTTTTATCATTGAAAAATATAGAGACATATAGAGAGAAGACATTTTACACCTACTTTACAAAGAATTAACAAGTTGTTGAATGAATCAATTGTGCTCATGTGGTGATTCTCTCCTAGTTCAAACGAAGTTAAAGAAAGTAAGGAATATCAAGTTATTCATCTAATTAGAAGGTGATTTCATTTCTTGGCTCTAGGAATTGTATTGAATCAAGAGAAATAACTTTCAAGGGATCTTGTATAAGGATGTCTATAGGGAGTTTTCCAAGTTTCTTGAAAAGGTATTCAAGGTAGATTTAGAGGCCCTAAGAAGGATCTTGATGTAAGATATTCTTGTAAAGATTTTGCAAGATTAGTGAAAACTCTCAATAAATTTGGTGAATGTAACATCATTCTTGAGTAATTAATTAAGTGATTGAAATGACTATAAAATAGAATTAAATTTAATTTCAACATAAAACCTTAATAATAAATAGTGCTCATTGAGCGAATAACCCCACTCGCCCAACAAGGCTCATAATATGGGAAATTAACGAGTGCTTGTTGAGTGAAACACATCTATCACTAAGCACCTCAATATAACACATGAAAAATATGAAAAAATAATCATGTTTGTTGAGCAAGGATCATAATCCTATGAATCTATATGAATAATCGCTAGGTAAGAGACACCTCTCGTCGAGCAAATCATAATATTTAAATTAAAATCTAGAAAATGATAAACATTTGCCAAGTGAGTCATGCATTTGTTAGGCGAGAACTTTGAGAACCCAAAAACTCATACTTTCATCAAGCAAATCACATGCTCGCTAAGCGAAGGCCTTAGAAACCCAAAAAATCTTGGTTTCACTGAGCAAGTCATCCACTCATTGAGTGACTTAAATAAAAATTACAGAACAAACTCTCTATGTCTCCATTCGCTGAGTAAGTACGGGACCGCTGGGTGAATATGAGTGCAAGGCTCTCTATAACTACATTCATTAAATGACCCTAGTAGTTCTTTGAGCAAGTACGTTACCCTTGAGTGTTATCACCTTCTATGGGTAGATTTGTTGAGTAAGAATACCCATTCATTGAGCAAAAATGTGAGTTGGAAGAGAAAACTCGAGTAATCCATTAAGTGACCCAAGGAGCTCGTTGTGCGAGAGTGAATGACTATAATACATGTTGAAAATATATAAGAAATAATGTAACTCTTGCCTAGACTACTACTTATAATCTTAATTAATAATTCACTTCCTTAGTATTATTTGGAAAATTCACAAAATATACTAAAATGAAATTCACAAGTGAAAACCTATAAACCTATATCACATAAAACATAAAAAAATTGTTATTTGTCATGACAATGAAGGATGATGGAAATGTTAGGTTGGAAGATACAATTTTCTGGGAATGAATGTGTGCTACTTATAGATGTATTGGTTTATTTGATGTGGCATATTGAGTTATGAGGAGTGACAATTGTAAATTGTAACACCATGTTTTTATGCTTTCTTCAATTTAAAGTGATTGAATAATTAAAAGTATAATTAAGTTTAATTTCAATTGAAAAAGGATTAATCAAATGTTATGTTGCACGTTTTTTAAGAAAAGGCTAGAATGATCAACAACATAATTATTGAGGCAAGTCTTCCCTGAAAGTGGTTATTTGAGTTGGGTTGTCACATTGAAATGATATATAATGTTCTTAAATGCTTTCCAGTTGAGTAAAATTGTAATATCCTAAAATTTATTTAATTATTTTAGAAATAAATTTTATTATTATTATTATCAATTTTATTTTAATTATTAATTGCTGCAGGAAATTATTTTATTAAATAATTTCATTTTGAAACTAAAATGTTGTTATTATTATTATTATTATTATTACTCTTAATGATGGCAAAAATTAATTTAGTACTTAAATATTTACATTTAATTTTATTTTAATAGAGGAGTTAATGGTTTTATAAACTGATGAGACATTAATCTGAATTATTTTCATTTATTAATTTAATTAATCGAATTAACGAGGGGAGGCTGACGGGTGGGTCGGGGTTGACCCGACCCAGCTAAAATATTAGACAAGGGTTAATCAGTTTACCCTAATTGATGTTTTGCGCGTCAGGCAGCCAGACCTAGAGGAGAGAGAACGCAGACTTGCAAGGAAGAGAAGCTAGGGTGTTCAAATCGTCTTAGAGTCGCATCAGATCCTCGCTGTTCTTCGCATCTAAGGTATGGGGGAGATGAATTCAGTTATATGTGAATGCGGAGTGTACGGGGAGTGAGGGCAATCCCTAAGTCCCTCTAGGATCTAAATTCTCAAATTTGTTTGGTTATTATGTTCTAAAAATGTTTTAATCGATAGAAAAGATTCGTCAATATGTATCGTGGTTTTGGTTGACTTAATTGATAATGTAATTGGTTGTTTTTAATGTGAAGGAAAACCTCTAGAGGGAATCCCAAAGGAACAAGAAGAATGACTTTGATGTGAATTCTATCTCACTATTTGGGTTTCATTTACATAAGGAAGACCAGGAGGGTCTTCCCTAGACCCTTTATTAATAATTGTCATTGTATGGTTTCTTGTGGTATTTGAAGGGGATTAAATTCTTGGATTAACGTTTTGTCTTAATGTGATTTTCGTTTGAAATTGTATGGTTAATTGTCTTAATTACTTGATTCTCATAGTTGTTCATGGTTGTTCATGGTTATTCATGGTTGAGGTTCAATTTGGGACTCTTGTATGCAATGGTGAAATTGGGTGGAATTCAATGACATTTATGTGCGTTCTTATAAATGATTTATGGTAATGATGGTTAAATTGATATGATTTTGGCATGATTATGGACTATGTGAATGGACTATGTGAATGATGTATGAATCTTGAGAATGAGAATGTGGATGAGAATGCATTGAGCATGAGCATGAGATACATGAGAAGCCAGACGTGGCTATAATACCCTCGCCGTATGTGGTGTTTAATAGGGGACCTTGGCCAAAAGTGGTGTTTAATAGGGTGGACTAATGATGGGGGACATACATATGTATGAGCCATAGGTGGTGTTTAACCATGCTATACGCCGGTCATAGGTGATGTTTAACGGTTGTGTAGAATGTCTTCACACGAGCCATAGGTGGTGTTTAATTGTGCGACACACTGGCCATATGGGGTGTTTAATGGTGTGACCATCATTAGTGATAACTAAGGGGATTGAGGAGGTTCGCCCATGATGTGACGTTCCGAATCAAGACTCTTAGGTGTGGTGATGAGCATATGCATTGTGCGAGTATGTGCATTTTGTAAACATGAATGGAATGTGATTGATTTTGAATGCGATGGAACGTGTGATTGATATATGAATATTTGTTAACTATTAGTAATTGAGTACGATAATGAGTGAGATTTGGGGTACTATATGTATTTATATATGACTGAATGCTATTTCTTACCGTACTCTCTTGTTGTTTTCTTTTAGGTAATGTTGAGGGCACTCGTGGTGCAGAGTTTTGAAGAGGCGGGGTCTTGCTCTGAGACATCGAGGCTTGAGATTTAGAATAGTGGTTCTATGTCTTTTCATACGTACTTTTGCATCTTAAATATTTGAAAATGATGGGCATATCAATAACTCACTAACATGGTGCATGCGTCTTAGAGTGTTAGTAGGATTTCTTCCTTTGGATTCCCATTGTAGTAGTTATGTGTTCTGAATAGTTATCGATAATTGTTTTTTTTAGCTCGAGTGTGTGAATGTTGTATCCCTCATCCCTTTTGATGTATGTTTGGACAATCTAACATAAGTGTCAAGTGGCACAGACGTCTTTATAACTCACACATGTAACTAAACTTTGATGACATGTATGTTATTTATATTTTCAGTATGTGGTCTATGTTGTTACGTATAAGAGTAGTTGTGTATGATATTGTAAAAATTTATCCTCATCTTTATAAGCAAATTAAACACAAGATTTTCCTTAAAATAAACTTTTGCATGTTATTTTCTTTTTGATGTTTATCCCTTGTAGCAACAACTAGTTATTACATAAATCACATTATGAATAGGCACATAAGCTTGGATGGTTGTTTGGATCGAACCTACAAGCCTAGTGTTGGATAAAAGGTGAAGGCAATTCGGCCTAGGGAATGGGAAGATGGGCAATTCCATATGGAGCCAAGGTTGTCGCAAACCTTAAGTTGTGGTGAGTCACTAGAAATGTAGAGCTATTCCAACAAACCAATTATCTCATTCGTAGATTAGATTTTGGTGTTCCCCCAGTGGTTTTTGGCACCTGCCATGTTGTGATGACTTGTTAGTCAATTATACTATGTTAAGGGAAAGTGTCTACCTGATCACTCAAAAGTTAGAGTCTCCTTGGAGTAGGATTAGTTTGGTTTGTTATTTCAAGAGTTAGTTGATTTTTGTACTTGTTTAAACAATTGTACTTGTAAGAGTTTGAATGCTTCTTGTAATATTTATGATTTATTTGAATATGATTTATTGTGTATGCTTACCCATGTATTTCTTGCATATGTGTAACTGCGATAACCTCAAACAACATGTTTATTAAGAGTAGATTTCGAGATTCTCGCAAAGTTGTAACATGGTAAACATGCCACAAATTCAAGCCTATATGGGCATCTTCACTCTTCGCTTCCAAGAGACTACTGTAGGCCAAGAGCCCGGTATGGATGATTGACTCAAAGCTTCAATGAGTCTGGTACTAAGGGAGAATGATTGTAGAATACTTGTCAACTATCACTTTATGGGTGTCATTCACCTTCTGTGCCTTTCTTATTATATGGTTGCCAATTCAAGCAATGTATAGTCGACCTACCCACCTCATTAGGGATAAACTATCTAATATTAACTGTTATCATCCATCTAGTATGGGATCTAAACCTTGTTGTCATCGAGTCGTTCCTAAAGATGTTTGTCAAGAGTGATCATCCCTTCCTGCTTGTCCTCAATAGATAGGTTGTAGTATTTGACCAGTTATAGGTGTGAGTTATATATCCCTCTCCTCTCTTTTTGATGTTTTGATAGTATTTTGAGGATTGATACTATATGGTATAAACTATTACACTAGTTACTTGAACTTATCTTTATTTAATCATATGCGATGTTATCATTACTCAATATTTGATAACATATATATGTTTCAAATGTTTAAAATTCAAATTGATTATGAAAATTTATACTCATTTTCATTGTTAAATTAATTGCGAAAATTTATAAGCATTTTTATTTACACTCAAATAATCCTTGATGAAAATTCAAACTATAAATGTCTCTATCTAAATCACTCTAATCAACCTTAAAGATCACACTTTCATTAAAAAAAACACCCACAATCTCATCAACGTTGGAAATTCCCTTTCTAGAAACCCTAAAAGAATTCCACCCTTTCGGAAAAAGCTCTACATCACCGTTATAATTGAATCAGTTTCTTGATTCTCTTTCTTTTATAATAGATTTTAGAGATAAAATCAAATAATTTTAAAATATTTTCTTAAATTGATTCGAGAAAAAGAAATTAAATTCAAATTTTAAAATCAAATATTAGCAAACTCACAAATCCTATTAATAAATTGATTATTATCCCCCAATCACCACAGCAATGATTTACGAGCAACTCCTTATCCAGCTAAATCAACTTTTGGTTTTCGATGTTTTAGGAGTTCCTTTTCTCCCATTTAATTTCTTTGTAGTTTCTTTTTTCTTAGGCCCCTATGCTATAAAAAAAATAATAGTATAGTAAATATAAATGCTAAGATCCACTAAAATCATGTCTTAATATAAACTTTTAATAGTAAATATCAATTTAAATTGTTGGAAGATTCTATATATAAACATTAATTCAGTCTTTAAGAATATGATTGAATTACTTTTCCAATGATGATATTTTATCAACATTAATTTAATTCCTATAAGAGAATCATAATAATATCTATTTGATGTTAAAATATCATTTTAACCCCCAAATTAATACGACAATATTTGAAAATTTAAAGTATTATTCATTTTTTTTAAAATTAAAAATAAAAATATAATTCACTCATTTTTTTAAGAATACATGTCTGTGAATAAAAGTATGATTCACTCGTTTTTTTTTTAAGAATACATGTGTATGTAAATAAAAAATATGATTCACTCATTTTTTTTTTTAAGAATACATGTGTATGTAAATAAAAAATATGATTCACTCATTTTTTTTTAAGAATACATGTGTATGTAAATAAAAAATATGATTCACTCATTTTTTTTTAAGAATACATGTGTATGTAAATAAAAAATATGATTCACTCATTTTTTTTAAGAATACATGTGTATGTGTGTCAATAAAAATACGATTCACTCATTTTTAAGAATACATGTGATTCACTCTTTTTTTTTTTAAGAATACATACATGTGTGTGTAAATAAAATATGATTTACTCCTTAAAAAAAATACATGTGTATGTGTGTCACTCATTTAAAAAAAAAATACATCTGTGTGTGAGAATAAAATATGATTCGCTCATTTTTTTTAAGAATACATGTTACTCACTCATTTTTTTTTTAGAATACATCTGTGTGTGTCTTTTTTAATGTCTCGTATTTTTAACGTATGTGTTTTTTTAATATATGTGTGCGTGTTTGAAAATTTTTAAATAAAAATTGATTTACGTTAATTGAGAAAATTAATTAAAAATATTTAATTTTATTTAAAAAATAATTTTTTAAATTGTCTTTATTAGAATTTAATATTAAGAATAAAAAATTATTAAAAATAAAATCTTGATTAAATGAAATATTTTTTTAAAATAATATCATTAATTAATTTAAAATAAATTAAGATTTGTTTATATTTTAGTTTACTGCTTTATAAATAAATAAATAAATATATATATATATATATATATTATAGTCCGAAAGGTGTACATATGATTATTTTTCTTTATTGTATTTATAATTTATTAGAATGTATTTGTAGTGTAATTTTTCTAACATTTAATAATTATTTTTAAACTTATATTTCCAAATAAATTTTAATTAATAATATAAAATTTAATATCTTTTATGTCTATAATTTTTATATTAATAATATATAAATATAAATATATTTATTAAATAAAAATATGGTAAAATTTCATTAAACATCCCACCAAAAAATATATATTAAACATATTCCCATAAAAAATTATATTAAACATATTAATTGTCAAAAGAATAAGTTCTAGAAATTAACTTCCCAGCCTAGCGTGGGATCTGGGAATGGAAATTAGCTCTGAAGTGATTCATAAATCGATCCACTTTAACAAAATAAAAAAATGATTTAAAAAATTGAAAATTAAATAAATAAGAAATTAATAAAAAGGAAAAAGTAGAAAAATGCAATTTTTTATTGGATTGAATTGGAATTCAAATTTAATTTTGAAATCCAATCTAATAAAATCTAAATTTAACTTTTATTTATGTGTGTTTATTTATAAATTTGTGATACGACTCGTTTATATTTTATTTTTTACATATTTATAATATTATTATATAACTTATACTTATTTATGAAAAAATATATTAAATTAAAGACAAATTTTAGACAATTTATATTTGAAAAATTATACTACTATTAACTATATAATGGTTTATTGATGAAATATTTAATATTGTTAATTATTTTTTTATTTTGTTTATTATATATTTTATTTTTTATTTAATACTTTCTCTAAATAAAATAAAAATTAAGAGTAGAATTAAATTGTGATGCAATATTAATCACTTTAAATTGGATTGGATCATATTTAAACTTTATAAAAATTGGTGACCTAATGATTTAAAGTGAAATGGTCGGTCATGCTTAAAAAAAAATTGAATTCATGGCGCACACAAAGATGAACAACTCTTAAACTCATTATTCTAAGTGGCAAATAGGGTAATGATGGGACTAAAATAAAATTTAAATAGAAGAGTCGTAATCCATGTTTATTAAAAAAAATATTGAAAAAAATCTTAAAAAAAAATAGTATTTAAAATCAGGTATCGATGTTGGGAGTTAATTACGTATAGAGAATTTATTAATATCTTATAATATTTATTAAAAAATGATTACTTTAAATTAATTAAGTAAATTATTTTTAATTTTTAAAATATTTATCTCAACTAAAATAATTAAAAATAATTATGAAAAAATTATTTTTTATTTAAATAATGAGGTTAAATTTTAATATTATTATAAAAGAGGGTTATTTATTATATATATATATTTTTTTAGCTCGACATGAGTGATTCACTTCTTCTACGTATCTATAGGTGCGATGGAAAATCAGAGTCACATAGTTTTTTTTAGATATAAAATATTTGTGTATTGATTTTGATTTTATTAAACTTTATGATTTTTAAATTGTCACTGCTCACATGTCCCTAAATTGACATGGATGTACACCTAAACCAATCTATTTGAGTGATTTAATTTTGATTTTTAACTAGAGAAGAGATTAAGGACATCAAGTTTAATTCTTTATTTATTTAAAGATTTTTCTATCGCTATTATTATGAAATTAAGAGGGAAATTTGAGTCCCTTGAGTCGTCACCACTCATATTTCCAAATTCCAAGATTAATAAGATATATTTAATTAATCATCTCCTCATATAAAAGTTGTTATTGATATTAAAAATTAATTGATACTTAATGCTAATAATTATAACAAATTTTATGACTATCAAGTTGTAGACAAGGGTGTCAAAATTAGGTTTGTAAGCAAGACATAAAAGCTATGAAACTGAAAAAGGCCTTGGGCCTTGAAACAAACATAGTCCAAAAATAAGGCTTGAGCACTCTCATAAGGAATGCGTTCAAAGGACTGCAAGAGTTGTCCAAAGGCGAGTTCATCCAAAGGAGCTTCCAAAGGATCTAAGAGTTGTGTAAAGGGGTGTCCAAAGGACCTAGAAATCGTCTAAAGGTGGGTATGTCTTAAAGGGGTATCCAAAGGACCCACAAGCCCTAAAGGCACCCAGGAGCTGTCCAAAGGCAACGATGTCCAAAGACTCCTAACGCGTCCAAAGGCAGATGAATCTAGAGGGACATCCAAAGGACTCAAGAGTCATCTAAAGAACTTGGCATCTAAAATACTTGGCATCCAAAGGCAGGTTCCCAAGGGACCTGTCGTCCAAAAACTCTAGACGTGTCCAAAGGTGGATGCGTTCAAAGGGGGGTCCAACAAACCTAACGTCCAAAGACTCCAGACACATTCAAAGGGCCAAGCCAAAGTTTTATTTCTTTGTTTCTAATTTTAGTAATGCATGTGCGTGAAGTTTATGTGATATGCTGGGTTAGCCTATGTGCTATTAACAAATACTATCAAATAAAATAGAAAGGTATCAAACCTTGTGTGTAAAAAGATGCAAATCATGCGTAAGGTTTGAGTAAGAGGGAGAAAGTGTGAGAGTCATGCATGCGTCCATAGAGGTAAGAGGGAGAGTAGAAGGTGAGAGAGAGGGAGAACATGGAAAAGGAAAAGGGAAAAGGAAATAAAAACAGAGAAAGAGGAAAAATAAAGGGAAGAGAAGAGTCATTGCCAAAAACCACCTACGATGGTGGTGTTTGACATACCTCACAATAGTGGAAAGTATTTATGTTTTCCCTTTTTTATGTGCTTTTATCTCCTCTATTTGTTCTTTTTGTTGCAATTTTTATTGCATATTTGTGGAAGCCCTTGGTGACTTTGATGGTTGCGTCCAAAGGACCAAAAGGACCTAGTAGCTATTCAAAGACAGATGCGTTCAAAGGGAGGTCCAATGAACTTGGCGTCCGAAGACTCTAGATGTGTATAAAGGACTAAGGAGCCGTCCAAAGGTAGGCGCGTCCAAAAAGACTTCCAAAGGACCTAGCGTCCAAAGACTCCAAACTCGTCCAAAGGGGTAAACCAATGTTTATTAAGGAGAAAAATGCTACATGTGTGTGCTTGTGAAATTAAGAAGTTTTACAACTATCAACAAAACATCATTATATATAATCATGAAATTAAATTAGAGTGAGTAATGGTACCAATTTGTGTAGGTATTTCATGATGGTTTTGTTCTCTTCTCCCAACTTTTTCCGTAAGCATCTTCAAAACACTCACAAACTACTTTCTTCGTTTCAGGTCCTTTTCCCAACTTTTCGTAAGCTTCTTCAAAACACTCACAAACTGGTCTCCTCTTCTCGAGTCTTTTTCCCATTTTTTTCTTAACTTCGTTCACTTCTATTATTTATAGACTTTTATAAATTAGTTGTTTAATCCAACTTGTCTACTTTCTTTTGCAAGTGGCTAGTTGCAGTAAGCTTTTCTAGAGGTAATCTCATGGCAACAAGATTTTTGGTAGGCACTGACGGCTAACAGAAGGCAAAAAGTAGAGCAGAGCAACCTTCTGTCTCTTTGGACAGTAGGCAGATGTAGACCTGCAAAGCAGAAGGCGAAAAGTAGATGAAACTAGAATTGACAAGAGTAGAGAGTGGAAAGGAGAGTAGTGCAGTCCTTTTGGACACCCTTTTGGATGGTTGACAACAAAAGATGGAAATGAAAGCAGAGCATAGCAGCCTTTTGGTTGTTTGACTATTTAGACACCCCTAAGGGACTTGGCAGGGCCTTTTTAGATTTTGCTATTTTTTCTTTTTTTGCTAACTTTCGAGACGCTCATCCAAAGACTTGACAAGATCATTTAGGTTAATGCTGATTTTATTATTATTATTATTATTATTATTATATTTTTTCTATTAGATTGGACATTATTTACTAAAGTGGCCCAAACAATCCAAAAATAAATATATCATTATTTTAAAATAAGTTAATTATAATAAATTAAAAAATAAATAAATAAATAAAAGAGTGGAACAAAATTAAATATTCACATTTTCAAAATCCTTTTGGTCATACATCCTCCTAACTTTGTCAATGTCGCAACGTAGTAGATGGTGGTGGCATCACAGTCTAATTCCAACAAAAAAAAAATTTAATTGATTTTCATCTCTCTAAATTTAAAATAATTATTTTTGGTTCTTACTATTATTATGGGATAGTTGTTAACTACTTATATATTCAACAGAAAGTTAAATGATAATTATAGGTCACACCCACTAGTGTGTAGTATTATGTTAGTATGCGATACCTTTAAAAAAAGTATAGATATCTAAAATAAATATTATTTATCTATCTTAAAATAAATATTAAGGACTAAAAATAATTATTTCAAATTTTAAAAGGATAAAAATCAAATAAAAATATTTTGTAAAGATCAAAATTAAAATTTATTCATATTATAAGGATTAAAATAAATTATTTCAAATTTTAAAAGAATAAAAATCAAACAAATTTTTTTTTATAGAGATCGAAACAAAATTAATTTATTACAATAATTAAAAACATATTTAAACCTTAAAAAATATTAAAAAGACATAAAGAAGAAACAAACAAATCCACCTTCCAATATGTGGGATAAGCTTTAGTTTTGAACTTCTAATATTAGTCTCCCAATTTGGACTTTTCCTTGGCAGGTTAGGCAGAGAGTAAAGAAGGTCTTCTTCTAGAAGGCCATAGTCATCATTGAATACTGAAATAAAGTGTATATGAATTGAATTGAAAAAGTAATTTACTTTTTGAATTTAAAAAGTAATTTACTTTTTGAATTGAAAAAGTAATTTACTTTTTGAATTGAATTGAAAAATAGTTCATTTAAACTGAACTAAATTATTTTTTTAGTGAACTGTTTTCTTAAATTCAAAATGAACTAATTCCTAAATTGAAATAAACTATTCTCGAATTGAATTTTTTTTTTCACTTCATAGAAGAATAAGGATTCAAAGTAGGAGAATTTTAACTTTTCATAAAATAGTTCAGTTCAGTTCAATTTTTTATAAAAAATAGTTGTTTAGTTCTTTATAAAATATAGTTCAGTCTTTCTGATTCAATTTAGTTCAATTCTTTAACAATTTAGTTTGGTTCAGTTTTATTTTTTACACCCTTGTTAGAGAGATGCCTACCGTTTGATATGATAACAAAGATTCCTTTAGTTTTGATTTTGGAATTTAAAAACATAAAAAAAAAAAATACATATAGACACATTATCAAAGGCAACATAAAGTAGAGAATGGAATGCGTAAACTGATGAATCTCAAACCAATAAATTTTATGTTTACTCTTTTTGTAGAATATTTTTTTTAGTGAAATGGAGAGTAAGGTTGAATCCATATAAACTAATAAAGTTTTCTTGTTTTAAGAAATTAAAAGCAATAATGAATGAAAACAGAGGTTGAGTAGAAAATTGGATTTGTAAAACATACAAGAATTAAAATGTCAAAAGAAGCAAACAATTAACTAAATTCAATAATAAAAGACAAATTAATACAAGGTGTAATTGTGGCTTTAGTTCCTAAGGTCGACCATTAGTTCAAAGATACAATAAACCTTTCAAAACAAATTAGTTCTAGCTATAACCAACTCTAGTAATCAATTTCTCCCTGATTTTACAATAGGAAAAATGAGTTCATTAATTACTTTCTTTATTAATAAACAACTTTAAGTAAACTCTTAGAATTTAGAGAGACTTAATTCTAGTCAACAAATACACAAGTTTGATTTATTTAAATTGGGTTGTATTTCTCCACAAAAGAAATTGTTTTACCAATAATAAAAACTATTAAACAATTACTTATTTATAGTCTTTGACTTTACATTGACTTATTATTTAAGCAAATGAACCTTTTTACATAACCAACAAAACAACGTGTGATAATAAAAACGGTAGAAATATAAGTACCAAAAATAGAAAAGAGACATAGAATATATAGATCTCACAATCTTTAAAGAACTAAGTTTTAATTAACTTTGAATTGAAAAGGAAGTTAGTTTCTCATGAAAGCCATGTGAACACGAGAAGAAAAGAAAAGGTAGAAAATTCTAATTGTCATAAGAGAGACAAGAGTAAAAAAAGTCTATTCTATGAATTTTTAAACTCTTTTTACGAGTAAGGTTTAAAAACTGGGCATAAAACATAACAAAAAAAAAAATTACGAAGAAAGCCCAAAATATAATAAAACACAAAAAGATTATAAGCGAGACCTAAAATCATAATAAAATCTAAATCTAAAATATCCTAATTAATTTTCTTGGTACTCCATAAGTGTTTTGCACTCCATAGGAAGATATATTGATCTTTGACTTCTTATTTTTTTCCCTTATTTGATCCTAATTAGTCTTTATCTTATCCAAGGGTTGAGATTTCTACTTCCTATATAAAAAATAGAAAATAATAATATAAACTAGAAAGGTAAAAATACGCAATTTACTAAAAGATAAGCCTGAATGGACTATGAATGAGTAGAAAAGTAAAAAGAAATTATGACTGAATGAAGATATATCACATACTATCCAAAGAATAAATTATAATTTTAACTCTTTATTTTATTTTATGTTAAAATTTGTTTTTATTTTAGTTTTTTAATTCTCAAATTCGAATCGTTGTTGTCTTTTAAAAAAAATGATTGTTTCAATTTTGGGACATGAATTTTAATTACTTTTTATTGATTCAAACACAAAACTTGTCTTATTAGATATATCTACGTGAAAATTATAGAAATTAGTTAATATTCAAATAAAAAAAGTCATAAATAATATAAAAATTATGTAAAAAATTAATATTATAACAATAAAAAAAACTAAAAAATCTCATCAAAATTTTTTTCAGACGCTTGTTGGACTCACTTTTTGTATTATTTTTATCATGTTAATGATTCTTTTTAGTTCAAACTTTAATTGAATTTCATAATTTTCATATAAATAGATTTAATGGAACAAGTTTCATGTCTTGAAAAATGGTTTGAAATCATGTTCCAAAATTGAAATATTTTTTTCGAAAAAATAACATTAATTCAGATTTGAGAATTAAATGACCAAAATGGATTTTTTTAGAAGATAAAAGACCAAAACGAATTCTTATCATAAGATAAAGGAGCAAAGTTATAATTTAACCTTATAAAAATGAAGTTTCTAAAAATTTTTAAAAAATTATAAAAGAGGAAAAATCAAGTTATTCCAAGAATAATTTAATGATAGTTACTCTTTATCCTAACATTTATTTTCTTTTAATCTAATGATTCTAACGACTAGTTTATCTTTAATCATTAGATTAAAAAAATTCTTTAAAATTATTCTAGGAGTAACTTGATTTCTTCTTATTATAAAATTTATAAATATATTTCATAATACAATTATTTTTATTATTTTTTTACAAAATACAACACCCAAAAATATTCTTTTCTTTCTAAAAAAATATAATGAGTATTGACATTTTGAACCCTTAAAATGAATAAAAGAAAATAAGTTATATTCTTATAATATAAATCGATTTTATACCATCATGAAATTATAAACTACGATAAGTTGATTGACTTTTATAATAACAACCTTAAAGTCATATACATAATAACTTGTAATTTGATGATAAAATAAAATTGTTTCATACTGTTAATGCATAATCATTAAACTAAACAAATACTCTTATTCAATATATCATATTACCAACGAATACTCTTGTTCAAGTATAATTGAGTTTGAATTTTTTATCTAAAATGGAGAAAGAAAATTCCACTAAAGATAGTAAGTTAAAGTTTTAAACAAATATTAATCATCGATGAAATTATAGAGTATTTCACGTCTATACTATAAAATAGCATAGCATCAAACCAAAAACATATATTTCATTCAACACCCTAATAGTTGGGTGTATTTCTAACCCAATATAAAGAAGAGTAGAGACATTTAACGAGACTAAAAGCTGGACAAAGGTTTGACGTGGTTATGTTTATGGCTTGATTAATTGTTCAATTTTTGTTTGTTGGCACACTATGCATATACGTGTGTGGTTCATTAGATCGTGATATGTATGTGGTCGTCCTGTTTCGTTTAAATTGATGCCTGACAATGAATGAATGAATGAGATTTTGCAATTGGATTTGAACTATTGGGAACTCGTTTCATTGTTTTCACTTTAGGGAACAAACAAGATAATGTGACTACCTCTTCCGGGTCCCTTTTCTTCTAATGATGTCGCAAGCATCAATGTACCAGTAGTGCGATGGAAAAACCCAACAGCACAAGATATAGACGATACATACTTACCTTAATGCCTTCAATTCTCTAATGAAAAAGATTGGCTCAACTTGCTGAGACCATGTTATAGCACTTACCACACCCACCTTTTCTTGTCCACATAAATATGTCATTTTGGCCCGGATATATGCCTTCGTGTCTTAATTTCCCTACACCATACTTTTATACACTTTTTTTTTTTATGAAATGAACTCGTAAGATATATAGGTACTAATATATTACTTAAAAAAAAGATATATTTGTGTGAAATAAAACAACATCTATATATAATAAAGAAATGCCCAGGGTGACACACTTCTTTGGAGGATCAGCATGCTAACTCAATTGGTAGTTCCTAATAAATGAGATTATAATAGGTGCTTCTTAGATATATATGTTAGAAATACTTTAATTATTATATATAGAAATCTTCTTATAAACACCAAAGCAATTCTAGTCAAAGTAAATAGTAGAAAAATACCAAAAGAATTTCGGGAGGTATCAATTATCAAATGTATGTTACCATAAATTTGTACGCGATTTGATATGATACTTCAGATAGAATAGGATCATAGCATCAAAAAAGAAAGATAGAATAGGATGAGATATGTAGATTGAATCATGTTGGAAATAATTATTTCAGGGGAACAAAGCAAAAGTTATATGTGGTGGTTGGGAATCCTAGACGAGGCTTACTGTATGAGGTGGACAATTCCACGAGTACTAGTGGTATTTTTTTTTTTTTACTTTTCAAAAAATTAAAATAGAAAAATACATCAGTTATTTTTATTTTTTAATATTTTAGATGATTTTGTAAGTTAAATATATTAGTTGCTTTGCACGCGAATTGCAACTCACTTAATTGGTCCATTAAAGTGACAAGGGCCATTCAATTTTTGGTGACCAAAATTGAAGGAGATATAAAGAATTGAAATGAAAGGGAAGATTGTGAGTTTATTTTTGATAAATCGATGTAAGAATTTTTCCATAAAAATTTCGTTGTTTTTTTACATATACCATGCATAATTTATTTTTTAATAAAATTTTTTGGAGTTTGCATGAGGCATGGTACATATACCATACATAAAATTTTTACATATACCATGCATAAAATTTTTACATATACCATGCATAAATATTTTTTCTAGCAATTAATAAAATCATCCCACATGTGCCAATAAAAAACACATCATTGTTGGGATTTAAAAACTGAAAAAAAAATTGTGTCTATGTTTTATTTCTTGGAAGATTGTCTTTGATTTCTTAACCAGTCCCTTTGAAAAACAACCTTGGAACCCTTTCGCATTCATCTCCTCCTTCACTAATAGCACTCATCTTTTTCTATATCATCATTTGTCACAAAAAAAAGGCCATAGTGTTATCATGAAAAATACATTAGAAAATAACAATGGAATGTCATGATAAAGGTCATAGTTCTATCACTCATCAATTTTTATGAGCTCATAAACATATTTAATTTTCAATCAAGTATTTTGACCATGTTTGATCTATGACCAAATGTCAAACCAGTTTGGTTTTTCTGGACCTAATTAAAACCATATTTAAAACAAAGTCATTTAATCTTTTTAACATAGATAATCTTAATCAATGATATTCATTTTTTTTCTTTCAGTGTTTCACGGACATTTCAATCGGTTCCAATCGGACTCAATAACTCAAATAAACCACAACCAATGTCAAATAGTAAATAAAATTTTCCAACAACCCACTTAAACACTCAACAAAGTTCAAAAATTGTTCAAAGGTAAGGGTTATCACATGAAGCCAAATTCCCTCCCACCTTTCAATTTTCAGAATTTGGGTTTTTCTTCTTCTTCCACGCACATGTCGAACCTAACTATGAGCCACCACTAGTCCTTTTTTTCACCTCTTTTTGCTACTGTGCACAGGGGAGTGGAATGGGAGAAGAGAAGTTGGATGAAGCATGCAATAGTCAGTGACAAGAATTCTCAACCTTCAAAAAGAATGTGATATCCTTTTATCTCACGTTGATTTTTGGGTGCAGGGTTAGAGAAAAAAAAAAACGAATTAGAGTCACATGTATTAGGTTTGGATTTAATTGTGATACATTTGAAAGACATTTAGGTTGTATTTGGATAAAGAATTTTATAATTTTAGGAAATTTTAAATACTTAATTTAAATTGTTTTTAATTAAATTTCCTTTATTTTTAAATATATTTTTGGATACAAATAATTCAAATTTCTTTTTTTTTTTTTTAAATTACGTTGATTTGACTCTTTTATGTAAAATTTTATATTTAATTTTTGTAGATAACAAAAAGTGATTGAAAAGAGAAAATTTCATCAATGATGATTAATTAAGTTTATTGGTAGAAATTAGTCGTTAATAAAACTGGTGATGCAGCTTTTTTTTTTCTTAAATTTCTTATTACTAATTTAGATAGAATAATTTATTTTTTACCATATAAACAGAGAGAATAGAAAAAGAGGAAGATGGAGGAGAGAGAAAGTGAATATATACCAATTTTCTTTTTATTTCGGAGTATTCAATACATCCAGAATTCTGAGCTTCATGTTACTCATCCCAAGAGACATGTCAGATTCAGGTTCTCATTCGAAATCTGTAAAATAAAAATTTGGATCAAATTACACATCGCAGTATACTAGACTTTCTAATTCCTTTAGAGGTTTATCTAAAAAATTCGCGATATAGTTTTTGTTTATCTCACATAGTGATTGCTAAACTTTAATAGAAAGGTAGATTTGATGGACATTATATACTTATCAAATATAATTAAATATATTTTTAATATCTAAAAATAAAAAATTCACTTAATTCTTAATTTATTTTTTATTTATTTATGAAAATATGTTATATATGGTTCTCATTTTCTATTTATAAACAAGAAACTAGAATGAGACTATTTTTTCAAGAGACCAAAAATAAATATTTTCTATTTATAGAAATTAAAAATATAGTTCATCTTATAAAATATGATTTTTTACTAACTTTTGTTGTATTGTTAGTAACCATTTATCTAAATAACGCTTTTACTTTTCTCAATGAAAAATTGTATTTAAATAAATTTTCGTATACATTATAATTATAAATGTCTTATCATAAATTTACTTATACATTATAATTACAAATTAGTATCCTTCCGTTTGACGTGTGAATCACTTATCAATTCACTTCTCCGCCCAAATAGTTCAACTTCTTACCAATTTTCTGATTATTTTACATACTTTGCTACTTTCACTTTTTCTAGTTTGATTTTTAGTTGTTATAACCGAGTAGCTCATGCTTTTCTACACAAAGGTATACATTGATTCAAATCAATTTACACTTTAAGGATTTTGATAGGGTGAGATCAACTATAATTTTTTTAAAAACAAATAATGTGATTATTTTGTCCACAAAAGTTCCGATATGTTTAATATTACAATTGTTATATTTGTAAACAAGAAATAAATTATATATATATATATATATATATATATATATATATTATTTTATTTTATTTTATTTATATATATATATTATCTCTTATTTTATTTTATTGTAACAATTTGTTTTAGATGTTTATCTTTTAAAATATTTAGTTTGATTTTTTAACTTAAAATTGTCTTTTAAAAATAATTATTGTTTTCAATTTTAAATAATTTATTGACTAGTTCAAGACATAATCTTATCTTATTAGAATTGCTTATATGAAAATTATGGAACTCATTTAATATTCAAAAAATTAATAATAAATAAGATAAAAATTACATACATACTGAAATTTCAGTAAATTTCACGTGCATCTAAAAACTAAAAAAAAATTATAATATCATATTTTCTTTCTATTGTCCATACTCAGTTTTTATCATAATCATTTTTAGTATTCAATATTAAAAAAATAATAATAAATAAGATAAAAATCATGTGCATATTGAAAAAGTAAATTTCACATGCATCTAAAAACTATAAAAAAAATTCTATATATCATATTTTCTTTCTATTCTTCATACTCAGTTTTTACTTAATTTTTATCATAATCATTTTTAGTATAAACATTAATTAAACTATATAGTTTTTATATAGATAAATCTAATAGAATAAAATTTTCATTTTAAATCAATAAAAGAAATTTCAAAATTGTTGGTAACAATATTTTGAAAGAAAAACATTAATTTAAATTTAATAGTTAAAGAACTAAAATAAATATTTTAAAAAATAAAATATCAAAACAAATTTTGACAATATAATAAAACATCAAAAATATATTTTAACCTTTAATATATATATAAAACTTAACCCCATATACCATACTAGTTTTGTAACTATATAAACATATTTGGGGAGACGTACGGGTTAAAGATAGTATAAAGTAAGATAAAACGATATTAAATGCATTAATTGTCAAAATAAGTAGCAGAAGAATAGTGAAAATTTTCTCTGCTCCTCACTCTCAACACTAAGGACATTGGATTCCTGAAATGGATTATGCTCACTTTCTGACAAGAGTTTGTAAATTTTAATCACCCTACTAATTTTTATATTGATGAATATCTACCCAAAACATATCCAAACAAACATCAAAATAATCCTTTTCAAATTAACAAAGGTCGTACCCTTTCGTCATGAAAGTGTATTTATTTGTGAAAAAAATGTTATGAAATTAAGTGTTTATTTGTGAAAATATGTGATTTTTTAATAATTTTTTTATCTACCCATTTGCTTACAAATTATCTACCAAAGTACTTTCATGATACCTATTGGGAAGTTGGTTCTGGCGATCAAACTTCTGTTTTTTTTTTTTTTATTTTAAAAAACTGTTGAGATGTCGAGCTTTCTAAATTTTATTTCTCAACAAGTTTTTTTTAATTAATATTAATGGTTCAATTGTTTAATTAAATAAATAATTTGTTTAATTAAATGGGTTAATTAATCTAAAATTAAAAAATTTTAAAATAATTGTAATTAAAAATATTAGTTGTAATTAATTTAAATGATATTACATAAATAACTACAATAAACAAAAATGAAAAAATCAACTAATTTAATTATTTTTATTAATTAAGTTTAATTAATGCAAATAACAATATTGACAACTGTAATTCAAAAATAAATTGTAATTAATTTAAATAAAAATTACAATAATAAAAAAAATTAATTTTGTAAGTAGTATCCATCTTCACAATGTGAAAGATGTGTTTTATTTTTGAGAATTTGATTAGAAACGATAATTGTACTTATATTTTATGGGTATTAAAAAAATATCAACAACGAGTAAATAATTACTCGTCCAATAAATATGGGTCTACAAATAAAGAATTATCAATAAATTTGAATGAGGATGGGTGTGGATATGAATATTATAATACCTATCTCATGTCATACCCACCTATATAAATATATAAATATTTAATTAAACTATCCTATATATATATATAATTATATTTCTTATTAATTTTTATTTTTTGGTTACTTATTAATTTTTATTTAATTAATAAAATATAGTACTTAACTATTGATTCTACTAAATATTCTAAACCTAAAATTATTTCTCTTTTTTGGTTAACACAAAACATTTTGATGATTTAAGAGTAAATTTTCAATTTAAGTAAAGTGCAAATAACATAGACATGTATGAGTATATAGATACCCAATAGATACACTAATAAGAATTAAAGTTACTACTCACATGAGTGTGGGGAGGGGTACTATAGTACCTTATCTAAACTCTATCTATTGTCATCCCTAATTTTAATAGGATTGTTGTATATGATGTTCTTCATCATTAGTAGTTGGTTGATCTTGCTACACATTTTCATTTATACTTAAATTTGTGGGAGACATCATATGATAATTGTTAAATTCATTGATGTATGGTATAGAAGAATTACCAGACTCTTGATGATGAATTTACATAATGCCAACTTCATATTTTATAGACAAGCTACAACCAATTTTGACATTCCAATGTTTACACCAAATAAATTACTAATAAAATCTTCATAGTGAATGCGAAAGAGTGTATTGTCATTTATTTACATCCAGTCCAATGCAACAAAAGCTTTTATAGAAATGGGTGAGAACAAATAAAATTTAAAGTTTAATGTTTCACGTTCGTGTTAAATATTTGTACTTTCTTTTTGTTTTTCTTCTTTGTTGTAAACCATCACAACCAATCTCCTAACACATTTTTACCTTCAAATTGTTTTGAGACCAATAATTAGAGGTGACAAAATGAATTTGACTAGTTAGCTTAACTTAGCCTATCCTAATTCAAAATTGTTTGATAAAATATAAGATTTGTGTTTTAAACTTTGACCCCAAATTAAATGCAAGTTTTTTTAGTTCAATATAATTATGACCCAACATGTCAAAAATCCTAAAAAATAAACTTTTATTATACTTAAATTTAATTTTAAAAGCTCAAATTAAAATCAAGAATTTTGGGTCTAACATGCTATAACTTGCAACTTGCATCAAACCAGCTTATTAAGCTAGAAAGCCGTTTTGCCACCTCCCCAATAGCCATCCAAACTTGAGATCTAGCCTAGGTCCTAATTTGTTGGAAATACAAATCATATTGTTGTACCTCAATTTTGTTCCGTTTGCGTGTGTGTCTCTCTTCGTTTGTCCAGACTTGGGAGAATATGAAGCAAAGATACCTAAGCTAGAAAAGGAGAAACAAAAGAGAAGGAACGGGGAATCTCAGGACAATTATCCTTCCTAAAAGATGAAAGATAATGACCCCCAGGTCTACCACCCTACTGCCCGAAAAGTTGTTTTACCATCAGATCAACCCAAGCCAAGGATGAGAGATCACCACCACATTAAATGCAAATGAGAAAAGTAAACCCCTAGGAAAATACCGAGGCAATAATGAACTTAGGGAAGGAGCCACCACATTAATATGAAAGATCTCCTTGAAGATATTCGTAATGATGACCCAAGTGTGGAGTGACATATAAAAGGACCCAGAAGTGAAGGAGGGAGGGGGGTCGAGAATTTTGAGCTAGAAAGTAAGGAAGCGCTACTGGTGGTAAGACTCAAGCAATTGAGAAGAAAGTGAGAGAGTAGTTCCAAGAAAAGAGAGAGGCATTCCACATAGGAAACCCCGCCACCTTGTAGCAAACCTGGGCTTTCTAAATACAAGGTAAATGTTTTTGAAATCTACCACTGCACGTCTATTGAGGATCCCTTAAAGCTAAACCAACACATAGCTTCCCCGTTTATACCAACGTTGTACTGCATGATGTAGTCGACTCAAGAACCGGTTTCTATAGGATCGGGACCGACTCGCACTATTGGGACCGAGCCGGTCCCAGCCCCTTTCCAGCACCTACTCTTAATCTTCCCAGCTACCCCTTCCCTAAACTCTTTGGGTGCCATTGGAAAGCCCATTTCGTCCACTTTATTCATCTCTGTAGACGCCAATGGACAGTCTGCTCCTTCTAAACCTTTTTTATACGCCAATGGAAAATCCATCTTCACCTAACCCTCCATGGGTGCCTAACAGATAACCCATCTCTTCCCACTTTTCAAACACATGCTTAGCCCCTGATGCTGAGTCGGTCTTGGCTCCTTCTTTATCTGGCCGACTCTGTCTAGCCGGCTCTATTTGGATGACTCCTTCTGGGCTGACTCCATCTAGGCGACTCCGTCTTGGCTAACTCCATCTAACCATTTATGCTGAGAACTACGTAAATTTTAATTTCTCCATTGTCATGGGAGATACGAAGGAGCAAGAAACGACTATTGTCAAGTTATTTATCTAAAAAACCCAAAAAAACATCTTGAGTCCATCCTTTGTAAATATCTTCCATTAAAAAGGCATAAACCATAACTTAGAATTCATCTTATTTTATGCATCTAGTTAGGGTAACTACCTTATTATAGATGTATTGGGATTCTAGTAATTCCTATGTGTAACCGATTCCCGAACCTAAACTTTGATTTTCAAACTTGCCTTATCCATTCTAAGATTTTTTAGTGTTTTTCAGTGGCGACTCCTCAATCCCTATTCTTTTCTCGAAGAAGATTCGGATTTCAAACTTCTATCTTTTGCCGTCCCAAACGATTTAAGTCGCGACACATATATGATCTTGAATAAATCTTTCCCTGATCTATACTTCTGAGAACTCGGGTCTTCGAAGATATCCTCATGTAACTGCATTAACCAATGCCCGCTTAGAGCGAAATCCAACTAACAATAGGAATTTGGGTTTCTCCTTAAGCCTTAATCCAAACATAACTTGATAGCCTCAAAAACTGTTCTTATAAGACTTAAACAGAAATCGTTGCCTATATTGCAGAACATTCTTCAGGCCTATCATACTCAGATTTGTTCCAACCATGTGGGAAGGAAGAGGAAACAGTGAATTATTTACTTATACAAGAACCCTTTTCAACTTTCAAGAGCAATATGGTTTGATTCAGATTTTTTAACAAAGAATTTCACATCAAAGACGAATTGTATACCGCATATAGAAAAGTTCATTGGACTATGTTTAGAGTAACTCCACTATGATTGTGTGCTTTATACACTGTTTCCCAAAAGGAGCATAAAAAAATGAGGGGATTTTTGAGGATTTTTATGATGTCCTCTCTTGCTCCTGTTGCCTAATGGTCGTAAAGTTAACACATGATCGCTGAGAAAGACCAGAAAATATTTCCTTTCTTCCTCTAATTGCTAAACCTTTTAACTTTCAAATCATGGAAGTTTACTTGATAGAATTCTAGAAACTTATTCAATTAAGAATTGTGAATGTGTACAAAAAAGCCACAGCAGACTCCCACCGTACTCAAATATGAATATGGATCCGCACCTTAAGCCATTCATCCAAAACACCTGCCTTTTGATATAAGTCAGATCTACCTTTATCTCTTAATTAAAATATTCAAGATTTGAACTGATATAAAATATATATATATATCGAGAAGGAAATATTTATTGTTTGGTAAATATTTATATAGTTATTCATTGTTTGTTCTCCATGATAAATACTTTATATTTATTTATGAGTATTAAAAAAAGAAGACGGTGAGAAAAAAGATAAATGATTAATAAAAAAATATAATATCAAACACAGCTTTTCAAATACATTTTACTATTAACAAAACATTTGTTATGAATTACAAAATTGTGTAAGTTTTATTTTTTATTTGACAAGTGTTATTTATAATTTTTAATAAAGTTTAATTAATAAAAAAATGTTAAAATAAGTGTGATAAATAAAGTATTTTTTTATAAATTAATGATGTAATATAATAAAAAATATATAAAAAATAGTGTTGCACTGTTTGAGTGTCAATGAATCAGCACTATCCCAAAACTCAGCAAAGGTGCCTCATGGAGTTGAAAATCATCAGTTGGCAAAGACTACCATGAGACAAACAACGACAACAACAAAAGAATTAAATTATTTTGGGTTTTGTGTTGTATCCTCCGAAAAAAATAATTGCTAATCAGTTTTTGTTTATTTTAGAACACTAAACTTATTTTATATATTTTTTAGAAATATTAATGTCATTCATTATATGTCAAATACCTATTAATTACTAATGTCCACAATAAATAATGATAGTTAGTAAAAATACATATCAATCAAACTAAACAAATAATAATGAGCCACTTTGTTAAATCCAGAGCTAGTGGAATGATTCCACATATACACAGTATGCATTGATTTGTAATTAGGTACAGAACAAAACAAAACATGGGAAAAGAAAGCCGGCCACCTCTATGTCTATGTTGTACAACTTTACACAAATTCATTTTAGCCACTCAGTGCTGTCATAAAATTCCCTTTATTTTTTTCTTTTTATATCCCTCTCTCTCCACATCTCAAACCCCAAGTTTCCTTATAAATACACAGACAGAGAGGGAGGGAGTTGTGTGTGTGTTGAGTCACTAGTCACTCACTGTGGGGTGGCTTGAAGTTGAGTGATGATGATGATGGAGATGGGTTCCATGTGGGTGGTCCTTATGGTTATGGCCATTGCTGGTGCTCTTTTGGTCCTAAGATCTATCCTCAAGAATGTAAATTGGTGGCTCTATGAATCCAAATTGGGTGTGAAACAGTACTCTCTCCCCCCAGGTGACATGGGTTGGCCCTTCATTGGCAACATGTGGTCCTTCCTCAAGGCTTTCAAGTCCAAGGACCCTGATTCCTTCATCTCCTCCTTTGTCTCCAGGTAATTACTAATTACTAATCACTAATTACTAATTACTAATTACTACTTACTACTTTCTAATTACTAATAATAATTATTACTCTCTTTATAATAATATACATGTACATAGCTTTTTCATATCCCCATAAGCTAGTTGTTTGTTTACTAGCTGCCTCTGAATTGTGACTTGTGACTCTCAAAGGACAAAGTTTTTCTAGTCTAATGGTTCCCATGATCCTCACCTCAGGTCACTGACACCACCCTTAACCAAAGCTGCTACTCTTAGTGGTCCATGAAACACAAGATAATGTACTTTTTCTACTTTATCTCTAGTTTGGCACAAAAAGCTGGTTGGCCTTTGTGAAAGTGAAATTACCAGAATGCTACCTTTTTAGTTTTTAGAATTGCAGGATGGCCTTTTTCAAACTGAAACAAAACCATTCATTCATTCAGATTTCAGAGAAGAGCTGCACTTGTTTGTCATTTTCACTGTACTTAACCCCCCTTTCTCTCTCTCACACAACACTGTCACAAGTTTTCTTCTACTATGTGGCACTGCCGCAGAAGCCACAATTTGTGGTCACTGTGATACTCCAACTTTTGTCGTTTCTGCTTTCTAGCCTTTAATTTATTTATTTACTTTGAGTATTTTTTTACAGAAAAAGAATTACAATTTCAAAAAATATCTTGCTATAATTTTTAATATGAAAAAAGGGTTCTTTAATTTTTTTGGGTTTAATTTAATGGTTAGAAATTTTCTTCTCTTTATATTGTTTTCTATTTTAAAATATACTTTTTTTATTTAAAAGATAAAAATAAATTCACACTTTTATTACTAACATTAGTTGCTGTGAGTAAATTTAAGTTAAAATTTTTAAATAAAGTCTTAAGTTAAAATTTTCTAAATAAAAAATATAATTATAAAAAAGATTTTACTAAAGATCATAACGCGATAAAAATAAATATTCATACTTTTGTTTTAATGTGAAAGAAATTATTTTTAATAATAATACCAATAAACAATTAAGAGTTTCTTTTGGGTGTGTGCTTTAATGTAACTAACAGCTAATTTTAAGAACTTTTATATAATTTTAAATTTTTAAAATAAAATATTAAGTACTTTTATTTGAAAATTTTATTTATTTAAAAATTTTAAAATTGATTTAAGGTTTCAAATTTACTACTATTGACATAATAGTCTACACTCGGCAATTTTTATTTTTTACTTTTGATGACTTGTTCACCTTAGAACAAACTAAAATAAACACCGTGCTTTGTATAATAACTATAATGAATGAAAGTGTTTTTAATTATTATTTTATAATGAAATATTTTTTCTCCTACCCAGCAATTTTTGTTTAATCTCTTATCTATTTTAATTTATTATTTTTAATATTTTAGTTTTAAATTAAATTTTAATATTTTTAATCAAAATTAATAATATTATATTACAGTATAAATTATTTATTATAAATTTAAAATATTATTTATATGTTTAAAACATTTATTTATTATAAATTTTAATTAAAATATAATTTATATATTTAAAAATATTTATATATGATATATTTTAATTATATAAAATATTAATTTACTGTGTAAAAATGTATACCTTTTTAAAATAAAAAATAATTTGAAAATTTCATCATATAAGACACGTACGTTAAAAGAATATCATACAATGCGTGCAACGTATAAGTTTTGATGTCCGGACACGTACGTCAGGATGTGCAGTCCATGTCAGCGTGGGCCCTCCGTGATTAAGATGGTCTATAACGTATTATAATACGTTTTAGAAATTTTTAAACATGCTTTTAAGATAAAATCCAATAACTAAATTTATAATATTATTTGGCAAAGAATTGTCACCTAGTGTTATTATCTTATCTCCTTCAAATTAAGTGCAAGAGTTATCAATGAAAGTTCCGAGGAGAGCATATTCTCACAGTAACTTCTTTTCCCCCAAGATTTGCCAATACTTTTTTTTCCAAATTTGATTCTATTTCTCACGTTTTCTTAAATATGCTTTTCCATCTTTCAATTGTGATTCTTTCAAAGAACGTAAATTGGCTGGAACATGGTTAAAAAAAAGTTTAATATAAAATTTTATATCGTATGTGATTAAATAATAATATAAAAATTATTTATATTATCAGTTAATACACTATTTATTCTAAATAAATGCAAAACGTTGTTGCCATTTAGCAAGTTTAACAAAATAATTAATTCCATAGCATTTGAATTTCGCTGTGTATTTGATGAATAATTAAATACCATAGGTGCTAAGTAAACACACCAAATGTCATTATAATATTTTTTTTTTGTCCATTATTATCAGTTTAGCAAATAATTTAACGAAAATGTGAAGTTTCACAAATAATCATGCCATATCTGATCATTTATGAAATCTCCATACATGCATTTGCTTCGCCTACTAATATATTGGATATGTATTAGATACTTGCTCTCGGATACTTCCAAATGTATCTACAGTGTAGCATTCAGCGTTAGACACCACCTACTACATAAAGATTAATTTTAAAGTGGGTCACTTTGGTTATGATATATATTTTGTTGTCAATAGGTGTGAGACAAGCATATTCTTTTAATGAATCAAACATGAAAGTTGTACAAAATAAAAACAAAATAATGTCATACTGTTTAGGCAATCATATAATGATTTATGTTGAAAATGATTTATACGAGGATACAAAAACGATGTTGATTTTTTATCCAATTGATCATGAATTATTATTGATATAATTTTTAAAATAATTATTATAAAAATTAATAAATTTATCAGAGTTGGAACTGAAAGGCCAGGTATTATTATCTATCATATATTTATAAGTTTATAAATTTTACATACATATGTAGCATGTACGATGTGTCCTAAATATGTGAACAATATATGGATCATATTCAATTTGATAGGTATATGATATTTGTGCATCATAGTTGATGATACTGAGGTTTTTTGATTGAATGAACAATTATGAAGATATGGACGAACAGGAATGTACAAGAGCTTGATGTTTGGAAACCCAAGTGTAATTGTGACAACACCTGAAACATGCAGAAGGGTGCTGACAGACGATGATAAATTCACAAATGGTTGGCCTCGTTCTACGATAGAACTCATTGGAAAGAGGTCATTTATTTCAATGTCTTATGAGGAACATAAGCGCCTTAGGCGTTTGACATCCTCTTCAATCAATGGCATGGAAGCACTCTCCCTTTACTTGTCATATATTGAAAAGAATGTGAAAATTTCATTGGAGAAATGGTCCAACATGGGACAGATTGAGTTTTTAACTGAGATCAGGAAGCTTACTTTCAAAATCATTATGCATATTTTCCTTAGCTCTGAAAGTGAACCTGTTATGGAGGCTTTGGAGAGGGAATACACGGCACTTAATCATGGAGTTAGAGCCATGCGAATTAATATTCCCGGATTTGCATACCACAAAGCATTCAAGGTAACTTGAGCATCAAGTGTGTTAAATTATAAGTCTAAATTTAGATTAAGTTCCTTTTACCCTTATCAGTGAGTTCATAAATCAAATAATCACATAAAATTACCTTTCTCTAAGTCAACAACATGTTCTTTTTATGGGGACTACTTAATGTTGGTTAAAACATCATATATGATTGTTTGATTTGAAAAAGTTGATAACAAGGATATAAGGAACTTGATCCAAGCTTTGCCTTGTATGAAAAAGAAAGTAGAAAGTTTTATTATCATTTATTTGTTTTTTTAATTTGAATGAAATGCAGAGTAGTGTTTTTTCTTGCAACATTAACCTTAAATTATGAAGTGGTTAATGGTGAAGTTACTTATCATTACTTGAGGAAAAGCTTATTGATATTCCTATCCTACTAGACTAAAAGCATGTGTTGATCTACTACTTCACCTCTGAGATCTTAGGTGTTATAGACAGTTATTTGCCATGGACATGAAGTGCTGCAGATATTTCAATATCTTCACGATCCAGTTGAAATTAGAGCATATGTTAACAAAGCTAATTTGAAGTCTAAAAATTGATTATAACATGAAGGAACAAAATAGTCTATGCAAATGTTGCAGTTATTAAGGTACAACATCTCATCACTTTATGCTTTTATTTCAGGCAAGGAAAAATCTAGTGGACATATTTCAATCCATTGTGGACGAGAGAAGAAACATGAGGAAGGGATATTTACCCGGAAAAGCCAAAGATATGATGGATGCTCTGATAGACGTTGAAGATGACGATGGAAGAAAGTTGAGGGATGAAGATATCATTGATATCATGTTGATGTACTTGAATGCGGGTCACGAATCTTCAGGACATATTACCATGTGGGCAACCTTCTTCCTGCAAAAGCATCCAGAATATCTCAAGAAGGCTAAGGTATTAAGTTTTTTATTTATCATAGTCCATTTAAATTTACAAAAAAACAACTCTGATCTTACTAGGTGATATAAATCACGAGATATAATTCAACTCATTTAAAAACTAAATTTTTAAAAATATTATTTACTATGAAATTCCTCTTTAACAACTTCGTTCTATGTTTTTATTGGTTTTTCTCCCCTCTTCACAATAATAAAAACCATACTATTTACTCTTCTTCCGTGTGCTTCTAGTGACTTTCTTTGTATGTGTTTAAATCTAATTTTCTGTTATCTCTTTTTAATTGGTATCACATCAATGTATACAATCAGCAAAGATTCGATCCTTGATTTATCACATTTGGAAGACTGTCCCTTCTTGATCCAACCCTAGTTGGTTTAAGAGACAAAAGCATGCACATTAATAACTTCATCTTGGAATGTATAAAAGTGTAACACCAAAATTTAACTTCTACTTCCTAATGTTGTTTACTCCTTGAATAGGAAGAACAAGAAGAAATAATAAGAAAAAGGCCTGCAACACAGAAAGGGTTGACACTAAAGGAAGTTCGGGAGATGGATTTTCTGTACAAGGTATATATCAAATTAATATCAACTTATACTAATCAACCATGCTTATACATGTTTCCATTTTCCAAATTCCGTAGGTGATTGATGAAACAATGCGTGTGATTACATTCTCACTGGTGGTCTTTCGGGAGGCAAAATGTGATGTCAATATCAATGGTTAGTCCATGTTCTGCCAATTTATCTCTTGTCAATATCAGAATATCCTATTCACAAGATGCATTAAGACTTCAATGCATCTCCTATATAAAAATATTCTTGCTTGGTAGATATGATAAAAGAAGTGAACAAAGCTATCCTCTTCTCCTTTGTTGAACTTAGTTTTGTATAGGATACAAAAATGATGGCTACATGTTAGTATGATTTTTGTTCACTAAAATGTTACGAGAATACCATAATGTGGCATGAACCATGAATATAATATTTTATTGATGTTACAAAAGTACTTACTGCATATGGGGTGATACAGGCTACACAATTCCAAAAGGTTGGAAAGCACTTGTGTGGTTCAGGTCAGTTCACCTTGATCCAGAAATATATCCTAATCCAAAGGAATTTAATCCATATAGATGGAATGTAAGTAACCAAGCTTTATTTTCAACTAATTTGCATTGAGTCCATGTATTCTGCACTTGTATATGATTTAATTTTCAATTTGGTGATGCTTATTGATAGAAAGAACACAAGGCTGGAGAGTTCCTTCCCTTTGGAGGAGGAAGCAGATTGTGTCCTGGGAACGATCTAGCCAAGATGGAAATAGCAGTTTTTCTTCACTATTTCATTCTGAATTACCGGTGAGCATTCTCCCTCTCCCATTGTATACATCACTTTTCTAGAATAAATTACATTACTATAGTTTATAAGTTCTATGATTGGACCTAAGTCTACATCATAATATGATCTTCTGCATATCTTAGATGTATAAAGTTCACTGGACACACAGGGAATACTTACCTACTGCGATTTTTAATATTGTTTATTATCTTCTGCATATCTTTTTATGAAGTCCACTGGACAGAGAGGCAATACATACCTACTTGGATTTTAGTATTATTTATGATCTTTTCTATACTTTTTATTTTGCATTTCTGCACATTCTAACAACAACAGTTTGATAAATTAAACTTACATTAAATTTAGGATTAGTGTAAAAAATTTTACATAGTTAATATATATATTATTTACTTTTAACAATTTTACTTATTTATTAAGAGTATGCTTAAAATAATTTTACTTATTTATTAAGAGTATTTTTAAATAAATTTCTCCATAAACACTTATAAAAGAAGAAAAAAAAATTCTGCATAAGCTAAAATTAATTAATTTATAACTTAAAAATTAACTTTTAGAAAAATTAATATGAAAAAACTTTTACAATTTAATTTATGTATATTTTAATTTTATCTTTTGAAAAAAAATTATTTTATTTTTTTCTTATTTTTTTTTCCAATAAATACATATGGAATTCTATTCAAATATATTATAAAACATTTATTGATTCCAACATCCTTCTATTGACAATGTTACTTGATTGCACAGGTTTGAACAGAAAAATCCTAATTGCCCTGTGAGATACTTACCACATACAAGGCCCACAGACAATTGCTTGGGAAGGGTCAAGAAATGTTGATCTACGTCAACCTAAGAGTTCACATGTCTATGGCTCTTTTTAATTTGAAAACCCATGTCCATGTTTTCCCTCAGATAAATGCTTCCAAGTCCACTTTGAGCTGCGTTGTCATTGCTTGAACAAAAAGGACAAAAAAAGAAAAAAAGTTTTTCACAGCACATACAAATAAGTATAATTTCCAAGCACTAGCTAGTAAGCCTTCCATCTGGTTCAAATGTTCTGAAAAATGGACAAAAATAACTTTGTTTCTTTAGGTATTTGTTCAAAGGAAAGAATCTAGTTTCTATTTCTTGTGTGTGCTTGGGGAGAATTTACTAATGTCTGCTTCTACAACTCAGGCTAAGTATAATTATTGTACAATTTTTGTATTTTGAACCGATTAAAATTAAAAACCTACTGCTTTACCTTGATAAATATAGTAATTTTGTAACAATTAGTTTTTAAACTAATAAAAATATAAGTTGTTATCATGTTATTTTTTATCTAATAATTTTTATTTTTTATATTTAATTTAAAATTTTTTAAATTATAGTAATTTTAATTTAAAAATATGATTATTATTTTAAAAATATTTTAATCGTCTTGAATTCTGATTTTCTTTTCCTTCTTTACTATATTTTTTGGTAAAGTAAAAATATAATGAAGATAATAAAATTTAAATATAAAATTTTATTCATATTATTTAATCTCTCGTAGGTACAGACTTTAATAGTTTTTTTATTATTATTATGCAAGTTCTCTTTCAAATTTTTTAATTTAAAAATACTTTAATTAAAAAACTAAATTAAAATATATAATAATTTTATTATTAATTAAAAAATGAATGACATAATAACAACGTAAATACTAAGCCTAAAAATGAATTATTTTAAAATCTTTAAAATGATGAGTATGAGGTGGATAGACATGACATGAACCGAACATATATTTGAAGATAATAAAGTTGCAATAGAAATGGTTAAGACAACGATGTTCCAGTTCAGAAGAACCAAGAACATGAAGTGATATAGATGGGTACATGTCATGTCAGGGGTCATGGTGATAATTTGTGTCTTGCAATGTGAATTGGTGAGTGGCAAATGCATGTGGCTGTGTGATGCAGAGCTCTAACCATGGAATGGAATTAGGAACGGCAAAGTGGGCCTTCTGGCGATGAAAATCACACCCTTAGGAGTGATGCATGTGCATAGAAGATTGACAAATATGCCACACTTACCCTATAAACATGAAACCTTCACAATCACAACAGAAAAGGTAAGGTAGTGAATCAACCAATCCATCCCTCTCCCAGATTGCACATTTTCATGAATTGGGAACAGCCCAATACATAAAAAGTTTACAAACCTAACATTGTCAATTACTTTTTTAATATATCAAACAATTTTGTAACTGAATGGATGTATGTAACTCAGTTGAGGATAAATACTGAATTTGATGAAAAAAGATTTTGATTCAATTTTTACCAAATCCATTCTTAAAGTAACGCAAAACAATTTAAATTATGAGGAAGTTCCAACCAAAAATTAATCTCTTAATATTAAAATTTGAAGAAATACTTTAGAATCCTGAAGAAGCTGACAAACTTCCATGAATACAAACCTTAAAAGGCAATGATTTGATTGAATCCTAGAAACTGTGAATTGGAATGATCATATCTAAGACTCAACATTTGCAACTACAAGTCTCTTTTAAATTGGGCGGGGACATATGAGTTCGCTACCTTCTTCAACACAATAAAGCAAATGTTTGTTAAGTTTTTCTTTTAGCTAATTTTTTTTATTGGCTTAAAATTTTATTTCATCTTATTAATAATATTTAATAAATAATTATTTTTAGTAGTTTGTAATATTTTTTAAAGTTCTTTTTTAAATAGTATTTTTTTAATGTTAGCTTATAGACTTTGATATTTTTTTTACTCTAAATGTATATATTAAAGTTCCTTCTCATCTATTCTTATATTATATTATTTATTTTAATCATTATATTATTTATATAATTTATTTTATTATTTTATATTATACTATAACTTATTGATATGAATGTTTGTTTTATTTTATTTTTATTATTATTTATTAAATATTTTATATTATATTTATTGTTTTAACTATTACAATATTTATAATATTTTATTATTATTTTATCATTATATTTTAAGATATTGATATTAATAATAACAAGATAATAAATTTATTTATTTTATTCTATTTTTGTTATTATTTTTAATAATTACACTATTCATATTGAGTTTAATAATTAATGTAAAATAATTTTACGTTCTCATTCAATCACACATCACTATCAATATATCTATTAGATAATTATTATAAAAGTTAACAAATTTTTCATATATAACAATTCGTAATTAAATAATACTGTAAAATTATATAATACACTGTAGTTGCATAAGCTATTTTTTCATTATATTATTTATTTTATTATTTTAATATTATATTTTAAAATACGTTAATCATTATATTAATCAATATATGATAAGTTATTTTATTTTAAGTTTGGTTGAGAATATTTTAAGACATAATATAAAGTTAATAGTAAAATGTATATTATGAGAAAATATAATAATTGAAATAAAAAATTAATTAAAATAATTGATCTACAAGAGTTTAAAATTAATTAAAAAATTATAATTATAATAACCTAAAAATATATTTCTATTAATAAAATAAAATTAAAATTTATATAAAACATATAAATATATTTATTTATGTCATTTTATATTTATCAATTATTTCATGATTTTATTAAATAATTATAAATTAATAAACTAACTTAATCGTTTTTAAACTTTAGCTATGTAGTTTTCAACTAGTAATTAATTTTTCAACTAATTTTTACTTTCAATCACCTTTCTAACTTACTTTTAAATCTACATATAAAGATACCTTATAATAATCACAAAATGTATTTCTATTAATAAAATAAAATTAATTATTTATGTTATTTTATATTTATCAATTATTTCAACAAGTAATTTTATTAAATAATTATAAATTAATAAACTAACTTAATTGTTTTCAAATTTTAGCTATGTAGTTTTGAACTAGCAATTAATTTTTTAACTTTCACTCACCTTTCTAACTTACTTTTATATCTACATAGAAGACAAAGGAAGAAAGGACATCTCCAAGACCGTTAGTCTTGGAATTTGTTATGCCTTATTCGTTTTCCTCTTTCAACAACGGGGAAAGTTGGTGCTTTCTATCATCTTTGTCTTCTTGGTTGTCTTCCTGTTCTCCATTTTCTTTATGCTGACCCCTTTTTTGCACTTCCTCTTCTTGAAATTTGAAATTGGCTACCCCTACACTATATGGACTTCCACTCACAAAGGAGCAAATCATGGAGCTCCCAAATTCTCATCAAATTTTAAGATTTTTCAGAGGAAGATCATGAAGAAAAATGACAGACTTCTACAAGTGTATAAAGCTATTGTTGCAAATGATGATTTATAATATATTAGTTTGGAGAAAATGAATTATAACAAAAATAAAGCGATAAAGATGTTATTTTTAGTTTTTTTTTAATTCAATATGCAAGAATACAAGAAAGTTTATTTAATTCAATTATTAGAGGAAATGTTGAGATTAAAATAAAAAGTTGTGCTTTTGTACGTGTGACATTTTCAATGAATGACCCTTTGAAAAACAAAAGTTGATTTAATTCAATTATTGGAGGAGATGTTTATGAATACTTAAGCTCATCCCGGGTTGCATGCACACATCCTTTTTATGAGTAACGTAAATAGCAGGAGATGGAAGAAAAATTTATAGAACTATGAATTTATTCAGCCAGATGGATAACTCACTGGAGAGTAGCTAGTGATTAAAGTTTGATCTATGGTCTTATTTGATGGAAATTAAACTAGTAGTAGTTTCTTATACTAAGAAGAGTCATTGACCATAGACATATCATTTCTATCGTAGGATCCTCCCACGAAAATTACTTGCTTTTCTTGATCCTTGCCATGCAATTGTCTATGGGCCTTGTGTGCGGTAAGAATCTCAGAGGGGCATTTGGATTAAGCTGTTCAAGCCTGTTGCACCAACACATAACACCAACTTTAATTTGTCAATATAGAATTATATTTGCTTTGTATTGGATGTAATTAAGTTATAGAAAAATTATCTCAATTGACACAGTAATGGATGTAAAATGAAAAATAAAAATATGTGAGTGGCCTAAAGAGTTTACTCATAATTGAGCAGAAAATGATGAAGGAAAACTGATATTTCGAGCTTGGCAAGATCATTCCCGGGACACAGTCTAGTTCCTGCTCCAAAGGGAAGAAATTCTCCAGCCTTGCGCACCTCCTACATATATATATATAACATGATTGATCAATTATCATAATTGTGAAAATATATATATCACAATGTAATGTAAGTGCAAAAGGCATATATATATATATATATATATATATATATATATATATATATATATATATATATATATATATATATATATATATATATATATATATATATATATATATATATATATATATATATTAATTGAAATGTGTCAACCAAATGAACTTACATTCCATCTCTCAGGATCAAACTCCTTTGGATTAGGATATATCTCGGGATCAAGGTGAACCGACCTGAACCAGGCCATTACTTTCCAACCTTTTGGAATCAAGTAACCTGTAACATCGAAATTAATACATACACTTAGTTGATATAATTCCAATATTGATGGAAGAGATAGATTAATATGGACTCACCATTGATATTGACATCAGATTTTGCCTCCCGAAAGACCATTAGTGAGAATGTGACCAGCCTCATTGTTTCATCAATCACCTATGCAATGTAAACAAATCAAAATAGATATAATCAATCACAAGATTAATCATCAATTAATATAAGTTGAAAGTAATCTTAAATCAACAATATATATATATATATACCTTGGAAAGATATTCCATCTTCCGAACTTCCTCGAGTATCAATCCTTTCTGTGTTGGAGGCCTCTTCCTTATAATTTCTTCTTGTTCTTCCTATATATTTAAGCAGATAAGTTGAATTTGTTGGGTTAATTAAGGGTATATAGGACATGGAGACATATTGAAGGTGAAATTGTAAATTCACATAATTATGTCTATTAATTAGGAATTGCAAATTTAGATGGATAATTAAGTATATATATATATATATATATACCTTAGCCTTTTTGAAAAATTCAGGATGCCTTTGGAGGAAATAGGTTGCCCACATGGTAACATGTCCAGAGGATTCATGGCCCGCATTCAAGTACATCAACATGATATCAATGACATCATCATCTCCCAATTTTCTTCCATTTTCATCTTCAACTTGTAGGAGAGCATCCATCATATCTTTGGCCTTATTGCCGGGTAATTTTTCACTCCTTTCGTTTCTTCGTTTATCCACAATAGATTGAAATACAGCCAACAGTCTTTTCCTGGCCTAAAATGAAATTATAAAAGGCACAATAAGATAATGCTTGCATCTATATAAAGAAGAATGAAGTTAAGTGAAAGTTATCATACGTTGAATGCTTTATGGAATGCGAATCCGGGAAGGTTAATTCGCAAGGCTCTAACTCCAAGATTAAGTTGAGTGTATTCTTTTTCCAAAGCCTCCATAACAGATTCACTTTCAGAGCTAAGGAAAATGTGTATGATAATTTTGAAAGTAAGCTTGCGCATCTGAGTTAAGAATTCAATGTCCCCCATGGTGGTCCATTTCTCCAAAGAAGTAATGACAACTTGTTCAATATATTTCAAGTAAACAGAGAGTGCATCATAACCATTGATTGAAGAAGATGTTAAGCGCCTAAGGCGTTTATGTTCTTCAAAAGGTATTGAAATGAATGACTTTTCTCCCATCAACTCTACTGTGGAACGAGGCCATCCAAGGGTGAAATTTTCATCATCTGTCAACACTTTTTTGCAACCTTCGGGTGTTGTCACGATTACACTTGGGTTTCCAAACATCAACACCTTGTATATGCCCGTCTTTCCATACCTGCATTGCATTCAAATTAATATTCTTACTTTATCCTTCATCCATTTATTTCATCTTCATCCAAACTTCACATTTGATTATTCTGGTTTTAAGCACTGATCTCTGGGTATTTTGAACTAGTGAACAAGCTGACTTATGGTTTAACAGGTATTAATAACAATGGGTAAAATAATATTAAAAAAACTTAAATGAGACTAATAGAACTTTTAGGGAAAATTGTATTTATTTTCTTTATTTTTAAATTACATTCATACTTTTTTAGTTTTTTTTTTAAATCATATAAAGTAAGAGATGTATATTTTATTTTCTTAAATAAAATAAGAGGTGGGAATATTTTTTTATTAAAAATATAAAAGAGATATATCTTAAGTACTTAAAAAATATAAGAGAAATAAGTGTTATTTAAAAAATTTAGGAGAAGTATAATTTTTGTTAATTATTATTACAAATTATTGATAAGTGTTAAATAATTAAAGGTAGAATAAATTATTAATAAATGGGATATTTAATTCTATTAATGGATTTTTATTGAGATTTTTCATAACAAGACTTTATTATTATTATAAATTATTAATAACAATTAAAGAATTAAAAGTAAAATAAACTATTAATAAATGAAATATTAATGTCATTAATGAATTTTTATTGAGATTATTCATAACAAAAATTTATTTATCATTTAATAATTACATTAATTAATCAATTAATATATTCTAATTTATAAAAAGAATTCCCAAAATGACTGCAACCTCTTTATTAGTCCAAGCAAAATTGTCAGAAATTTCAAAACTTTTTTTTTTTTTTTTTTTAAATCCAGGAGGAAGAGGTGGGACCATGTTTGACAGGTGTTAAACATGCAGAGAGCAATTAGAAGCTTGTGGCCCCAGAACTTGCAGAGGAGGACAAAAACCACCGCAACAAAAAAATGTTACAATTGTTGGACTGGATCATCCTAATCAGGTGATGACCAGAGGCCCACAACAAAAAGGTATCCACATGCTGTCGTTTATGAGCTTATGTTAAGACTTGAGAGCGACCAAAACGCCAAAACAAACACAAAGAAACCTTGTACGTTTACTATGTAAATAAAAACAGTTAATGGTTCAGAGTGATATATACTGCTTAAAAAAAAAAAAGTAACACTTTACGTATAGAATGTAATAGAAAATCCTTAAAAAATAGATTGTCCACTTCTTTCCAAAGCAAAAATTGAGAACTAAAATTTACATGGCAAAATAACGACTTATAATAAATTTTAAAAAATATATTTATTTTTTTAGTGAAATAAAATATAAATAAATTAAATTTAACTAAAAATAATAATATACTAATTAATTAGTAATTAATTAAAAAAATTCGTAATTAATTAAAAGAATTCGTAATTAATTAAAAAATCCTTGTAGTGATATAATAACTTTGATCCTCTCTTAAAATGAATTTAATCTAAAAATTTAAGAGTTGTGATTTTGTTATATATTATATTCAAACACTATATTTAGTTCTAGTGAAATGTGGAGCATTACATGCAGTGAATCTCTTGATCCAGAGCAATGACAGGACAGTATTAAACTTTTGTCGAAAATGGTGATCATAGAAGAAAAGCTGCATGTGTTTTTTGACAAAGGATTTAGGATGGTGGTATGTGAAATATAGAAGCAAATGAATGGTGAAAACAAAAAAGAAAAGGTGATGAATAGCATACCTGGAGTAAAAGGAATCCATGAAGGAATCAGGGTTATTGGTCTTGAAAGCACTAAGGAAAGACCACATGTTGCCGATTAAAGGCCATCCCATGTCACCTGGGGGCAGAAAGTATTGCTTCCCACCCAATTTGTATTCATAGATCAACCAATTAACATTCCTCAGCAGGAATCTTAGGACCAGAAGGGCACCAGCTACATAGAGTAACCACTTGGAACCACCCTCCATTATCATCACTTCAACACACCAAAATTTTCAGTACTCAACTGGGATACCTACCTCACTCTCTTTCTCTTTATTAATAGGCAAAATTCACTTAGGTAAGAAGAGAATGAGGGCACAAAAGGAAATTAATTTTTTTGAAGGAGCAGCCGTAGTCATTGCCAACTTTTTTTGTATTTATTATTTCTCTTAAAAAAAACAGAATTTAAAGAAAAACATTTAAAGAAATATTAATATTTTTATTTTTAATTATTCTTTTTTATTTCAAATTAATCTCGATATTTAAAAATATATTATCAAAAAGAATATATTATTCAAGATTTTTTAACTTAAAAAATATATAATTACTAACTAATTATAATTTTAAATTTAGAGCTTTTATTTTTAACTTCAACTTCCAAAATTGTTTTTAAGTTTTAAAAATCAGAAAATACTATGTAAAATAATTGTGGATAACTTTGAGAGCAGAGGACAAATTAACTTTGTTTTCTGCACGTGGATGAAAGAAAACATATTTCAAGACTACTTATTATTAAAATTTAATTTTTATTTAACGATTAAATTAAACTAAATAAAGTGAAAATAAAAAAAAAATTGAACTATTTTTTTTATTATAAATATTCTTTACAAGATACTATAATATAAAAGTTAAGTATCACCATTATGAGTGATAAAAATATCCTTTAAGACATAGTTGTATATTAAAAGCTTGAGCTTAAAGATCAGTTAAACTAGAAAAACATTCTGTCAATAAATCTTCATCTTAGTTGAGCTACAATGCTATTGAATATATATATTATATTGATTAAGTTTAGTGTTTTTAAGAAATATCTCATCAAATTAGTGTTTTAAAGATTTTATTTAAAAAAAAAAACTATACTTTGTATATTTGCATCTAACAACTTTTTGTGCAACATGAACTCTAAAATTTAATTATTAAATTATTATTATTATTATTATTATTATTATTATTATTATTATTATTTTATGATAAAAATGAATGTTATTATATTTTTTCATAAATATTTTTTATAAGAGATAATAATATCCAAAGTAGACACTATATGTAGATACTTTTACCAGCTTGGATACAAACCGTAATGTCACTTTTTGTAAATACTTCTACCAGTCTGGATACAATCTGTAATTTGTCATTTTACTCTTTACTAAATTTAATTTTTAATTGTAATATTATTATATATTTATTGAATAGTTAATGTTTAATAATGATTTACAAGCATTCATAAATTTTATAAGATTATTTGATTTCAAATGAAAAAAAGGAAGATATACAATAATTATAGAGTGAATATATCAATTAACGGATCATTCTTACTTAATCAATGATTTCTCCCTCAAAATTTGAATATACAACTGTATTAATTACTAAAACTTTTTTTTTCTCATAGTAATTTTGTCCCACTTGTGTAAGATTATCCTAGATGATATATATATATATATATATATATAGAATTTGATTGTCTGGAATGAAAAACTTAGAAGATAAACTACAGTAACGGTTAAGATTTATAATTAATTTTAAATTTTGTTATATATAATTTTAATTTTATCACAATTTTTAATTATTAATTTTTTAATCAATAATTATTATTGTAATTTATTCTCTAAAATATATGAGTGAAATATAAAATTAATAAAGAACTTTCATGTGAAGTAGGCTAAGGAATAAAATTCTTTTATATAAGAAAACTTAATACATTAAATAATTTTTGGTAAGTAGGCTAAGCAATTAAAGAATTTTTTCAAATGAAAGTTGAGGAATTGTACACAATTTTTATGTATGTACATAACCTAAGATTTAAAGTAATTCTCAAAACTTAAAAATTAAAAAATAAATTTAATTAAAATATATGAATAAATATTTTTATAATACCATCCAATCATATATTATTATGTATCATATCATTGTTAATTTTTTTATAATTATTTTAAAAATCATATTCAAGATATTTTTTAATTAATAAAAAAATATTATACTGAAAATACATAAAAATTAAATTTAAAAATTGTTCCTATAATTTTTTTTTTTGAAAACTAATTTGATACCTGTGCCCGTCTCACTCTCATTTTCACAAACAACTTTACGTGTACATAATAATAAAATAATGTCTACTAAATCCATCAATGTTGTTGATTGCTTTTGTATACTAATATGTTGGTATACACATCATATAGACTTTCAACATTTTTTTATTGCAATTCGAGCATTGATTCAAATTTCAATGAGGGAAGCAACTGAAATAATGCTCACTCCCTCCCTACTTAATTATAAGAAAAAAAATTATGAATGATAGGCTTTTATATAAATAAATTTTAATTAATTTTATCTCATTTAATGATGTTGTCTTTAAAATATTTTTATTTAATTAAAATTTTATTTTCAATAATTTTTTTATTATTAATATCAAATTTTAAGCGATAACAGAAATTTTTATAGAATTAAATAATATTAAATATAATTTTTAATAACACATAAATTAATTAATTTTACTTATAATTGAATTAAAAAAGTAAATTAATAAAGTTGGTGATAAAAGCATGTAAGTCTATTATAAAACATTCTGTTGCTGTACATAATCACACTTCGCATTATTTAAGTAATCAAATGTCAGACAAAATTTCAGTTTACAAAATAAATCCAATTTGTTATTTTTCACAAACTCACGAAATTTAAAATTTAAGCAGTGAACATGAAAAGACAAATAAGTAACAGTGAAGATTTAATATTATTAATAAAAAGGCAATATCATGAAATTAATTAGACATTAATGTTGTGGTTCTGTCTAATATTAAGTGAGGAAACAATCATTAATTTTAAATACATTAAACAATTAGGAAACAAACAATTTAAACTCCATTGCAACTCCTATATTAAAGCTCCATACAAATCTTAATGCATGTGTGAAACACAATAACTATGTGAATAAATAGGTTTTTTTTTTCCACAAATACATGAATCCAAATAGGTTTGTTTCACAGCAAAAAAACATTTCCGTAACATATTCATTACTTACCTTCTTTATCAGAATGATCCACTTTACCAAATGCAATTTGGTCTATCACAAGTAAAAATCATAATTTCCAACCCATTTATAATAAGAGAATCACAAGAAAATTTTAGGGTATATTTGATAAATTTCTTTCATAAATATTTATAAAAATAAAAAATAAAAAAATTAAATAACTTATTTTTTAAAAAGAGAATTTTTATAAATTAACTTACACGTAAGTTAATTTTAATTTATAAAAAATTTGTTTTATTTTATTTTATTTTTCTATAAATATTTATAAAAAAAAATTATCAAAACATACTCTTACCATAGGAACCTCGCAAAAGTTCGATAGAAACAATGTATAACTGCACTTTTTGATTAAAGATGCTATCTGCAATCCAAATTACAAAGCATTAGTCTATCTTCATCTATTATACTTTGAAGATCTGCTTCTATCACGAGGACTTCAAGACTTCACCATTCCCATTAGACTTTTTCACCTTACATTAAACTTTCTTTCAGCCTAGTAAACAAAAATTTATTGTGTAATTTGTTTAGGCTCTATAGTGTAATTAAAGAAAATCAAACAAAAATAACACACTTTCCCACCTAGAATACAAAATAACAGAAGACACATTGAAAAATATTTAAAGTTCAATCTATCAAAAGTTCCCATACCAAAAAGTTCAAACTCATCATTCAGATCTTTTCCTTATAAATTTAAATCACACCAAACCAACTTACGCAAATCACACAAGATAAACATAAAAAATTACAGGAAAAAAAAGCATGAAAAATATTAAGCTAATAGGATTTTAAGATGACTTGCTAATAAATTTATGTTTACACTCATTCATTTGGACTTATAAATCACTCCTTTTGTGCACCCACAACCCTTCTAATTCAAAATAAATTAAATGTTTCACACTAAGCTACAAAAGACAATATGCATTAATCTGGAATACTTGCTGCTTCTTGGGATTTAGATTGAATGGTGTGGGGAAGACAAATCATATAAAATCAGATGTAATCAATCAATGAATATAGATGATAAGCTCATTAAATAAATTTTATGATTATAAAAAGCATGGTTTTATCCCCTTGGTTGTTAGTTCTGATCATTTTTTTTTGCAAATAAGAGAATTTCGACTTTCATAGTCAAATGACCCTTCAATAGTCTAGGATAAACAATTATGCTATTATAAAAACAGTGAAAGAAGAAAATAATAGAGAAATACGATTGTACTTATTCAACAATAATTAATCCTTACAGTTGCTTATGGCTACACCATTATTTTTGAAGAACATATGCATCAGGCTATAGCAAGAAAATGTATTCCTTGTAAAATAGCACACTTTGTATGAAAAATCAAAGCCTATATGACTCAATTCATATTCATATTCATTGCATTAGGTTCTGTACTCAATTTATTATCCATTTGACTGAACTTTTTTCTTGTTTTCATACATGCACTTAAATATTGTTTTTACATATACTTATAAATCATGTATCAAATATTCAATGACATACTTGATATTCATTTTGTATACATATAGATATAAAGAAAAGTCACATTCTCTCCCAAAATGGTGTTAAATATTCTCATCTCAATTTTCAAAGCTTTTACAATTCCAAAAATAAAAACAAAAAAACAAAAAAAAACAAAAATAATAATAGTGACTAAACAAACAAACATGTAAAGTCCATATACCATCTGTTTTTTGCATCCATACAACTGTTTACAACAATCAATTGGACAATCCAAAAAACAATTGAGAGATTATAATAATATAAAAATACCTAAGCAGAACTTTTAGGAACATAAGTTTGAGTCTTTTTTGTCAAGGAGGAGGTGGAAGAAAGAAAAAAAAGAAAAGCATAAGTGAGAAGGAAAAAGGGAGATGAGCAAGATGTAAAGCAGTAGGGTGAAGATAACAAATGAAGAAAGAAAAAAACTCAAAATAAAAATGAGGAAAGAATATAAACAAAATATTTTTTTTATTATTTTATTTTATTGTTGGTGGAGCTGGGTAGCGAGGGAGAAGATGGATAAATTTGAAATTTGGAAACAGAGAAGGTGGTTTTGAATTGGTAGGACAAGTTTTTTTTAGGCGAGGGGAGAAAATGATCGGAAAAATAAATGAAGTAAGAGAAAAAAAAGTGAAAAAATATTAGACGAGAAGAGTGTCTTTTATTGAGAGGGAAAAAATAAATTTAGCAGAGATTGAAACTGGTTTTTGAATTGTGTAATCCAAAATTCTGATTCTAAAGTATAAAAAGCAGAGGCCCATAAATAAAAAATAAGAAAAAGTGAAAATAAACCTTCTTTTATTAATAGTAATAATAGTAAATAGAAGTAATAGATTAAGGTAAAGAGTTAAGGAAATCCTTTTTATAATCAGTAATAAGTGAAATTAAATTAATCTCCTTTGAAGAAAAATAATAAGAAATGAAAAAAAATATATAGAATGTATTAAGGTTATGTTTCACCTAGTTTTTTATTCCTTAAAAATTACTTTAAAATTAAATCTTAAAATAAGAGTTTAAAAAAATGTTTGATAGTTTAAAATGAAAAGGAAAGAGAGATCGGAGTATGTAATTTATTTTTAAAAGTTACTTTTTCCTTTTTTTTATAAAATTAAGCTCCTTATATTTTTAAGATATTTTATTTAAATGTGTTTGATCCAGTTTTTTTCTTTTAAAGAGAAAAAAAAAGTTTTAATAAAATTAAAACAAACACTCCCTAAGTAAGGGAAGAATTAAGGTGTTTATTTTTAATGATGTTATAAAGGTAATTAATAAATTAAATAACTTTGGTGATATAATATCAGAGTAGTATCTAAGTTTGGGTTTGAAAAACTATTTCTCTAAAAGGAAAATTAATAAATTAAATATTTATATGTTAAGTAATAGATTAGGTCGTATAATTTATGCTTAGCCAATACTGAACTCAACTCAAACAAAGGGTTTATCATCACATTTTATGAATTTAATATGAAATAATACATAAGTCATCTTTATATATAAATATTTTAAAATATATATCATATAAAAAATAATTAATTCAAAAATTATAGGTTTTAAACATTAAATAAATCATAGTTTTAACCAATTTATTACATTAACATAATTCTCCCCTCATTATATATGAACTCCCGAATAACATTAGAGAATTTATAAATTTATAAATAGAGAATATATAATTTTTATTTTATAAATTAATTTCATAAAATTGAATTATTATTGGATTATTTATAATTATAAATTATGATATGATTAAAATAAAATATAAAAAAAAAAAAAAAACCCTGGTCTTATAAACAAGTATGCGAGAGGTATATTTAAATTCATATTTTAATATATATATATATATATATTAATAAGAAATGTGTATGAGGAGGAAAATGATTGGCAGCATGTGTTGCATAAAAAGTCAGTAGATAGTCCAGAAAAGCTGCAAAAAGCATTAAAAGTCACGGATTAGGTCACAGCAATGCCCAATCTCCATAGAGCTGTGATCCATATTCAGCTAGACAGTCTGTTGAGTGGACAGAGAACCAAAAACACTCTGTGACTAAATATTGAATTTGATTACAGATGAACCCAACTGTATGTTTAGATGCACAACAAAAAGCATAAAAATAAATATGATGATGAAAAGGAACTTGATTGCTATGAAGGGTACTGTCAAGAATAAACCAAAAACAAGTGTTTAATATTCTCAGGACAGGCAGGACCAATTCTCTATGTGGGGTATAGCCTCATTTATAAGCCACCTTCACAAAATACACTTCTAAATTAGAATTCCACCAAATAATTGCAACAACAAAAACTCTGCAACTTAAGTTTAATGGCTTCTGAAATATGTGTAGCAAGACGATCCCGATACCAATGGCCCTCAATACAGATATAGTTAATAAACATATGCGTGCTTAACACTGATATGGACATAAATTTTAATATAATATTTATTTTATTTATTTTTATGTTATTTCATTTTTTTTCAAAATTTTAATATATATGATATATATCTTAATATTAGAATAATTAAAAAATATATTTTTCGTATATTTTTTCTCCTATTGTCTTTCATTATTTGGCCTTTTTTTTGTGAGACTCCAAAATATTACTGGTCTCTAGTGATTGGATTTAAACATGTCACTAAGTAATTGTTGAGGAAAGAAACTAAATATCATACTGTATTAGAGTTCTGTCAAACTTCTTGGATAGTGGCTATTGTGGTGATCACATAACATATTTCTTCGAGATTTTAACAATAAGAATGCATATACTTCTTCAATAATTCTGGACTACTGTTTAATGAATAGTCAGTGACCTAATATATTTTAATTTAATATATTTTTAGATCATAATTAATAGAATATTTTTCTAAAAAATTATGATTAATATAGATACTAATTTTTATTATAAATTCATGATTTTTTTTAGACATGTGAAACTAATTATTGACATTTATAATTTTGAATCTTTAAAAAAAATTAGTTTGTCTTTGGTTTAAATATATTTTCTATTAATATTTTGATATGTTATATTGGACTAAAAATTTATTTAACATATGTAGCATATCATAAAAAAAAAACTAACAATAAAGAGAATAGTATGCTCTAATCACATGTCGTATTTTAATTTAAATATAGAAAATAAGACATGAAAAAAGATAATGATTTCAAGTCATTAATAAAAACAACAAAAAAGTAATATAGAAAATGAGTTTATTGCACAATTATATGCATTTTTCGTTCAGACCCAATGCATTTAAGGACAAATGTATCATATTATAGCAGTATCAAGAAGTGAGTCAAAATATTGTACTCAAATGACTAGTGTATGCGATTATTAGTTTTTATAAACTCTTATCTAGTTTAGGAAACTTTTTAAGTTTCAAAAGAAAGTATGATACAAAGAAGATAAAAACAAATAACAAAAGTAAAGAGATTAGAATTTGAATTAAGGGTTACAACTTCATTTATTTTTTCCCTCCTAATCCTAATTGCATGCAAATTACTTAACTTATTTTCCATTATTGTTAATTTTACCTCTTAATTCTATTGGTGAATCTTTAGTCAAGGTACCCAATATTTTTATCTTAAGTTGGTTCCTAGTTAGTCATGTAAAAACACGTATTCAAAACAAGTATTAAGAACGTAGAGATATATTAATTTTTCAACTAATCAAATTAGAAGCTTAGAGAAAAGATTTGGTCATACAATTTTCCTACACTCAATTATTTTATATATTTACGAACTAATTAATTATGGTACTGTCACCAATAATTAATTGAATTAAACATGCAAATAGTGATTAGTTTTTTACAATATTCAAATAATAAAACAACTCAGGAAAAAGAAAAGAAACTAACATTTGCATTCAATTAGGATTAAGGGTTCCAGAGACAAAGTACATCATAATCTTTAAAAGAAAGTTTAGTTATCCACACATGGTGATAATATAGAAAACTAAAAAAAACATAAAGGAGTAAAGGAGACAAAACTTGTAACAGTCAAAGGTTCCATTCCTTCAATTTGCACTATGCCCTTAGCCTTGCTAAATACCCCACGGTGCTCCTAGAGAACTCTAAAACAAAGAAGAAATATAAGAGGAGAGAGAGTATGAGAGACTAAAGCTTTGGAATTTTTATATGATCATTTTTGCTCCCAAGCTGCTCCCTTTCCTAATGTGTGGAGTGAGTATCTTTGGTGGGCTTGCATGAGCGTGTTGAATGGGAGCACGACCATATTCATTTATTTGCGCCTAAACACAAGCCTGAGCACGATCATACTCATTTATTTACGCCCGAACACAAGTCTGTCGGATTGTCTTGTCTTGAGCACGATCGTGCTAAACTGAAGCATAATTATTCTTAATCTTCTTTACTTCTAGGCTTCTTATTTTGGATCCAAAAACTCAAGTTTTAAGTCTTTTTTTTTCTTTTGGACTTGTAGTCTTGTCTTGTGTCAAACTTATGGGAAAAGAGTGAACTATGCATAATTTAGAAATAAAAAAATACATATATACCCAAAAACTCCCCTCATTAATATATACGAAAATTTGGTTTATCAAGACCCATTCCAGCCATAAGCTTTAGGTTGTCGGCCTCTAGCCTTGGCCTAAACCAACCATACCCAAATTAGATTTTCCTAGAAGATAAACTAGGCTAAAGTTTTTATAAAAGTCTATTTGGTTAAAAATATCATACTTTAGGCCATTAAAAAATTTCAGCTTAACAGATTGTTCTCTTTAAGTAAATATAAATATTTTTTGTTAGTATTATTATTATATTTGTTAGTATTATTTTTTTATCAGATTGCAAGAAAATAAAATGAGAAAATGAAAAATATTTTTTTTAAAATAATTTTTTAGAATTACTCTTAAAAATATAAAATTATACACTTATTATCTTTTTAAATATTAAAAGTGTTAACCTACCCTTGTTTCATATATTTAGTAATACTTTATAATTTGTTTTACATTTTTTTTTCTTATTAGCCTACTAATCTATCTAGAAATATGTCAAACCTAACTAAAAAATTTATGGTAAATTAATTAAGGAGTTTTTTAGGGGGAAAATAATTAAATTTTTTAATAGATCTCATTAAAATTTATTTTTCAGTCAATAATTAAAAAATATATATAAAAAGTATCGGTGTCACTAATATTACTCTATTTTTTTATTATTGCAATACGATATCAATAATGAACTTAAAAAATCACCGTATATTGGCTAAGGATTTTTAAAAAAAAAAGCTTTTCTAAGAAAAATGTATGAATTAAGTATTTTCATGGTGAGCACCAAGGAGGTTAATAATTAAGGTTTTTCATTCTTTATGGTAAGTATCCTAATCAATTAAAGAAATTTTAGTAGCAGGCCAAAATAAATATTTTTTTTAAAATTTTATGTAAGATGGTATTTAATGGATTAAAAAAAAATACGATACATTGGCCATGGATTTAAAAATTACTTTTGCATGAAAATATTAGATATACTAGTTAAAAAAAGTTAGTTAATATATTAAAAAAAATTGGGTTTTCGTGTCTTTAGACTTGTAGTTTTCACAAGAACAACTACATTCTTATTTATTTTTATTTCTTAAATTTTATTTTCTTAGGTTAGAACTAACATTTTTTAGGACAAGTGCTATTTGCACTTCCCTTTTTTTCTCACACACTTCCTTTTTTTTTATTAATTTTTTGTTTCCAAACTACCTTCTTAAACACTCCCCTATCTCTACTGGTTTCACTTTATCTCATCTCATGTTTCACTTTCAAAGTTATCTAAATTAGTAAAAAAAACAGAGAAAAATGATCCGAAAGAAAAAATAGAAGTACAATATAACATGAAATATAGAGAATCCGATAGAAACTAGGGGTATGCGTTTAGGAGGATAGTTTGAGATAAAAGAATGTGTAAATAAAAAGGGAATGCAAATAACAATTGTCTCTTTTTAGTTTCCTCTTGTTAATGGGTCATCACTTGAAGTTAAGTGCTTTTTTAGTTGGGCTTGGTCATGTAATGTGATATTTCAACTCAAATCAAGAAGAGATGAGTACACTCCTAGAAAAAAAATTGTGGCATAACTTAAAGACAGGATATATTTCCTTGATAATAGGGATGACTTTTGTCATAAGATTTTTTTATTAACATAAATCTATTTTACTTTGTGATAAAATTAGTGATGAATTTTAGTGAGAGAAAAATTGTCACTAAATAAATAATTTTTTGTGAAAGGATTTGTGTTTGTGTTAATGTAATTTGTGACAAATAAATATTTACTAATAAATTTTGTGTTTGTCTTAATACTCTTCTCACCCTATTAGTAAGTGGATAGAGAAAAAAAAATCTTTTTATGGTACTTACATATATTCTATCTAAATTAGTTACTTCTTTTGATTTTTTTAAAACATTTAAATTTAAACTTTATATAACACTCTATTTAGAATGTTTTATGTATTAATTATTTTTTATAAAATTACTTTCAATTATCAATATTTTTTAATAAATGAAATGTATTAATGTCTCAAATTCTTTAAGAGTATAACTTTGTATGATATAAAAAATATTTTAACAATCTCACTTTGACTAAAAATTAAAAATAATAAATATATTAATAATAAAAAAATTAAAAAAATAAAACATAAAAAATATATAAGAGGATGTCATTAATATTAAGGATAATTTTTAAAAATATATTTAAAATAAATTTAGTATTATCACCTAAATAAACTAATTTCCTTCCTTTATGTTAATTAATTAAATCTTATAAAAAATCTAATTAATTATATCTTATAAAAAAAAAAAAAACCTCCTTTCGAGTGATTCAAGAAGCTAACCGGTTAATAATTTATCCATCTACGTTAGGTACATCGAACTCATGGAGAATGAGCTGGCCCACGATTTGACTAATAAAAAATAAAAATAAGAATTAATTGTTGAAATAACAGTAAATTATTAACCCTAAGACCATAACTGATGTAAACCAATGTAAGACATATTTTATATATATATATATAGATTTATTTAATTAATTATTTTATTTTAAAAACATTTTCTTTTAAGTAATTTTTTTAAGATATTTGAATTTGGAGGGAAAATTTCTCGATATCAAATTTGATTCAACATTGATAATATAATAAACAAAGAAATAAAGAATATAAAAAAATATAATAAAAGTAATGGAAGAAAGGAATTATTTGAGCCTTGATCAAATTGTGCTGCATCAGGTCCGAGCATCTAGAAGACCCTGAAGGAGCAAATTGAAATTTCTTTTTCATTTTCATTTTTTATGTAGTTTAAATTAACCATTTAATAAAAGCTAAATTTTCTTTCAGTTGCTCCTTCCAAAAATGAATTTACTTTCCTTTTTGTGGTCTCTTTCTCTAGCCTAGGTGAGTTTTGCTTATAAATAAAGAGAAAGAGAGTGAGTTAGGTATCCCAGTTGAGTAGTGAGAATTATGGTGAGTTGAAGTGATGATGATGGAGGGTGGTTCCAAGTGGTTACTCTATGTAGCTGGTGCTTTTCTGGTCCTAAGGTTCTTGCTGAGGAATGTTAATTGGTTGATCTATGAATACAAATTGGGTGGGAAGCAATACTTTCTGCCCCCAGGTGACATGGGATGGCCCTTAATCGGCAACATGTGGTCCTTCCTTAGGGCTTTCAAGACCAATAACCCTGGTTCCTTTATGGATTCCTTTTACTCCAGGTATGCTATTCATTTACATTTACATTTTCACCATTCATCAATCTTGTTTAATTAATTGCTACCTATATTTCACATGCAACACCATTAAATCATGTCCCCATCATTGCTCTGGATCCAGAGATTCACTCTTCCCGCATTCAGTTCGTATCATATTTACCACATAAACTTTTTTTTTTATTAGCGTATTCCCAAACTTTTTTTCTTTATACAAAGGTCAAAGTTCGACTTTGTCACTTGTCTAAATAACATTATTAGCTAGTAGCCACTTTTACGACTCATATGCTAACAAGTTTTCTTTATCTATTTTTTAGTTCTCAATCATTTGGAAAGTTGACAATAATTTTTTTAAGGTTTTCCTATTACTTATTTGTTTTAAAGCATATATCACCGTGACATCGTCAATAATTAACTTTTTTTTTTTTCAGTACATATGACCAAGGTTTTTTTGTGTCGAGGAGTTTTTGACGTTTTGATCTCAACTCAACACATAAACAGAGTCCATTTTACTGTGGGCCCCTTATCATCTTGTGATTAGGATGGTCCAATCCAACACCTGTAACATTATTTGTTGCGGTGATTTTTGTCCTCCTCCGCATGTCTGGGACACAAGTTTCAGCGACAGGTTCATCCTGCAATTTAAAAAAAAAAAAAATTCTGGTAATTTTGTTTAGACCAATAAAAAGGTTGCAGTATGAGACTTGCCTTTATAAAAAAAATTAAAGACATATTAAATGATTATTTAAAATAATAATTAAATAATTAATAAATCAAATATTATTATTAAAAATTTCAATAAGAAATCATGGATAGTATTGAAGATTGCATTTTTATTAATATTTTTTACTTTTAATTCGTGAATAATTATAATAAAAAATGCGATATCACACAGACATTAAATATTGGATTTATTAATAAAAAAATTTACTTTCAAGTCTTTAACCGTTCCATTACTGTGACTGTTCTCTAATTAACAGTTTCAATGATTTTTTTTTTTTAATTTTCAAGATCCCCTCTAGAAAAAGAAAAGAAAAAGATGAACATGAACATGTACATGTACATTAGTAGTTTGATATTAAGGTGGCTAATTGTGAATTTTGGATGATGATAAAATGAATTGATGATTGGATGCATGAAATGGAAGGATGAAGTAAGAATATTAATTTGAATACAATAAATTTAACATGCATGAAATGCAGGTATGGAAAGACGGGCATATATAAAGCGTTGATGTTTGGAAACCCAAGTGTAATCGTGACAACACCGGAAGGTTGCAAAAAGGTGTTGACAGATGATGAAAATTTCACCCTTGGATGGCCTCGTTCCACAGTAGAGTTGATGGGAGAAAAGTCATTCATTTTAATACCTTTTGAAGAACATAAACGCCTTAGGCTTGAACAGCTTAATTGTATATTGACAAATTAAAGTTCATATTATGTGTTGGTGCCACAGGCTTGAACAGCTTAATCCAAATGCCCCTCTGAGATTCCTACCGCACATATAGCCCATAGACAATTGCATGGCAAGGATAAAGAAAATCAAGTAATTTTCGTCGGAGGATCCTAAGATGGAAAAAGAGAAGCATATGATATGACTATGGTCTATGGCTCTTCTGAGTATAAGAACCTATCTACAAGCTAGTTTTCCATCAAATAAGACCAGATATCCAGATAGATAATGAAAATTATTCCATGTATCATCCAACTTTAATCACTAGCTACTGTCTAGTGATTTGTCCATCTGGCTGAATAAATTCACACTTCTGTAAATTTTTCTTCCATATGCTAGTATATAAGCTACTCATAAAAAAGATGTGTGCATGCAACCCGGGATAAGCTTAATTAAGTATTCATAAACAACTATATTTAAAAAGCACAACTCTTTTTTTTCTTTTTCAAAGGATCATTCATTGAAAATGTCAAGGAACACTTACAAAAGCACAAGATGCTGAAGGAAGAGTATTATAACAATGCACAACAAATAAACAACAGCAATTCAGACACACAATCAAAGCTAAACAATCCTAAACTAGAAACACAATATACACATGCTGCCGTTACAAAATAAAACCTTGATAGAACTCTCAGCTTTTCTACATCTTTTTTCTTTCTTTTGTTATTCTTTTTGGACCGTGCCCAACAGTAACTCAAATATTGAAACAATCCAAAAACAACTCACGAGTTTGAGTAAAGCAGTGTAGTCTAGTAGAACAACAGGTCTGAGTATGGCAGTGCTGTATAAAGGAACTCTAGTAATTTGGATACAATATATGGCTCTTAGTCTAACAAATTTAATTGGAAGGTAAAAATGTGATGGAAAAAGGGATAGAGTCTAAAAGAAAGGTGCCATAGTCAAATTTAGAAACTAAACAGTAAAAAAAAGGGAGAGAGGAAAAAGAGGTTGAAAAAAAATATAAGAAACGAGGAAAACTCATCTAAAAATGGATATCGAGGAAGGCTCGGATAAAAGAACTCTCCCACGAAGAGAAAAAGTCCTCTAAGAAAAAAAATTATTACCTACTTATCTTACATGAGATATTTAAGGTTTTTAATTTTAAAAATATTATAATAATTATTTACATGTAAAAATTAATTGAATTATAGACAAGGACCACCTAATGCCGTTACTACGCTGCTACTTACTGTGAGAAACCCTACGAGGTTATTGTTCATCTTATCTATGGTATTATTGTCTATTTGTAAAAAAAAAAAAACAAGTATCAATGCTTTAGATAGTGAAATATATTGTCTATTAATGTATAGCCTGAGTCTGAGAAGTTAGGTTTGACGTGGCATGCTATGCTAGAACAATAATTTAGTAGCATACATGACAGATAAATTCAAGTATCTGTAGGGACGAGGTTAGGGATATGAATACCGTCTCCACCGCTCCACAGCCTCTTATATCTATATATTTTTACTCTCTAATTTTTATAACTATTAAAAGTGTAGATTAATTATTATAATAATTAAATAATTTAAATAATAATTTAATACATAATTTATTCAAAATTATGTATAAATTAATTAATTTTTTAAAAGAAGGTGGATGGATTATCTTACGAAATGAAGTCGAGTTTTAATTTTTTATATTGTCTCTTTCAAACCCTCCCTGAACCCATTTTGCCCTTTGGCAAGGTCAGAGATGGAGAAAGACAAATTTGTCTTACTCATCTCGTAGCTATTCCTATTCAGGTTTTTTAAAGACTATATGCACTCAACTCGACCACTGACAAGGACGTAATTTTTTTTTTATATATAGTTTAAGGAAAGAAAAGAAAAATACAAGAATCACTTGAACTCTCAAAAATGACATTCTAATTGCATCTGCGAACTACAAAGAATTAAATCATGTGGAGGTGAATCGAGGATTTGTAGAAAATGCTTAGAATGAGCTCCCATATTTGCAATATATATATATATATGATTTGTATATTAAGACTTGAAGTTGATACTATTAGCTAAGCCGAAGACCCCAGCAACAAAGTTGCTTTAAGACAACTAATCTGAACGACAACGTAATAATGAATTTATAGAATATTAAGGCTTATTTTTAAAAACTGTTTGATTTTAAAAACAAAAAAGACTTATTCGTAAACAATAATTTTTAAAAATCGTCTTCAAAATATATATTTTTTTCAGTATATAAAGAACCAAAACATTTGTAAATTATTTTAATTTTCTGCTTTCAGTTTCTATTACTCATATTGTTGCTTCCAATTTCTCACCTTTCCCACTCATACTCTCTAAAATTTTGTTTTTAAAATAATTTATAAAACATTTTAAAAAACTAAAATAAAAACTAAAAGCACAATCAAACACATCCTTGTTTTTATTTTGCTTAAAATTTTATTTAAATAAATTTCTCCATAAATACTTTAAAACAATAAAAATAAAATAAAATATTTTTGTCAGTTTAAAATCTAACCTATACATTTCAACTTATATAAAAACCTTCTCATCTAATTTTTCAAAAAAACTAATATCCATAAATTAATTTTAACATAAAAAAAGCTTATTCATTTTATCTTCTTATATTTTTTCTACTAAAAAAAGCTTATAAAAAATAAAAACGCTTTCTAACACGTGAAAGGATGCAGCCGGATAAAGCTATATATGCTAGAGAAGAAATTTGAAGGAATATCTAAACATCTACTTTCTATAAATGGGTACATGGACAGAGCGCTAAGGTAACAACAGCTCTAAAGAAATTACAAGAAAGATTCAAACAATGCTTCTATCTACAAGAAGGATATTTCAAGATCCAAAATTCAGAACAATCTCCTAATAAAGGTGAAACCTGCATAGTCACAAGAAGAGCCTCCAATATTATATGTAAATATAGACGATACCAGCATGCAAATGATATGTAGCCGGTTGTCTGTCCTACTCAATGCCACGCTTCATCGCTTCTCATGCCCAATTCTTCAAGCTTCCCCATCAAGCATGGATCTACACATTTAAAAAAGCCAAAATATTAGAATATTATATTATTTTATAGGAGATAACAAGGAATCACTAAGCAGCCAAATCAAATGTCTACAAAATGATAAAACCATCCATGACCAAATAACATGTCTGATCATTATTAGAAACTGATGTGCTAGATTATGGACCTTATCTTTGCTAACTCTAAATCTATGAGATTTAGTAAGGATGTGAAAAACTTCAAGACCCTATTTAGATAAACTTCTCCATAATCATTTTAGATAAACTTCTCCATAATCATTTATACGTGAAGAAAATAAAGAAAGTAAAATGAATTGAGTTTTTCTTATAAATTAAAATCAACTTATGCATTTAATTTTTATAGAAGTTCTTTCATCTAATTTTTTCAAAAGTTGTGTATGAGCTGATTTTAGTTTATTGGAAAAATTCATTTTATTTTCTTCTTTTATAAATACTTATGAAGAAATTTATCCAAATATAACCTTAAACATAAACCTCTGGTTCCGTCATTTTACTTATAAGTTGCATAAAAAAGAATTTTCTACGAACTCTACAGATGTATTTTAGTATCATGAATGAAAATAGGGGGAAAGAAGAGTTTTTACCCTCTTTGGGGATCTTCTCCCTTTCGCTGATTTCGTTGTAGCTTCTGCAAAAGCTTGTGCTGCCTCCGCATCAGCTTCTGCTGCCTCTGCCTCCTTTGCTGCCTCCTCTGCTTCTGCTATGGCGGCTTCTGCTTCAGCAACTGCTCGAGAAGCAAATGCAGCTGCCTCTTGTGGAGTCATGGACCTTATCTTTGCTAACTCTAAATCTATCTGAGATTTAGTAAGGATGTTGGTCTCATCCTTATCAATTTTCATAGAGGCTTTCTGCCTCGCATCCAATAATAATATGGATGAATTTCTTCTTCTGTCAGAATATGCTGCAATAGGTGCAATCCTGTACTTGCGATTTACCTGAAATATCAAAGTCAACACAAAAGTAAGATCTCTAATAGAAACAACTTAATATAACTGCCATAAAATGAGAACAACATCCAGAATACTTGTCATGCTCACATAAAACCAAATGTATAAAACACTAAATCATGACAATGGATTCCTGAAAATTATATTATTAAAGGTTCTTTCTAATTCATACCAAAACACACAAACTTTGTGCAAGTCTATGCATGAGTTTGCAGTTGAACAATGCATAGCTGTATACCATAATCCTGATCAATTACCCACAACCAGCATCTGTGCGTAAGCAACAGTGCATAAAATAAAACATGAGTAATACCAGCAACAAAAACAATTGATTTCAAATAGATATATGAAATTATGATCCTGAATAAAAAGTTGATTAGAACTGTTTCTTACTAGTCAAAAATCACTATTTTCAATTGTTTCATCTACATCTCTAATTATTCCTTTCAGCCATCTTCCCTGATCCTCTTGTCCTGGCATAAAACCCAACTTCCACACCCACCCACTTCGTCATAGTCTTAAGTAACTATAGAGTTTGTCTAATCAAACAGAACTTAAGAGTAAATGCTTCAGTATTGTCCATGAAATAGTAAAATCTATGCCCACTCCTTTAAATGACAGTTGCATGTTTCAATCTCATTCAATATTCATGCTCCTACATTTAACCCATAAGGTTGTAAAAAGCATTCTATCCACACTGGTGAATGAACAAACTGGGTTTGATAGCACTCAATTTAGAGGAAAGCCCGTTCCTAAGAGCCAGGCAGACTACAGAGGAGAGCCTAGTCCACTATAATAGGAGTTCCATTTTCACATGCAACCAACTCAAGAAGCCTGCACCAGATACTCATTTTGCATCCATCTCCAGAGATCATTCATCAGAAGTGAAAGTAAATGCACCAACAATTTATATTGTATATTTGTATCAGAAGCATATAAGCCATAACATAAACATGTAGAAATATACCTTGATCAGTTTTCCATTTGTTGTCAAAAACTTTAATTTTGCAGACAACATCCTTTTTAAGCCTGGCGGTGCCCAATATTGGTCCTACAGATTCCAAAGCAATGAAACTCAACTGATATTAAGTACAGAGACAATATATCATATAACATATGAAATATGAAGCAGAGAAGTACTGTACAAAATGGAAATTTCACCACTAACAAACAGATAAATGTCATTCCTTAACCATAAAAATTATAGTTATTCGAAAGTTTGAATATCATCACATTTTTAAGCATCGTTACTATCTCTTAGAAAGTAAAGAAGTACTGTACCATATGGAATTCAACTGATATTGAATAGAGAAACAATATATCATATAACATGAAATATAAAGCAGAGAAGTACTATACCAAATGGAAATTTCACCAATAACAAACAGATATAATGTTATTCCCTAACCATAAAAATTTTGGTTATTTGATAGTTTGAATATCATCACATTTTTAAGCATCATTACTATCTCTTAAAATGTGGGTTTGAGCAACTCAACCCCAAAAGTTAGCTCTAGATGTGAGAATTATTCCCTACTTATAAACTCTTTTCAAGTTCTATCTCTAACTAATGTGAGACTTGAGTTATTTCCATTGGGTTTAATGCGTGGATAATATGGTAGGTGACTCATTAACAAATTTAGAATAGACTCTGATACCATCTTAGAATGTGAGGTTTGAACCTAATTCAACCCCAAAAGCTATCTCTAGAAGTGAGGGTTGTCCCTACTTATACTTTTCAGGCTCTATCTCTAGCCATTGTGAAACTTAAATTTTTTCCAATACTATCATATGAAATATATCCATGTTTAGAGGTGGGGGACAGGACCAGGATCATTCAGCTATTGAAAGATCATAGTATAGACCAAATGTACACTCAAGATTCAAGATATTCATCTTGACAACATTGCATGAAAGGAGTGAACTTACACCTCTCTATTGATTGAGCTTAAATAGGTAACCTCATTATTGTCAAAATCGAAATATTACTAGGGATCGTCATCTTGGCAACATTCCAAATCAAGATACTACTAAGGATCAGGAGGGGGGGTTGAAAGATCATAAATCAAAGGATTGTGACACAGATGGTAAGATCCTACCAAAAGATGCAAAATTATACATAAAGATATAATATGATAAAAAAGACAGATGTAAATCATAACATGGAGCTAAACTTAAACTGAAAATTCATATTCATAGATTTATAACTCAATTGATAGGTTCGAAACAACTCATAATCAGGTTCATAAAAGAGAAACCATAAGCTTTTCGTAATTCACTCATAATCAGCTAGCCTTAATCCCTAAAACAAATCCTGCAAGCATCGCCAATCAGGTGCGTGGACATATTTTGTTCAGAAAAACAGGAGGCAAACCAAGAAAGAACAGAGGCAAAATAACAGGCAGAAGAAGAAAAATGTCCCAGTGCAGCCAGCAGTGTCAAAGGAAGATCACAGAAGGAAAACAGAATCCCAGCAGCCCAACTAGAAGAGGGGAGACAAAGAAGATGAGGTAGAAGAGAGGAGACGACATGCGACAATGCTGTAGCTGAGAGCCTGAGACCAACATAGGGAATTGAACCGGAGAAGACAGGGGAAAGGAGAAGAGAGTTGCACAAATAAGAGGCAGAAGAAGAAAAGGGGATACAGAAAAAATGATTTTTTAGGGTTGTGAAACAGGTTGAAATCCTGGTGGCTCTAGATGAACTGGGTTGTGAAACCTGACCCAAAGAAACAATCTCCAGGATCCACATGGCACAGCAATCCCTCGATTACACAAAGAAGATTGCAATCTATCTCACTTGTTCCCTATCATACGTCCAATTCAGCATGCTAATAAGGGAGAAAATTGCAGGATTGTGCAATCTTGTGATCTTAATCGCAATCTTGACAACAATGGATTACCTCACCTTGGAACTTTTAATCCAATAGGACAACTAATGTATCTCTCAACATTTACACTTTCCTTTGACTTTAGCCTTCAGGAGCTTTTCTTTTTAGTTAGCCATACATTTTCCCCCAAGTGATCTAAACTAAAAGGTCTTTTATGCTTCCATAAAGCAAATTTTATGTAGATTGGACAATTTAATTTTATTATTTTATCAATTTATCTAGGGCTTTTAATTATGCAATTCTGGTTTCGATTTTGGTTTATTTAGGATTTTCTATTCATAGATGCAAAATATCCAAACACCCTAATTAGCTTTTCCTAATCTAAGTTGAAAAAATAAAATGAAAAATAGAACAAACTCCCTAAATAACAAATAACAATTAACACACGTTGATTATTGTATGATATTAAATTTCCCTCCTTCAGAGAATGTCTAATATTTCAGTTGAAGGAGCACTCCAAACAAGGGAAGGACTCTAGGTTTATCAGGGAAATTGAAATTGTATAGTATCTTGAATTGGTAAACAATGGAACTGCACAACAAACCTTATAAGTTATAACCATTTGGACCACATTAATCAAGAAGTTTTCTAGACTTTGGAGTGAATGAAAAGCAGAGCAAACTAGGCTTAACACTCATAATTATACCTCTATGAAAGCTGCAATAGCTGTCTTATTAGAACCACCATTCTCCTTCAAGCTAGTGATTGCTTCCATTATTAGTTTATCCAAACTGTATAATGTACACAGGGTGAACATATACTGTCATGATAGACATAAACCAATTACACCAAAAAAAAAAAATACAAACAAAATTTCAAGGAAATGAAAGCTTTGTAGGACGCATGCCAACAAAAAAATTGAAATCAGGAAAACATGCCAGCAATTAGATTAATGACCTTAACACTTGGTAACCAGTAAGAATTCCTTGTTGGAAAACAAATGCAAATAGCACCACTAAAGTATCACTTTTTCAGAAAACCAGGTAGATAATATAATAAAATAAAATACCATATCAAAACAAAAGAGTTCGACCTTAAATTAGACCTCTTTGGACCAGGAACCTGCACTATATCTCTAGAAATTTGAAGAGGCTTAACATCAACAATGTCTTCATCACTTGGAGCAACAGGAGTGATAGCCATAGTGTTCTCATCATGTCTCGGGGTATGATGCACCCTTCTGACTGCTAACCTAGATTTTTCCCTAGAGCTCCATCCATTTGCCATCACACTCAGATTTCTCCATTTATCCTATTGAATACCTCATATCAGAACCGGACAAACAAGCTATGCATGGTAATATAGATGGACCAACACTAATTCATTACAATGTAAGGAAATGAAATAATGAACCTCAACAAAACAACATCAACAAATACAACTACCAAGATAACCAGACCTTGAGATCCACATTTGACCGTAGGAATAAGACATTACTAAACTCAGGATCCTTCAGTATTGTGCGCCATTTACCAACACCATGCTTGACAACTCCAGCTTTAAGTGCTGATTCCTCTTCTGCAGTCCATTTCTGCTTAGGAGCACCCATCACGAGTAGCACAGAAACTCTCTCAGCTGGCAAGCAATGGTAAATTACATAAACATTGAGTTTACCTCTAAATACATAATTGCAAATTTTGCAGTCATAAGACATTAGAAACTCTTCCAATTATTTTAAATTATATCCCATTAAATATTGAATTTACAAATTCTTCACTCAAGTTACGTTATGTGAAATCTTTATGAAAATTTCAACTTGGAGCTTGTTTTAATTTTTAAAGGTCACCTACAATCCAATAATTGTATAAATCACGCCACTTGTGTTATAAAGATTGTTCAATTTACTACTTCATTCTTAATCCATTGATTCCAGACACCAGATAGTTCAAGGATGTGTTTATAAGGTCACACATGGCACAAAAACTAGAAATTCAACGGAGGGAGCTGATCGTGAGCGTGCAAAGAAAACCCACAATTAAGGGAACGGAAGCTACAGAAACATGCAAACCACTGTCCAACCAAATAGCAAACTTTGGAATTCAACATCAACCGAAAATCTAACAAGAATTTTTTATCCAAAAAAAATTACTAATGCCACAATCGGACCTAAGACAATTGAATTTGGTTCGTTCTACGAAACCCTAAGAGCAGAATTTGAGAGATATTGGGAAGGAAAAAGGGAAAGAAAGAAAGAAATAGAGGAAGAAACCTTAATTGGAATTGGTGGAACATGAATTGATTGAGATTGGAAGGATGAGAATTTGGTGAATTAAGGTCCCCAGTTTCGTTTGCATCCTGCGCCAATGCCCTACTGGACCAGAGACTCAACTTGTGCATTCAACAAATACAGCAAAAGAACAAAAAATAAAAATACATAGCCTTTAACTAAAAGATTATTAAAATCAATAGACCTTAATTAAAATAAGAATTAATTATCATTAAGTTGGTCGAAGTAATTCTTAATTTAGATCTCTTAAACAAGTTGTGAAGACCTCATTAAAGATTTATTTATTTTCCTCTTAATTAAGATGAAAATTTCACTTTACTAATGATAATTAACTAGATTCCTAGCGAATATTATTGATGGATAAAGTTGGCAATACCTCACAATTATAAGACACTCTTCCCTGTAAAATAGTTATTATAAATATTTTTTTTATTATCATTGTGAATTTGGATTCCTATCTCATTATTTTAATCATATACTTTTAATTCATTTACTGACCAATATTATTATATTGATATTGACATGACAAATAAATGTTTTATTAAATATTAGTATTTTAACTTGTATCACAAAATAAATGTTTATTTATAAAATTAATAATAAATAAATATTTTTAAATATATAAATTATATTATAATTAAAATTTGTAATAAGTAAATATTTTTTAATTTAAAATTTATAATTTAGATTTATAATAAATAATTTATATTGTAATATAAGGATATATTTTAACTATTAATAATTTTTAAAATATTAAATTTTATTTAAAAATAATAGATCAAAGGAGATAAAAAAAATTACAAAAAAAAATTCTAAAAATACCATCATTAAAGAAAAACTATAAAAAATATGTTATAGTTTAAAAATAATTCCTAAAAATAATTTTATTCAAAATAATTATTTCAATTTACACACGCAAGAAAAAAATTGATGTGAATTTAACATGGTGAAGGATCAAATTAAAAAATAGAAAAATAAATTTTACAAAATAATGACAGTAAGAGAACAAAAATTAAAAACTTAAAATAATATCCCCTACATATGTAAATGAGGAAAAATATCTACCTTTTAAATATTTTCCTCTCTTTCTTATTCATTTTTTTCTAAATACTCCATTCCTTACATTATGTACTACATTATCTCTAATACATCTTATCTTATATTTTCTTCTCTCCTCACTTGTAATCTTATATCAACAAAAAAAAAATTAATAAAATTTCTTATAAAAGCAACACCTTATTTTTTAATTCTCTAAATAATTCATTCTCTCATTTTCTCATTCACATTTAAATATCTCAACTATTTCTACATAAACAAATAGACATAAAGAATTCTCAAATTCAAATAGGCATTAAAATAAATAGAGATTACAAATTCAAAATTGAGACCAATGTAGTGATTGTTATACTTCATAGTAATAATAGAAATGGTTGTTGTATCATTATTGGGAGACTGAGTTAATAAAATAGGAACAACAATTTTTCCATGTGTGGATGAGATTAGAAATTACTATAGAAGATAAAAATTAAGAATTAAGAATTATAATTTTATGAATTTGAAAAATGGAATTATGATTTCAATTTAAATAAATATATAATTTAGTTTTTATACGTATAGTAAGTTTTCAATTTTGTCTTTATATATAAAAATTTATTAAATTAATCTATATGTACAACATTATCAATTTATTATTAACAATTAACTTTTTAAAACCCTCTTAATTTAGTTAATATATATATATCAGATTTAATAAAAATATACGTATATACAGAATAAATAAAAATATATAAAGATTTAATAGTTGCAAGGACTAAATTATAATATTTATACATATAAAAAGTAATTTAATAAGTTTTTATACAGGGATGAAATTGAAAATTCATTAACTAAAACAAAAATTAAGATTTCAAAAAGTTATTCCAGGATTCGGTTTCTACTCTGGACCCGTTGTTAACATATATCATATCTTTAACCTATTATATGTATTTAAAATTAATAAAAATTTAAATATACAAATGTATTTATAACTGTTTTGACAAAGGCAAATAGAGAGAAGTTCCGAAATTAAAAAATTGGAAAAAAGATGAAGAGGTTCTACCGGCAGAGAAAAAGTGCTGCTAACAAATCTTCTTCTTCTAAATCAAGGAAGAAATCTAAAGTTGTTGCGCCGCGTCCCGGTAATTAGTGATCTCCATAGAAGAACCTTTCATTTATTGGCTTCAGATTCAGATTATTTGCTTTCAATTTTTTCTCCACAGAGGATGATTACAGTTTGGATGAGAAGGTTCTGCGGCAATTTGACATGGACATGACCTATGGACCCTGCATTGGATTGACAAGAATACAACGTTGGGAGCGTGCACACACCATGGGTTTGAACCCTCCACCACAAATTAAGTGCCTTTTGGAAAATGACAAAGTTAAGTCAGAATGTCTCTGGTTTAAGTACAAGTAGAGGAACTCTTTAATGAAAAATAAATAAATTCTAATGTTTGTCTATGTTTTTAGAGTTTTGAAATCTGCTTCAGCCTTTGTTATTCTTTCCTGCTACATGGAACATGGAATATGTTCTTGTTCCTGTTTTGATGATTTCGTGTTTTTCCTGCATGATTTTTGCCGAATCATTTAAGTGCTGTTTTAATGTTTTCATTTCACTATTTTTACGTGTCAATCATTCTCCAACGTAACTTTATTCTGTTATTATAATGTTTTGTTATCTTCAATCTTATTTTGATTTGATGCCGCCCCCAATTACGTGGCCAGAATAGGTGAAATCAGGATTTCAAGATATTTTAAATTTTATTTGGTAGTTTCTTTTAATTGAATGGGTAATATTGGGAATTTAAAGGGATCATGATTTAAAATTGAATTGAATGAAGGTTATGTTCCTTCAAATTTGAATCATGTGTGATTTTGATTCTCAATTTTTTTAACTAATTAAATCTTTTTATTTTTAATGTTTTAAGTTAATATAAATATAACTTTATATGTTTTTAATCTTTGTAAAGAAAATTCTTTTAAATCTCTCACATTTATTCAGTATATTTTTTTAATTCTTATTCTTAATTATAGTTAGTTTAGTATTGACATAATTAATAAAATAAATATTATTAATTAAGATAATTAAGATAATAAAAAATATTTTAAATTAAGATAATTAAATTAATTAATTCAATTAAGTCATATATTAATTATTTTGTATAAATCAGATAATTATTTTATATATAATTTATTTTGAAGGAAATTTTTATTGTTTTTAATATTATTTTTAATATTTAATTTACTAATTTACTTTTAATTTGTATTTTTAAAATAAATATTATTATTAATATTATTCTTACTTTTCAATTAACTATAGTTTACTTAGAGGTTCATAATTTAATTTTAATATATTAGTTTTTTATGTTATTTTTACATTTTAATTAATTAATTTTGAATGATTGTAGTTAATTGAAATGTAAAAAAAATAAAAAATAATATATTTAAATCAAATTATAAATTAGTTATTGAAAAAAATAATATTAAAAATAAATTAGTGAATTAAAATTAAGAATAATATTAAAAATAATAAAATTATTCTTTATAATATATTAAAAATAAGTTATAAAAATAAATTATATGTAATTATCTTATTTATATAAAATAATAAATATATAACTTGATTGAAACTTAAGAGTAATCTAATGATCTTAATTTAAAATATTTATCATTATCTTAATTATTTTAATTAATATTACTTACTTTGTTAGTCATATTAATATTAAAATAACTATGATAAGTAATAAAGACTAAAAAGAACACACAATAAATGTCAAAAATTTAATTTTTTTTTACAATGAATAAAATTAGATAGAGGTATATTTTTATAGACTTTTTTTAAAGACTAAATATATTTAAACATTTTTAAAATAAAATAAATTTGAGTTTAAATATATTTTTTGTCCTTTAAATTTTTATAATTTTTATTTTTAACCTCTAATCAAAATTTTGATTATTTATAATTTTTAAACTTTTGTTATGTTGGTTATAATTTTTAAACTTTTGTTCTGTTGGTTATAATTTTTAAACTTTTGTTCTGTTAATATTTTAAGTTTTTGTCATTTTATTGCTCTATTTATCTTTATGTGTATAGTTGGTGTACAGTGGATTGCCACATAAAAAAAATGTATAAAAAAAAATGTTGATATAATGCACAAGTAGTGAATAATGAAAATGATTGAGAAAAATCAATCGGAAAACAAAATTATTAATAGAGTAAAAGTATAAAAATGATGATGGGTCAAAATTTTGAAAAAATTAAAATGATAAAAAAACATTTTTAATTTATAAATTTTATTTTTTTATTTAAAATTTCCATACATTAAGTTATTTTAAAATTTTCTTCTATTAAAGAAAATGAAAATCTCAAATTTTATCTAAAATTAAAAAATCTCTTTAAATCCAAATCCCATAATTTTTTTTAATTTTTTACTTCTACGTTTTAAAAATTATTCTACATTCTAAATTTCACAAATATTTAAACGAGAAATCAAGTAATTTAAAAATGACTAATTTTTTTTCCATCAACTTTATCTATAATTAATTATTTAAGAGATCTTAGTTAATTATCGTTCCGATCAACGACATGTTGGTTGAGAAACCAAGTTATAAAAACTAAAAATAACATTAAATCATAATATTATTTTATTTGAACGACTGTATAGCCATCACAATTAAGTTGTAAATTTATTCTTCATATGGATTTAATTTTGACATATTGTTGTTGTAGTAAAGATTTTTATATTATTAATTTATTAGTAAAATATTTAACAAGTAAAATGAAGTTAACTAAAAAAAGTTAAAATAAAATAAATTTATCACGCTAATATTTGAGCGAAATTTAATTCTAAATTTCAACACTTTTTAACTTCAAATTCACTAAAACTAAACAATTATTATAAAAAACAATTAACCCACGAGTTATAAAAAAATTATTCAAATTCACACTAAATTTGTACATAAGGTATTATCAGTGAGAATGTCAAAGGTACTAATAATAAAGGTCAAATGACCTACATGAATTATTATTTTTTTCTCTATAGAAGGTTTTCTTCTTAATCTATTATAAAAATGTTAATAGAATAAGCTTAGCATTAAGTGATAAGATAATTGACGTGGATAACTAAAATATATTCCTATATAATAAATTTGTCTTTTTATCTTAAAGGAAAATGTTTTTAGGAACTATCTTAAATAAAATTATTTTATAATTTCTTAAATAAGAACGTACTAGAATCTATTATCACCCTCTTTGAACTATACTACATGTCTTATTCTAATCACAAATATTAAGTATTTAATTTAGTTTTTTTAGCTTTTTTTATATATACTTCTTAATTTTAATTTTAACTTAATTTAATTTAACAACTAGTTTAAAAAATTCTTTATCAACTATCTCAAAACACTTTCCTATCTTTATTCATATACTTTTTTTTAAATGCTTAAATTTTAGTTTATCCTTTTCATCTTTATTTATAAATTAAATTTTCATATTTTTTAAATATTTTGATAAATAATTATAAATAATACTTTATTATAATATAAATTATTTATCTTTTGTTCAAAAATATTTACATATTGATGAAGGTAAATGTTTATTTCATATAACTAAAATTTAAAATAAATAAATATTTTTATATAAATTATAATTTATATTTAAATTTATAATAAATGCATAAATTATATTTTATTTTTTGATAAATAATTTATATTATAGAACAAGGTTTTTTTACTGTTGATAATTTTTAAAAAAGTTAAAATTTAATTTGAAAACAAAGATAAAAAAAACAGATCGAAAGAGTTAAAGAAAATTTCTAAAAATGTTCTCGTTAAAAAATTTTAGAAACATTTTCATTTAAAATAGCTATTCTAACTTTAAAAATATGATTATACATATTAATTATAATACATTTTATATATTTAATATATTTTTATAAATTTTAATTATATAAGTATAAATATTTGTCATGTATGTTATAAATAAAATACTAGTCAATGTTTAAATTAAGATTAGAACTAAAGGAGGACCAAGATTATAAAAAAGGTTTTGAAAATATTTAAGATGTGAAGCCAGCCAAAATTATGGAAGATTAATTCAAAATATTATTCTCGAAAAATAAAAGTTTTTAGATAAGTTGATTTTTAAATTTTAAAGTGAAATTAATTTTTATTAAAATGAAACATGGCTAACCCCTATTATATTATGTATATAGGTAGATATTAGTAAGCATAATCCATACACCTTGTTTTGGGTATGAAAAAAAATTCATATTACCAGAAATTTTTTTTACTATTTAGCAAAGTTTATTATTTTTTGACAAAAATTAATCATTATTTTCAATAATAAATTCGATTCTGCATAAAAAATCCTGATCATCATTAAAAAAAATCATGTAAATGCATCAGAAATGTAAAATTTTCAAAATTGCTTATTATAATGCATTTGGTAACGTATTAAACATCAGTGAACATGGATCCAAGAAACAACTGACAATTGTTTTACATTGATTTTATCATAATTTTGTCTTTAACATGGATATATAATGAAAAACTAATCATGTACTTAGATTTTTGGTAAAAGTTTGAGACTTGATATCTTTTAGACCATGAATTTACTATATTTGAGCTCTTGCTTTGCTCACATTTTACATTACTTATGTATTTTTCTTTCAAACATTTATAATAAAATATAATCATCAATGTTCATTTCTCTTACTTTTCTGCCAGAAAAACCTCATTTGATAAATCTTACATATATACACAATCAAAGCCTTTTTTACAATGTCATTTGGTTGTTATTGATTACAATGTCAAAAGCTTTTTTTACCCAGTAATAACGAGATAGCATTATTAACACAACCAAATAACATGTCTATGTAGTAAAGATTTCACAATGTTTCTAAATTAGTTTTGAAATGCCAAACAACAACGTTAATAGCAAAGCAATAATAAACAATAGCAGAGTGATAAATGCATACAAGAGCATTTGCACATTATGCAATGAATTTTTACGTCGGAAAATCCAAAGCAGCAACATAGATGATATTATGTGAAAAATTTATAATTTTTTCACAGAAATGTTAACTAGAAACCAGAGAGTGTAAGGTTGATTTTGTCATTATTCCATCATGAATTCGAAATCTGTCGGCACTAAAATTCAAAATTCAGATTAGAGGGAAAAAGTATAAAGAATACATTTTAAATGACTAGAGGGAAATAGTATATAGAATACTTTTCAAATGATTAGATGGAAAACGTGGTTAAAATAGAGGTCTACCAATTAGAGAATTTTTATCCTTTTAATTTTGACGTAAAAGTAGCCAAACACAAAGAAAGTGGTGTCCTTAAAGTCCAATACACATTAACATTATTAGAACACCCGTTTGATGTGCTTTGCGAATGATGCTCCCTGCTTATATATCTATTGATTTTTTATTTGCACTGGACTAATTCTTTTTTAAGCGTAAAGATTGCTAGAATAAATTTTATTTCTTCATATACTAATACACATAATTAAGAATCAAATTACTGAAAACTATTTCTACCATCTGTGACACACCTTGTTGGTGCTTATATATCAATGGATAAAAATATCAAAACATGCAAAGTTCAAAATCCACCCAAAATATAACAAATGGAAAGGGAAGAGGCTTTCCACTTGATAATGATATTCAATCCAAGACAGAAGCACTACTTGAACGAACATGATCATCACATGGTCATACTATACCTTTACACCCTATCACTTCTAGATATTTCGTGTAAAAAACATTTAGAAAAGCAATTGATATAGCTTGTATCTGCCAGCTGATGCATGAATGCACTGAAACAAACAGAATCAATCACCTCAGCATCATACCAGTATTTTCTTGAATATGTTATTGTATCTCTAAAAGCTAATCTACTAGTCTTTCCGCTTGGCTTTTGATTCTACCTTATCATGTATGCATGATGACCAAAAAATTGGCAACAGAGTGCATGTAGCTTGTATCAGAAGCCCAAGTGGAAGTCCTGAAAAGTCACTTGCTGTTACCTTAATATATGATGCAAGTGCAACACCAAGGTATCCACTCACAATGAAAGCTAGGGCCACAGAAGACATAAGAAATGCCATTATGGACCCTTCACATCCTGGTGGACACAATTGTGCTATTAGGATACTGAATGGCAGAATCTTGAAGAAAAATAGAACCTCCAAGAATCCTGAGAAAATCACAACATAGAGTGAGTCTGGCACGCCCATTTGTCGGTAATAGCCTCGCACAAACAAGAAATCTGAAACCATGAAGAGTGCCATCATAGCTTGAATGGCTGATATCAGTTTCCTTGGTGGGATAGATTTCAAGTGTTGGTTATATATGATCCCCCATAAGAGCATGGTTGCCTGGCCAAACACCTTGGAGATGCCCAATGCTGATGAGTCTATTTTCAAATACTGTGTCTGGTAAAAGAACATGGTGCCTGTAAGTGCAGGAATAATGGCATAAGATGCTGTGAACCATGATATTGAATATGCAATTTCAGGCTTTCTTAGTGCAACCAATAGCTGTGAAAGCTGTTTCCTTATTCCACCAGATGGACTCTTTGGGAGCCCGAGAGAACTCTCACGAACTGAAATGGTTAGAAAAAATTGGAGAGCAAGGAGAAGTCCAAATAATAAAAACAAGGACTGTGGGGAGAACCGGCCAATAAAAATGCCACCAAGAAGGTTTCCAAGGACTCCTCCTGCAGAGGAAGCTATCCAAACAAATGATTGGAGGTTTCCCGAGGAGGATGGTTGGGGGTGCTTGGTTGAGGAAGGAGTCTGTTTAGCCTTCTCTGCAACAATGGCATCATTTGCAACCTCAGCTATTGAAGCACCTAGATTACTAAGAAGGAGGTATATGGAGATGGTGAAAATAGACATGTTTGATGGAGTGATTGCTATGACTAGCCATGACAGTGCCTGCAAGAAAGCTGCATAAGCAGATTCAAAGAAATATTTTAGGAATTAGTTAAATCATTGATAGAAATTTGAAATGTAATAAAAACTATCAACATTGGTATCATCAACCAACTATCCCAAAAGCTTAAGCTAATAGGTGAATACACATGAACGCTTTTATAATATATCTCTAACATGCCCCTCCCCACAAGAGCCTTACGGACATGAAGCAAGGATTATGCAGAAGCTTTCCTACCTTGTGCTATAATTCAACTTTTTATCTGAAGTGAATGGGGAGAGACAAGGATTGAATTCTAGATCACTTGGTCAAAAAGGGTCTGATACCATGTCATAAACCAACCATCAAAGCTTAAGTTAAGTGAAAACACGTGAATGATATTATATTATATCTAACAACTGGAGTGTTTTTAAAATTCATGATAGATGTCATTCTCTGTAAAGCTTTAGTTTATGACTTTTCCTCAATATAATTGAAAACTATCAAGTTCCAAGATCGAGGCTGGTCGCACAAAAAAAAAAAGCCATAAAAGCTGCTCTTATTGTGAGACCTGAATGGAGAAACTTCAATACCAATTCCAATTTTAGCAACCAAGAAACTACGGAGGAAATTTCCACGAATAAAAAGAGGGGGAAATTCCTTAGAAGTCAAGTCAAGCAAAATGTTGGACCCAAAGGTCACTTATTCATGCTAAGTCGTAATCATATCATACAATTGGTTAAATATTTGCCTCTACATGAGGTAAGCAACCATTATCATTAACCAATTCCCTCTAGGTCAATATTGTGACTAGGATTAGCATATCAGAGATTCTCGCTAACTAGAGAGGAGATGGAATAGCTTATAAATAAAAGGAACAAGATTTTTAGACCAAAGAGGATGGAAATAATCATTAAGTTCCACTATGTTGCACTTGAAATGAATATGATCCCAAAGTCCAATAGATATGTAAGGAGTAGGTTTAATTACATCAATCTTTTATGTTAAATAAAACGAATGATGTAGAGGTACCAGCTGGAGTGAATCATAGGGATATATAGACACTAACTAACATTGAACGAAATAAAACCAAGCAGTAGATTCAAGAGTCAAATAACAATTATAAGTTCACAATCCTAATCCTCATTTTTTTTGGTAAACAGATGTATCAGAATAAGCTGACAATGAGGCTCCAGTTAGCAGTTATTACAGCAAAGCAAGCCTTCAAATAAACAAATTCAGAATGAAGAGACTAAAGTGCAGTAGTTTGAATGTTCAAAATTCTTAAGTAGTATTTGCTATAGTTCTTGGAAACTGTGCAACAATGGTTTGACTTTTGAGTAAATGTTATTACCAATTTCTTAATATTACAAGCCCCAAGTTCAATAACTTTTTATAATGAAAATTGTCAATAGTCAATATCTAGCTTCCATATGATAGAGACTCACTGCTTAAAGGGAAATGGTTGATATCACTGATTCAAATGTCTCAATTTTGAATCCTTGACGATCAAATAATAATACACTCAACAACCAACTACAATATATAAGGAGGGCAAATATTCTTATCAGTGAGATCAGCATACTTCTATTCCTTGGATTTTGAAGGAAGGCCTCTTTTCTTAGTCATACTCCAAGACAAAGCCATTTACTTGGCCTCTGTTTAGTGATCAGCACATTATTTCTTTCTAGGGGACATCTTGGTAAAATTTTAAAGGAATGGGAGAGCCATTTTGAATATAGTTCTGCTTGGGGTTAGCATTCTTTCTGTTTAACCACACTATCTTTGTTATAAATTTTGTCTTAGAATGATTCCTTATCACCCCTCTATCTATCCCTTCTAATAAAAGTTTCTTCAGTTGAAAAAACAAGAACAAAGAAAAGAAATCCATTTCAATGACCATTGATCTGTTCTCCGGTTCCTAGAAATAATTATGATCTTCCACATTTCCTTCAGAAGGGACTAGGGAGCTTACAAAGTATTTACTTATCCTGTCTCTACGTTCAAGTAACAAGGACACCAATTCATTTTGCAGTTCCTATACACGGATTTTGTGTTAGTTTTAAGAAGCCTTGTCATAGGCAAGTCTTACCGAAGTTTCAGTCTGAGACCAGGATTTGGGTTTTTCACTCTTTGTTTCTTCTTTCTTTTAAGAGTGATGAGTGATCACTAGCAAAGATCCCTTTTTCTGCCTTTGGATTGATGCAAGGAAAAATAGATAGTTTTATTACCCTTACCCAATAAAGCTTGGGTATCAGAACGTGCCGTCTACAATACACAACGAATTTAAAGAATCTATAAACAGAAGAATGAGAATCTATAAACAGAAAAATTCAGACTTCCATGATTATGACGTTGTTTGGTAAACATCAGAACTAACCACGAGAATAAAATAATATTGGAAAAATTAGATAAAAAAATTTCTACAGGAGTTAAAATTTAAACTTCTATAATAAGTTGATTTTAAATTAAAAAAAAAATTCAATTTATTTTACCTTCTGAGCACGTTCAAACAAAACTACAAAAGTAAGATAGCAAATTCTACCTCATCCACAAGCTCAATCCTACTTTTTTTCTTCATTCCTTTTTCTTTATGCTTTTTCCAATTAAAGCAGCCCACGTTAAAGGAGCAACTTCTTTTATTAATAGTTTATAGACAGAAAGGATTAATTCATCTAAAGAAGAACAAGAAGTAACAACTAATTCTGAATTCCCAAGAACAAATTGTTGAAGGTTTGTAACCGAATTGTCTCTCTGAAGAAAAGTGTGGAACTTGGCTTTAACATGAAGAAATGAGAGAGAGAAAGCAAAAGGGTATGGAGAGTGCAAATAAGTGTACCTCCAAGGGCGATGTAGGGAACTCGGTGCTGGCCAGAGATGTAGATAGAGTCTGAAACGAGGCCATAGAGGGGCTTTCCCACCATAGGAAGATTAGCAGAATTCTGAAGAAGTTGAAGAGTGGAAGGGTCCACATTGAGACCATCCTTGAGGTAGAAAGTCACTACCAACCACGGAAAGCACCTGAATCCTTGCACCCAATACCCCAAACCCAGAACCTTTTTCATCAATTTCCCACCACCGCCACCGTCTGATGCTACCATTTTTATTTCACTTTCGTAACGGTTAAGGAAAAGAGAGAGAGAATGTCTAAGTGTTTGAGACCAAAGAATTGTTGTGAAGAGGTTTCTTTCGCGCTTTTTAAGGAAAAGCAGTGGGGTGCTGTTATGTGTCTGTCTCTGTTCTGATCTGTGTTGTGTTTGTTTTCCCAATGACTAAGATTTGGAGTTGGAGGAGCACTAGACACTAGTGACTTGACATTTGTCACTGTTATTGAACCATAACATACTGTATATGCATGACACGTGCTGCCATTCTGTGCTGACACCTTTTTTGTTGCATCCCTTTAACTTTTCTTTTTTTAAATTTAAATATTTACATTTACATTTAGATATGTATTTTGTTTTTCGCACCCTTTTCTTTTTTAATAAACCTGTCACATCAAATTCCCTAGAATATTCTTGTAGGTAGATCTGAATATCTGATCCGATCTGGCTCGATTGTTTTTATTTTTATTTTTTTTCATTTTTGGTTATGTGTGACACACCAAAACCGGGTAGATAGACACCCTTATCTTAAAAAGAACAGGTATGTAAATTTTTTAATATATATATATATATATATAATTAAACATGGAATTTATAACAATTTTTTGACACGATTTTTATTATTAAATTAATATTTATATGAATATTGTTAAAAAATTAAGACACATATTTAATAAAATCCTTATACAATTTATTTAATAACAAAATATATTACTATTTGTTTTTGTTTACAATGGAATAAATAATAATTTATGTGGTAATGAAACAAGCAGAGATCTCCGAAGATGTCCCACCAAGTTTGGATTTGCAAGTCAGAGGAGTGTGGCTTTGGCTAACCAATTTAGCATAATTTACCTTTAAAATTATTAATATAAACAAGTCAATTTATGAGTATGACATCTGATTGTCACGATTTATAACCATCAGAAATTACTATTATAGTCTGCCATAAGTTATATAGGAAAAAAAAAACTAAAATTATGCTTATGAAATACAAGTTACATTTTTTGCTTAAATATATTTTCGAATGTAACTTTATTTTATTTTATTCATTGAATTTTTTTTTGTTATCTTTAGATAGTAGCATTTTTTAATATTTTTTAGTTTTTATTATTAATTTTAATTAATTTAGTACTAAATAATAAAATGAATAATATTAATTAAGATAAATAATTAATAAAATAATATTTTAAATTAAAATAATTAATTTTTTATAAATATTTTTAATTAATATATTTATTATTTTATATAAATAAAATAATATAAAAATATATAATTTAATTTTAATATATTACTTTTGATGTTATTTTTTATTTCAATTTATTATTTTTGACTTATTTTCATATAATTTATTTTTAAATATATCTCAAATAGTGATTTTATTTCTAAAACAAAATAAATTAAAATATGATATATTAAAAGTAAATTACATTATAATCAATTAAAATTAATAAATTAAAATATAAAAAATAAAAATAGTATACTAAATTAAATTATAAATTTCTAAGTAAATTATAATTTTTTAAAATACAATATTAAATATAAATTAATAAGTTAAAAAATAAAAATAATATTAAAAACTACTCATAATATATTAAAAATAAATTACTTAATCGAATTATATATAATTATCTTATTTATATAAAATAATAAATATGTTAATTTTACTAAAATATAAATAAATACATTAATTAATTTAATTGAATACTCAAAAATAATTTAACTATCTTAATTTAAAATATTATTTATTATCTTAATTATTTCAATTAATATTATTTATTTTATTAATCATATAATACTAAACTAAATAGAATTCCTGCACAGTAAAAATTAGAGATTTAAAAAGAAAACAAAATTTTGTAACAATGAAAACCAAATTCGAAAAAAGTAAAACTAAATTAAAATTGATTCGAAGAAAAAGCTGTCATCCGGATTATTTGTAAATTGGCCATAGTAGGCTAATTCATATGCAACTTAAATATTTATCAGCCATGTTATGATATTACATTTTGAACTGCACTTTCAAATGAGGAGAGAATTTCAATTATAAATTTCATCTTATTACACATTTACCAAACAAATAAGGGTACCAAGTGTAAGTAATAGAATAAGACTATCTTGACAAAACTTTAGTGGGCAAGAACCCGCAGAGCAAACAAGTCAGTTATCAACTCATCTGGGAAAAATATTCAAATCTATACCAGATTATATTGAAGACATCTTTGTAGCCAAATCAAGTAGGAAATAACAAAATAAGTCATAGAAAAATTAATATTAATTAACAAAAACCATTACTAAAAAACAACTATACCGACTCAGACAATAATTCAAAATATGTGTGTCAAAGTCAGAGCCATTCTAATCATTATATTTTTCCTCATCATGAAAGAAGCTTAGAAGAACCTAAACACAAAAAGCTATTGATATTTAGAACAAGGATGAAGCCTAAATTTATAAACAATAAATAGGTCCGACAGTTCTAAACAGAAGACCAAAAACAAATTTAGTATATCAGCCACAGAAATCTCAAATAACTAAAAGAAAATCCCATAAAATAATTTTCCCAATGACCCCAGAAATATTTCATTTGGAAGATAGGCAAAAAAGAGTGTTACAAAAGTCATACCAACACAGCAGTTACAAGTGATACAGTAATTAATAACCAGAAAACTAAAGTAATAAAAAATTGATAGAAATAGATTATTCAACAATTGGTTCTTAACCAAAATGAAAACTCTACTCAATGACTGCAACTCCTCCAGCAGCTTTTATTTTTTCTATAATGTCATTTGCCTCGTCTTTAGTAACTCCTTGTTTAAGCACAATTGGAGCCTTTTCAACAAGATCTTTGGCCTCTTTCAATCCTAGGTTAGTAAAAGCTCTTACCTCCTTAATCACCTTGATCTTCGCAGCAGCATCGAATTTCTCCAATTTCACATCAAAAGCTGTTTTCTCGGGCTTTTTCTCCTCAACCTTTGGTCCAGCAGCAGAACCTTCAGGACCCAAGTCCATGCCTTCTGTGGAAATTGGCTGCAACTTAGGAAGATTTAATCTTTCTGCCAAAGTAGGCATAATCTGAGCGCGTTCTTCTTGAGATAGGGCTCCAATTCGTTCTGCAAGGTGAGTGATTTTTTCTGAGGGTGGAGGTCTGGGGCCATAGGGATCATAAAATTGGGGAATTTTGTACTTTATTGGCTTAGCATTAGGATCTTTAGAAACAAAATCAGTGTTGAATGGGCGAGATTGCAAAGGCCGTGGGAGACGGCGAATTAATCTGGAAAGGGGGATAAAGCTCATCTCTTTATTCAATCGAAATAGTGACTCATGAAATTGAAACCCAAGCTCTTCTTCTTCTTCTTCTTCTATTCGACAAATCCAAAACCCTCTTTGTTCTGCGTCTTTCCAAAGTAGAAGAGGCTAGGGTTTTTCTTTTTCTTCAGGGGTGACGACTGATGAAACTAGAAATAGCTGGGTTTTTTTAGGCCCAAGAGTGTTGGGCCTGCACCCACTCTCCACCCCAATTTATAAGTTAGGCAAGTTTTTATTATTATTATTGTTATTATTATTATTATTAATCATATATGTAAAGTATATTTAAACTAACGTGACTCATGGATGAAAATTTGAACTTTACAAGTTTTATTCATGGAATTTAATTATGTTTAATGAAAATTAAATTACTTACATTAATTATATATTGTAAGTTAATAATATATATCTCAAAATTAAAAGATGATAGAAAAATTAAATATATAAATACTATAAAATTAAATTAAATATTATATTAATATTTATGCTTAAATTTATATTTTTAAACTAATTAATTTAAATTATATTTTACCAATCATAATAATTTCATAAATATATAGTTAAAAATTTTCAAATAATTCAGAATATTTTGTAATTAATAATAAAGGATAAAAATTAAGAAATAAGTTATTATTATTATATATATATTAATATAATTTGTTCTAATTTAGCAATTAAAATATATTTCACGAAAAATAATTAAAAGTAACAATTTTATAAATATATAGTTAAATTTAAAATGATTTATAATATTTGATTTTAATTAATAATTAAATATTTTTAATCTTTTTATCTTTCTATCCAACTATCATCTAAAATAGGCTTGAACTCTATTTAATGAATAATACAATTATACACACTAATGTTATTTATTATACAAGTTTAATTAATAATTATATGTTAGTAATATATTTTTAAACACATTTGCATGATTATTATTATTAGTTAGTTGGAATATTATTTTATGTTGTATGAAATATATTTTTGGTGGGTCTCTCGATTAGTTTTGCCTACATGAGACCCTAGATATTTGGTTCTCACTCTTAATTAGTCTCTTTTGCCATTTGTGGACGTAGAAACAGAAATAGAGAGTGGAGTGTGGTTTGAGTTTTTACTTAAAGAAATTCATCACTTGAAAGTGTGTGGTATCGACAAAAAAGAAAATTACTTGAAGACATCGCACAAATAAAAAGATTTACATATCTCGATGTGGATTGCAGAGAATGGAGTAATACAAGACTTGTTTTTTTATAACAAAAATTAAAGTTTAAATATAATTCACCTGTCTTTGAAAGAAACAAGTGTCTCAGTTTGTCGACAACTTCTTCATTTGAGTTTTTATTATTTTGTTTCTTGACTACCTTAAATTTAATAGTACTAATATTTTTGTTCTTTTTCACATCTAGAGTTGCAAAAGATTGCTACCCAAGTATGTCAAATGAATTTCATGATAAGGAACAACTTTATCAAATACAAGATGATTTTGAGACCTCACCATGTACCTATAACAGAAAAAGGTTGAAGCTTCGTGGTTTCTACCACTTTTTTTTCTTCTTACTTACATGTGTTCATTTTTTTTATTAGGTGTTGTTTGTTTGATCTCAAAACTTAGATTTTTACGCCAAATTAGATTAACCGTCATTATTAATTTATGATGACTTGGGAAATTCGCATAACTCCTGTAATTTGTACCTAAAGGGAAAGAAAAAAAAATAAAATAAAAAATACTATATATAAATAAATTGTAAAAAAATAAAATAGAAAAGATAACGTGTGATATAATAAATAATAAAGAGAAGAGATAAATAAAAATAATAATATTTAATAAATTATTATAAAAATTATTACAAAATGTGAAGTTTACCATCAACATTTTCATGGTTCTTTTCGTTTGACGAAGAAATTCACGTGCTTGAATAAATGTATAATAGAATGAAGAACAATAAAATTATTAATATTTTAGAATAAAAAATTCAGATAAACTTATTACAAAAGGATATAACTTTATATATCAAAATCAAATATTCATACAAATAATTTGTATAATATTATTTTTTATGTTTATTTTTCTCCACTACATTATTTACTAGATTATATATTTCTTTCTTGTCTCTCCTTTTCTCTCCTCGATGTACAAAAACATTTTTGTTATCCATTTAGAATTAATACAAATAGCGAGAAAACCAAATTACATGCATAATTATGTTATTAAGAGATCATGATTAAAAAAGTATAATGAATTATATATACTAATTGGAAGAGTAAAATTGATTGATTGAGCTTCATTAATGGTGGAGGGTGTCTCGAATTGTTTATGGAGATCCATCCGCAATAGTGGGTCTACGTCATCTTCTAGCAAGACGAGGATTCTTGAAAGAGAATTGAGCAAGTGCAGCGGTTGAGGCGGAAGAAGACGATGGTGGTAGTCATCCTTCTCGTCAACCGCCACTGCTTGCCCGACATCGACATGCGCATCCGTATCAAGGGCGGCGGCGGCGGCCACAACCTCTTCCTCTTGATCGCTGCTCTTTTGCTCTCAGATCTAGATAAAACACCTCTTCTCAACAAGGAGTAAGTTTTCAACTGTTCAAAATTTAATTTTATTAAATTAATATTTAACGTGAAATCAGTTCACAAGTGTCAACTTTTCATGATTCATGTACCAAAAAACACCTTTTATGATTCGGGAAATTTTGTTTTTTTTTTTTTTTGAGAAAATAATATTTCTCTTAAAATAAATATTTGAAATATTTAAAATGATAAGCTAGGTTGTGTTTGAGATGGGAAGTTTTTATTAATTTCTTCACCATAAATTAAAAAATGCTAACTAAAAAATTAATAACTCATTGAAAGTATTAACTTTTATCATAATGCTTTTGTTTTAAAGGTATACATTATTTCTAAAATAATATATTGACAATGTATTATAATTGTTGTTATTGCAAAATAGAAAAATTTTAAAATTAAAATTATTTAAATCATATTCAAAATTGAATTAATGATATTGTCAATTAAGAAATGTTAACACTATTTGATCTTAAAATTTTGACAAATAATTTTGTGGCTCAAAAGAATCAGAAAATAAACAAGTTAATTTAAACTAAGCCTAAAATATAAACTAACAAAAATTCTGAAAAATTTTATACGCAATCTCGAGGGGATTAACACGGTTAAATATTATAAAAGTATTTTAGTACAATGACTAATTTATAAATAAAAAAAGTTATGATAATGGTATAAGTGGTTGTTTGAATAGGAGAAATATATAAGAATGGAATTTAAACGGTAAAGAACATAAGTAGAAAAAATAAATAAATTTTTAGATTGTTCAAATTAAAAAATATATTTTTTTATCTTTATATTTTTAATTAGATAAAATTATAATTTAGTATTAATTAAAATATTTAGCAAATATAATTAATATGTCTATAATAGATCTTATTAAATATTTTGATTTATTAAAAATACATATATAAAGTAATTTGTAATTTTAATATAATAATTTTTTATAAATAAATATTATGTATTTTATTTTCTTGAACAATGTTAAGCACAATTTTATTTATAACATATTCTAGACATGAAAAACTCGATCAAAGAGGTGAAACATGTGATATACATACAACACTTTGCCATTTTCTTAATGTAGAGTTAGAAGAGAAGGTAAGGTCCCACGAGGGAGAGCATGGAAACTAAAAACTTGAAGGAGCAAGCTAAAGAGACTTCAAGGAGAGGAAGATGGAAGATCAAGACTTTGTGTTTGATGTATAGACCTCTCAACCATTTAGTGTTTCTTGGTTATGATTTAACACTTTTTTGGTCGTTTGGACTCTTAGTTTGTATTTAGATCATTCTTAATTTTTTGATTTGTAATTTTTTTTGCCAAAGTTATGTGTATAGGCCTTTCAAGGCTTGTCTTGAGCACTTTGGAAGCTTGGAACTTTGGGCCACATGACCTAAAGTTTTGGGGATGCCTAGCCTTACCGAGGGAAGGGAAATGTTGACTCTCCTTTGTCTTTTTCCTTCCTTTGACCCCTTGTTGGGATTGAGTCTTATATTAACTTAAGTTTGCTTATTCTAGTAATCATGTCTAAGGAGTCATATATAAGGTCAAAATACTTATATTAATCACTTTTGACATTGAATGAAATTAAACTCTGAGTTGAGAGACTGATCTAGTTCTTATTCAAGAGGATCCTAATTCTTATCAAGATTTTCATTAGTATTGTGATGAATCTCACCAATCTTACCAAGCAAATATTTATGACAATTTTTCATTTCTATTCTCTTCCATATTTTACTTGTTCTTTCCTTTTCTTTAATTTTTCCTCAAATTATCAACATGTAAATTTACAATTTGTTGGTATTGTTTGGAAGACCCATAGAAGCTCACAACACTTCTCATCTAGTGTAATCATCTGCAACATGAAGATATAGTTGAACTCAAAGATATAGTTGAACTCAAAGATATGTTTTTAGATTTATGTTACTCCTTTGACATGTGTTTTCTAACCATAACACACTACATTAATACAATTATACACAAAATGTGTATGTAGTTTATATTAGTTATAAAAAATCATCATCACCATCATCATTATTCACAATTCTAGCTAGAACTATAGCAATTAGAGCATGACTTTTCCTAGAATGATGAATATGATTGTACTAGTATCAAACAACAAATACCAACTTAGACATCTTCCTCACAATCCTATAGAGAAACTGGATATCCAAGGTGAGTTAAGCAACGTGTCGAAGAAGATTATTTTAGTGATGGAAGAAAGTGATGAAGGAAAATAAAAGAGTGATGAAGATTCATCTAGTAATGAGTAGGAAGTAAAAGATATGGACCATGCATATGATGCTCCTTATGTTGCTTCATTACCATGTTTAATTGAAAGGTTATTGTCTTTGCTGTTTGAATACCAATTGCACATACACCCAATGGTGATGGTGAAAAAGACATTTCCATGATGCTTATTGATCTTGACATATTTGATTGTTATGTGTGTTATGATACATTAAGTATTCTGGCCTATCAGGTTTAGTTAAATTCCTTTTTACCTTTTCGTTAATTAATTATCCTTTTCTATGTCAAGGTATAAATACTTAATTAGCCTCTTTACACCTTTACAAAGAAGATGCTAATTAATTAACAACGAGGAAGAAAGGGAATTTAACAAACCTAGTACATTGAAGTATTTAATGTATCATAAAACACAAAACAATCAAATACATCATGATCAGTTAACATCATGTGAACGTCATTTTCATTACCACCATTAGGTGTAGGTGTAGTTAAGACTTGAGTAATATGGACAATAACCTTCTTATTAACAAAAGGTAAGGGAGAAGTATTAGGAGCATCATATGCATGATTTATATTTTTCACTTCCTTTTCACTACTTGAAGAATATTCTTCCTTACTTTCTTCTCCTTTATCACTTTCTTCTTCATCTAGTGTAATCATTTGCAACATGAAGATATAGTTGAACTTGAAGATATATTTTTAGATTTATGTTACTCCTTTGACATATGTTTTCTAACAATAACACACCATATTAATACAATTATTAATAAAATATGTATGTATTTTATGCTAGTTACAAAGTAATAATAATAATAATAATTATTATTATCATCATCATCCTTTCTTTCATTATTATATATAATATGGAGAGAGAAATTCAATTCATTCACAATTTTAGCTAGAACTATAATGATTAAAGTAAGACTTATCCTATAATGATAAATATATTTGTATTAGTAACAAACAACAAATACTCACCTACACATCTTCTTCACAATCCTACAGGGAAAATAGAAATCTTGGGTGAGTTAAGGGACATATTGAAAAAGATTATTTTAGTGGTGGGAGAAAGTGATGAAGGAAAATAGCAAAGTGACAAAGATTCTTCTACTAATGAGGAGGAAGTAGAAGATATGAACCATACATATGATGCTCATTATGTGGGTACCTTACCTTGTTTAATTGAAAGTTTATTATCCTTGTTGTTGAATCCTAATTGCACCTACACCCAATAGTGATGGTGAAAATGATATTCTTGTCATGCTGATCTTGACATATTTGATTGTTATGTGTGATAATACATTAAGTATTCTAGCCTATCAAGTTTGTTAAATTCCTTTTCTACCTTTTTGTTAATTGATTTTTCTTTTCTATGTCAAGGTATGAGTATTTAATTAGTCTTTTCACACCTTTACAGAGAAGATGGTAATTAATTAACAACGAGGAAGAAAGAGAATTTAACAAACCTAGTACATTGAAATACTTAATGTATCATAAAAAACAAAACAATCAAACACGTCAAGATCAATTAACATCACAAGAGCGTCATTTTCATTACCACTATTAGGTGTAGGTGTAGTTAAGACTCGAGCAATAGGAAAAATAACCTTTCTTCTAACAAAATGGTAAGGTAGAAGCATCAGGAACATTATATGCATGATCCATATTTTTTGCTTTCTTTTAACTATTACAGGAATATTGTTCCTTACTATTTTCTTTTCCTTTATCACTCTCTTCATCACTAGAATGTTCTTCTTCGATATTGATTAACTTACCTAACATTTCCATTTCTTCTATAGGATTGCTAGGATGATGACCTAGTGAGTATTTTTTGTTTAATGCTAATATAAACAACATGTTCATCATTCTAAAAAAGTCAATGTTTGATTAAATGAATGAATTAAATTTCTCTTCTCATATTGTATATAATATGAAAAGAAAGGAGGATGATGTTAATAATAAGTTAAAAATTTGATTATATTATTATATATATATATACCTTTGTGCTTTTAATTTATTATTTAAATATAAGTTTATATTCAGTTAATTGTACATACATAAATGAGATAATTATTTTTCTTCTTTTAGCTAAAAATAATATGTTTTACTAAATTTTAATAAAATTATAAATCTCGTTACTTATATATGTACATTATTTTACAACTAGTATAGAATAAATATATAGATATTTTATGTGTAATTGTATTAATACGGCATGCGTTTTCGTTATTCAGCAAACACGAATGAGATAAGTAGCATAAATCGAAAAATATATTTTTGATTCAATGATATCTTTATTAATTTTTGTTAGAAAAAAATATATTCACCCTTAATTCTGTCTAAGGTATTTAATCTTCAGGATCTAGACAGAAAAAAAAATGTAGAATAATTTTCAGTAAACAGATTATATTTGTGACATTGATTTGAAATGAATAAGTTTCAATTTACAAAATCAAAATTAAATAATATAATAACAATATTAATGTATTGGGACAATTATCAATTTTTAACATGCGACATTCTGTTTATATAAAAGTTGTATGATATTTTATATTTTTATTTAAAACTTTACTTTTCGACCTTAATTTTTATTAATTATTTTTATATTTATTTTAGATTGGATTTTATTATTTTATCAAGTTTATAATTATAACTCCAATTTTCCATAAAATAATTACTCACAATATACATTGAACTCAACCTTTCAAATTAAATGGTTGAACGATTAGTAATGAAATTGATAAATTATAATAAAAAATATATTAACAAATAAATAAAAATAAGAAAATATTAGAACTAGTAAGAAGAATAAAAAATAATGGTAAAAGAATATAAAAGTTAAAAACATAAAATATTATTATGTAATATTTGAGTAGTTACAAATATAAAAAATATATTTAAAATCTAAAATTTTCTAAAGTAAAAGTGTACCATATAAGATAACAAGAGTACAAAAATGTGTAATCAATAGTTTTCCATGGCCTAAACTTAAAAGTGTTTCTTATATCTTTGAAAAAGGTTCAAATATTGCTAATTTATTACTCACTTGCTTAATGATCTTGGCAAAAAAATGTGATAGTTTATGTAAATTATGATAGAATTAAATTAATTTTATAGTATTAAAATTATATATAAAATACAATTATAAAATATTAAATCATCAATACGTGGGAGAGAGATAAGAATACATACCTGAATTATACTCAATCAAAGTCTATGGTGATTCAGCGAAGAGACAAATCATAGACAAACAATAGGAGAGAGAATTGTCCTCTACCTCATGAGCGTATTTCAAAATTATATATAATCAAGCCTCATGATAAAATAACAACTTTATAACTTGCTAGTTGAAGCGATATCTCAATAGACATTACATTAAATGGTCCAACCTATCACAGTCCACTCACATCAAAATCCCAACATAATATCTATATTTTTCAAGTGTAAATAATTAAATTGATTATTTTCATAATTGATAAGTTTAATTTTATAATAATTGATTAATGCTAATCTATAAGATTATTTAATAGTCTCACACTTGGATAAAAGTAGAAAAATTATCAAAATAAAATATCAATCATGACAAAAATACTTGTCAACAATCTAAGAAATATGAGTCTTAGCATTATAGAAAACAATATTTGATATATATATATATATATCAATTACTCAAATTTCACATAAACAATAGATACGAGAAAGCACAATGTATTGTAATTATAACTAAATTATTAAATAATCCCTTAAATTAGTCCAAGCATCTTAAAATGTTAAAAGATACAGATAAAAAATAACAATATATGTCTCATAATATTGAGAAAATATGGAAATTTCATACTCCCACTAACCCAATACATTGAAAGCTTAAGCAAAAAATCATATGAAGTTGTATAATTATAAAAAACTCCAACTACTAAACCTTTGATCAATGAATTTGTTAATCATGTTGAGTACACTACAACAATATAATCACAATTTATCACAAATAGCCTAATCAAAATAAAGGATAAACTTCATATTCAAAAAAATCTCATAGCAATGTTTCATGGTAAAAGCAACTCTAGTATATTTGAAACTAGTAAAAGAAACAACTCTTTTTGCCATTATACAAGACCACAAATTCAAATGTATTCTACATGAATTTGAGTTCTTGTAATAATTCAAATGTATTCTACATGAATTTGAGTTCTTGTAATAGCTCAATAACCAAAATAATTACATATGGGTAAGGCCTAATAACATAAGTAACTACATATAAGCTAAACGAATAAATGATTTAAAATAGTTGATATTTAATTAATTAGATTTTAATGAATAGGTGACTATACAAGTCCTCACAAGATTAGTATGGTCACAAAAAATGTCAACAATAAACAAATACTATTGAAACACAAGATTACAAACATGACAATAATGCAAAAAATCATACTTAATGAGAGAATTGATATCATAATGCAAGATACTTATTAATCCACAATCCTGTGTAATATGAAAAGTTGGTTAAAGTGAATCACAATAAAATTTATATGCCAAAATAATCAAAATGTGATTCCAAACAAAATAGTCCTACCATTTATTTATGATATCAATTGAGATTTAGCAGTATTATATAAATATATATATACATATATTTGCATAATATAATACAATTGAGTACTAAAGTCTTCAACAAAATATAATATGATCAAAAAAGTGTGCACAACAAATATGACAATAAAATTGATAAGTATTAAGATACATTAATAATGTTGGGAAATACCAATACCTATTTCCTCCTCTGTGAACGCAAAATTGGCACTATGCGAAAGCGTAAAAAAATAACTGAAAGAGTAGAGAAGAAGATGACACCAGAATTTTTACGTGGAAAACCTTCTCGGAAAAAACCATGGGACCTAGTCCAGTAAAAGATCTCCACAATAAAAGTAGTATTACAAAGTGTTTCTCTCAATCTCTGAGGATCTCACAATGAGTCTCACCCTCTTGGATGATATACAAATCTCTCTATATATATTTCTCCTTTCCCTCAAAGAGGAATACAAAAAGACATTCTAACTCTCTTAGGGTTTCTTCACTTGGATGTGTATCTCTCAATCTAAGCCCTTCTCCTCTTATAAAGAGAAATCTAGCGGGCTTGAGAGTATTGGGCTTTTGTCCACATAGTTGGGAGCCCAAAAATAACCCAACATGTTCATCCCCCAAGCATTGTGACTTGTGAACCACAATTAAGGAGGAAATTCCAACAAATCTCTCCCTTCCTGACTTAATTGGGAGGCACCACAATCCCAGCACCTTGGAAACAATCTTCAACCTTCTTGGTTGGCATTGACTTAGTCATCATGTCAGACCAATTCAAATCTGTATGAATTTTCTCTATCTTCAATTCCTTCCTATCCAACACTTCTCGTATCCAATGATAACGAATGTCAATATGCTTTGAGCATGAAAGGAACATGGGATTCTCGGTCAGATGAATTGTACTTTGATTATCATAGTTCACCACATAATCATCTTGATCATGTCCCAATTCTCTTAGAAAGTTCTTCATCCATAACATCTCTTTTGAGGCTTTAGTAACTGTTACATACTCTGCTTCAACTGTAGACAATGTCACACATTTTTGAAGTTTTGACTGCCAAGAAACAACTCCCCCTGCAAAAGTAATCAGATAACCTGATGTTGACTTCTTTGAATCCACATCTCCTGCCATATCTGAGTCTGAATATCCAATGAGCTTTAGATTTTCATTGCCAAAACACAAGCTTCTTTTGGTAGTTTCTCTTAGATATCTTAATATCCATTTAACAGCTTCCTAATACTCCTTTCCTAGGTCTGATAGGAATCTGCTCACAACTTCTACAACATAGCCAATATTTGGTCTTGTACAAATCATTGCATACATAAGGCTACCCACGACAGAAGAATAGGGCACCTTGTTCATTTCTTCTTTTCTTCTTCATTCTTTGGACATTGGGATTTGCTAAGTTTGAAATGTCCAGCAATTGGAATACGGGCAGGTTTGGCATTGTGCATGTTGAACCTTTTGAGAATCTTCTCAATGTAATCATTTTGAGATACCCACAACATTCCTTTTGAACGATCTCTAGAAATTTGCATTCCAAGAATCCTCTTTACTGCACCCAGTTCTTTCATGGAAAAAGACTTACTTAATGCCTTCTTGAGAGCAGCTATTTTTATTTTGTCATTCCCCACAATCAACATATCATCAACATATAAGAGAAGTATGATGAACTCACCATTTTCATATTTCTTCACAAACACACAATGGTCTGCAGAGGTCTTCTTAAAATTATGTTGGATCATAAAAGAATCGAATTTCTTATACCATTGTCTTGGGGCTTGCTTTAGACCATAAAGGCTTTTCTTCAGACGACACACCAAGTGTTCTTTGCCTGATTCTTCAAAGCCTTTTGGTTGCTCCATGTAAATTTCCTCCTCTAGATCTCCACGTAAGAATGCTATTTTGACATCCAATTATTCAATCTCTAGGTCTAGTTTTGCTGCCAGACCGAGAATTGCTCTGATAGATATCATCTTCATCACTGGTGAGAATATTTCATCAAAGTCTATTCCTTTCTTTTGGTTGCACCCCTTCACGACAATTCGTGCTTTGTATCTTGGGTTTGGATTGTTCTTTTCATTCTTGAGCATGAACACCCATTTGTTTTGTAATACTTTTCTTCCTTTTGGTAATTCTACCAAATCGTATGTCTGATTATCCTTTAAGGATTGAATCTCTTCTTCCATGGCTTGCAACCATTTGCCTTTGTCTTCCATCTCAATGGCTTCTACAAAACATTGAGGTTCACCTTCATCAGTAAGATTTACATATTCATCTGAAAAATACCTTCTTGACAGTTGCTTCTCTCTGGTTGATCGTCTCAATTGGGGTTCCTGTTGAACATTCTCAATTGCTTGATCTTCTAGCATCATGTTAGGTTGATCTATCTGATCAGGTTCTTCAGCCATCTCATCAAGTTGTCGCTCCTGATCTGACTCTGTTTGAGGAGTCTCTCCCCCTATGTTGTTTACCACAAGAGGACTTTGATCATTACTCACCTTAAGTATTGGTTTCTCCATTTTCTTGATGTCTTGGATTGTTTGATCTTCAAAGAATACCACATCTCTGTTTCGAACAATCTTTTTATTTGCAGGATCCCATAATCTGAAACCAAATTCATTTCTTGGTGAACCAAGATATACACATTCTTTTGCCTTAGCATCAAGCTTTGCCCTTTCAATTTTTGGAATGTGAATAGATGCCTTACATCCAAAAACTCTCAGGTTGCAATATGAGGCCTTTTTACCAGTCCATACTTCTTCTGGTATCTCTCCATTTAATGGTCTTGAGGGTGATAAGTTGATCAAATCAGCTGTAGTAACCACCGCCTCTCCCCAGAATGTCTTAGGAAGTTTTGCATGAGGCAACATGCTTATAACTTTCTCGGTAATCGTTCTATTGAATCTTTCAGCTACACCATTCATTTGAGGTGTCTTGGGAGGTACTTTCTCGTGTCTGATCCCGTGAGTCTTACAATAGTGTTTTTCTCAATCTCCGAGGATCTCACGATGAATCTCACCCTCTTGGATGGTATACAAACCTCTTTGTATATATCTCTCTCTTTCTCTCAAAGAGGAATACAAAAAGACACTCTAACTCTCTTAGGGTTTCTTCACTTGGATGTGTATCTCTCAATCTAACCCCTTCTCCTCTTATGACACTTTATAACATATGATCTTCTTATGTTATTACAGACATGAATCCTTAAAATTTTTTTTATTAACAAGGTAACTCATAATAATAAAATTAATAGTTCCAACATATGTGTGAGAATCAAAGAAAATTCAAAATATGGGATTACTGCAAGTTTCCAACAACTCGTTCAAAACTCAAAGTATCACAAGATAAATAACAATATAAACACACTTGAGAATAAAATTCGGTTACTAATAGAGATAGCAAACATTTAGGATATTGTGATTTAACAATTTCCAATCTTAAAAGGTGTATAGGGGAACAAGAAAACATAAGGATGACCTAAGGATAAGGCTACTAAAGTTTTAGGCCCACTAATAAAAGAAAATATTTGCATTAGTTTTTATAAAGCAAAAATGGCATGTATATTAGCAAAAAAAACTAAACATATATCTCCTTTATTTAAAATAAAGAAGTATCTCAATGTTTGTTTTATGTCTTACTCACTGTTAGGTTGACCTTGAGAAAATGTATCAAATTATTTGAGGATCTTCTCAATTCCCAACATATTCTTTTCGAGACAATCCCCTATCACAAAAAATTACATGCCAAAAAACAACAAAGAAACCATCATTGAGGTTTTTATATCAAAATGGTCATTCAACATCTATTTTATCTCATAAAAAAATAATATAGTTGCTCGCAAGAAGTGTCATCAATATACAAGTTGTTTTGACTAGTTTTTAATTAAATTTTTTTGTCCAAAACATTTTTCTTGAAGTCAAACAAGGCACCTACCTAATCAATATATGAATATCATTATCCATATGCATGTTTTAGATCATCACTAAATTTCCTAAATTAAATGATTTTTTTTCAAACAAATCCATATAAGGTTGAACCATGTAAACATCTTCACCTAACACTCCATCCCAAAATGTTGTCTTAATATCTATCTAAACTATGTTTAGTCTTAATAACTTGCACCCAATTAGCTTACAACTAGATGGAAACACCACAATATTCCAAGTTCCATTATGAGCCATATAAGTTAATTCATTATGATAACACTAAGCCAATAAGAAGCAAGAACACCAGAAATAGCCTACCTATAGGTTATACAATGTTTATGTGTCAAGAAATTTTAATATTGATAAGGTACTTGAACAAATAATTGACATAAATTAATCAAAAAATATATTTTTATCAATTTTAGTTATATTAATAACTCATATTAATAGGATGCAATTATTATCAATGTAATAATATAAACACAAATAATTTTACACACTTTTTCATAATTGGTCCCACGATAGGTGAGCTCACAATTATAAAAAATATCAAAATTCATACCACACAAAAATATAATAAATATATTATGCTAGAAAAAATATTTAAATTATCACAAAATATACTATATTCAATTTGCATAGACCCATTTGATGGATTTAGGGTTCATAAAGGGTACGTTGTCAAATTCGTACATAAAATCATACAAAATTTTAATATTTTATTATTGGGATAATGGGAAACAAAATCCCTCAACCGATTTTTAATTTTGTGCATAATTATAAACAATTATTTTTAAAATAATAGTGAACTGAAATACAAGAAAAAATGATTAATCTATTTCCAAGTAATTGTTTTGATGAAAACAACAAAATACAATAGTTATAATTTGAATCAACCTAAGTTTGATACCATTTAATGAATTTAAAGCAATTTTAAAATATCCAAATCACACATATATATAGACACACAAATCATAGCATAATAAATCATCAATATGTGGGAGAGAGAGATCAAGAACACGTAACTAGATTAATCCCAAGGCCTATGGTGATTCAGTGAAGAGAGAAATCACATACAAAGGGTATGAGAGAAAACTGCCCAATACCTAGCAAGCGTAATTTAAAGATGATATGTTTAGGGTTTTATAACTCATTGGATGAGGCCAAAGATATCTTAATGGGCTACATAAAATGGTTAAATCCATCACGACCCACGTTAAAAGCCCAACATAATATCTATTATTTATCAAATGAAAATAACTAAATTTATTATTTTCACAATTGATAAGTATAATTCTATAATAATTTATTATTGTTAATTCATAAAATTGTAAGTTAATTCTTGATCATATTGAAAGGGATCGAATATACAACTATAAGTTATATCAACTATTATGGTATTCAATTTTTTTTATTGAAATATTAAATCTCCAAATCTACACTGAAATTGGAAGTTAATATATATCAAATCTATAAATTTTACACTAATACAAAATTGTTTAATACTACACTAATATATATTAAATTTCTATTATATATTTTTAAAAAATATATAAATAATAACTTTTTGATTATATAATCAAAGTTTATCGTTAAATTAAATTCTAGTAATATAGATTATATCTTTAAAATCTTATATTAATATAAAATTGTCTAAAACTCTATTCATATGCGTAATTCTTAGTTACTGTGAGAAATGAAAATTATAAATTTAGATCATATAACCATATATAAATCATTAAAATTAAAATAATAATACTATCACTTAAAACTTAAGTGTGTTTTTCTTTTAATCTTGACTAATCAAATATGATGTAAAAGTTCAAACTTATAATTCTCATTTTTCATAATAACAAGAATTCACATTTGATATGTTACACATCGACCTACCCACATGTCTAATGAGGTCTAATGAGAGGACCTATAAAGTTATGTAACTTTTTAAAAAATTTCATGACTTATGTGTTTTAATTTTGACAATTGATGAAATATATAGTAGTTAATACTTATTTTCTTCACTTTTATAATAGAAAAATTCGAATTCATATTTGTTGGAGATAATATCTAAATAGAGTAGATAAATGGAGAATAATCTACCTCACCTTACAAGCTATTTTGTAGAGTTCAATTAAACTTAAACTCAAACTGTAAGATTATATCAGAACCTATCCTAGTGATAATTGCTAAGTCTATTGGACTAATTGCTATTATACTATTATCAAACCATCTGTAGAGATTAAGTGATATAAACTTCATGTTTGAGATATCCAATTATCAACATGAGGTATGTGTGCATTAAAGAACTCATATCAATTATGGTCAAAATAAAGTATGTATGTTGGAGGCAACCATCACCTTACAAGTTAGTTTTATAAGATTGAGTTAGATCTAAACACATACTATAAGATAATACCAAAGTTTATCCTATATCCATTATCGAATTACAAAAGTCCTTTAGTGATTTGGGTTTTAACTGAATTAGATTTCAGTTGTAAAAAGATAAAAATATAATATAATATGATTTTAAGTAAAAATTATTTTATTAAAAAATTTATTATTAATAATTATAAAAATTAAATATAAATATTATATATATATATATATATATATATATATATATATATATATATATATATATATATATATATATATATATATATATATATATAACCTATCAAACTTAATAAACTTTTTTTAAAACTTAAAAGCATAATTATTTACAAAACAATCTAGGTCAGGTCGTTCAAGCCTTGTATAGATGAAGGTGTGGGTCCTTGACAAATTGTCGAATCTATTTTCACTCCCAACAATGGTGTACTAAAAAATTTTCATGTAGACTACAATGAATTATATCACTAATAATAAATTTAAAATATAAAATGTATTGCTTTAAGTTTCTAAAAAAAATAAAAATATATATAATGAATATAAGAGACACAAAAAATATTAATTTTTATTAAACATAAAAATAAGAACAAAAAGCCCAATTGATTAAACATATTATAGAAAAAAGGATTAAATATAAATTTCTAAAAGCTTCTCAAATGATTTACACTCATTTAAATTATAATTATCAACACTTTCCAATGGCTCATTAAACAATCAAATATAAATTATGAAAGAGCCTCATATTAAAAAAAATATATTATATAATTGTTGAAAATAAAATACATTAATTACAATAACAAAGACTTTTCAATGACCCATTGATAAAAATTAGATTAGGAAAAACTTCAAACAATATTTTATTGTATTTTGAAAAATTAAAATACTCGTTTTATTTTTTTTCACATGATGTTATTATTTAAAAATTAAAAGTCATAAATATAATAAATGAATGAACATATTTAAACATATTTAATTATAAAAATATTATTTTATTATGAATTTAATTATTTTCTAAACTAAAAATAAAAATAATGAAATAAAATATTCATTTTTTTCACACGATCTCTTTATTTTTTCAAAATATCGTAAATATAATAAATGAATATATAATCGTCAATAAATGAATGAAAAATTCAAATACACAAATATTAAAAGCATTAAAATTCATTATATTTATCTCAATACTTAAAAATGAACAAAAATAAAAAATAAAATATTTTATAAAGTATGATTTAAAAACTAACTTTCTTAATATAAAAAATGTAATACAATAAAGAGATTGCATTAGATGTTGCAACTAATTATTTCTCAAAATAAATTAGTTTTTCACATATTATGTCGCAGTTACTTCACACCTAAGATATAGTAATAAAACAAATTTTCTTGTATTAAATAAATGAGAAATATTTTTTATATTTAATGATAAAAATTATATTTTATTTTTTAATATCATATTTTATTAAATATTTTTTTATAGTTACAATGTTTATAATTGTGCATTCATTTATAATATTTTATAATTACAAGTGTTTAAATTTGTACATTCCTTTATTATTTTTATGAATTAAAATTAAATAAATATATGACCAAAATTTAAAAGACTAGTACATTAGGTAAAAGATTCTCATAAAGCCCCTCATCAAACTTTATTTTTATTAAATGTAGGACTTATAACATTGTAACACTTTTTAAGTACTAACATTGATTACTTGTTTCACTGTATGTATATTAACATTGTAACACTTTCAAACAATGTTTAGAATTGTGCATTCATTTATAATATTTTTATAATTACAAGTGTTTAAATTTGTACATTTATTTATTATTTTTATGAATTAAAATTAAATGAATATATGACTAAAATTTAAAAGAGTAGTCCATTAGGTAAAAAATTCTCATAAAGCCCCTCATCAAACTTTGTTTTTATTTAATGTAGGACTTATAACATTGTAACACTCTTTAAGTAATAACATTGATTACCTGTTTCATTGTATGTATATTAACTTAATGCTAGTTTTTTTTTTTTTTTTTTTTTATGACTTTCACAACTTCACTCATCTATCAATATCCCATATTGCATCTTAATTCAACCTATAGGTAGCCATTTACATAATCTAACACTCAATGAAAGTACTAATTATTATGACTTAAACATGAGATGAGAGTTCAACCCAAAATATTAGTCAATTAGATGGAAGGTCCTCTTAGTGTTAAGTACAACATCAAGTTTTATTTTTTAATTAATGTAAAAGTCTTAAAAAAACTTTTTTTTAAAATTAATTATCAATCTTTATACTCTCATGCTTTATTATTTAGAGATAAAATAAGATCATATGTTATTACAAGATGAATGCTCGTCTCTAATATGTCATGCACCTTAATTGAAACTATTATATACTTAAAAAGAAAAGACAAAAGTGAACAAAAAAAAGACATAGGTAAGGGATTTAAGGACTTTTATTGAACAACTTTCACTGAAAGACGATACACAAAGATAGCGAGGAGGAAGATAAGATTTCCATCCACAATAACAACACAATTGTATTTGTGCAGTATTACTTATTTATTTTATGTCTGAACGTTTATTTCGATAACTAATTATAACTATAGTGTCCACTTGCATGCATATATATATATATATATAGCAGGCATGAACATCGGCGTTTTTAAACACAAACAAACACGGGAACACAACATATAAATATGATGATGGAAGTCATACATATTCTGTTTTTAGTTGCAACTGAAGTCGTAGTTGGCCGGGTTGCGTCCACAATCGTTTAATATTAAGTTCACGGCAGCTGTTGCGTTTATGTTAGTGCCAAGTATCGGGAGGTCAACCTCAATAATGTCGCAAAGGCACAAATATATTTCAAGGTTAATAATTCCAGGGATGAGGGGGCAGCAATCATTGTTTGTTGAAGACCCAGGCGGGCTTAAAATTCTGGCGCAAACATCCAAGTTGGGTGGACAATTAGATGGCGATGGTGTTGGCAATGGTGATCCGGTACGGGAGCTAGCCATGGAAAAGAAAATGAGGTTAAGCGACAGGAAAAGGGCAATGGATGCAACACTCTTGGAAGCCATTTTCCAAACTAAATCTATCAGTTTCTCTTGAAAGTTTAATTGGTGAACAAATTCCCCTTGCTTGTGATATCTGAACTGTGAGAGAATTAATTTATAGGGGAAGGATGCGTGAATTTTTTATCCAATATGGTACTAGTTACAATAGACCAGCAAGTTAATTTTTTAAATTAAATTAATGGATGTTAAAGTTGAACCTTTGCACGTATACAGGTAGCTAGCTAGCTAGTATCCTTAAAGTCTGAAATGAGACCATATTGCACTAAATATCTATATTTCTTTTTTGTCACCACAAAACAATTAAACAATGCAAACAAAGCGACTAGAATTTCTTCACTGATCGGTTGCGTTAGATTTGTGTTTATTTATTGACTTTTATTGATTACTTTTTAGTTAGTTAAAATAAAATGGATCTTTGGCAGTGGCAAATTATATTATTTAGTAATTATTAATGCGCATCCTATCTTAGTAAGTTTGACTAATTTAAATTAGTTTGAGTAAAGTTATTCTCCAAATTGTTTTATACAACTGCATTTTCATTATATGAAAATAATTGAATTCAATTCACATAATTCAGGACTATAATTGAATTTTAGTCACTAGATTTAAATTTGATGTATGGAATTACAAAATTAAAATTTAATTCCTAAATATAATTTCAATAATTTAAAATTAAATAAAATTTATCTTTAATCTTAATCTAGATTTTGATTAAATATTACTTAGTGCTTACTCCTAAATTATAAAATTTAGTTTTTCAATCAGTCTTTACATAAAAAAATTTAATTATTATTGTTAAAAATAAGATAATTCTTTTATGTACTATTCTTCACACAGAATTATATGTCTTGTTTATTTTATGACACTCGCCTTTGAACTTTTTATATTAAATCAAATTAATATTTTTATTAATTATATATTCATTAAATCATATTTTTACTCCTAAATTTCTGAATTAGCATTTAAAATTTTATTAAAATTAATCTTAGCGAGACAGTAGTAACTTGTCATTAAAATAACACACTAATAAGATAATAATTAATTAAGATTTTATTTACTAAAATTTAATTGTTTTTATTTCAAATTAAATTTTTATTATATCAATAAAATAAATATATAAATCAATTAAATTTATTTTTTATTATTTTTAAATTTCATACTATACAAGTATTTATACATACTTGTACAATACATATGATACTTACTAGTAATTAAAATACATATAAATTTTGATATATATATATATATATATCAATTTAATTCCTAATAATTTGCACAATTCCATATAAATACATAAAAGTTCTCTTAATCAATATAAAAACTTTGTCAAATTTTTAAGAATTTTAAAAAAGAGCAAAGTTATATATCAAATTTTTATTTTTTATATTTGACAAATTTTACTTGAAAATAGAAACTGCATACAGACGCATAGAAAGAAAGATTTTAAAAGCAACTGCATACAATTTTACACTTCCAACTAACTGCTAACCACGTTTGTCAATCTTGTAAATACCAAATAGCTTTGATAGCAATGAGTTTTTTCTTTTTAAGAAAGTCGTCGTTTATTTCATTCCATGCTCCAGCTTTATTATTTTCAAGAATATTCCGTATATTGTTTGTACATAAATGAGAAATGAATGTACTTTTTTAAAAATAACAAGTATCAATGTATAAAATCTCATAAAATGAAGATAAATTTCAATAATAAGACTGTAAGTATTATTAATATTAATTTTAAAGAACGTTAGTATAATTATCTATTTTTTATATTTACTGTACAAAATACCATATAGTGTAAAAATTGTACAAAATTAGATTTAAATACTTGCTATAGGGGGATGCAATATAATTGTAATTATACGCATTCCTCACTATAAATTAATGAAAAGCGCAAGACTTGACTATTTTTTTGGTGCAAAAGGGAGAAATAACCACACAATATATTTGAATGTAATTTTGAAAACTAATCCAAATCTGAATTGGATTAGATTTAATATTGTATTTAGATTGAATCGCAATTTAATTTTATGATCAAATTAAAATAACTTTTCGGGTAAACATTCCAAATTGAACAATAACATTTATGATACTGTGCATAATAAAGTCAAGTATCACGTACGACGGAATTGCTTGTCTAGAAGCAATTAAGAAATTTTCAACATGAAAGTCAATTTTTAGATGGGTGACTTTAAGCGTTCGATTTCTGCTTTATTTTTTTTCCTTAAAATAATGACTACATATATCTTATTGAATAATAAAATTCTTCCTAGATTTTACACTAAAAAATTTAAAATTTGCTACAAAATAATTTTGTGACTAATTTTAAAATCAATAGTTATTTTGTAGCTAATTTCTAGTAAAAATAATTAACTACAAAATTACTATAATATTGAATGGTAGCATGAAATAAGTAACAAATTAGCTAAGAAAATAATCTTAGTTAATTTGTAGTAAATTTTTTAAAATTTGTAGTTATTTTCTAGCTAATTTGTAGTAATGAGAAGTATAAATAAATATAACTTCAATTTAGCTAGAAAAAATAATATTCTAGTTAATTAATAGTTAATTAGTTAGGATTTAACTACTAATTTAAATGGTAGCTAAAATTAGTAGTAAAATAAAAAAATTCTTGTAGTATTATGACGAGTGAGTAAGTGATGACTAGTTTTAAGCACCTTAATCTTATAATTCCATAATTTTATAATTTTATGTTTAATTTAATATCTTTTAATATTACTTTGTAAAAAATTATGTTAATGAAGAAGATATTGAGATTAATTAGCCAAAATTAAGTTTAAATTGTCTCAATAATAATAGCTTAATTTGGACGTGGAGGACTAATAAAATCACATATACATATATCAGCCCTATTACAGCTAAGGTTTTAATAATATATATATATATATATATATATATATATATATATATATATATATAACTCATATTTTAGTTTGTGGCATCTTCATGATAAATGTTTATTTTAATTAATTAAATTTTATAATAAATTAATATTCTAAATATATAAATTTTATTACAATTAAAATTTATAATATATATATATATATATATATATATATATATATATATATATATATATATATAATCTTAAATTTATGATATTTAATTTATTTTATAATATCATTTTATTAACTATTCGATAATTTTAAAAAATGAAATTCAATTTAGAAACAAAGATATAGAAGAAACCTAGTTTAAAGTGTTTATTGATTAAGAAAATAAAATAAATAAATAAAGATAAAAAGAGAGTGATTTCATGAGATAGTCAATAAATAATTTTTTATCTAATTATTAAATTAAATTAAATTTAAATTTTAAATTAAAAAATTATATGAAATAAATAAAAAATAAAATAAAATGATAATATATGAAATTGGAATAAGAGATGTGTCTCAACTCTCAATAACAATAATAAATAATAACTCTAAAAAAGTTCTCATTTAAGAAAAATTATAAAATATAATCTCGTTAAAAAATAATTTCAAAATATTTTCTTGCTCGATATAATTATTTTAATTTTTATATATAGAAAAATTGCTATCTTAGTGTAACGTCTAGCCATAGGAAATTTCTTAACAAATATTTAGCACAAGGATTTGTTTCATATAAATTAGGCATAGCAAATAGAGTTGAATAGGTTGGGAAAAAGATCAACCGTAGTCTTTGCTTATGAAATAAAATATCCAAAAATGAGCGGATCCAGAAATGGTTGCTCCATCGGCAACCGTTGCCTTGTCATGTGTTTCACTGCTTTTAAACTTTGAAGGTTAAATTAATTTTTTTATTTCTATATTTTTTTTGAATTTTTAACTAGGTTTTTATGGTTAAAAAAGGTTTTATAATTGTAAAGTAATTAAATCTTCACATTCTAACGTTGTTCTAACTCCATTTGTTTGGACTCGTTAGATATTGTATCATGACAATTTAATTTTTTTTATGTTAATTTGATATTTTAATATGATAATTATTCTTTATTTTTTATTTTTAAATATTTTTAAATTTCTAATTTCATCTTTCGGTAGAACCACATAAAGAAAAGAAGTTTTATATTCATTTTTACACTTTTTACACACATAAATAGTAAAAAAAAATAGAGTGGGAAAATTAAAAAAAGTATATAAGTTTCACTTCAAGTCTTCTCATCTTACTATCTCATTTTTAGACAATTAAAAAAGGAAAAATAAGTAAGATTAATTCATAAATTATAGATTTTCTTAGAATTTTACGTTCTTGTTCTAATATTTTATAATGGAAATAAGAATAAATTTTTACATAATTCTTGTCACTACTCTATAAATAATAAGAAATATGAATTTTTCACTATGCAATTGAGAAAATTTTTTTTTTTTTAATTCAAGATTATATAAATTGTATGTAATGCAATGTTTATTTGAACTTTTTAACAATGTAAAAAGAATGCATATACAAAAAACTTTTTTTTTTGTACTTGTCTCTACTGACGGTTAAAATTAGTATTTAAAAGGTCCTTAAAAATTGAAAAGATAAAAAAATACTATGTTAGCATAATAAAAGAAAGTTAATTATTATGTCATAATATAATCAATATAAATTAATGAAATTCTAACGGTGTTAATGTGCAGAGGATTTAATTTTACTATCTTTAAATTATAAAAACTTTTTTAAAGTATTTTTAATTTTAAAAACTTAATTGAAAACTTCAACAAACTATAGAAATATATGCACGTTAATTTAATCAAATTAAAATTAATAACATTTTAAAGAAATATAAATTTTTAAAAAATATAAACTAAATGTCCAATATCATTACTACATATATCTTTTTTTTAGTAACATTTATTATAAAATCTTAGTAACATCATTGTATATTTTAACATATTATATATATATATATATAATATAAATGTTAGTAATAATGTTTTCGATATAATTTAGATACAACATTTTTTATAATGTTACCAAAATTAATATTTTAACATTCTTTTTATATTTTTATAAGACTTAAACATTTTTTATTTCCTACAAAATAAGAGATTTTTTATTTTAGTTGATGTAAAAAATTTTGATCGATTTTCATCCCTCTAAAATTTGTAATCACTGATTTTGGTCCCTATAAAATGAGTAAATTTTGGTTTTGGTCCTTGTAAAATATTTTTATTTGATTTTCATCCCTCTAAATTTAAAATAACTATTTTTAGACCCTAATTTTTATTTTAAGATAGATAAATAACATTTATTTTATGGATCAAAATGTTTTTTGAAGATATCGTATATTAGCATGATACCACATACACTAATGTGTGTAACATGTGATAATCACTTGATATTTTATTGAACATATATGGTACTAAAAAGTGATACATAATAGACTAGACTAAAAATAATTATTTAAATTTTATAAGGATGGAAATTGATCAAAATTTTCGTAACATTTTTTAAAGTATATATATATATATATATAAAAGATTAAGATAAAATACATACATGTTCAATAAAAATAAAAATAACTCCCAAGAATTGCACGTTAATTTTTTTTTCTAAAAACAATAATACTCTCATTTAATAAGTGTAGATGAGGCTCACCTCTAGCCACCTTTTTAATTAGAGATTCTCCAATCTCCACAATTAGTTAAAAAGTTATCTCTCGGTCATCTTTAAACTAATATTTTTTTTATTCATATACTTGATTTTTTAAATTGTTTATTTATTTTAATTTTAATTTAAAAGTAATTTTATAAGTTATATATTTAAAATATTTATTATTATAAATATAAATTATAATATAATTTTATAAATTTAAAAATATTTGTTTATTATACTAAAATATTTTTTATAATTAAACTTTAAAAAAAGTAAAATCTCAAAGAGAGATCGTACCACCAAAAATTATACAAGTTGAATGTGATAGTGAAACCGTACCACCAAGAGTTACAAAAATTTAATACATATAACGTGCGCCGTATACGTACCCTTGAGATAGAAATTATGTATTAAACCACTATTAAAAGTTGCGTCTCTAAATTGAATAACTAATGTACTTTTGTAGTAGCTTAGGTTTATCATTATTCTTATATTTAAAATCTCTATTTTAATTGAATTTCAATAAGCATGTCGAAAATAAAATTGTGAAGGGATGGAAAAAAAACTTAAAATAAAAATTGAATTTGATGGAATAGAGATAAAGTTGTCACTTATGTTTACCAAAGAAAAATATTGAAAAAAATCATGAATGGAAAAGGACAGTATACATATTTTAGTTCTAGAAATTCATTAAGTATATAGAAGGTGTTAACAACCTACTTCGTTGGTTATAAACGATTATCTTTAATTAATTAAGTAAATTATTTATAATTTTAAAATTATTTATTTTACCTCAAAACATAGAAACTATTGTGAAAACATTAGATTTTATTATTTAAAAACTTTTTTTTTGTATTTTTTAGCTTGAGAGGAGTGGTCCCTGCTCCTATGTATATCTAGGTGCAATAGAGAAATCAAAGTTATGTAATTCTTTAGGGTAGAAAAATATTTATGTGTTTGATTTTGATTTTTATTAAACCTTAGAATTTTTGAACTGTCACATTTTGTGTATCCCTAGACTGACATGGGTGTACACCCAAACCAACCCATTTAAGTTATTTATTTAGTTTTGGTTTCTTATGCCAAAGGAGAGTATAGAGACATCAAATTGTCCTTACTTTGTGTCTTGAAACTTCAGGATTAATAAAATGTCACATCTAATTCATCACTTCTTTGTTTAGGAAAAAAGATTGTAACCATCATTAATTACGTTTAAAAAAGAATAATTCTAATGCTAATAACTATAAAGATTTTTTTTTTTTTAGGATTATCAAGTTGTACAACTCACATCTTGAAAAATTTTGAAGATTGAGGAGATGTCGCATTTGCTCAACCTTTTTTAAGAAAAGGCCTTAGGCCTTGGAGCAAACCAACTTGTGCCTTTACATGGCTACTTTCGTATGACCCCGTTTCTCTACAAATTTGTTAAAGCTCCATGAGATGTTGTCTTTCTTGTGTTCTATTTTTCACAGTTCCTTCTCCTCTCTTTTCTCTTCGATTCCTTCCCTGTTAGACACTTATGAGTCACCTTCTTCTTTGAGGATTCTTTCTCGTGCCTTGTTTTTCTATTCTTTCTCGCTCTCCTCTCTTTCCAAAAGATCCTCATTAATCTTGATTCAATTCTAGTATTTATAAGACTTTCACATATCAATTATTTAATTTTGTAATATCCTAAAATTTATTTAATTATTTTTAGAAAATAAATTTCATTATTATTATTATTAATTTTATTTTAATTATTAATTGCTGTAGGAAATTATTTTATTAAATAATTACATTTTGAAACTGAAATGTTATTATTATTATTATTATTATTATTATTATTATTAATGATTTCAGAAAATTAATTTAGTACTTAAATATTTACATTTAATTTTATTTTAATAGAGGAGTTAATGGTTTTATAAACTGATGAGGTATTAATCTGAATTATTTTCATTTATTAATTTAATTAATTGAATTAATGGGGGCTGACAGGCGGGTCAGGGTTGACCCGACCCAGTTAGAATATTAGACAGGGGTAATCAGTTTACCCCAATTTCTGTTTTGCGCGTCAGATGGCCAGACCTAGAGGAGAGAGAACACAGATCTGCAAGGAGCTGCAAGGAGGAGGAGCTAGGGTGTTCATATCGTCCTAGAGCTGCATCAGATAATCATTGTTCCTCGCATCTAAGGTACGAGGGAGATGGGTTCGGCCATATGTGAATGCGGGAGTTGTCGGGTAGTGAGGGCAATCCCTAAGTCTCTCTAGTATCTAAATTCTCAAATTTGTTGGTTATTATGTTCTAAAAATATTTTAATGGGTAGGAAAGATTCGTCAATGTGTACCATGGTTTTGTTTGACTTAATTGATAAACATGTTTTCTTCCTTATGCTTTCCAAGTATGCAGAGATGTCAGTTCTATCTCACTATTTGGGTTTCATTTACATAAGAAAAAACAGTAGGGTATTTTCCAGGACCCTTATTAATAATTGTTATTGTACGGTTTCTTGTGGCATTTGAAGGGGATTAAATTCTTGGATTAACATTTTGCCTTAATGTGAATTTCGTTTGAAATTGTATGGTTAATTGTCTTAATTACTTGATTCTCGTGGTTGTGCATAGTTATTAATGGCTTGAGGTTCAATTTGGGGCTCTTGTGTGTGTGATGGTGAAATTGGGTGAAATTCAATGGTGTTTTATGTGCATTTCCGTGTGTTCTTATAAATGATTTATGGTAGTGATGGCTAAATTGATATGATTTTGGCATGATTATGGACTATGTGAATGATGTATGAATCATGAGAATGAGAATGTGGATGAGAAAACATTGAGCATGGACATGAGATGCATGAGAAACCAGACGTGGCTATAATACCTTGGCCATATGTGGTGTTTAACATGGGACCCTGGCCAAGTGGTGTTTAACAAGGTGGACTAATGATGGGGGACATTCATATGCATGGGCCATAGGTGGTGTTTAACCATGCTACACGCCAGCCATAGGTGGTGTTTAACGATTGTGTAGAATGTTTTCGCACGGGCCATAGGTGGTGTTTAACTATGCGACACACCGGCCATATGGGATTTTTAACGGTGTGGCCATCATTAGTGATATCTAAGGAGATTGAGGAGGTTCACCCATGGTGTCGAGTTCCGAATCGAGACTCTTAGGTGTGGTGATGAGCATATGCATTGTGCGAGCATGTGCATTTTGTAAACATGAATGGAATGTGATTGATTTTGAATGCGATGGAAGGTGTGATTGATATATGAGTATTTGTTAACTGTTAGTAATTGGGTACGGTAATGGGTGGAATTTGGGGTACTATTTGCATTTATATATGATTGAATGCTATTTCTGACCGTACTCTCTTATGGTTTTCTTTTAGGTAATGTTGAGGACACTCATGGTGCCGAGTTTTGAAGAGGAGGGATCTTTCTCTTATTTGTGTGACATCGGGGCTTGAGATTTAGAATAGTGGTTCTATGTCTTTTCATCCGTACTTTTCCATCTTCAAAATTTGAAAATGATGGACATATCAATAACTCACTAATAATTTATTTGAAAGTGATTTATATATATTTGAAATATGTGTCAAACAATGAATGACGTGTTTAGATCAACATTAATAATTTATATGATAATTTTTTTATGTGATAATTTTTTTATGTGTATTTAACGTTTGAACATGATAATGACCATGTGAACCTTTTATCCTTAATACGAATTGAGTTTCCTTGGTTTTATCTATTACCTTGTCTTCTTTTTTATTTACTCGATTATTTTTGTTTAAGTATTCGGGACAGAAGGGTGTCACAAATTTCACTTGACTATTTCTTTTTACAAGTTGGCCAATTGCAATATGCTTCTCAAACATCTACAGAAAGCATAGTCGTATTACAGAAGGACAAAGTGGCTCATCTAACATGAAGTAGAGCAGCATAGCAAAGTAGAAAAAAAGATGGATTGCATATGTGATGAGAGAAAAAGGAGTGCATCCCCTTTGGACTCTCAGCCACAACACAGGGGTGCATCCCCTTTAGACTCTCAACCATAACATAGAGCAACAGAGCAGCTTTTTTGGATGTCCAGCAAACTACATAGCCATAAAGAAGGTTTTGAAGCAAAAAGGGGAATAGAACATCCCCTTTGGACGGCCAGCTGCAATGCAGACAATGCTAATCAGAAAAGGGAACAGAGCATCCCCTTTGGATGCTCTTCAAGAAGGGAAGCTGAGTAAAATAACCTAAAAGCTATTCTAGCTCTTTGAACAACTAGTTGTAGTTTGGCCACTTGCTACTTTTTTTCTTCAAAATTTTTTCATTTTTGCTTTTGTATTAGCTAGGCATTTGAAGTAAAAAAGGGTAAGTCAAAATCAGATGTTCACAGTTGCCTTCATTTACTTAGCTTTTACTAGATAATGTGCACAATTGTAGTGTCATATTATCATGGTAAAAGATAAGTAAAGATACAAACTCCAATTTTATCTTTTGACACTAAGGATAATTTAATAAATAGTATGTACATGGGTTAATGCATGTACAAACTATTTGATAAATAGTATATACATGCGTTAAGGGAATGAAATAGATAATGGGTACAAGACCTTGAAATGTAAAGGTGTATGACACGGGGACCTTTAAATGTAAAAGGTAGAAGGCACGATGACCTAAGTGTAAGGCATGGAGTCTCTAAGAGGTAAGAGTAGAGGCACAAGGGTCGCAAAAGGCAATTAATGCAGGCATGAGGACCTTAAATGTAAGGATCGAAGGCACGAGGACCTGAATTGTAAAATTAAAGGAACGGGGACCTCGAGTGTGAAAGTACAAGGCAAAGGGACCTAACCTGTAAAAGTAAAAGGCACGAGGACCTGAACTGTAACAGTAAAAGGCACAGAGACATGAACTGAAAAAGTAAAAGACATGGGGCCTATACTTGAAAAAGTAAAAGGCACGAGGATCTAGACTTAGAAAAGTAAAAGGCACGAGGACGTGGAAGGGAAAGTAAAGGGACCTAGATTGAAAAAGTAAAAGGCATGAGGACCTGGACGAAAAAAGTAAAAGGCACAAGGACCTAGAAATATAGATAGAAAGGTGTGGGGACCTCAAAATATAAATGGAGGTGTGGGGACCTCAAAAGGTAAATAGAGGATCATAGGGACCTTAAAAAGTAAAAAGGCAAAGGCGCCAAGACCTTAAAATATAAATGGGGGAGGTGTCGAGACCTCAAAATATAAATGGAAAAGTTATGGAGACCTCAAAAGGTAAATAGAGGATTGTAATAGAATTGTAATAGAATTGTTAAATAGAATTGTAATGCCCACTCTCTTTTTGTTTTGCTTTTTATTTTTTGTTTTTTGCTTGACTTTTAATACATGGCATATTGAAATGATGATGATGAGTCAACAGATCAATAATGGAGAGGAAATTGTTTTTATTGCTTTTTGAAAGGAAATTATGAGTACAAAAGTAAGTCTTAGTGGAAATGACAAATAGAATGATAACATGATGAGGGTTGACAAGAAAGAAAGGATTTGACAATGAAGAAGGAATAACAAATTACAAATTTCATAATAACAATGCTATCTTCCTAGTTTTGGAAAGGGTTTGTGTAGATAAAAACAGGTGTCATATAAAGGTAAAAATGAAATGATAATATGATGGGGATTGACTAGAAGGCAAAGATTTGTTAAAGAAGAAATGATAATATGATGGGGATTGACTAGAAGGCAAAGATTTGTTAAAGAAGAAAGAATGACAAAATGGAAAACTTCATAATAAGAATGTTATTTTCCCATGTTTGTAGCTTTGAGAAACTCATAAATTGATTTTTGAAGACATATGTTTTTATGTCACCCATTTACGTCACAACTTTCATGAACTTGTCCTGTCATTTTATGGAAATGCTAATTTTTCCCTCAGTCTTCAGGGTTTTGTTGTTGTATTTTTCAATCAAATAAGTCACCCTAATCCTTTCCTAAGGTGCCCTTTTGGGTTTTCAGCCTAGCGGGCTTTTGTTTTTGTTCCTTTTTTATGATTCCGACTTTTACCTAGACTGTTTGTTTTGATTTTCATTTTATCAAGTTGCTCTAATTTTTTGCCTAAGCTATTTTTTCAAGTTTTCAACCTAGCAAGTTTTTCTTTTAATGATTCTAATTTTTTTCCTAGAGTGTACATTTTGAGTTATGAGTCTAGCGAGTCGTTTTACCTTTGCATAGGTTGTCTTTTTCAGGTTTTTAGCTTAATGAGCTTTTTCCTTTACTTCTCCATTTTTTTAATGACATGGTTGAATCTTGTACTACTCCCATTTCATGGGGATGCCTTTTTTTGTGGATTTCTATTGGAGATATTATAAATATCTGATAAGATATGATTGGTAACTCATTAAGAGGTTATAAATATCTAAATATCTCATTATATTAAGAGGTTACAAATATCTAAATATTCCATTAGGAGATCGTGAAAACCGTAGTTTAACTACAATGATTATCTTTATTTTTCTGTTATTCATATTATCTTTAAGTAGTCTTTACCCTATAAAAGAGAGATAAGAAATTGTATTATTCAATTCAATCAATACAAAGTTTCTTTTACTTTCAACATGGTATCAGAGCTTTAGATATTGGGAGCTTTGTTTTTGCTGCCTCACTTCAGTGAACAACTCCCCTCTGACGAGACTCACGTCGGTGCAAGGCTAGTCAAAGTCTTCTCTATCATTTCCAACTATTAGTGATAACAACCAAAGTGACCAAGAGAACAAAAACAACCTTGGCTGCATTACCAACCATTACGCTTTCCATGACTTGTGCTTTTATTTTGCTATAAGCCTCAACAATTTTTGCCCTTTGGTTGCCATTATCGCTTCCATGACTTGTGGTCTTATTTTTATTTCTTGGTTCTAAGTTCTAACATTTTTTAATGGAAAGCTTGTCCAAGGTCTAGAAACTTATTAGATAATAAATTCCTTGAAGATCTTGTCAATTCTATGCCGATTAAAGATAAGTAATTTTGGCTCTTCGCTCGTTATTGCTTGGTAATAGTATCTAGTCCCAAGTAGTATCACATTGTTATGTTTTGTCATGTGACAATTTGAGATGGTAATGGCGGTAGAGCCCATGATGACATTGATAAGACCATCGATAAAGTGAGAGAGGAAAACATGATCTATCTAAACATTAAAGGCTCTAAATAGGGAGATGGTGTCGCCATCGCTCCTTGTCCTCAACCCAAAGTGGTTGTAGGAGTCCTTGATAATGCTAGAATCTTTGGGCACAATTTTCTTGATGTGAATTCCATGGATGATGACATTGTTCATGTATTGCATGGTGAGACCATCGCCATTCTCGATCTGGACGTTCGCACCACGACCATCAATGGTCTTGTTGGAGGAAATCAAGAGCTCCTGCATCAACTCAATGATCATGCTATGCTCGAATATAATCCACAATGGGCCTTGTTGGACAATGGCGAAATAGAGAGTTCCCAGCTTGGGATTCACCATGTCGTTGTTAGAGTTGTCGGTGACCACACAAAAAAAGCAACATCAAATTGTTTTGGGTAGATTTGTCCTGTGGTAATGTTGCTGTTGCGCGATGATATATTTTGTTCAAAGGTGTTTTAGGACTTGCAAGGTTGGTTGTAAACTTTTACTTAAAAGATGATTTGCATTTGGACCTTACCGAAGCAGTTTTGATTTTTGGTTAATCTGCATTGCGTGGCTTATCAAACCTTTGTATGGGTTTATTAGTGATTCTATCCCCTTTTTTGGTTATTGAAGAAGGTCATATCTAGTTTTTTCAAGACTGATCAGTGTGCTCTCATGGAGTTTGATAGCTACTTTAGTTGAGAACAAATAAATGTTTTTTTGCATACTTCTTGGATCTTTCTCTATTGCCTTCTCGGATATTGTTGTAGATTCAATAGTGTGCTCTTCAGTTTTTATGTTGGGGTTCTTCGGCCTTTGGAGGAATTGTGAGCTCCTACTTCAGTGGATCTTTGATGAATACATATGGAGTAGGGTTCGTTTCTTATAAAAGAACAACCTAGGTTCAATTACAACAAAAGGGCAAAAATCTTCTTTTTGTTTGGTCAAAGTTTTTTGGAAAGCTCAAATAGAGCATTATTCAGTTATGGGATGTGTGATAGCCTAATATTTTCTTCTTACTTTGTTTATTTTCTTGTAGCAAGCAACTCTATAATCTGACTCTATTATGTTCTACTTTACCACAAATTCTCTTGATTTTACCCTTGTGGTTTTGGGACGTGTCAAGCTTGTTACCTCGATTGCATCTTTGCTTGGTGTTGGCCATTATAATGGATTTATGAAGAATTGTATTTCCCCATTGGTTCTCAGTACATTCCTTTTGGTGCAATGATTTGATGAAATGTTTTGAATTCATTTTGGATTTTTAACCATAAGTTTGCTAAGTTGCAGTTATGGTTTCTGCATTGCTTATGTGGTACTTGTGATTCTTGCAATTATTTTTAATGAAAGCTTCTCTATATGGTGGTTAAGCATTGGTTTAAGTTTCTACTAGAGATGACTACACATTGATATATTTTGCTTCTATCTTGAGTGGTTAAGTATTGTCTTTGGCTTCTACTCTTGATGGTTAAGCTTTGTTGCTTCTCCTTTATGGTGGTTAAGCATTTGTTCTTGGTTTGTTTCTGCCTTTGGGTGGTGTGAGACCCTAAAACTGTCTGGGACTTAGTCTCCAGCATGTCTTCGTAGGCCCCACCATGACTCACGCTGAGGAAGGGATCATAGGGTAGTGGAATCAGCTCCCACAACCAGGTAACCACCATAATCGTGAAAGAATCATGGGATCATGGGGAGTTACATCAAGACAGTCTTAGGGCCTATAAAAGGCCTCGAGACAAAGAGCACGGGGTCGAAAAAATAGAAGTGAGAAAGATTGTGCAAGAGAGAACTGACAAGTGAGAAAGAGAGAGAGCGTGGGCAAGTGAGAAAAAGGAGAAAAATTGATGATCGCTCAAAGGAGACCAAGCAGGAACCCTAGGACCAGATCGAAGGAGAAGCGAAAGTACTTGACGTAAGGAAGAAGGGGCTTGACTCCTCTCGATACCAGGTTAGTACCATGTGTTCATAAATATTCCCTTAGGTTAAAACCTTCTGCCCCCCCCCCTTTGAGTAAAAACCGAAACCAGATCTCCCATCCTCTTCCCTATTGCAAGGGCCGAGACGACACAACCTTGCTATTGAGCAAATTACCTGAACCCATCACGACCTTTACTAGTCGAACCCATCTTGGCACACTTGCCAAGACGAGATAGTCTCACCCCACCAAAGCCCTTCACACTAAGGCCGAGTCTATCTCAACCCCATGTGATGAGTCACACTCTCAAAATTACCCTTCCCAATGCCGAGTACGTCTCGGCCCCAATAAGGCTAGGCTAACACGAGTCGGTTTTGCCTTCCCCTGAACCCATAACATGCCAGAACTACGTGTACTTTAATTCCTCTACAACCGAAGTACGTAGGCACAAGAGGCATACTCCTATCAAGTCATGAAACCTAAAAATACAATAAAGACGTAACCTTTATCCATACCACTCCACAAACCATATGACCCCAAACCTGAGCATCATTCTCATTCCTTCGTAGCTGATTAAGGGTAACTATCAGGTGATAGGTGTGTTGAGACATCCTGTGTCCCCAATGCGTAACCAACTCCCGAATCCATACCTCTAATTATAAGGACCAGCCTTCTCCACCAGGTTTCCTGGTGTTCCTTAAATCAAAACGCCGGTGGCGACTCCTAGTGGTCGAGTTGGCCTCGACCATGAACTTACAGAGATGGTTTCAACTTGGCCCACGACGCCTAATGTCACAATTTAGGTTGTAACATATAGTCACTATTTTACCATGTTAACCATAGCAAGAAAGTACAATAACACAGACATACTAATTCAACGACGATTAATGTAAAGTGGCTAATTGGGGCGTCAAAAACTTTAGTCACAGTTACTCTTACAGTGGGTAATTAACCATGGCAAAATGTTGAATTTTAGACCGTCAATGGTGCGCATGCCTTCTCATGACCACTTTTCTCACTACAATATCTTGCATTTTTTAGCACACAATTTTTAGTGAATGAAGAACTGCCTTAATGCCTCGGCTGTTTCCGAGACTGGTGCTACATGCTAGCAAAACAAGTTATCAACTCATGAGTCACCCTTTACAACCATTTGATATATTATTTAAATAATGAATTATAGAAATTAATTATTTTATTACATATTTTAATTGTTGGTTATTTTATTATTTTATCTAACAATTTTCTAATTATAAAAGTAGTTGAAACTCTGAATAAGAATGAACCTTGAAATATAGATTTTATTTAGCTAAATTTCTCTGTAAGTATTTATACTAAAATAAATAAATTAAATTTTGTAAAGTTAAAATCGCATTTAACTTCTAGAAAAACTCATTCATATAACTTTCATCAAAAACTAAGGAACATGAGTTTATTTTTGTTTCAACTGTAAATATTTATAAAGAAGTTTTTCAAATGGGAGATGATAAACAAAAGAAATACAAAAATGGAACATTTTTTTAATCAGCATAGCTCAATAATGGAACAAAATGGTGCCAAAAAGTGTCAAGCAGACAAAGTGACTAACAAAATATAGACATTTGGAGCGTTATATTTTCTAAAAGTTCTCACCGCCCTTCAATTCACATACTACCTTAAAGCGTTAATAAATACGATATGTGGTTTGAATTTGATTGGTATGTTCTTTAACAGTATGCCTTTTCAATATATCAAAGTTAAAAGAAAATGGAATATATTTGCCAACATTTATAATATATTTATGTATGGCCTTTTGAGATTTGAGTTCATCAAGAATATATTGAATGGAACATGGGGTTGAAGAGTATTCATTCTAATTAATTCAAAGAAAAAATTAAAACAAAAGCTTCTCTATTTAATTCATCAATACGACTAGATCTCCTAATAAATACTAACTAGACATAGATCACACATTTCACATAATGCTGTTGAAAGAAATTTATATTTTTTGCAAGTATAATAATTTTCTAATTTTGTGCAACAGCCGTAAACTTGATTCCACAATAAGATATTATTAGGCAAGCATAGCATGGACAACATTGATGGTAAAGATGTAAGTTTGGTTAAATATTTTAAGTTGAAGGAGTAAGAGAGAGGCTCAAGCGAAGAATATGAGAATTGATTGTTTAGAGAACCATCGTGGTCAAGTTAATTACCCATTATAATGTCAATCATTGTAAGAGGAAAAAACCAATCAGGTTGAGATAGATAACTGTAGTAAAAGGTCATTTTGTATGGACAATTAATATCAGTGAGTGTATCCCTAACGATATCCCACCTGAATTGATCATAGGCATTTTCCAAATTCACTTTAATTGCCATCTACCCTTTGTTGCCCATTTTACTTCTTATGGAATGAAAAATTTCTGCATTATAACAATGCTGTCACTACGGGTGACAGTTAGAAATGAAATTACATTGACAAGGACTTACCAGTTGCTCAATGACAATTCTTGGCTTTTGCACCAAGACTTTAGTAATAACCTTGTAAGAAACATTACAAAAGTTTATTGGTTTAAAATTAGGGAGTTTAATAGCTAGCTCAACTTTAGAAATAAGAGTAATGAGCGTATCATTAATCTCTTCCACACGGTTAGGTTGGTTGAAGATAGACTCCACCAATTGACATAAGTCATCTCCCACCACCTCTCATTGAGTATGGTTGAAGATAGAATCCACCAATTAACATATGTTTCACAAAATTTGTTTCGTGAGCAGAGAATATTGTTCTAATAAAACAGACGGCTAAATAAATTTTTGAAACATTAAAACTCAAAGTTATAGACACCGAAAAACAAGCAGCTATAAGTGTATAAATAAATTTGAAACAACATCTCAAGCATTCATGGTTCACACAAGTTATGCTTAACTTTCCTACCTATCTACTTGATGAAAACAACATTGTTAATTCGATCTGCTCAACAAGATTCTATGCACTCAAACATAAATATGTTAATTAATTTCCTCTAATTAAGACGTAGAGGGGCCCTCGTCAGAGTGTGTAGTAATCCGAAACTGCAAATCAATCCATCTAGAAAGAGAAAGCATCTCATGTGGAATGGAAGAAAACCTTAACGGTAACGCAAATGTTCCTCCTTGAGTGGTCTCCACAGAAGTTTGGGGTAATAGAACTCCACCGTTAGACATAGCCTTAACTTCATAGTAAAACTGTGAAACCAACGAGTTAGGCCCAATGTGAGAAAGAAACACCAAATTTTTTGTGTCCTCCATTTGATTGTTAATAACAAAGAGTTTTCCATCACTTGACGATTGAAGAAAACGAAACCTGGTGTTGTACCTGAACCGCACATTGAAAAATTGACCATATTGGAATGAAATTATGTAAAAGGAATGGTCCTGGGTCAAGTGTTGCCCTAATTGACTGGAATGAGAAAGCCAGTTGCAATTTGGCTGCGGGCATGAACAAGGTACAAAGGCACATGTCTTGTCATGCTCACGTTTCTCGCTATACCTCACCATCATTTTACAACCATATCTTGCATTTGAGCACGCACTTTTCATCGATGCTAACACTGCCTCCATTGCTCGGCAACGCTTGTCCCCGACCAACATTGAGCACAAAGGACACTTGTGCCCTACCTTACAACAGCAGGTAGAACAAAGAATGTGTCCGTTGACGCACTGAATTTCAAAACAATAAAAAAGAAATAATTAAGTTATCATATTGCATTGATAACAAAAGAAAACCTCATCAAACTAGTTTAAACTTCGAACAAGAATCTACCTAGAAAAGGGATTTGTCAACATATATTTAAGTATAGCCTTTTGAGATTTGAGGTTTCATCGAGGATATATTTATTGAATGGAACAAGATATTCCTACTTGTTCTAATTAGTTCTAAGAAAAACAGTAAAAACATAAACTTCTTCATATAATTCATCAACATGATACTAGGTTTCCAAATAAATACTAATTAGACATAGATCCCCATGTTTATTGTACGAAGTATTTTCAAAATAAATTTAGATTTTGCAAGTATAATGATTTCTAATTATTGATTAAGTATTCATGATGTAAGACCAATCCCACAAAGCTCAATAAGAATTATAATCACAACAGAATATTACAAAGTTCACCTCAATTGTTTTCCTTCTAAATGATTTGAAATATTTATTAATTTTCTAGAACTTTCTTTTTTTTCTTTTTAAGAATTGAATTTGCTAATTAGTCATAACAAATAATAGCAGTATAATAGATTTTTTTTATAAAAAAAAAATTGTAAGTTGTCTATATATATTGGAGAATAAAAAGAAAAAAGGAAGACTCTTTATGGATGAAGTTTGAATTATTTAAATATAGGTGAAAAATTGTAGAATCCATATCCCTCTCTTTCATAGATCTTACAAGAACGAACCCTATCTCCAACCCTAACACTCAAAGGTTGCCATCAAAATCAACACTTCTTTATTGATCAATCATAGAATCTACAACAAATTTCAAACTTCTGAAGTACACAAAAGGAGAAAATACAAAAAAGTATGTGCACTTCCAAGTTTGACCGCATAACACTATCCAATTTGATTAAGGAAAACAAATTAATTAACAATAAAGAAAGGGAATTCATCAAACCTGATAGACTGGAATACTTAATGTTTCGTAACACACGTAACAATCAAATATATCAGGATCAGTCAGTAACATCGACATGTCATTTGCACCACCATTGCTGGGTGCAGGTGGAGTTGTTGTTGGGACTTGAACAAAAGGAATAATAACATCTCTATTCACAGAAGGTAAGGCGGCATGATCTATATCATCTACTTCTGCTTCATTACTATCTGAATATTCTTCCTCACTCTCCTCTTCTCCTTCGTTACTCTCATCTTCATCAGTACTAGAATAATCTTCTTCGGTGTTGCTTAACTCACCCAACATTTCCAATTCCTCTATAGGATTGCGAGGACGGTATTCTGGTGGGTATCGATTGTTGATCATTCTAGGAGAAACCATACTCTAATCACCAATTCTGCAATTGTTAATGGATTGAATTGCTTTGTTCCTATAATATATAATAATGAAAGAAATAATAATGATGGTGGTCGAAATAATAATAATATTATATGTTATATGAACATTATTTTCACTCATTAATTTATTAATTAAATATAATTTTATAATCAATTCAACGTGTATAAATAAAATGACATAATTATTGGAAACAAAAGTAGAAAATATTAAAACTTGTAAGAAGAAAAAGAAGTAAAGAATATAAAAGTTAAAAACATCAAAGAAAACATTCTTATATAAGATAGTTGCATTTACAAATATGAAAAAATATATTTAAAACTTACAAATTTAGAAAAGTGGAGCACACAATGCGTGAAGAGGGAAGAATGAGCGGTCAATGAAGAATGCAAGTCAATAGTGGGACATTTAATAGGAAGAGAGTTTTTAATGCACACTGATTATTTTTCATTTTTTAATTTTATATAATAAAGAAATTAAAGGATGTGTTGCCACACTTTTCTCGTCCAAACTAACAACTTTGTAAATATTCCTCTTTTAGATATTTATTTTTTATTTGAGTAATAAATAATATTAGGGGCATATGTAATAGAAAGTTAGTTTTTTTTAACATGCATTGATTGCTATATTTTTTCACTTTATTATCTTTTATATAATAAAGAAAGAAAATATGAGATACTTTTTTGGTCCAAAAATTAGGGGTATTTTGGAAAACAAAATTTAGTCATTTATTTTATTATATCTGCAGTAAACCATAAATTAGTGGGACATTTATTAAAAAGTAAATTTTAATTCGTATTTATTAAAATATTTTATCTTTCAGGTTTTTATCTTTTATATAATAAAGAAAATGTTGACTTTTCTCATCCAAGGGGTATTTTAGATATTTCCTTTCTAGTTATTTATTATTTTATTGGTGTAATAAATCCTATTAATTTGTGGGACATTTATTAAAGAGTAAATTTTTAATGCATATTTATTAAATATTTTATTTTTCAGTTTTTTATTTTTATATAATAAAGAAAATTTTGACTTTTGACACTTTTGCGCCTAAACTAGGGACACTTTAGATATTTCTGTTTTAGTTATTTATTTTTTATTTGTGTAATAAATTATATTAATTAGTGAGACATTTAATGAAAAGTGAGTTTTTAATGCGAATTTATGAAAATATATTATCTGTTCACTTTTTTATGGTTAGGTACCATGGAAAGGAAACTACTAGAAATGTGGTATTTTTCTGCGAATTTTACTCAAAATTTCGCAGGATGTTTCCTGCGAAATTTTCTACGGTTTTAGATTCGCAGGAAAATCGTTGGTGGATAATTCTTTCTTACAAATTATAAATTAACAAGAAATTTATGTGCGAATATATTTCGTAGGAAAATTCGCAGGAAAATCTGCAGGAATATTCGCAAAAAAATTCGCTGAAAAATTTGCATGAAAATCTGTAGGAAAATTTACAAAAAAATTCGAAGGAAAATTCGCAGTAAAATTAGTAGGAAAATTCGTAAGAAACATGCTATTTTCTTGTGAATTTTCCTAAGGTTTTAAATTCGCAGGAAAATCGTTTGTGGATAATTCTTTCTTGCGAATTATAAATCGGCAAGAAATTTATTTTCGAATATAATTCGTAGGAAAATCTGTAGGAACATTTGCAAAAAAATCTGTAAAAAAATTCGCAGAAAAATTCGTAGAAAAATTTGTAACAAATGTTTTATAAATGTAGTTTTTCCTATTGAATATTGACCAAGAAGCATGACCATGGGTGTCCAAGATATTCTTGAAGTTAATATCAGCATATTCATGAGCAAGTACCATGCTCTCACACGTAGTTGAAAAATTTAATATCTTTTATTCATACATTGGGTGCAAACGTTACTTATCAACAATGGAGACACAAAATCATTATATCGATAAGTGACTTCCAATGGCTTTAACTTCTTGATATACAATTTCTTCGAGCCATCAATGATTGATGTAACCGAATTATAGGCAACTAAGAAAAATCAAACTATTATGATTAAAAAAAATCTAGCAAAAAATTAAAATTAAGCAAGACTACGTGTAGTAATTTGAACAGAAACCATCACAAAAACACATTCTAAATTGTTTCTAAGTAGAATTCTCATTTAATCACGTTGTCTTCTTGTACACTTGATTTGACTCATCAGAGTAATGAATGGAAATAAAATGGGAGAGGACAGAAACGAAAAACTTTTAATAAATGATACATCTATCTCTCGTAACAATCCACACAAGGGAGGACAAGTACTGCATTTCCTGATAAAAATGTGGACAGAATTGACAACATTCACATAGCACCTTTGCACCATAAAATCAATCGAGTGAACATTTTAGTATAATTCACAACCCCATACGTCAATCGTTTCGTTTAAACTCTTAAGTCTTGATCACTCATTCAAGTGAGCATTTTTGATAGATAAGCTTAAAGAATCTCTCAAGTCTCAACTCTCAATCGCAGAACAAATGATTAGATAAAAAGAAACGATTAGTTCATCTCCAAAATAATGAATATCAATAAGATGGAATTTATAGCATCAAAGTATGTAACCCGGAAATTCAAATTTCACAAAAACCAAGACAGACCTCTAGATCTGAGAATAAATAACAGGACTCACTTTCTTTTAAGATTTTGAAGCAAACCACCGGTTAGTTGGAAACACTTAAGGTTGATGAGCACTCCCTACATATTATCGGTAAAACAATCCAATCAAATAATAATTAGAAAAAAAAACACTACAATTATTTAAAAAGAACAAGATACATATCTAACCGTTTACTTCGGGCGGGGCAAAAAAAACAATAAGGAAAGGAATCAATAGAATTAATTAACACAATCTATTTACTGAATAAAGCACAACTTACTGCTACTAAAGCATCGAGTACTTCCGATACTTGAGGTTTAATATTTTCCTTGTCAACTATAACCATTAAAAACAGAGCGATAAATTTCATCGAAGAAAGTGGATTCAATAAATATAAATAATATTTACATGTATCGCATTCATATATATACAGTATCATTCTAATTGAAGAGGTGCAATAATAAAAGTACACTTACTTTGCGTTTTGAGGATATATGAGTCTGATTCAAGTTCTTGCCAGCGAAACTAACTGTTTGTTTCAACGAAAATTGAATTCAAAAGCGAGCGGAATCAGATGCGACACGAGATGAAACGACAGTTAAAATGTGAAACCTGCATTGCAGTAACAAACTCAGGGAAACCTAAAAAGCCTTGTCGTTTGACATCGGCGAGAGCCCATAGCTACTTGAGTTCAGAGCGGGACAAGTTGGAGAGAGCTAGCGAAGAACTTTGTGGTGTCGTTTCCAGAGATTCCTCCATGTCCATCACCATATTCGAATAACAAATCAAAATGAATCGTTTCTATTTAAAACTCTAGTGGGAAAAACTATTAGACTAACCTGAATCGACAAGTTGAACCATTCCTGATACATTTTTGTTTACTCTTTCGAACGCGATTCGTTCTTTCATCTTCGGAACCTCTCAACTCGATGTTGCAATTCAAATGTCAGAGAGGGCTCTTATTAGTTTTCAAAATTAGTTCGTGTGCCTGATTTTGACGCGTGGATCGTGATGCGGTGGTCACTGATCACCATCGTCGTCGATTTAAATTTGCTTTGGAGTGGGCTGCGAAGTTAATATGAGACTGTTGGATCGTTTATACACCAGATGTTTGTGTTGACTGGTTCGCATTGAATACCTCCTTTCTCATTTTTTTTATGGTTTCGAACTTTTGAAAATTTTTTCTCCTAATAGCAAATTTTTATGTGAATTTTATTATAAATTTTTCAAAATTCATAGGTATTATTTTATGTGAATTTTAAATTTGTATGAAATATTTTCTACAATTATTTATTTTCAAATAAATTTGTAGGAAGTAAAAAAAATCTATGAAATTTTCTATCATTTTTTATCCAAAAATTTTTTTTTCCTACGATTATTGAAGTAGTAACAAAATTTACAAGAAGTTTCTACGGATATATTTTAGTAGTAAAATTCGTAAGAATTTCTTACAAATTATATTCCACAACAAAATAAATTTCCTACTATTATTGAAGTAGTAACAAAATTTGCAAGAAGTTTCTAGGGATATATTTTGGTAGCAAAATTCATAAGAATTTCTTATAAATTATATTCCATAGCAAAATAAATTTTCTACTATTACTGAAGCAGTAACAAAAATTGCAAGAAGTTTCTACAGATATATTTTGGTAGCAAAATTCGTAGGAATTTCTTACAAGTTATATTTCATAGCAAAATAAATTTCCTACGATTATTGAAGTGGTAACAAAATTTGCAAGTTTCTACGGATATATTTTGTTAGCAAAATCCATAGGAATTTCTTATAAATTATATTCCGCAGTAAAATTCACACAAAATTTTTACAAATTATTTTTCATAGGAAAATTTGTAGATAAATGACATATTTCTAGTAGTGAAAATGAGTATAATTGGATTAAGTTTTGTTTTTATAGTAAATAACTTAACTTTTTTAATTATTTTATAATAATAACTTTTACATGAACTATTTTTGTACGTTAGTTAATATTTATTTATAGTGTTTTCATTTGAATAGCATTAATTTTTTTTTTTTTTGTAAAAGTTGCACTTACGTGTAATTAATGATATTTTAAATATTTTATTTCATCTTATTTGAATGCAGGACACGAGTTGTCGCAGGTTTGTCTTAGAACTAAAGGAAGAACATGAAAAGTATGTTATTATATATATTTTGAAGTTTATTTGTGATAAAACACTGATTGAAAAAGTAAATTTGATCAATATTGATAAGGTCTAAATAAAGTGAATTTAATGAAAAGTGATAGACCGATAGTCATGTATAAAATAATTGATAAATATATTTTCTACGTTATTTTAAAAATATCTACAAAAATTTAACTTAAATATATATTATAATTAGATTACCAATAAATAAATGCAGAATTCAAATACACAAATATTAAAATCATTAAAATTCATTATATTTATCTCAATATTCAAAATAATAAAAATGAAGAAAAATATTTAAAGTGCACATTAAGAAATCACTGTCTATATATAAAATAAAAGAAGAAGATATAGTTAGATGAAGAGAACTCATTAAAAATGGTTAGGTGCGAGGAGAGCTCTTTTCAATCATTGGAAGTTGGTGTATACCTCCTACTTATAATAAACGAAATTTTCTTGTAATTAATATAAATCTTAAATACATTTTGGTTTATACAAATATAATTTTGTCTGATTTGTGAATTTTTAGATCTTGATACTTTTGGAGAATAATTTTTAACCTTTTATCATTGATTATAATTAATTTAGTGATGACATGATTAATAAAATGAATAATATTAATTGAGATAATTAAAATAACAAAGAATATTTTAAATTAAAATAATTAAATTATTTTTATGTGATCAATTAAATTAATTAATGTAATTATTATTTTATATAATTAAGGTGATTATAGATAATTTATTTTTATAATTTAATTTTTAATATATTATGTACAGTATTTTATTTCTTTTAATATTATTTCTATTTTTGAATTTACTAATTTAATTTTAATATTTATTTTAATATATTACTTTGGATGTTATTATTATATTTAAATTTACTAATTTTGATTTATTTTAATATAATTAATTTTTTAAATATATTTCAAGCTATGATTTTATCTCTAAAGACAAAATTAAATTGAAAGATAATATATTAAAAGTTAAATTGTATTACAATCAGTCAAAAACAATAAATTTAAATATAAAAATAACATAAAATAATATATTAAAATTAAATTATAAATTTTTAAATAAATCATAATTTTTAAAATATACAATGTTAAAAATAAATTAGTAAATTGAAAAATAAGAATAGTATTAAAACAATAAAGCTACTTTTCATAATATATTAAAATATAAATTATAAAATTAAATTATATGTAATTATATTATTTATATAAAATAATAAATACATTAGTTCTATTAAAAATAAATAAATAAATACATTAATTAATTAAATTACACATATAAAAATATCTAATTATCTTAATTTAAAATATTCTTCGTTACCTTAATTATCTTAATTGATATTATTCATTTTGATAATTATGTTAGTACTAAACTAATTAAAATTATTAATAAAGACTAAAAAATAATACTAAGATTAAAAAGTTTAAAGACAAAAACAAATAAGATTATAATTATAGGAACTTAAAATATATTTAAATCTTATTATAATTTATAAAGTACATGATAAATAAAATAAATAAGTAGGAAATATCTAAATTTCCGTAGTTTATGGATATTTTTCATTTCAATTTATGATGAAAATATTATTTTATTTATTTATTGAATATCTTATTTTTATTTAAAAGATTCAAATTCATGAATATAATAAATGAATGAACAATCTTAAAAACTTTGTAATTATAAAATACTCAATTACGAAATCCTTCTTCCAATAGCTAATAATTAAAAAACTAAAAAAATAAAATATCTTATAAATAGACATGCAGAAAGCACGAAGAAATAAATACAAGAAAGAACATTTGCTCAATAAATTCAATGAAATGCATGTACATCAAAATTTAGTAGTTTTGTTTTTTTTTTTTATCACAACACATTTGAATTAAACTATTCTACCATGTGAGATTTCTCTCATAGCCTGTTGTCACAGATGCAATCTTTACGTGAAACAAACTTCAATAAGACTATTTTTAGTAATCCAACAAGCCACTCGCGCGTGTACACAAAATATGAATGAACATCTACACTTACTTTTATAAATTGATTAATTGTTTTTTTTTCTCTATTAAAACAAAAATATTATGACGCCATTAATCAAGAAAATCACGGTCGTTGAAAGATTCATCGGTCAAGAACGGATCAACGCCCAGCAAAGACGGAGAAGAAATAGGGGATCATCTCTTCAACAATTTCCATAATATTAGATCTTCAACAATTACACTCAAATCTCCATTAACCTGTTTGCTGCCCTAAGGGTCTAGCTGGAGGACACAGCACACGGCTAGGCACGAGATCACAAGAACCTAACAAAAAAAGGGTAAAACAATTAAATAAGATATGATCCATGGATGGCACAAGAACCTAGCAAAAAAAAAAAACGTAAAACAATGAAATAAGATATATGATCCATGGATGGAGAAGAAATTAAAATTGGTGAAAGGTGGAATAAAGGATATGTCTGGTAACGTCTGTGGCTACATTGAATTGAGAGAGGAATGTTGGAGATAAAAGAATAATTCCAAGCATATTGATGAATGAGTGATTTATTGAAAAGAAGTCAAGCCTTTAAATAATCATTTAACAAGGAATAGTAGCATACCAATAACTAAACATAAGCTAATAAAAGTGAAACTAATAAATAACAACTATTTTACACTTAGTGAAATGCAACAGAATTCAACAATAAGTAACAAACTCAACAAATCGTCTCTTAAATTAATTGTAGTCATCACATCTATAGTTTAATATTGTGTTCCACAGTAAACTAGCTCAATTACTCCATCTCTTGTGAGTTCTTTTGGAAAATAAAATCTCACATCAATGTACTTATTTTTCGCATGCTTAACAGGATTTTTTTATAATTTTATAATAAAACAATTATCACACATTATCATAATATTGCTTGATCCTTCTTGAGCATAACCCAATTCCTTCAAGATTCTTCTCATCCAAACAACTTGATAGAAATCCCAGCTATTGCAATGAATTCAACTTCAGTTACAGAGAAAGTAACAATTGATTGCTTTTGAGAGGACCAAGCAATTGAACCTCCACTCATTAGAAACAAACACCATAAAGTGTTTTTCCAGTCTTAATTCTCAGTTCCTTTCAAATACCTAAGAATCCTCTTTATCATTTTAGCATGCATATATGTTGGTTGAGACATCTACCTACTAATCAAGCTAACCACGAACATTAAATCTAGTTATCTAGTTGTGATATACATAAGACCACCTACCATTTGCTTGAACTGAGTATCATTTGCCTTGACTCTTCTTTCATCTCTGCATAATTTATAACCAGACACAATAGGATTGCATATTGGATTGCATTCTTCTATCCCAAATTGCCTCATAATTTCCAAAGCATATTTTCTTTGGCATATGTAAATCTCATATGAACATTGCAGCACTATCATTCCTTTCTCATATCCCTTTAATTGTTCAACACACACATCTTCACTCAAGGTTCATGTAGGAAGGCAACTTTGACATCAAGTTAGAAAATCTTCCAACATCATTGTGCAGCAAGTGTTATCACCATTCTGATAGTATCCACTCTAGAACCTGGTGCAAAACCATCATTGTAGTCTATTCCTTGCTCTTGTAATATCCCTTAGCCACCAATCATGCCTTGAATATATCCACTTCACCATGTTCATTTAATTTGATTTTCACTACTAGAAATATGCTCACGATGTTACTTACCTTTAACATGAGTACATACAATTATAGAGGCAAGCCAGAAACCATCTTCCAAGATTTGAGTGTTTACAAACATTTGTGAGTAAGATAAGCATATCTTCAATGCCATAAGTGATGAAGGTCTTGTGTTTGGGGGTGCAAAAGCATGTTTCTTTCTTCTCTGGATTTCTAGTAGATAATATAAACATCATGTTTGAAGTCATAGTGGTATGTAGGATTAACCACTTATAAGGATGATATATATTGTACGTTTGAAGTCATAGTGGTATGTAAGATTAACCATTTATAAGGATGATATATATTGTACGTCCCTAACTGAATCATGATGGTTAGCCCCTAGTCTTGCAATTGACCTATACTCAAAGAGATTATTCTTAAGCTTAGGTACATAAAAAATTCTTATACTACATGAGTGGCACCACTTATATTTAGTTTCCCATTTCCTTTTATCGAGGACCTTCATCTTTCTATTGTTTCCTAACTTTACTGAATGCTTGAAAGTTCCATCTATCTCATTGAATTTGGATTTATCTCCACACATGTGGTTTGAGCACCTTGAATCTAAGAACCAATCACCATTTGAGTTTGCATGATGTTGACACATCTCAACATAAGACATGAGAAGTATTTTATGTTCTTCATCAAACCCAACATAATTCACCTATTTGTCACATGATGGGCATTCATATTAATAGTGACCTAGCTTGTGATATTTGAAACATTCAATCATGGCTCGATTAATGCTTTTCCTTCCTCTCCCTCTTCCTCATCCTCATCCTCATCCTCTACCTCTTCCCCTGTGCTAGAAAAAGTTATCTAAACTTACCTTCAATACATGTTCTTCTCCGCTTGGTGTAATAAACTTTTGCCTATGAACAATTAGAGAACTTTGTAGTTCATCAACAGTAAGTTTATCAATATCCTTAGACTCTTCGATTGAGACAACAACATAATTGAATTTCTCAGTCAAAGTTCTAAGGATTTTTTCCACGATGGTGAGTTCCTTCATATATTTTTCATTGCCCATAACTCAAGCAAAGTATTTAGTAATGGTTTCACCCACTTTCATCTCCAGAATTTCAACATCTCTCCTCAATGTTTGTAAGGTTGAACTCTTCACTCTTGCATTTCCCTCAATTTTTTTTATTGAATCCCATATTTGTTTCGATGTGCGCTTCTCCAAAATTTGTTCAAGAACTCTTCTACCAATGGCTTGAAACAAATAATTCATAACCTTAAGGTCTTTCACCATTAGATCCTCTAACTCTTTCTATTACACCTCAATTGATTCCACTCCTTTCATTAGTTCTGCATGTTGTACATAACCAGTTTCTACTAAATTCCAATACCATTTTGATCTCAAGATATTTTCCATAAGGATGCTCCAATGATCATAGTGACCATCGAAACACGGAATGGTAGATTGCATGAAATTCTTCTCCTCACTCATTTTTGTGTGTTTGTGAATCACTCAAAGGTTATTGCTTTCTTTATATTTGACCCTAATGTGAAGCTCTTATACCAATTTATAGAAATAAAAGAATAACTTCAAGAAAATTGATGAATGAGTTATGCTTTTATTAAACAAAAACAAAACCTTTAAATAGGCATTTAATAAGTAACAATAGCAAAATAGAAGATCTGAATAACTAAACATAAACTAATAAAAATTAAACTAACAAATAACAACTACCTAATACGTAATCAAATGAAAAGAGAATTTAACTATAGGATATGTAAAGGCATGCGATGAATATAAAGGAACTGTCATATGTAATACATGTATCTAGAATCTACCGTTGGTCAAAGCGTGTGATGGTGAGTCGCCCTCTGTCCAAAACACTTCTTTAAAAACAATTACAAATACCATTACAGATTGTTATCTGCAAGCCCTGCAATTGAATGGATGTGAAAATAGCTTTTAGAAGTAATGTATTTTACTTATCTTTTTGTCTGAATCAAAACGAGGACTCGGGATTTATCAAGCAGTTAATTATAAACTAGTTATTTTTCTGCCTTCAAGAGAAAGACCTGAAGAAGGGATCACGATTTTATAGTTATGCACACCGAAAAAAAAAAGCAGCTATATATATAAATAAATTTGAAACAACATCCCAAGCAACCGTATTCATGGTTTAGGCAAGTATGTATTCTCAACTTGACAAGGAAAAACAATAAGGCACATGCAATAATACAACAACGCAGCAGATATAAATTCCCCTAACTTGCAAGATTCTCTAAGGAATAACCACAAATAAAAATAATAGTAACAATGAGAAGAATCACATGAGAGATACCAATATTTTTAACGTAGAAAATTTCCCTCAACGTGAGAGGTAAAAACCACGGGTCTTTCAAACAAAAAAATCAATCTACTGTATAATTAAATAAGGATACAAGAGTGTTTAGGTCAAGAACAATATTTGTTCATACACCAAACCAGCACAAGTAAGTAAGCAAAACTTGCAGATGAAAAACAAGATGAAGGAACAAGAAAGTAAAGAACCCACAAAATGAGCTACTATGCAAACATTATTTCTCACACCATAAACCTCCAAATAAGGATCTGAACGGTCAAGATGTAGAAATATGTGTATTAAACATGCTATCAAATTTCTAAGTCGATCCAACGGTTAACGATGTAAATATCACAATTTTGACGTGATCATTCTGTATTGAGATAAAAACAGAATACCTTCTTTCTCTCTTCTCTCTTTTTCCTTGTGAAAATTTACACTTTCTCAATCTGTGTCTCTATGTGTGTGTCCTCAATCTGACCCCTTCTCTTATAAAGAGAGATCTAGTAGGCTTGAAAGTATTGGGCTTTTGTCCACATAGTTGGGAGCCTAAAAATAACCTAACATATCTCCCCATCACAACTATGTGGAGGTGATCGCCAGTCTGGTAATCTCACAACAAGCTTCAAACTTTCCTCTTGGAATTACCTTGGTCATCATGTCAGCACCATTATCGTCAATATGAACTTTAGCCAACTCCAATAGCTTAGCATCCAAAGTATCATATATCCAATGATACGTCACAACAATATGCTTGGACTTAGAATGAAAAGTTAAATTCATACCAAGATGAATTACACTATGACTATCATAAAATAACCAATGGTCATCTTGAATAAAACCAAGCTCTGCCTTGGTAATGGACAAAGCAACACACTTCTGCAATTTAGATTGTAAAGTCTTTTGCCTTTCTTCACTCTCCATGGACTCTTGGTAACATTCAAGTTCTTGTCCATCTGTCAAGGTCACATACTCATCAAAAGTATACCTTGTAAATGATTGTCTCTGCCTATTAGACTTACTGAGTTGAACTGGAGGCAGTTTAGGAGTATCACCTAGATTCTCATCTTGTGAAATCTCTTGTTCCTCTTCAACATCATCATCAGGAGGAACATCAAAACAATTTCCAAGTTGTTGATCACCAACATAATTATGTTGCTCACCATTCTTATCAATGTCTTCAATGGTTTCGTCTTTCATGAATTGCACATCACAGCTTCTGACAAGTTTCTTCTCAACAGGATCATATATCCTGTAACCATACTCATCATGACCATACCCAAATCAAATGGTCCATAATATTCACCACCATTATCAGAACGAATACATTTCACCTTCTTGCCTAATTGTCTCTTAACCAAAGCTTGAAATTGTTTGAACTTCTCCAACACTTGGTCCTTTGTCTTCAAAACATAGACCCAGAGTTTCTTAGAAAAATCGTCAATAAAGGTAACAGAATAAAGTGCACCACTAAATGACTTTACCTTTAATGGGCCACAAACATCAGAATGCACCAATTCTAACAACTCTAATTTTCTTGAGGGAGGATGCTTCTTAAAGGATACTCTAGTCTGCTTACCAGCCATGCAATGAGAATACTTCTCCAACTCTACGTTCTTCAATCTTGGAAGCATGTCCTTTTTGGATAAACAATTCAACCATTTTTTAATTATATGACTAAGCCTTTGGTGCCACAAAAATGCCTCCATATCCATGACATTCACACTATCTTTAGCAACTAAAGATTTTGTCCAATACAATTTAGAAATTTTCTCCCCTCTGGCCACAACCAAGTTATCTTTGGTGAGTTTCCATTTTCCATGACCGAAGTGATTATCATAACCACCATCATCAAGCATATGCACAGATATCAAGTTAAAGCGAATATCCGAAGCATGTTTGACTCCTTTAAGTCACAATTGCATTCTTGTGTTGGTTTGCAAGCAAAAATCACCAACACCAATCACCTTGGTCACACTATTATTACCCATCTTCAACACTCTAAAATCACCTGAGGTGTAAAATGTAAAGAACTCCTTCCTTGGTATAACATGCAGTGTAGCACCGTTATCAATAGTCCACATGCTCTCGTCAGATACAAGGTTAACCGACTCAAAGTCTCGAAGAATGACAAGATCATCACTTGTAGCAGTAGTGACACAATCATCATCCTTCTTTTTTCACTTACCCTTTTTGTCTTTGTTCTCCTTTTTCCACAAGAAACAATACTTTTGTATATGCCCTGTTCTCTAACAGTAATGACACTCCACATTCTTGTATCTAGACTTAGATTTACTTCTACTCTTTTCTCTTTCCTTTTTCTGATTTCTCCCCCTATTTTCAATGACAAGTACCTCAGATTGAAATGAAGAACCTTGTGTCTTCCTTCTCAACTCCTCATTAAGGACGCTACCATTTACTATTTGCAAAGAGACAACACCATTAGGGGCTGAATTTGTGATAGAGACCTTAAAAGTCTCTCAAGACTTAAGTAGAGAATTCAAGGATAGTAATCCCAATATCTCATCTTCAAGCTTAATGCCCATTTCTAACATCTGATCAATAATCCCTTGAAATTCATTCAAGTGATCTGTCAGTGAAGTGCCTTCAAGTTTATATTTATAATTATAATTTTCCTAAAAATAATCACTCCCAATATACATTGACCTCAAGCATTCAAATAAAATGTTTGAATGATTAATATTAAAAATCTAAAACTTATTTATAATAGAAAATGTATTATTTAATAAAAACAAAAGAAGAAAAATATTATAACTTCTAAGAAAAAAAAATAATTGTAAAAGAATATAAAATTTAAAAACATAAAAATAAAAAAAACATTATTATATAAGATATGAACAGTTACAAATATGGAAAAGATATATTTAAAATTTATAAATTTACAAAGTGAACCACACAATGTGTGAAGAATGGAGAATAAGCTGTCAGCAAAGAATTCCAAGTCAAAAGTGTTCCTTATTTTTGCTGAAACAAACAAATCTTGGTATGATAAAGTGTGTCTATTATGCTAAAGTGTGGCAATGTCAGCAACACTTTTCACGTTGCTGATGGTTACATTGGTGAGCGGATGAATTACATGCATATGGTATCTAACTAAATTGCCACCAGGCAAAGTTACTATTGGTTGAATGTGGGTCAATAAAATCAAGCATCATGCAAATAGTTTCACTGAGAGGGATAAAGCTAGATAGATAGTAAAAGGATATATTCAACAAAAAAAAAGGTGGATTTTTAGACATTTTTAGTCTTGTTATCTAATTGATCACGATTCGCTTATTATTGGCTCTTACTGTGCTATCTAGAATTGAGATTTACAGCAACTTGATGTTGATAATTTCTTCTTACATGGAGATCTCCATGAAGTAGTATACATGGAATTACCTCCATGTCTCATTCCAACTTCTCCAAATCAAGTATCTCGTCTCACCAAATCTCTTGATGGTCTCAAACAGGATAGTCATCAATGGTTTATCAAATTGTCAAACTTCTTGATTTCAATTGATTTCTGTCATTCTACTTGTGATTTCTCACTCTTCATTAAGTAATAAGGACTGAAACAGTAGGGACAATAATCTTTTTATTAACACATGGTAAGGGGAGTATCATACTCATGGTTCATGTGTTTTGCTTCCTCGTTCTCTCATTCCGTTTCATCGCTCTCTTCTTCGTCAATACTAGAATAATCTTCTTCAATATTACTTTAACTCACCCAATATTTCCATTTCCTCTATAGGATTCCAAGGATGATATTTTGGTGGATACATGTTGTTTGATGCTAATACAAATGTGTTCCTCATCCTTGGAGAAACCACAGTCTGATCACTAATTTTAGAATTGTGGATAGATTGAATTCCTTTCTCCTATATTTATCATCTTGAAAGAAATGATGATGATAATTATGGTCAAAATAATAATAAATTAAAATTAGAATGATATCTTATTATATTATTATATGTTATATAAATACCATTTTCACTCATTAATTTACTAATTAAATATAACTTTATAATCAATTCAATGTAAATACATAAATGACATATTCTTTTTCTTCATTAGAAAAAGAATATTTGTTAGACTAATTTTTCCAAAACTATAAATGATATATATATATATATATATATTTTATGCATAATTATATTCAAGCAGTATGATGCAGTGTGTTATGATTATTGAGAAAATATATGACAAAGAGTAACATAAATCATAAAATATATTTTTTACTCGACTATGTATTGCTTTACATTAATATGATTGATGTATAACATATTTTCTCTAAATAAATAATAAAATTAAAAATATATTTTTATATTTGTATTTTCCTTTTAACATGTGTTTTCTAACCATAACACACTATGTTAATACAATTATATATATATATATTATAGAAAATGTACATATATAAGTAATAAGATTTATAGTTTTATTCAAATTAGTATAATAGATTTTTTTCTAAAAAAGAAAAACAATGATGTCATTTATGTATATATAGTGAATTGACTATAAAATTATATTTAATTCATAAGTTAGTGAGTGAAAAGGGTATTTATATATAATACACTAATATAATATGATATCATTCCAATTTTAACTTATTATTATTTTGATCATCATCACTATCTTTCTTTCATTATGATATATAATATAAGGAGAGGAAATCAATCCATTCATAATTCTAGAATTAGTGATCGAACATAATTTCTCCTAAAATGATAAACACATGAACACATTCGTACCAACATCAAATAATAGGTACCCACCAGAATATCGTCCTCGCAATCTTATAGAGGAATTGAAAATGTTGGATGAGTTAAACAACACTAAAGATGATTATTCTAGAACTGATGAGGAATAGAACAATAAAGAAGAATAAGAGAATAAAACTTCTTCTTATAACACAAAATATCTTATTTATACCTAAGGTTCTTGAAGGATAATAAATAATAAATTCTTTATGATGCAATTCAATATACAAACTTTATGTTCTAAGAATTTTTAATAGTGATTGGGCAGTTGAACAAACAATCACAGGTTAATCACCAAAATGTATTATATCATATTGAATTATATTATTAACAGCAGGTAGGATGCAATTATTATAAATATAATATAAACATAATTAAATATTTTTAAACAACTTTGCATAAATTGTTCCACAATAGCCAAGCTCACAATTATACAAAATATCAAATTGACACAATATAAAAATATAATAAATATAGTGTTAGAAAAACATATTTAAATTATCTCAAAATATTTTTTTTTTTTTAAGTTAAGAGACACACCTCCTTTCACCATGTCAGTCCTTTAAAGAGAAAAATGATACCTCTAATTATGACAAAGATCAAACCTCAAATCTTGATTAAGGAGCACAAATACTAAACTACTTCTGATAGCAATTTTTAGTTATCAAAATATATTATATTCAATTTTCACACAACCCATTTGACAGATCTAGGATTCATAAAAGGTTCACAAAAATTATCTTGAAAGTTTTAAAATTTGTTTATGAAATCATACAAAATTTTACTGTTTTGTTATTAGGATATTGTGGAACAAAACCCCTCAACCAATTTTTAATTTCATGCATAAATTATTAACAATTATTTTCAAAATAAAAGTGAACAAAAATATGAGAAAAAACTATTGATCTATTTCCATATTTGTTTTGATGATGAAAAAAAACAAATATAATAACTATAATTTGAATCAATTAGACTTTGATATCATTTGATAGATTTAAAGCAATTTCAGAATATTAAAATCATATATAGAGATACAAAGTATAGCATATTAAATCATCAATAAAGGAAAAAGAGATCACAAACACATACCTGGATTAATCCCAAGTTCTATGATGATTCAGTGGTGAAGAGAGAAATGATAGACAGATGATTTTAGAGAAAATTGGCATCTACCTAGCAAGCGTAATTCGAAGATTATATGTTATAAAATCGATTGATAGGATAGCAATTTTATAGCTCATGGAACGAGGCCAACCACATTTCAATGGGTACCACATAAAATGGTTAAATCCATTAAGGTCCTATCACATCAAAAGTCCAACAAAATATCTATTATATATCAAGTGAAAAAATATTTTTTTCATAATTGATAAGTGTAATTCTATTATAATTTATTAATGTTAATCAATAAAATTTAACAAATTATAGTGTTGTAATTTGATATTTTGCCATACAGAAAGGGATCAAATTATATGGTCATAAGTTATATGAACTTTTACAATATTCAATAATTTTTATTAAATTATTTTAGGGTTAAATTCCTATATATATGACTTTGTCTGATTTTTCTCCTTGTAAATTTTTTTGCTATTTTCAAATGCTTGAAATTTTCTTAATATCTTTTTATAATTCTTATCAATAACTCTAGTTAGCTTAAAATTGACGGGACTAATAATAAAAATATTAATTAAGATAACAAAAAATATTTTAATTAAAATAATTAGATTATGTTTAGGTGTACAATTCAATTAATTAATGTATTTATTATTTCATATAAATAAGATAATTACATGTCATTTAGTTTTATAACTTATTTTTTTAATATTTTACGAACAATGATTTTTCTTTGTAAAGTAAGAAAATACATCGACGACAATAAGGTTAGTGTCTAGAATTTTATAATAGCTTTTAATATTTTTTATATTTGTCAACTTACTAATTTATTTTTAATGTTTTATTTTAATATATATATATATATATATATATATATATATATATATATATATATATATATATATATATATATATATAAAATTTAGTTAGAGATTTATAATTTAATTTCAATATATTATTTTAATGTTGTTTTTACATTTCCTTTTTTTATTTTGACTTATTATAATATAATTTATTTTTAATATATTACATTTTAATTTATTTTTGTTTTTAAAGACAAAATCACTATTTAAGATATATAAAAAGATTATATTACATTAACTAAAAACCAATGAATTGAAATATAAAATAATATCAAAAAGAAATAATAAATTAAATTATTAAAACATAATTAAATGTGTCATTGACTAAAATAAAAAAAAATGTATATTTTTGGACATTGTGGAGGGGTGGAGCTCAAGATATGTAGAAGGCACAAAATTAATTGCATTAAAGGAGGTGCCAAATTAGCTAGCAGACTCACGCCTTATGTGTGTCAATATAGAAGCACATTAATATACCTAGTAGAGAAAGAAGAAAGTTCAATATACCTAGTGGAGAGATGATACGAACCGAGGAGATCAAGAAGACTTACAAAGGGACTTAGTAGGAACTACAGGGAAAGGCCTTCGATGACCCCAACTAGGGGTAGAGTAAAGACGATGGAGGCTGAAGTATAGAGGAACAGGGATCTCTTTATAGGGCAAAGGGCATCTAAAGTAGGATCCATTTTGTTTGTACTGTCCTTGTGTAGTTTAGATACTTATGTATAGGCTTTTACATAGCTTGTAATAAGTAGAAGGGTCTCTTAAAACTCTTTGGACACATGGTGCCTTGTGAACGTTGTGAACGCTCGTAGCACCTTTGGATGCACTTCACATTTTTGGATGCTCTGATTGGATAATGGGCTCAGTCTGACATATGAAGTCTCCTAAAGGTTCCGTGAAGCCTTTGGATAATGATGTCATTTAGAAAACTCATTTGGTTTATGCATTTGGACATTAAGACCTTTGGGGACGCTCCTTGTGGACACTGGCAGCCTTTGGATGATGAAGACCTCTTTCAAGGAATGCACTTCTTGGGCCAGTTGCCTTTGGACGAAGACACCTCAGGTCAACTCTAGGCCCTAGACGAAGTCCATAAGCCATTGACTTAGTTGCTGACTTTTCTCACCATTGGACACATAACCTTAGGAAGGACTTGTTGGATGGATTCGTGAGAGTTTGACTTACAACTCATGGCCCAAGGACCAGTTAGATTAGTTTGAATACTTAGTGCATCTTCTCTTGTATAAATAGTTGAACTTAGGCGCATTGATTAGGTTTGAATTCATTTTGAATGATATTTGCTTTATTCTCATTTGTTCTTGAATTATAACGTTTTATTCTCATCAAGTTCTCCATGAGACTTGTGGCGAGTCTTGATTCTCTTATCTGATTTTCCCCTACAAATCAGTGTCGAATAATTTCTTAACTCTTTCCATTTCTTCTATTTCAAATTCTTTTATCCTATCTTCAATTTTTGCGATTTACTTTACTCTAATAATTTGAAAATCCTAAAATGCTATTCCAATTTTAGTTATGATCATGGAATTGGTGAAGTGTAAAGGATCCAGGTAGAGTCAAGATGGTCCACGAGAGCAATTCCATTCCAGAGCTATCCAAATCTCAAATTCTAGAATTCAAATCATATCAAGAGAAGAAATATCAACATACGATATAAGAGAGGAGAAAGAAATTGGTGTAAGATATGAGAGAGGAGAAAGAAATCATTGATGGGGAAAAGAGAAATCAATATAGATATAAGATATCAGAGTGAAATTGTTAATGGAGATGAGAGAGAAATAATTAATGATGATAAGAGAAAAGAGAAAAATCATTGATGGAGAGGAGAGAGAAAAATCATTGATGGAGAGAAGAGAGAATTTCAATACAATAAGAGAGAGAAATAAATATTTTTATTTTTTAAAAATATTAACTTACCACGATATCCTTAAACTAAAATTATTTGAAACAAATGATGGTTAGGTTAATTTGTCCATAAATGATTTCTCTCTTATCTCTTAGGTTGAATTTTCTTTCATTTTCATTAATGATCTCTCTCTCCTCTCTCATATCTTATGCTAATTTCTCTCTCTTCTCTCCTATCTTAAACTTATATCTATTTCCTCCATCATTTCTTACATTGATCTCTCTATTCTCTCTATTAGGTACATTACACAAACGAGGTGTGAGGCAGATTCACATCTTCTTTAAAGCACATGCAAGGCTTTAAACCTCCTACATACCCTAAATCCAACTCCTCTACGATGTCCAAAAGTACAGTGGTTTAGTAAATATTTTTTATTTTTATTTTGAAAATTAGTTTTTTTTTAGTTTGGTCAAAGACCCTAATTAAAATATATTTTTTTAAAAGTACAAAATTAAAAGTAAATTAGTTAAGTAATAATAACCATTGCTCATAATATATTAAAAATAAAGTATATGTAATTACCTTATTTATATAAATCAATAAATAGATTAATTAATATTATATTTTTTATTAATTATGTCAACATTAAATTAACTAGAGTCAATAATAAAGACAAAAAAAGAATACTAAGAAAATGTTAGAAATCTAAACATGACAAAAAAATTTACAATGACTAAAATTAAATAGAACTATATTTACAAGGACTTAAAACATATTTAACCCATTATTTTATATCCGAATTTAAAACATATTTAACCCATTATTTTATATCCGAATCTACCGTTAAAATTGAAAGTTCTTATAATATACATCATATCTACAAAATTTATACTAATGTAAAATTTTTTAATACTACATTAATATAAATTAAAATTTTAATTATATATTTTAAAACATATACAAATAATAATTTTTTTATTATATACTCAAAATTTATCGTTAATATAAAATTTCTTGTAATATAGATCATATCTATAAAATTGTTTAGAACTTCATTCATGTGTGTATCAAGTAAAAATTCTTAGTTAATGTGAAAAGTGGGAATATAAATTTGGTTCATATAATCATATATGAATTAGCAAGATTAAAGTAATCATATTACTACTTAAAAAACTCATTTGCCCATTTTTTCTTGAACCTTGCACTACTAGAAAAATGTGAATTAGTGGAAGAATTTAGTCATCGAAATTTTTTGATCGCTAATAGCAGGCATTTTAACCGTTGATCACTATTTGGTTGCTAGATGAAGGTAGCCACCACTTTGGCAATAAAATTTGTGGTCACAAAATTTATCAGTAGCTAATTGTGTTGCTAAAAAACTTATTAAATAAAATTTCTCAACTACTTTGCGACCAAAATCAGTGGGGTTTAACAACTGAAATATTTCTATCACTACACTTTGACAATATTTAACAAGCAACGACCGGAAGTAATTCCATCGTTAAAAGATATAAATATAGTATTAGTTATGAAGCGAACCAAATTTATCATTGGACCTATAATGGCCAAACATTTCGGTCGCTAAATAATTAAAAAATAAATACATATAAATATAATAATATGTATAAATTAATAAATTAAAAGAAATTAAAATTCACAAATTTTATATTATTTTACATTTTATTTTAAATATCTAAAAATAAAAATTATTTAATCTAAATATCAAATTATTTTATTTATATTTAATCTCGCTAGGTTGCCACTCGATCTGCTCGGTTGCTTGCCCTTAATCTGCTTGCTCGCCCTCGATCTACTCAGTCACTTCCAATATGCTAGGCCGCTCCTGATTGACTCAATTAGCTGCTCCCCTCTCCTCAATCTGCCCAATTGCTTGCTCAATTGATTTAGCGAAAAAAAAAATTTAATTATCTTTTTTTTATTTTTTACTTTTTAGCGACCAAAATAGAGATAAAAATGTTTTATGGCACATCGTTCAAGCATGATTAATATTTAGTCACAAAATTCCTTAGCGACTTAGGTTTATGGGACTAAGCGCAATTGGACGCTAGCATAGTCACTAAGGCAACCTTAGCGACCTATTTGAGAAATATTGTGATAGTGTTCCTCTTTACCACTACTTTAGGACTGATGTTGTAATATGCTAGGAGTTGAGGTGCGTTGAATACTCTTTAATTGTTTATCATTAATAATGGTTAATATTAAGACTTTTAAATAATATAGTTTATGATTTTCTTGTGTTTCTAAATTTAATTTTATTATTATATGTTAACAAAACAATAGTTTCATCTTTAAGATTTAATATTGTTTTACATACACAAAAGGCTTGCTTGTTTATACAGTTTATTGTACGTAGTTTGCATAAATGGATATTCCAAAGTATTGAAGGTTGATGTATTGTAGGTTAGATGTTAATAAATGTTGGACAAATGAATTCATAAAAGGAGTACATGAGTTCCTACAATTTGCTATTAGTCAAAAGAAATTTCAATTATAAGGTAAAAAACTGAGATGTCCTTATAACAAATGCAAATGTAAAGTGTTTGAGTTTGTGGGATGAAGTGGGCTACAATCTTTATGAGCAAGGGTTTATGCCTAACTATTATTGGTGGACAAACAATGGTGACGAGTTGCCACAATTTCCTTCAATAGTGGTCAAAGGTTCATACTATGGAAGTGTTGAGCAACAAGAAGAATTGAATCCTTATGAGTAGATGATCATGGATCCTATTGGACCCTCAATTGGTCAACATATAGAAAACATGGAATAAATTCTAATCCTAAAGCTCAAAAATTCTTTGATATGCTTACAACTACACAAGAACCGTTATGGAAAGGATACGATAATCACTCAGAATTGTCAATTTCTTTGGCAGCTCTAAGTTTGAAATCTAACTATAACATGTCAAAAAAGTATTTTAATCAAATGGTCCAACTGATGGGTGAGACGATGTCTAAAGGTAGAATGGTTACAAATTTGTATCCTGTTAGGAAGTCGGTACAAAATTTGGGTTTGGGTTGTTTGAGACGATACCAATACATTTCTTATTTGTATGAAGGATCATGTTTATCTACAATAGATTGTTCTCTTTTGCTAAACGAAACTTCTTCCACTATCATCATTATCCTGTCTTAAATCTTTTTGTACTAACCTTCTTTATGTTGCTAGTCAAAAGGTATTCCTCTATATAGTGGAGGTAGACTGGGACTCTAAAACCCTAGCAGAGCTTTCCTCAACCATTAGGTTTAATTTTACAAATAAACTAATAGCATTTTTTTAACCATGGTAGATTTCATTTATAAGTGTTATTTTTAATCTTAATGTAAATGATGTTTTATATTAAATTGGATATTTTATTAAATCAAAATTAAGTGAAACCCTCTTCCATTAGATTTCTATACTCTTAGAAGGGGAAATTTTCTTTGTAAGTTAATTGTCTTACAAAACATATGGTCACTTCCTACATTTTGGGAATCATATATTCTTCTATTAGGTATGCTCTTTTATATGTTAATTATGTCACCTCATAGTAGAACTAGCTAGTTTGAGAAACTTTTGAGTAGAGCTCTTTTTCTAAACGGTTAAGCCAAATATAACATGAAGGTCATATAAAGAATGAGGAATGCTAAGTAGTTGATAGGTGCAAATTATGAGTCATTGATCAATCAATAATAATCAAACAAATACATATTTGTTCCCTCAATTCGAATAAGTGGTTGCAATATCATTTAGGATAAAAGATACATATGGTTAAAGCCTAAAACTAAAAGTTTTGTTAATCACCCACCCATCGTATTAATCTGACCAATTTGATATGAAATTAAATTTTACTTGTTTGAATTTTAAATTTAAATATGATATATTTTTATTAGTATTTAGGCTATATTTTTCGATTCATTCTAATTCGATTTGTTATTTTATATTTACTTAAATTGGAAGTAAAAGAAATTGTGTATTGATTGAATTGAATTATACAATTTGAAATCTCCCTTTTTATAGGGTAAATGTCAACTACCTAAAGATAAATTAATAAATTAAAAGATAACTAGATAATATGAGATATTCATGATCTCCTAATGAGATATTTAAATATTTGTAACAACTTAATCTAATAAGATATTTAGATATATGTAACCTCTTAATAGGTTACCTATCATATCTTATCAGATATTTGCAATATCTCCAACACTCCCCCTCAAGTTGGTAAATGAATATCAACCATTCCTAACTTGCCATTAAGTTCTTGAAATCTAGTTGCAGGGAGCCCTTTGGTGAAAACATCTGTCACTTGGAGTCCTATAGGAACATGTATTGTGACTATAAGTCCACTATCTAACTTCTCTTTAATGAAGTGTTTGTTAATCTCAATGTGTTTTGTCCTATCGTATTGGACTGGATTATGGGCAATACTTATAGTTGAGTTATTGTCACAAAACAACTTTATAGGTCCTTCATATTTTACTTTGAGGTCATCAAGAATAATCTTCATCCACAATCCTTCACGTATACCTTGTGCCATAGCTCGGAATTTTGCTTCTGCACTAGATCGAGCAACCACATTTTGCTTCTTGCTCCTTCAAGTTACTAGATTTCCTCCTAGAAACATACAGTATCCTGAGGTGGATCATTTATCCATAACTGATCCTGCATAGTCTGCATTTGTATATATTTCCATGGACAATGTTCCTTCTTTTCTGAATAATAGTCCTTTTCCTAGACTTGTCTTAAAATACTGGAGGATCCTTTCAATTGCCTGAAGGTGCCTTTCCTTAGGATCATGCATAAATTGGCTGACCACACTAACAACATAAGCAATATATGGTCTAGTGTGAGATAAGTAGATTAATTTCCCCATTAATCTTTGATATTGTGACTTCTCTATGATTGGACTTTCCTCATACCCAATCTTATGGTTTTGTTCAATAGGTACCCTTGAGATCTTGCATCCCAATTTTCTTGTTTCTTTGAGGAGATCGAGTACATACTTCCTTTGGGAGATAAAGATACCTTGTTTGGAATATGCAACCTCAATTCCAAGGAAGTATTTCATCTTTCCTAACTCCATTTCAAATTGTGTTTCCAGTTTTTCTTTTAGATTTAGTTTTTCAATCTCGTCATCACCTATAACAATCATATCATCTACATAGACTAGGAGAAGAGTGAGTTTACCATTAGGAGAATGTTTTATAAAAAGAGTATGATCACCTTGACTCTGTCTGTATCCTAGGGATATCATGACTTGACCAAATCTTCCAAACCATGTTCAGGGAGACCGTTTAAGTCCATACAATGCCTTTTTGAGTCTGCATACCTTGTTCTTCTCATTGTGAAAATAGAATCCTGGGGGGATCTCCATGTCGACTTCTTCTTCTATGTCTCCATGAAGGAAGACATTTTTAACATCAAACTGTTGCAAGTTCCAACCAAAGTGGGCGGCTAAGGAAATAATAACTCTTAGAAACCAATCTTGCTTTGTATCGCTTAAGGGTCCCATCAGATTTACACTTCACAGTGTATATTCATCTACATCCTATAGCCCTTTTGTCTTTGGGTCTATCAACAATCTTCCAAGTTGAGTTTTTCTCTAACACCTTCATCTCTTCTTTCATTGCTTGAACTCAATTCTCATCTTTTAAAGCTTCTTATACTGATGTAGGTGTCTTGATTGCATCAATGGCAACAATAAAACTTTGATGTTATACAAAGAGATGGTCAGTACGCACGAATTGAGAAATAGGATACTTGACACATGATCATTTCCCTTTCCTCAAAGCAATAGGCATGTCATCAGTAACATCCTCAATGGAGTTATCAAGAATACTTACCTCCGGCTCAAACAATTGGACTTGCTCCTCAATTGAGTTATCATGGATACTTACATCCATCTCAGACATTTGGACTTGCTTTGGGACCATAGTGAGTTTTGTGACTTCTTGAACTTGAACATCCTGAGTAGGCGTGACTCCTTGAACTTGAACTTGAACATTCTGAGTAGGCATGACTTCTTGAACTTGAACTTGAACATCCTGAGTAGGAAAAGGTGATGACTCAATGATAGACTCGACTTCTAGATAACTCTCCCCCTAAAGTGGAGGACCAACAAAGTATGACTGTGTTTCATGAAAAGTAACATCCATTGAAACAAAGAACCGACAACTCGGAGGATGATAACACTTAAAACCCTTTATATTTAAGGGATAACCAATGAAAACACATTTGATAGCTTTTGGATCTAACTTCCCACATGTGGATTATGAGAGTGGACAAAGGCGACACACTCAAAGACACGACTTGGTACGCTTAACATTAGGGGAGAAGAAGGAAAGAAGGATAACATATGTTTAATTGGACTAATATCGTTTAAGACCTGAGTGTATAACCTGTTGATGAGATAAGTGGCAGTTAGGACAGCTTCTCCCCAATAGACATTTGGAAGAGGAGGGCTCTAGCAACTTCAAGGAGGTGACGATTTTTCCTTTCAACAACCCCATTTTGTTAGGGAGTATTCACACATGTCGGTTCATGAACCACACCATTATCTTTAAGAAACTTGGAGAACTCAAGATTTACAAATTCGATACCATGTCTGATCGTAGTCTTTTAATGGATTTATTAAATAGGTTTTTGATAAGACGAAAAAAATCAACAAATATTTGACAAACCTCATTTATGTTTCATAAGAAATATCCATGAAACACGAGTATAATCATCAATGAACGATACAAATCACTTAGCCCTCGATATAGAGTTACTAGCTGGCCCCCACACATCAAAATAAATGAGGTCAAAAGGTTCAAGACTTTTATTATTACTAGGAGAAAATGTTGCACGATGATACTTTGAAAATTGACAAATATTACACTTAAAGGACTCGACAGACTCTTTTGTAAATAAATGTGGAAACATTGTCTTAAGTAACCCAAATGGTGGATGTCCAAGACGTTTATGATAAAGCCAAATTTGAGAAGTTGCCCAAGTTTCTGAGGTTGCTTGTTGACTAGAAGGCAATTCTTCCTTATTGGTGTTGTTACCTATCTTTATATGTTGTAAGTAATATAACCCACCCTACTCTTTAGCAACTCCAATCGTCCTCCTCGTTGTAAGTTCCTGAATAACACAATGAGAACGAAAAAATGTCACTACACAGTTTCAATCTTGTATAAGTCTATTAATGGAGATAAGATTGTTAGCTAGTTTTGGAATACGAAGAACATTGTGTAGAGATAAGGAGGAGTGAAGTTGGACGTTGCCAGATCCAACAATAGGAACATGATCTCCATTAGCAATAGTAATGAGTTGTCTTTTGGTACTTTAAGGTATGATGTGAAATGTGAGGGAAACAGGGTCATATGATCTGTTGCCCTAGAATTAAGGATCCAAATGTTTTATGGAACTGAACAAGAAATATTGAAGAAACTCTTACCATAGTCAAACCACATGAACTAAGAGACTTACTTGTTGAGTTTAGGAGGACTCAAAGGAAATTCATCTTCTCCTTACTAAAGGCTTGAATATCCTGGTAAAGTTGCAAGGTAGAAAGATGTTCAACTCCATTCTCATTATTGGAGGTTGTTTGATTCACCCACATTTGAGTTGAGCCTTTATTTTCACTCATTCGTTCAAGAACTTTCTCCTTTCCATAACGCTTGTAGCAGGTATCCTTAGTATGTCCTGATTGTTTGCAATACGTACAGTATTATCCATGACTACTCTTTGTGAATGGTTTTTCTTTGAAGGTTGATCTTTTTGTGGCACCTTTTCCTGTCACCATTGTAGATCATGTGTTGGAGTTTTCTTTATCAAGCATGATTAATCGTCGGGTTTCTTCACTCCGCACAATAAAAAATACCTCAGATAAAGAGGGAAACTTCTTACCTAGAATATGAACCCAAATATGATCGTATTCAAAATTCAAGCAATGAAGAAACTTAAAGATTCTCCCCCTTTCAATGAGCCTAGTATATGCAACAGAATCAGCTTTGCACATCTTCAATCCTTGGTACTGGTCCAACTTGATCCATAACCCATTTAGAGTTCCATAGTACTTTGTTATGGAGAGGGTTCCTTGTCTAGAGTTGAAGATTTTGCTTTCAATATCATAGCAAGCAGTAGAGTCCTCTTTCATTGAATATTGTCTCAATGAGATTCTCCCATGTCTCACGTGCGGAGGAATAAAACATATAATTTCGGCTTATTTCTAGAGTCATAAAGTTCCATAGCCATGTCATAATGAGAGAATCCTCATCATCCCATGCTTCAAATTTTGGGTCATTTCTAGGTGGGTCATTTCCTTCAATATGACTTAACTTCTTGCGCCCTTTAAGAATAATACGAATATATTGTGCTCATTGTAGATAATTGCGGCCGTCAAGGCGATAAGAACTCACCAAACTTTGAAGTTCATTAGGTCCTAAGGTAATGACTTTGTCTTCTATCATTATCACTGATAGTTGGGAACAACAAATAGGATTTTGACTAGTCTCACACCAGCGTGTGAATCTTGTCAGAGGTTAGCAGTTTACTAAAGTGAGGCAGCGGAAATAGAGCTCCGAAGATCTGGAGCCTTGATACCAAATTGAAAGTAAAAGAAATTGTGTATTGATTGAATTGAATTATACAATTTCTAATCTCCCTTTTTATAGGGTAAATGTCAACTACCTAAAGATAAATTAATAACAGATTAAAAGATAACTAGATAATATAAGATATTCATGATCTCCTAATGAGATATTTAAATATTTGTAACCACTTAATATAATAAGATATTTAGATATATGTAATCTCTTAATAGGTTACCTATCATATCTTATCAGATATTTACAATATCTCCAACAACTTATAATTTTATAAATTAGAATTATAAGTGGTATTTTAATTCTTTTTATTCTCTCCATTTGATCCTTAATATTTTTTTTCTATTGGAAATTAATTTTACACACTATCTTTTCACTAACAAAAAAACTCTCTATCTATCATCTAAAATAATTATTATTTTATCTTTATTTTTTTAACTATTTTTTCTTCAATTTATTCTCTTCTATTTTTATCTCTCAAATGAATTTCAGTAGTTTTTTTAAATAAATTATCAATAGTTAAATAAAATCTTATATCACAATTTAAATTATACATTATAAATCCAAAAATATAATTTATATATTTCAAGACAATTATTTATTATAAATTATAATTATAATTATTATTTTATCTTATACAATTTATAGAATAAATACTTATTTTATATAACTAAAATTTATAATAAATAAGTACTTTTGAATATTAAATTATATCAAATTAAAGTTTGTAATAAATTTTTAACATGTAAATTATATTTTAAATTTTTGATAGAATAATTTAAAATTATATTTAATTATTGATAATTTACTTTTTAAAAATATTTAAAATTTATTTTAAAAATAAAAATAAAAAAGATAGATTAAAAGAAATAAAATGTTGAGACACATATTCAAGAAAAACTCTTAAAATCTCCCTCCTTAAGAATATTTCTTAAAAATATTTTCGCTCAATATCACTATTCTAAATTTTATGTATTAAAAACATAATTTATATATTCAAAATATATATTTATTATAAATTTAAATTATATAAAAATAAATATTCATTATGTGTGATGTATAAAATAAAATACTAGTTCTTTAAAATATATATTTTTAATTTTTTATATATTATATTAACATTTTCAACTTAATTTCATAAATCTAATATTTTACTTCATATAATATTATATTTATATTATTATTATTTATCTAAAATATATTATAAAATACATTTTATTTATAAGAATAAAGATAAACCTATCCACAAAGCTACTACAAATGTACAAATAGTTATTCAATTTAGAGACGCAACTTTTTAATTGTGGTTTAATACATAATTTCTATCTCTAGTTTACGGCGCACGTTATTATATTTATTAAATTTTTATAACTCTTGGTGGTACGGTTTCACTTGTACATATTCAAGTTGTATAATTCTTCGTGGTACCATCTTACTTTGACATTTTACTTTTTCTTTTTAAGTTTAATTAGAACAAATATTTTAGTATAATAAATAAATATTTTTAAATTTATAAAATTATATTATAATTTATATTTATAATAACTAAACATTTTAAATATATAAATTATAAAATTATTTTTAAATTAAAATTAAAGTAAATAATTATAAAATAAAGTATATAAATAAAAATAAAAATGATAATAATTTAAAGATAACGGAGAGATAATTTTTAACTAATTGTTGAGAATAGGTTACTAATGGAGAAAGTGGATAGAGGTGAGTTTCATCTACACCTATTAAATGAGAGTATTAGTCTTTTTAGAAAAAAATAAATGTGGTCATCCTTAGGAGTTATTTTATGTTGACTTAAATATATTTTTAGTTCGTGTAAAATGATTTTTATTTTAGTCTTTATATAATTTTTATTCAATTTTTATTCTCTAAAATTTGAATAATATTTTTTTACTTTATTATGTAATACTTGTTAGTTATATATATGTTCAACAAAAGATCAAGTGACAATTACATGTTACACACATTAGTATATGTGGTATCATGCTAACATATGACATCTTCAAAAACAAATTAAAATTTATAAAATGATGTTATTTATATTTTTAAAATAAAAATTATAGATTAAAAATAGTTATTTAAAATTTTAGACGGATGATAATCAAATAAAAATGTTTTACAGGGACAAAAATCAAAATTTATCTATTTTATATAAACAAATATCAGTAATTACAAATTTTAGAGGATGAAAACCGATAAAAAAAAATTTTAAAAATAAAATCATAAGTCTTACGAAAATATAAAAAGAATGTTAAAATAATAATTTTGGTAACATTATAAAAAATATTGTATTTAAATTATGTTGTAAAATATCATATTATATATATATATATATATATATATATATATATATATATATATATATATATATATATATATATATATATATATATATAAAATACGAAAGATATACAATGATGTTATTAAGATTTTTACAATAAAATGTAACTAAAAATATATATGAAGTAGTAATATCGGCCATTTAGTTTATGTTTTTTAAAAATTTATATTTCTTTCAAATGTTACTAATTTTAATTTGGTTAACTGGATATCCATATAGTTTGTTCAATTTTCAATTAAGTTCCTATAATAAAAAATAATTTTAAAAAAATTCTTATGGTTTAAGGATTGTATAATTAAATTATACTTTCACTGGCACCGTTACAATTTCATTATTTATGTTGAATATATCATGACATAATATGCATTCTTTTTACATTCTATATTTAATTTTCTGTCTTTATTTTCTTTTACTATTTTTATTTTTAAAAACTGTCAAAATGAATATAAGACTTTTTTTTTTCTAAATGCTTTCCACGAAAGATGAAATTAAGAATTTAAAAATATTTTAAAATAAAAATAAAAAATAATTACCATATTAAAATACTAAGTCAATATAATAAAAAATAAATAAATTGTCATGTTACAATATATAATCATTACAAATCAATAGAATTACAACAATATTAATTTGTAAAGATTTAATTACAAAATTTTTATATTATATTTTTTTTAAAAACTCTTTTAACTATAAAAACCTAGTTAAAAACTTAAAAAAAAATTTATAGAAATCTACGAATTAATTTAATCTTCTAAGTTTAAAAGAAGCAGAAACATGGCAAGGCCACGGTTGTTATTCAACTCTATTTGGTATGCCTAATTTATATGAAACAAATCCTTGTGTTAAATATTTGTTAAGCAATTCCCGCTAGACGTTACACTAAGATAGCAATTTTTTCTATGTTTTTCAAAAATGGAATTTCATTTTTTTAAATTATCAATTAGTTAAAATAAAATTATATTACAAATAAATTATATATCATAAATTTAAAACAATATATATATATATATATATTATAAATTTTAATTATAATATAATTTATATATTTAAAATATTTATTTGTTATAAATTTTAATTAATTAAAATAAAAATTTACCATGCAGATGCTTCAAACTAAAATGAGTTGTATATGTATATATAAATATTATTAAAAACTTAACTGTAGTAAGGCTATATATAATATATATATATATATATATATATATATATATATATATATATATATATATATATATATATAAAAAAAATATAAATGTGTGTGTGATTTTATCGGTCCTCCACGTTCAAAGCTGTTATTATTGAGGCAATTTGAACTTTATTTTCGCTAATTAACCTCAATATCTTCTTCATTATTATAATTTTCTATAAAAGTAATATTAAAGAATATTAAATTAAACATAATTATAAAATTATAAAATTAAGGTGCTTAAAACTAGTCAGTAGTCACTTATTCAACTTAAAAACTAGGAATATTTTTCTTATTCAATAAGATATATCTAGTCATTATTTTAAGGAAAAAAAACAAAAATAAAACAGAAATGAACGCTTAAAGTCATTCGTCATCCGTCTAGAAAATGACTTTCATGTTGAAAGTTGCTTAATTGCTTCTAGACAAGCAATTCCGTCGTACGTGATACTTGACTATGTTATGCACAGTATCATAAGAGTTATTGTTCAATTTGGAATTTTTACGTGAAAAGTTATTTTAATTTGATAATAAAAAATAAATTGTGGTTCAATCTAAATACAATATTAAATCTAACCCAATTCAGATTTGGATTAGTTTTCAAAATTACATTCAAGTATATTGTGTGGTTATTGCCCCTTTTGCACCAAAATAATAGTCAAGTCTTGTGCTTTTCATTCATTTATAGGGAGGAATGCGTATAATTACAATTATATTGCATCCCCCTATAGCAAGTATTTAAATCTAATTTTGTACAATTTTTACACTATATTACCGTTCTTTAAGATTAATATTAATAATATTTACACTCTTATTATTGAAATTTATCTTAATTTTATTGAGTTTCATACATTGATACTTGTTATTTAAAAAAAAAAAAGTACATTGATTTCTCTTTTTATGTACAAACAATATACGCAATATTCTTGAAAATAATAAAGCTGAAGCAAGGAATGAAATAAACGACGACTTTCTGAAAAAGAAAAAACTCATTCCTCTCACAGCTAATTGGTGTTTACAAGATTGACTTACGTGGTTAGAAGCTAGTTGGAAGTGTATAATTGTATCCAGTTGCTTTTCTTTTTATGCATCTGCATGCAGTGTCTATTTTCAAGTAAAATTTGTAAAATTTAAAAAATAAAAATTTGATAAATAACTTTGCTCTTTCTAAAAATTATTAATATTTTCAAAAAGTTTTTATATTGATTAGCAGAACTTTATGTGTTTATATGGAATCATGAAAATTATTAGGAATTAAATTGATATATATCAAAATTTATATGTATTGTACAAGTATGTATAAATACTTGTATAATATGAAATTTAAAAAAATTAAAATTAATTGATACATATATATTTATTTTATTGATATAATAAAAATATAATTTGAAATAAAAAATTAAATTTTAGTAAATAAATTATTAATTATTATCTTACTATTGTAGCTATTTTAATGACAAATTACTACTGTCTCGCTAAGATTAATTTTAATAAAATTTTAAATACTAATTCAGAAATTTATGATTAAAAATATGATTTAATGAATATATAATTAATAAAAAATATTAATTTGTTTAATATAAAAAGTTCAAAGACGAGTGTCATAAAGTAAACTTTCTGTGTGAAGAATAGTACATAAAAGAATTATCTTACTTTTAACAATAATAATTTAATTTTTTGTATGTAAAGACTGATTGAAAAACTAAATCGTATAATTTAGGAGTAATATTAGCCGTTTATACTTTAATACACTATATAAAATAGTATCACATCCTTTTATCATCAGTATAAACTCATAAATATACAAGTAATTATAAACTTAAACTTATTAATAATTACTAAATAATATTTTTCACTACCACATATTTATTTTATTTTAAATTATTAAAAAAATATATTAGATAAAAAAAAACAAAATAAATCAAGGACAAGAAGGAACAAAACAACTTGTTTGAAATTTGATTCCTTGATGAATTACTTATTTTCTAATAACGTGAAATGATCTCATACAGTATATTAGAGAATGAATATCAGCTTTTACACGGTCAATAGAAGTCAATAAATTTAATAACGCAGCCGAGTGAATAAATTCTAGTGGCTTTGTTTGCATTGTTTAATTGTTTTGTGGTGCCAAAAGAAGATATAGATATTTAGTGCAACATGGTCTATTTCAGACTTTAAGGATACTAGCTAGCTAACTAGTACCATATGGATTTTGACATATAAAAAATACATTGATCCTTCCCCTATAAATTCTCTAACAAATTAAGTTCAGATATCACAGGCAAGGAGATTTCTCAACCAAACTGATAAATATAGTTTGGAAAATGGCTTTCAAGGGTGTTGCATCCACTGCCCTTCTCCTCTCACTCAACCTCTTTTTCTTTTCCATGGCTGCCTCCGGCTCAAAACCCCCACGTAGGGTGCCGCCATCTTCTCCTCCATCACCACCACCCCCTGGTGAGTCATCACCGCCACCACCACCCCTAGTGAGTCGTCATCACCACCACCCCCTAGTGAGTCATCACCACCACCACCCCCCAGTGAGTCGTCATCACCACCACCACCACCTGTCTTACCATCGCCGCCACCACCATCATCATCTAATTGTCCCCCCAACTTGAATGTTTGCGCCAGAATTTTAAGCCTGCTTGGGTCTCCACCAAACAATGATTGCTGCCCCCTCATCCCTGAAATTATTGACCTTGAAATATATTTGTGCCTTTGCGCCGCTGTTGAGGCTGAGCTTCTTGGCATTGATCTAAACGCAACAGTTTCCGTGAACTTAATATTAACCACATGTGGACACAACCCGGCCAACTATAACTTCAGATGCAACTAAAAACAGAATATGTATGACATCCATCATCATATTCTTGTGCTTGTTTGTGTATGTTTAAAAAGGACAATGTTCGTGCCTGCTATATATATATATATATATATATGCCAGTGGACACTATATTTATAATTAATTACCAATAATAAACGTTCAGATATAAAATAAATAAATAATACTGCACAAATACAATTGTGTTGTTGTTGTTCTTGAGGATGGAAATCTTATCTTCCTCCTTGCTATCTTTGTGTATGTGTATGGTCTTTCAGTGATACTTGTTCAATAAAAGTCCTTTGTTCAAGAAGTGATTCCGGCTCCTTTACCTTTGTCTTTCTTTTCACTTTTGTCTTTTCTTTTTTAAATATATAATCGTTACGGTTAAGGTTTCAAGAAGTGATTCCGGCTCCCTTACCTTTGTCTTTCTTTTCACTTTTGTCTTTTCTTTTTTAATTATATAATCGTTTCAGATAAGGTGCATGGCAAATTAGAGACAAGCTTTCTTCTTGTAATAACATAATTCAGGTCTTATTTTGTCTGCACAATAAAGCATGAGAGTATATAATCAAGATCGATAATTAATTAAAAAAAATTAGGAGTCTTACGTTAATTAAAATATAAAATTTGATGTTATACTTAAGAGTTTCTTCCACCGAATAGTTTAATATTTTAAAATAAACTCTTCTCTTCCGCTTAAATCCTAATAATTAGTATTTTCATTGAGAATTAAGTTTAAAAAATGACTACCCATAAATTAAATTGATGAAAAATGACTACGCATAAATTAAATTAAAGTGTATTATCGACTGCTGATAGAAAAAATTTAGTATTAAATCAATATCAATATTATAAAAGAAGTGGTTAACATCTAACCTTAAAATAAAAAACAATGTTAAAAGTCTCACGTTAAATAAAAAATAAAATTTGACAATATATTTAAACTAAAGAATCTTCCAACTAATAAATAATTTTAAAATGACAGAGGCCACTATATTGACTGATTTTGACAGGAGTTTAGAATTTTATAAAACAAATTCCATCAATAATAATATATGTATATAGATATACCTTTGAAATATGTGGGTTTTTTTTTGCTAGAAATTAATCTTGATAAAATTTGTAGAAATATGGAACCATGGATATCTTTTATCATCCAATTTACCAACGTGGATCTACTACGACTGTAATTGGTTTGGATTGGAGGTGATTTTTTTGAATTTACATGGTACATTTCCTTCAACATTCAACTTTGCTGAAAAGGAAGGAATTAAAATGAGATTATTTTCAAAGGTGCAATTGATCTTGATAAGATATTAAAATTTAATGAAAGCTAGAAGCCGGAGTTTGATCCCCACAGAATATCAAGATATATATTTTTCTCATTAAAAACAATTATAATTTATCCTTCATTAAGATCTCTTAATCATTTTTACTATTTGAAAGTGATATGAAAGAAAGAAATTGTAATTTGAATGTGTGTATGTGTGTATATTTGTTTGCTATTCAAACTAAAAAAAGTACGAACCCTTCTCTCCAAATAAAATTAGATTAGAAGTAAATAACAAAACATGTTAGTTTTTCAGCATCAATAACTACGTCTTCCTCTCACTCAATCCCCTTTCTCCAAATTGCTTCCCAGAACCTATGCAGCGTTACCCCCAAGACCATGCCCTGTTTGGTGTCATTCAGTAGCTCGTGCCACCATTGTGCCCTCTTCCCCAGGTTCATCATTTCCCCATTTATTAGTGTTATTATAAAAAATCAATAAATTTATAGTATATATATTATATATTTTTTTTTAGTGTAATTGAATGGAAATATAAAAATCCTTTCTATTATCTGCGTATATATTATATATTCTTTTTTTATAAGAAAAAATATTTCTTGGATTTCTCCAATATGATTGTTTGTGGTATTTTTGAAGGTGGGGTGAAGCAAGTTTTGTACAATACCTTTGATGTACCTAAAGTGAAAATATTGAAGCAGAAAATGGAACTTTTTGGCATCAGCTTGGAAAACTCTTCCTCGCCTACCATAACCTGTTTTGTATTAATTTTTTTTTAATCGTTGCCCATTTTCTGCACCAACGTTTTTTTTTTTTAAATAAAATTTTCAATAAACACTTATAAAAGAATAAAATAAGGAGTTAAAATGAATTGGGTTTCTCTCATAAATTAAAATTAACTTATACACTTATGCTCGGTTTTTGGGTTGGAATGATGAATAGACACATTATCATTGCGCGGCCTTGCGTCTCATTAATTGTTTTGAGGGATTACAAGGGTCGTGACTATAATGTGATAAATGGTCATTTATTGCACTGCCTTGTCTCATTAATTGTTTTGAGGGATTACAAGGATCCTGACTATAATGTGATAAATGGTCATTTATTGCACTGCCTTGGGGTTTTGCACTTCATTGAGTGTCCCCAAGCCTTCCAAGCGTCTTGGATAAGTGGGTTGGGCCTTTATAGTTGGGGTCCATTATCTTCATCAAAGTTAGAGGCTCTGGCAGTCATGCTAGAGTATGTTGTGGTAGTTGAAGGGACCTCTTCTCAACCTTCTATCCCCATCGTTCATTGATTTTACCATGCTAAGGAACGTTATGAATGAGTCAACGAGAAGGTTCTGTCATATCGCTCTAACATTACCCGCTCTAACATGAACCTCCTAGTGGTGGAAGGTGGCTGGGTGCAGAAGCCCTACATAAGGAGGTTTGACCTAATGCACTAATCTCCCTCTAAGCGAGTGTGTCATGCTGCTTAGGAAGGCGAGGATGACTTTATTTATATGTACAAAATAGTCTTCAAGGACCTGGGGTGATTCTACCTTTCGACTGGTTCGCTACTAACATTCTCAAGACCTTAGGGGTGGCTCCATCACAACTCCACCCTAATGGTTAGGCCGCCTTGCAAGCCTTTTGAGTAATCTGTCGAGTGCTTGTTGTGATTCCTTCAGCCTCCCTATTTCTTAGCCACTACCACTAAGGTTGGCCAAAGCATAGGCTGTCCCTAACCCCACTCCCCAAGGGAAGCTTATTCAACGCCTATGCGACATCTTACAAGGGTTTCAAAAATTTCTTTGTTAAGGGCTTCTTTTGCCTTGGACTCTAAACCCTTTCCACTATATTGGAGGTTACCCTCCAAATTCAAGGGGTTGTCTAAGGGGCAACTCACCCTGAAAGACCGAGCCAATCTTCAACTTTTGGAAGAGCTGTCGTAGGGGATAAGTTGCTGGGATGTGGTGGCTATATCCTTCTCCTCCCAACCTACTCAAAACTTAAAAGGATAAATTCTCGTTTGTTTGACCGACTCTGACTCGGCCTCGTGCCGATTTCTCTAACTGATTTTTGTTTATTTGTTTTGCATACCTACTCAAGAAAAGGGGTTTTGATATGGGTGCTTTGATCAAGAGGTCAGTCCAAGCTACAAAGGCTAGGGCTTCCTCTTTGACGCCTTCTTCCCCCCAAGATACCAAGGGTTCCAAGGAAGCCCCAACTACCAAGAACACTATTGCTGCTAAGGTAGTTATAAAGGAGCCCTTTGCCGAGAAGGAATCGGCCCGCCCCTCTTATGCTCCTCCTCCTGATCCATCCCTTGCTCCGAAGAGGAAGGCTCCAATTTTAGTAGAGGGAGAGGCGGCTCAAAAAAGGGGAAAGGCAATTGCCCAACCCTTGCCAAAACAAGCTTCAGCCCCTGCCCCTTCATCCATAACTAGGCCTAGAATCACGATGACCTCAAGGCTGAATACCCAGGTTCCCCTAACTGCTGCTTCCCACTCCTTCCATTGAGCCTTCGCTATGGGGGCCCGGTCTAGAAATCAAGACTCTATTCCCACAAGACTTCATCCCTCAACATGACCAGGGTCTCCTACTATCTACAAGAGTTGAGAGCTCCCTCGATATGATGGTGGCCTCAACATCCGCTCTTTGGCCACTATTGAAGTCTAGAGGAGTCTCATTAATAAATATGAGCAGCTTCTTTTGCAGGAGTCCATTTCGTGTAAGGAGTGCATGCGGCTCAAAAAGGAAAACCATGGGGTGAGGGTCAAAAATCAGAAGTTGAATGCTGATGCTTAGAAGCTAAAAGTGGACTTCTACTCCTCTAAATCTGAACCTGGTACTTTTAAGGTCGAGGTGACTACACTAAAGACGGCAATGGGTGCCATTCAGAAGTCTTTGGATACTTTGTCTAAGGACCTAAGTGCAGCTCACACTAGGATTAAAGAGATAGAGGCAGCTTCAACCTCTGATAGGGCAGCTTTGAAGGCTACCAAAGGTGATTTGGGAAAGGCTGCTAAAGAGATCAACAAACTAAAGGTCGAGGTCTTTGAGGCCTCTAAAGCCAAAGATGAAGTGCAATCCCTCTCATCCAGACTCATTGAACTTGAAGATGCCATCATGGAGGACACCAAGATGGTTTCAACAAGGCCCTTCGGCAAATCACATTGTTGGCCCCTAACTTCGACCTTAGCCCCTACTCTATGACAAAAGAAGTCAAGGATGGGAAGCTTGTATCCCTCCATGACTCTGCCCCCAAATAATTTTGTATTTATTATTGCAATAATGAAATTGACTTTTTCCTCATTTTGTGTTCTTACATTATTGGTTTTATTGATGCTTACAAGGGAAACCTAACTAAGTTAGTCACCTTAATGTCAAAAAAATACCTAAGTTAAAAAGCTTCAATAAGGAACTAGCAAAACCTCAACACGGAGTTGGTTTCCTCCATGGGGTGAATAAAGTTAAGTTAAAATTGAATTTGGCATGACCAAGTTAAAAGAGAAATGGTACGGAGTCAAGGTGAATTAACTTAAGGAAAAATCGAATCAAGGTTGAAATGAAAAGGTTGGCATAGAGCCAAGATAACTAAGAAAAATTGACTTAGGGTCGAACTACAAGGTTGGCGCAAAGCCAAAATGGCTAAGTTAGAAGCAAGATGACTAACTTAAAGAAAAACCGACTCAGGGTCGAAATGAAAGTGTTGATATAAAGCCAAAACGACTAAGTTAGAACCAGGCAACAAGGATCTCACGACACGGAGTTGGCATAAAAAGCGACTGGAGACGGCTAGAGACTTGACACAAGCTTGGCAAAAGAACCCGACACGAAGTCAACCATCACTCGACACAGAGTCGACAAAGACACTTGACACTGAGTCAAAGTGCTTGAACTCGGCACGGAGCTGGATTATGACTAAGTTAACCTGTCCCGGAGTCGAAATGCAAGACTCGATACCAGTCTTAAGGGGGCATCCATGGAATGAATGACGTGCATGCGTGATGTATGTATGCATGACTTTAGATGTGCTGGAATTTATGTATGCATGGAAACGAAACTGATTGAAATCTTTATTGCACGGGAGGATGGATATTTGGATGCTTGGAATGCATGTATTTTATGCATGGATTACTAGATGCATGAATGTTTAACGTGGATTGTTGGATGCATGGATGTTTGACGTAAACGCTGGATGCAGGGATATTGGTATAGGTTGTCGAGTCTATGCAAGGTGTGGGCTATATGAGGCAATGGAAAGATATGGAGTATGGATGAGGTGCAGGGCGTGAGTGCTTCACAGGGGTAAGTCCTTATTCCCCTATAGTTTCACTATCCCAAGACTCATGGTGGAGGTAGTTGGGTTTCTTCTGTTTTAGAAACGTGTAGGATGTTGTTGTCATTATGTCACCTTGTCATTTCTCCTATTTTGAGATCAGTTGGAGACTCACTGTTTTGGATGATTTTAACACTTTTCATTTTAATTGTAATACTTCTTTTTGAATTCTCCATTTTTGGAAGGATTATGGTGAGGAGATGGAGGGTGTTTTTACTATTTCATGAAAGAATTTGTGAGGGGTGAATGGATTTTGATAATGCTATGTTCTCATGCATTCATTTTGAAAAGTCCATCAACCAGCCTTTGAGATAAGTTGGATATTTCTATGACTGGGTTGTTGCCCCTAGTTGGCCATTTTTGCCCCTGTATGTTGGTGCTTTATGGCTTGTCCCCCAGTATTTGCAATTTTTCCTAGACCACCCTTTCCGGGTTTTCAGTCTTTAATGAACTTTTATTTGATGTTTGGACTCCAACTTTTGCCCAGATTGTTATTTTGAGGTTTCAACCTAGCGAGACACTCCTTTTTTATGACTCTTACTTTTTCCTAGGCCAATTCTTTTGAGTTTTTGGTTTAGCGAGTCACTTTTTCTTATTTTTATCCTTGGGAGCACCAGGCCTTAGTCAATGTAGACTTTTTGTCCTTGGCTTGGGGGCCAAGTGGCCAAGCTAGGCTTTTTTTTGTGTTTTTTTTAGGAAGATGTCGATGGTGGTAGTGCATATAGAACATGGATATAGAGACAAGATATAGACACAAGGTATAGATTCAAAGCACTTAGGTTTGTCAAGGGTCTTTTAAATGCTTGAGGTTATAGATTATCCTTATTATCCTTGCCAACTTGATTGATGGAATAATTAAAATTAAAAATTGAGATATTAGCATTAGAGATGGATTTTATTCTTTTGGTTAGCATTTGTGACTTGGTGGAAACAAAAGAAATTATGGAGAACAAAAATGTACTTCATTGATTACTTGGAAGGTAGCATTACAATCAACTTGAAAAGTATTAAAATAAACAAGGTAGGAGGGTCTTCCTAGGATACAAATTGATCAGGACTCGACTTCACAGTTTTTTTGTTTTTTGTTTCTTTTTGTTTTTGAATTTTATGGCCATTCTAGAAAAGTCAACAATCCTGCATTGATCAAGTCTTGCACCTTGTGTTTTAGTCTCCAACACTTCTTAGTGGCATGCCTCAAGGCCCCCCATGGTATTCACATTTGACACTTAGGTCGTAGCTTTTGGGGTATGGTGATTGAACGAGCTTCAAAGGGACTATGGTGACAAGGGTATTTTGGATCAGGTACGGTAGGAGCTTAGCATGCGACATTGGTAAAGGTGTTAGAACCCTAGGGTTGTTCCTTCTTAGCGGAATGTTGTGTTGCATGGTTGGGATGAGCATGGTCGAAGGCGGGGGAGGTGGTGTTTGATGTTGGGCTTGACAAGGGTTTTGACGTCGCCTCTAGTTTTATAGGTTTGAGATGGCATGGTGGGAAGTGGCTTGAGGTCACTCTGATGCCCCCTGATTTTGTATTGACTCCAATATTTCCAAGATTTGGCCCACTTGTACCTTTAATTGACCAACATCATTTTGCAATGCCTCTTATTGCTCTGCTAAGTCTTGATAGTTGCCTCCATCCATTTTGCCTTGAGAAGCACCCTGTAGAAGCCTTTTTTCAACATTTAATCCCTGCCTCTTTATGGGTCTTAGTTGGTTGTTTGGTGAGGGATGCAAATGTGATGAATGCAAAGTATGCTATTTTTTGGAATGACTATGCATTCCCAATCGGACAAGGTCAGAATCGAATTGATAGATGGCACTAGGCCAGCTTTGGAAGTGACGTGGGGGTAGAACAAGATTTTGAGGAGATGGCAGAGCCAGATTAAATGGGAAATGGCACGAAGCCGAATTGAAGATGACACGGGGCTGGGACAAAAATTGGATCCATAGGGACGGCACAAAGCTGGATTGAGATGGCATGGGGCTGACTTGAATTAGAATCGGCACGGGTTTGGTACAAAAATTGAATGAAAGAGGACAACACGGAGTCAAACCCGAATTGGAATCGGCACAAATTTGAATAAAAGGAAATGACACGGAGCCGAACTCGACTTGGAATCGGCATAGGAGCCCGATTTGGAATTGGCATAGTGGTTGAGATGGAGCTAGCATGGATCTGACATGCATTCTTCCCATTACTTATGGACCGAGTTAAGACAGATCCTGTTTGGGTTCTAAGTCTACTATAAGTTCCTTTCCATGGGTCATCTTAAACTCACAGTTTGGTCTCCAAAGCTTATTACTTCTTTTGCGAATTCGCCACAAATAGGAAGGAATTTCCAAAATGTGGCCATTCACAAAATAAAAGTCATGCTTTAGATGGAATTTTCGTGGTCACCAGATAGGAATAGATCCCCAAGATGATTACCACTACACATTCCTCACTCTCTATACACATAGGCTCGAGAATAGGACCCCTCTCACCAACATAATCAAAGGATAAGTAATCTCCCCCCCAAGAAAAATGCTCCCCATTGACATAAACCAAATATTAGAAATGAATCTTCTATCCTAAGGTTCATGGGAAGCATACAAAAATGGTAAAGCGAAGAATTGGAATATAAACATAAAAATAAGCTAAAAGGCATACACGAATGCGGGGGTCAGTTTTTCATCCAGCTAATTTTGGTAAGGCTCGACTCTTTGCCACTTTCCAGTAAAGTTGCCATCTGTCGCGACCTAAATTGGGACGCGGGGTCGGCAAAAGTTAGAAAGTTTGATTTTGAGTTCCTTCCAAGGAAGGAACAAGGAAGGAACAAGGAAGGAACAAGGAAGATGAAATCGCCACCAACATTTTTATGGAAAATGACAGGAAGCCTTTGAGTTGGATAAGGTTGGTCTAGAATCAGAAAATAGGTTCGGGAGTCGGTTACGTGTAGGGATCACCAAGTATCCCAACACATATATCACATGATAGTTACCATAACTAGATGCATGAATGAAAATGACCCTTATATTTTTTTAATACCTTTCTAAGAATGGAATGTATTTACAAGGGATACACATACATGTTTTTGAGATTTTAGGAATGGATAACTTGATAAGAGTCGTCTCTTACTTCTACGTATCTCCTTTTTGTCAGAAAAATCAAAATTCACGTAGTTTTGGATATTAGGTGATTAGGTGGAAAGGAGTTGAGGTCGACTCAGCTGGATTGGTAGAAAGGGGATCGAGATGGAGTCGGCCAACTGGCAAGGCCAAGGCTGACTTAGCCCAAGGGTTGTGTTTCTTGCAAATGAAGATGGATGACCGAGATCGAGTCGGTTGTGGAAGTGTTGAGATGTCGAGACCAACTCGGTCGTGGAATGATAGAATGTCAAGACTGACTCGACTGTGAAAGGGGGCCGAGACGGGGTCGGCCAGTTGGAATGGGAAGGTGCGGAAACAGAGTTGGCTGGTTGGTATACAAGGGAGCCAAGACCGACTCGGCTCTGGGGTCGTGCATGTGTTTTGATAGAGGAGAGAGATGGACTATCCATTAGGCGTCCTTGGGTTAAATGACAGTAGAAAGGGGTGGATTATCCGTTAGGCATCCATGGGTTAGCTAACAGTGGACTTTCCATTGGCATTCAAAGGGGTTTAGAAAAAAAATGTAACTGGGAAGCTTAAGGATATATACTAGGGAGGGGCCGAAACCGACTCGGCTACGAAAGTGATAGGATGTCGAGATTGACTCAGCCAACCGCATAAGTGGTCGAGATTGAGTTGGCCAGGTGGTGTATCAATTGGGTAAGTTTGTGAAGTATGTGATACTGGGGTTGGAGCTAACATAGTCCTCAGCTTACATGGAGCCGAGATCGGTCTAGAATTGGCCTAAGTGAAGAAGTGTATTGGATTCAAATGTACTAGCTCAAGAAGGAGGACCGAGACCAACTCGGTCCCGTGGGATGCCAACTACATATTGGCTAGTTTGTACACATAATTGATGTTTGGAGTGAAAAGTTGAGTAGGTTGGGATGTAAATCACAGCTTGCAGTATACTAGGCTATTCTATGTTGGCATATGAAAGGGTACATCCATTGAGTCTCCGTGACTAACCTGATATCTAGGAGTTGATGTCCTTCCTTTCTTCAACGTCCACAAATGATTCTCTTCCAGATGCGCCTCAGATACTCTTAGACTTTTCGGTACTGTTCTTAGCTCCAACTACCGTGCTTGAGAGAAACCAGTAACTTCTTCTCTCGATTCTCCAACTTTTTCTCCTCAAATTTTTTACCCTTCTTTCTTCGTGCTTGGGCCTTTTATAGGCCACCCTTGACGTCCCCCTCGTAGCAAATTTAGCCACGTGTATTCTCCCTCATTCCTGATTCCTCTATTATCTTCCTTTTTGTCCTTTAGTTGATGTCAAGTGCTCTAAGATCCTCGTTCAGGCAAAATCATGCACCCAAGCCGTGCTTATCTAACATATCTAACATATCAAACGCAGACAACAAATCGTAGGGGTAGAAGATTTAGAGTAGAAGTCATATAGCAAGTGTTGTGCAAAGGCGAAAAAGGTGTTGTACAAGATTTTTGTCTTCTTCTGTCTATGTGGACAAAAATGGGGTCCTACATATACATACATAGATACATATATATATATATATATATATAATCATAAATTATTGTTTTCTTAACACTAATGATGTGAAAATATTAAATATAAATATATACTTTATTAAATATGCTAATTATTTAAAAGATAAATATTAAATACTCATATATAAAAAAATTACAATATTTTCTAATAAAATGTCAATTTATTAACTTTCATATTAATTATTTTAAAAATTATTTTTATCATAATTGCTCAGAAATAAATCATAGATAAAAATTAAACTGGTAGTTTTTTTTAATAAAAATATTTATTTTATATTTTTTAAATATGCATCCACGGTCCTTGCTCTGTAGAAAAACAGTTAAAAGAATGCATTTGGAGGCAAAAATATCTGTTCACTGGTGTTCCAAGTGCGTCTTCAATCCTATCCTTTAAATTTTTTATTAATATATGTAATGGCTAAAAATAGTGGTTGACGGGTCCACCACTTAACTGCTCATCAAACGCAGAGGGATTCCAGAACCAGCATGTCAGTTTAAATTTAAATTAAAATTAAATTAGAAGTGAAAAACAAAACATGTCAGTTTTTCAGCACCAATGGCTAAGTCTTCCTCTCACTCAATCCCTTTTCTCCAAATTGCTTCCCAGAACCTATGCAGCGGTGTTACCCCCAAGACTATGCCCCGTTTGGTGTCATTCAGTAGCTCGTGCCACCATTGTGCCCTCTTCTCCAGGTTCATCATTTCCCCCATTTATTAGTCTTATTGCTTTGAATTTTCTGGGCACCCAACACGGATTCTTTTTTTTTTTATTAGTTTAATTTTTATGTATTATTACTGTAAAAAAATTTGACATTTTTAATATGAATTTTAAAATAATTATTATAAAAAATCAATAAATTTATTGTATTATAAAAATCTTTGCTATTATCTATGTATATATTATATATTCTTTTTTTTTAAGAAAAAATATTTCTTGGATTTCTCCAACATGATTGTTTGTGTTATTTTTGAAGGTGGGGTGGAGCAGGTTGTGGACAATACCTTTGATCTACCTAAAGTGAAAATATTGAAGCAGAAAATGGAACTTCTTGGCATCGGCTTGGAAAACTCTTGCTCGCCTGGGCAGTACCATAACCTGTTTTGTCCAAAAGTATCATTTTTTTGTCTAATCGTTGTCCATTTTCTGCACCTAACGTCTTTTTTTTTTTTAAATAAAATTTTCAATAAGCACTTGTAAAAGAATAAAATAAGGAGCTAAAACAAATTGAGTTTCTCACGAATTAAAATTAACTGGTACACTTCTGCTTTTGAAAAAGTTAAATGGGAGAGGTAGAGAGCTTCCATAAAAGTTAAGTACATAAGTTAAACTTATGCGAGATGTTCAATTCATCTTATTTTTTTTTAATTTTTTTCTCCTATAGATGCTTATGGAGAAATCTATCTAGTCAGGGCCAAGTCTTTTGCATGTGTTTGGTTTTTAAGTGGATTTCTGAATGTTGTTTGTTATGATATCATAGTGCAAAGGTGGGCAGTTAAAGGAGAGGAGTTTGTCTTTTCACATTATCTCTGATGGGTATGCTTCATCTACTCGTTTTGTGAGTGTGGTGATAATTACGTGTGTTTTGATGCTGTGTGTGCTGGCATATGTGTGATGTAGTGAGTTTGCAATGTGGAGGTGTTTTCGAGCTAAATGTGGTTGGGCTGGCCAGGTAACATAACATGGATTTATAAAATTATCATAACACTTGTAATGGGTAACAAAGACATACTGCTTCTGCATGATTATTTGGTTGTAGGTTTTTGCAGATGACAAGGAATTGTACAGTGGGCTTTGTGCTAATGCCAAGTCGCATGGACAACTAGCTGAGAAGAGCTTAGGATTGGAACCACTTGGTCCTAAGGTATTCAAATTGCCTTTTGCAATTCCAGTGGCTAATAGTAGTAGAATAATTGCTGAATTCTCAGAATGCGCTATCTCTCTCTTTTTGTTGGTAATTGTTATTATACTAGACGCCTTCTGAAGGTCTCTTATTCTAATGTAGTGAAAATTGTTAAGTGTACTGATAAGTGATAGTCTCATTGTTCCCTAAATACAAAGTAAGCACTCTTAAGAGTATCTAGGGTGGTAATGCATTATATTTGCTATTTTTAGCTGAAATAGACACAGGGTTTGACTTTCTTGTGCTTTTGGCATTATTCTCTCAATTGTTAAGGGGAATTGTCTCAATAACAGAGCATTCACTTGACACTTTGAAATAAGGTTCAGTATTATCTAGCTCTACGTCTGTTCAAAGGTCAAATTGATTCCAATAGTATACTACTTTTTCTCCCTATATATGGCCTTCAAGCACCTTGTATAAAGTATCTCTGCCAATTTTTATAACCTGTCGCTTGTTAATTAATATCTCAATATTGAAGGTCCAATAGAGGTCTAAAAAGATTATGTCATGACTAATAGTATGGTCTTAGAAGCTCTGCTGTTCAATCATGCTACCAAGTGAATCTGGTTAATAACTTTGGTATGGCCGAGTGTGAGCAAGGAAGGTAAAGCTACTATCTTGAATGAATATTAATGTATTGCCTTATCAAATTATCAAAGCCTGTTTCTCTTTGTGCTTGTGTCAATATATTGCAACCTTCAAGTTTTAGTCCAATTATTTGCTTATGTATTGATTTTCTTTTTTCCTATTTTAGCTTGTTGCTTACTTTAGCGAGAGACTGATATCAGAGAAAACCCTAAACAGAAATGCTGTAAGACAATTGTCTAACAATAAGGTATTTTCAACAGCTCTGTTATAAAACCTTCATGTTCTTGTTTTATGATTGTAAAATTTATTCCTTTAAATTGCTAGATAAACAGAATCCATATCTCTAATTGTTGTTTGATGTCCTGTATTCTCTGGTACTCATATAGCTGTTTTATTTATTGGTTATATATCATTTCAGAAGTAAATAAAATTTCTTCAGTGATTTTGACAACATGAGCATTGTCTTGAAAACTGAAGTAAAAGACTGATGTTAAGTGCATAAAGATGGATGTGAAGTATGTTTTTGGATTTTTAACCTAACGATAGTGGCTTTAAGTTTTGAATATAGTTGATGCCAATATACTAATGGTTAAATCAACTTACATTAATATTTGATTAATAAATTAAGCTTTAAAGTTGGTGTACTGTTGGAAAAATTAATTATTTGCAATTGAACTGAACAAATACTGCCACGCATGACTTAATAATACTGAAAGAGACATCCAGCATATGTATAAGAATGTGCACACGTTCAGAGTTATAGTACTGTAGACAAGTGATTTGAAGAAATAACATTAAGGAATTTAAGTTGTTTTATGTTTTAACAGGACAATGCTAAAAAAATGTGTATAACCTTTTTTCGTATTGCACTTGTTTATCTGTTTTCCACTAGTCTCAGTTATTGCAATATAACATTATAGGTGCAATAGTGGAGGAAATTATAAATCCTTTTACTTGAACCAGAGACGTAGTGCATATATCTTTTTTTTCTCCCGCAGAAGTAAATTTTTCTTTAGTTTTCATGGCTTGAAGATCATGAAAATTTTTCTTTAGTTTTCATGGCTTGAAGATCATGAAGAGGATCTTGCCAATGAATATGGTCATAGATATTGTTTTTCTTCTCTTTTTTGTCATTGTTGTTCTTTACGTGGTATTTTTTGTAAGCATTTTTATACATGGTTTACTGGTAAGAAGTTCTCAACTTCATTGTGTATTGCAAATTTTATGCAGGCTGTTATTGCTTTTACTTATAAACAAAATGGGTTGCTTGTTGGTTGCAAGTACAGAACAATGGAGAAAAGATTTTGGCAGGTAATTTTTCCAGTTTGAACCATGCTAGGATGTTAATCTGGTGCTTTAAACTTGAGTTACCTCGTATAATGTAACTGTCATTGAAACAATAATAGCATATAAGTTCATAACCAGTTAAGCAATTGATTACTTTATCAGTGTGGCTAAGGCTACTGACATCAATATGCAAATTTACCTACAAGAATAATTGATTCAAGGAGGAAAACATTGATTAATTTGCCAAATCAATGATGCTTACAAAAAGTATTCATTACAATAAATGATTATTTTGAATGACCACAAGCATTTCATGCACATTTGATGAAAGAAAGGCTACTGTGGTGTTAGAGACAGAAAAGAAAGGATGCAGGTAGGAAGCTTAATTTTTCTCCTTGCCTATACTTCCATTTGTAGAAAATGTTTAAATGGGAGTTATACAAATCTATAACAAAAATATTCTGTCAACAACTGAGAATCACTCTATAACAAAAAATTCTGTCAACAACTGAGAATCACTCCTTATCGCTGACCAATCAACCCTAATTTAGCAATCATCAGCCATATTGGTAGATTTATCAGGGTTAATTGTTTACAGATAAATGTATAAAGCATAGGAGCCTATAATTGTTTCTTAAACCTTCTAATGCTTTGCTGCTTGTATATGAATTAACAATTTAGAGTAAACTCTTTATTTGGTCGTCCAAAGATTAAGGTAAACCCTTTAAAAATGACTTGAATGAAAAGGGGATAATATTATTTCTGAGAAAATGAATAATACAAAGCTGTAAATAATAGTACAATATATAGGATAGGGTATATAATTGATTATTAATTACTTTATTAAGCTGTTGTGACAAGACTTTTGTTACCAAATTAATCCTTCAGAAGATTAATTTGCCATCAGATTAGTCCTCTAGAGATTTTATTATCAAATTAGTCCTTAAAATATCCAATACTTCACCACATTTATCCTTGTAGAAGACTAAAGTGGTGACACAAAAGGAACAATATGGTAACTATTTTGTATCTTTGAGGGACTTATGTCATGACAAAAAAATTTGGAGGATTAATGTGGTGATACCTAGCTTTTAAGGGACTAATTTGGTGAAAAAAATCTTTGGAGGGTTAATGTAGTGGCGTCCTAATCTTTGGAGGACCAAGTTGAGGGTTTACTTTTAAACATGGACATTTGATATGAAATATAGTTAGTTGATCTTGATACAAAGTAACCTGATGTTCACTCAAATGCTAAATTTGATTTTCAGGGAAAAGGAACGGACAAGATACTATATGGAATTGATGACATTAGTCATGCATCTGAAATCATCTTTGTAAATTTTGTTCACTTTTCCTATCCCTATCTTCTTTTATCATCATTTTCCAAATGAAAGCTGAAAAAAAAAAAAGAATTGAAGATATTCTTACAGTCCAATGATGATAATAGGTTGAAGGAGAAATTGATAAGCTTTCACTTGAGGAGGCTGGCTTTCGGAATTGTGTTAGTGTTCCAGTGGGTGCACCAGTAAAGGTTTCTTCAAAAGATTTGCCACCAATAGAAAAGGTTTGTGCTTTTATTAGAATTTGCTTTCACTTCTCTTTTAAGGCTGAGTGAATATTCAATATAATGCCTTAATGATGCCTTCTTTTTTTCTTCATCAAAATCTATCTATCATTCTGTGCATCTATCTATCTATGTAATAAAATGGATGAGATGTGCTCTTAAGTTCGTAATGAAATGTAATTGGCCCCTCTGCAGTTTTGTCGATGTGCTCAATATGATTTATGAATTGTCTGAAATAAGTTATGCTGTGACTATGTGAATTACCTTTTCTCACTTCAGGATTATTTCAAATATCTAGACTAATTTTCTCTTCTAATTTTTAATTTTGTTCTGCTGTGGTACGGGGCTTTATTGTTGTTGTTATTATTTTGCTGTGGTAGTTGAAAATTTAATACCAAAGAATCAAAGGAAAAATCATTTAATGATATAGATACTAACTGTTTCAAGGGAGATCTGTGTTTTAGGACCACTTTCATTCTATGAAATATTATAAGTTAAAATTCTTAATTTTGAAAAGATGAATCTATCTAAACAATTTCTGTTTTCTCCTATTACCTACTAATAGCAAATTGCATTTGCAAAATTGTCCATATATAGAGTGCTTTTTCTTTGAAAAGCTGTCATTCTGCCATTGCGTATAAATTCTGTTTATGTTGACTATACCTTTTAATTAAAAAAGAAATGGACTACAATCACACACAAGTTTTGTAAGATTGACATGAGAGTAGAAAATAAAATTTGCATCCAGCAGTTCTTTGAATCTTTTTCTGACTTATGATCTGATTCATGTTTATCTTTTCACATCCTCATAAAGTACGTGTTTCAATCAATTATTGATCTTTTCAATATATTAATCTGTGCATGCTTGTCTTTATGAGGTCAGGACACTGCATATCAATGCCTGTGGAACTGCAAGGAGTACTTGGATAAGGTATATGTATTTGGTGTCTTCCCATTCAGTTGGATCTTTCTAGCACAGAAGAAGTGAACTGCTTAGTAGTTTGGTTTCCTCTCTGTGTTCTTTTAGGCAGTTCGCATTATCCTGGCAACTGATAATGATGCACCAGGTCAAGCTTTAGCTGAAGAGCTGGCACGGCGCCTTGGGCAAGAAAGGTTATATATCCTGTCATTTATTTTTCATGTTATAGTGAGTAATTACTGTATATATGAATCTTGAGAGTTGGATGTGCACGTACCATGTTGCATGGGCTTGCATGTAAACCCTACAGTTCAGTGATCATGGTCCGAGACAAATTCGTGATACCTTATTATCTCAATTCTCAACTACTTAGTATGTGTTTGGTTTGGTATCTTCCCAGCCATGTTTTTACAATTGCATGTCCAATTCACAAATTACGTGAAAGCAACTAATAGTTTCTTCAAGAATGACGAGAGTCCAGCAGGCCTGTGCAGCTCATATCCAAACACGCTTAATGCATTAGGTTTGAATTTCATGCATGCAAAGTTGTTCATATGCAACTAAATAAATCAAAATGCTTCCCCAATCTGGCACTCTGATAATGGTTCAAAAGTTCATTGATCTGATCTGAGGATGGGTTATGCATTCTGTTCTGTTTCCAGCACTCGAGGGTTGTGAAATAATAAATGCTCACTTTTGCTTTACATTTCAATTGTGTCATCATGTACTTTGTATTTGCCTACTTATTTTCCTTCCTTTTTTGTTGCCATCAGGTGTTGGCGAGTACACTGGCCAAAGAAAGATGAATTCAGCTCTTTCAAAGATGCAAATGAGGTATAACTCTGGATGTTCTATACTATCCATACTTACTTTCTTCCCTTTGTAGGGTGAGTGAAAATGAACTTTTCAGCTCTTAATTAATGACATGTTATGCCTGTATTTTTCGCCTTTCAAATGCTATGTCTTCCTTCATGATGTAATTATTCAATTGTGGTTTATGAGCCTAGGTTCTCAAACATATGGGAGCTGATGCTTTGAAGAAAATAGTTGAAAATGCAGAGCCATATACATATGTGCCAACTAGGTAATTCCGTCCATGTATATGAAAATGGATATAGATTTTAGTGCTCATGAAAACCCTGCATAGGAAATGAAATTCTTTTGAGTATGACCTTCAGAATAACATCTTAATCAAACGATTACCTTTTGCAAGTCATACATGGTTATTTGTAATGGTGGATTATGGAAATACTACCTTGTTGCCCCTAACTTTCTGCCATTCATGATCAATTATATGGTTACTTTAAAGATGGACTCTAAATAACAATATGTAAAATTAATTAAGAATATTGTAGATGGAAAGAGTGTGGTATCCTTGATTTGTTTTTTCTTATTATAGTTATCATTGTGCAATAGTTAAAATCTCAACCTTATCTTTTTGAACATCAAGCGCAAAAAGGATTTAACTAGGGAATACATCAATACCAAAGAAATTTAAGGTCTTACTCCTGGTATTAGTGGTGTCAAAATGAGTCTTATTCGATGGGCAATATGCATAGGTTGGGGCTAGACTATGAAAATTTAAGTGTAGGCATATTTTAGTTTGGTCACCTGAATTTTTATTGGCCTAAAGTGGATTGGTTCACGAGAGTTAGGCTGATTTATTTTATTATTTAATTTTTTATAATTGATAAAATCATGAATGATAAGTTTAATAATGCATGTATTGTTAATATCTATTTTAAGGTTAATATTATATCTATATTGAGTTTTATTTTTAATTTTTAGTACTTGTTTATTGTTATAATTGATATACTTTATTTTATTTTTATTATGTAATATATTTTACTATAGTACAAATGACAAGTTAGATTTTTTTTTATTTTAGTTTATAGTAGTTAGAAGTATTCTATTACCTTGTTATATATAATTGATTTTGATAATTTTAAATTTTATATTTAAAAAATGAATGGCTCATATGCAAAACCCATTTGGCCCTGTGGTCCACCAAGGTTAGGTCATGCTATGAAAATTTTAGCTCAATAATAAATTGGCCTGGCTCGAAAATTTGTTGGTTGAACCCGTTGCAACCCTTACATGATATAAATAGAGTTTTGCAAAAGTTGTTGAATTAAGGGTTATAAGTGATAAAACTCCATTAGTTATTGAATGGTATCAAGAGTCATGCATTAAAATTTTTTATGTCTGGTTTAGATTTGAGTCACTCGTCCATTGTTACAAGCCTATAACAGACTAAGTGATTTTGTGTATTGTCCATGTTATACAAATTGCTACATGTCATTGTCATTGTCCATGTTAAAAATAAGGACTACTTTCACTGTATCTCAAAGATTAGAGGATTTAAATCATTGATTTAAAATAGAGAATTTGACCAATTTATAGTGACTAAGATGAAATTTGACATATTTATAAGAATAAAAAAAATTTAAAAGTAACATATGTTAGTCATGTGACATCTATGTCACACATGTTGCTACATAATTGACATGTGGTGGGTAGGTGACTGTTATGTGTTAGATACTTAATAACTGTGTTAGCTTCATGTATATGGAAAAGACTATATTAAGAGAAACAAAATTCTTTTTTAGAGTTTGTTTATTTTTTATATAGGTCTTTCAAAAAAAAAATATTAGCTTATTTTAATAAATACATTTAACCAACTTCAATCCTTTTATTGATTAACATCTTAGAAGATTTTACAAAATTTTTATCGCTTAGTTTTCGATTTTTCGAAAATATATTAGAAGTTGAATTAGTAGTTGTCATGTTATGTTACTTGGATTATATACAAGGGTAAACTTCATCATAAACACTCATAGGAGAAGAAAATAGGAAGGAAAAATAAAATAAATTTTTTTATAAGCTAAAATTAGCTTATGCATTACTTAAAAATCAGTTTTTAGATAATTTAGATGTGAGAGTTTCTACAAATTAGTTTATATATAAGTTAATTTTAATTTATGAGAAAAATTATTTTATTTTTCTTTCATATTTTCTCCTTCTATAGGTGTCTATGACAAATTTTACTTAAAAAGATTTTTAGTCTCTAACTATTGATTAAGAAATATTTTTAGTATAAAAAAATTACATTAATAAATTGGGCTAATAGAATTAATTTCAAGAACTAAATTCATTGACAATAACTAAAATCAAAATATTTTAAATATAAAATTAATTTTGACCAAATCTTTTTTAACCAAAAATACATTTTATTAAAAAATATATTATTACGTTAGATACTATCTATTGTTATAAATGTAAAACCATGTAACATATTATCATTGAATTAATTTTGTAATTAGATGGTGGTAAGGGGTGCTTTAACAAAGGCTTAATTTATATACATACTTTTTTAATACATGATTTATATTTACTACACTTAGTGATGCTTATTTAATTTTATTATTTATTATTAAATTTATAGACAAAATAAATTACATTTTATTTATAAATTTATCACAATTAACCATAATGAATGCATTTCAAGTCACTAATGTGTATTTAAAATTTATATTTATTTTCTCAAAGTTAACTTTATTAAAATCTTCTTTTCGTTGAGTAATTATCCGTCCAATTACCAAAAACAATGAATTAGGACGTGTTTATTTTTTTTTTCCAAAATTCGGACATGGTAAACTTTGCCTTCACTGTCCCAAACGTGGGCCCACCCATCTTTGAGTAAGATTATATATTGGGCCGGGTAAAGCATATGGCCCACGTCCTTTATTTTACACTCGCGATCTGAAACGCACTCAAGTTTTTGAAATCACTGTCTTCAACTCTCCCTAACGACACAAAATTCGACCGTTGCAAGCGCGTTATTCGATCTTGTCGCTTCTTCTCTTTCAGTTCTTCTGAAAATTCGAATTCCGCGGTCACTCTATTATCCGAATTTCAATTCCACGATGCGCAAGGCAAAAAAAGCAGAATCTTCCGACGCCGCTTATTCGGAACGCCGAAATTGGAGCAACATCTTCAAATCGTTGGTTCAGATGGTGCGTAGCCAGCAGAACCAGCTTCACTCGTTCGCGAGCCGCCACAAATTTCTCGAAGACCGTCTTCGAATGCAGCACGAGGGGTGGGCCTCCGATGTTCGCTTTCACAAGGATCAAATTTCTCAGGTAATTATTCTTTTAGGGTTTCCATGAAATTTAAAAATAAAAGTTCTTTTTTTACTTCTATTTTTATGTTTTCATTGCCACTGTTTGTGTAGATGAATGGAATTTTGTTGTTTGAGAAGAAGAAACGGGCGCTCGAGGAAGCGAAGGCGGATTTGGCGCTGGGTTTCAAGCACAGAGAGGCTGCCATGTTAAAATGGATTTTGGGTCAGTCATTTTTCTATGATTTCTTGTAAAATTTTGTATTTTGTCCTATTTTTAGGGTAAACACAACAGTTTTAGTTCTTGGTGTTAGTCTGTTAGATTCTGAATTTAATGTTTTATTCTTAATGTTTTGCCTTGAGGGAGTAGAAAGTTGGTTTTGTTGTTTCTATCAAGGATGGAGAATGGAGTGAACTTTTTTGTTCTGCATAGTTTCTTGATATGGTGTAGATTTTTGTTATTTTAAAAGCTTGGGTTGGGTTTGGGGGGGGGACACTACAAAAGAACAGATGTTTGTGACAATGATTATTTTGGGAAAATAGTCTGTTTCATTTTTTTTGCTAAAAGGTCTCTCAGGAAGCTTTTGATTGAAATTTGAAAGATAAACCAAAAAAATGTACTGCAGAAACCTAAAAGAAATGGCTTATAAGGTGAATTTTTTTCTGTCAATCTTGGAAAGGTCCTGGATGATTCTTTTGTTAAAAGACCCTCTCTGACTCTAGTAACATACTTAAGATACATGACTGTAAGAGTTGGCTTAGGTGGTTAAATAACTGATTAGCTTACCCATTTTCGAATGTTCCTGGATGATGGATCACTCTTAGCATGCTACAGAGATTTTTTATTTTATTTTTTGGTTAAGATGCTTTAAATTATCAATATCTTCAATTTTGTAACTCAAGGGATAGTTTTATCAATTGTTGAAATATAGGGGTTTGAATTATTTTCGATTTGAAATTATTCTAATGGCATTTATTATTGACTTATATTTATTTATCTTTTGATTGCAGAGCATGCAGAGGATGAGTTGGCGGATCTTAAAGCATGGTTTGAATTCCTCTCTTGTAAATCCTCTAATGGAGAAGTATGTTAGCTGTCATCCTTGCATATTTTTTTAGTTTTCTGATTTTTTTATGCATTTCATTATGCTGAGCAATCACTTTGCCTTATAACAGGATCAAAGAACAGCATCTAAGGATACTGACTTGAAGAAAAAACGAACCACAGATAGAGGAAACAAGTCCATTACTGCAGAAAAAGAGAAGTGTTCCAGTGAAATCAAAGATGAATTGAGAAGGTTAAGAGGTGAACATGAGAAGCTTGTTTTAGAAAAATATTCGGAGGTGTCAGCACTCTTGGCAGAAAAGAAATTTGTGTGGAATCAATATAACATAATGGAGAATGACTACACTGATAAATTAAGGACTAAGGAAACTGAAGTAGAAAAGGCAAATGAAAAGATAAAGGTACTTGTTTCCAGCATGGAGCAATTACAGTCTGAAAATTCTGAAAAGGATAGTAAAATTTCAGAATTAGAAAGTAAAATGGCTGAGATGGAAGCTGAGACAAAAAGATTAAACAAAGAAATATCTGGACTCTCAGTGGAGTTGGAATCTCTAAGAAAATTCAGGAACAACCAAGTTACACCTGTCTTAAATCAATGCACGCAAGGAAAACCTGAGTCAGGAGTTGCTAAGAGCAACAGGAGTAGAAGAAATATGACTTTGAAAAAAGAAATATGTACTCCTGATGCACCGGCTCCTGCAAAATCCTCTGAAAAGGTATGGCCTTCTCTTTTATTCATGTGCTTCACTGGTGGTACCATTAGTTAGAGCTCAGGATTTTGTTCTTGGAACATGGTGTATGTAAGTGGTAGAATAACATAATATATTCATTTAAAAAAAAAAGTGCATTCATTGTATGAGTTCCCATCCATGATTTGCCTTTTATTGTCTGCAAATACTGTCTTCCACTTCATTAGCAATTCATTTCTAACATCTACAGCTTCATGCATTCCACAATAACTTACCAACCTGATACGGGCAGCGTAGCATATTTATTACTCATGTAGCTGCCTTACATTGACTATCTGAAAATAGCTTCAGCCATATATAATGTTCCTTATTGTTGAGCATAGTTTTAGATTTATTATACAAGGGTGATGGGAAGTTTGATTTTGTTTTATAGTTGAGAAGAATGTGTTCCTTATTGTTTATTTTGCTTTCCCTTCCTTGAATCTTAATGTCCAGGCGACAAAAAGCATGAAGAGGAAAGAGGGGCCAGTTATTCCCATCTCTGAGACTCCAAAACTATTCTCTTCCAGCTTCAAGGTTCCAAAACTGAAGTCCTCTGTAAGGGTCATTTGACAGATGACATCTTTCCGACAAGTGTGTTAGGATTATAGGATATTGTAGTCTTGTATATGTATTATACGCTCTTTATGTAAACTATGTTTGTATTATGTATGAGCTTTCTGTTAGGTATTGATTCATTCATAGTCCTTCTATTGAGAATATTTGATGTAAGTTTGCAAGAGATTCTAATTTTTAGGTAAATTATGTAACAGCCTTTAGATTTATTCATAAATCTTCTAACGAAAATGGTATCATTCTAATGAAGTCAATTTAATTTAATTAAATTGTACTAAATAAAATGATAATAATTCACATAAGAGATTAATCATTATTTAATATACATGAATATTTGTTTTTAAAAACAAATGGAAAAACAATTTAGTCTTATCAAGCTAGACCTAATTTAGTTTTTATTTTCCCTCCAAATTTTTGGTTTAGCACATTATACTGAATTATTCAGCAGGCTAATCTTTGCTGCGCATTTTTTGTGTTTGGGCAATCAGACTCCCATTCAAAAACAGCTCACACTTGCTTTTGCTTTTAGATTAATATTTTTTTACCTACTGACTAAACAGGTATTATTATATTAATCACTTGTTTTAAATTCTATCTGAAAATATCAGTACACTATTTAATATATTGTTTATAGTTATTGAAATTTATTAAAAATTATAAAATTTTATAGGTTTTATTTATTTAATAAGCTCTACTCATGATTATGTAATTTTTTTAATAAATTTTAATTGATAATAAAAATTGTGTTAAAAAGTATATTGTTAGTATTTTTATTTTTTTTATCAAGTTATTTTTATAATATTCGAACTATTTAAATTAAGGTCGTAAACATTGACCTAAAATTTTCAAATTGAAGCAATAAATTCTTTCATTTTATTTAATTAGAGGTGCAACTTGTTTAGTTATGTTGAACTGTTGCAGTCATATTATGTAAATAAGGCATCAACGGCAACATGATATTTGATATTTGAATATTTTCATCTCTCTTGTTTGATATTTTTCTAAAGTCAGCAATTCATTTTGAAAGATAAAGTAAATAATTTTAATTGTTAATGAAAAATAATATTTAATTAATATTACGTACAAATGCATAAAAAATTGTGAATATGTTAAAATACTAATAGTGAATTTTTTGTATTAATTATATTTTATTTTAGATGAGACAAATTATTTTTATATTCATTAGACTTTATTTATTTATTTGTTGCATTGCACTCATCTATGTATATAAATTAGAAGTAAAAGAAATTATGTATTAATTGAATTAAATTATATAATTTGTAATATTTTTTATAAGGTAAATGTCAATTACCTAAATATATTATAACTAATAATAAATTAAAAGATAATTAAATAATATACTATATTTACTATCTCCGAAATATTTAAATATTTATAATTACTTAGTCTAATAAGATATTTAAATGTTTGAAATATTTCATAATAAATTATCTATCATATTTTATCATATATTTACGATATCTCTAATAATATAATATAATATAATATCTTTCTTCTCTTTTATGCTTTAGAATTAACAAAATATCATGTGTGTTGTTAAATATAAAACTTCTTCGCTTATTCACACTTATTAAGAAACTATTGATGCTTTTTTAATCCAATAGAATTTTGACTCGATGCATAGGAAAAATTTGTGGAATTGAGGATGGTTCTTTATTCAAAGGAATATAGGTAAGTCCTGGGCATTTTTTTTATAGCAATTTCTTAGTGTAATTGTGGAGATGAGTTTCCTTGTTCAATATTGAGAATGTCACAATCAGAATGCTGTATTGGTAGGTGGTTTGTGCTTCAAAATTAATAAATGACCTATACTAACCAAACGGGTAATTGCAATTAGAAGAAAAGATATAAACGACACATAGTTATGAGAGGGACGCTTCGAAAGTTATTCAAATTTGGTAGAGGAAAGCTTTAGGCCTCAATTACATTTCTTTCAATTTAGCCTTGTTATTTGTTTCTTTCGCAACCAAAAAATAAATAAAAGATAGAAGGAAGAAGTTAGAATAATGCTCACCGAGAGAGTTTAATGTTTATACAAGAGAGTTAGATTAAAAGTAAATCAACGGATGAGTTAAAAATTGATGTGCCTCTTTTAAAATTATATTAGCACAATTTGATACTTTGTTTAAAATATAATTTGTATATTTAAATTTTTTTTATAAATTTTAATTATATAAAATAAATATTTATTTTATGAATTATTATACAAAATATAAAAATTTAATGATAATTCATAAATAATATAAAATCTAATTAAAAATCATCTTTAGAGTGATTTTAAAGGAAATTTATAAAATCAATTAATTTACTAGATGATTTATGATTACATAATAATATAATTATTTTATACTATAAATATATAATTATTTTATCAAAATTTAATTATATTGTATATGTTAAAATACTAGTTGTAATAAAATAATATTTTAAATAATAAAAATTTTCATAATCTTTAATTTTTGCTCAGCTCACCAATAATAAATATTTTCCTCCCAACATCATTTATTTCCTATGAAGATTAGAATTTAAACCTTCAATGTTAAGATAATAATCTTTAAATACTTTACTTTATAAATTAATTAAAAGTTTTTTAACTGTAAAATCTAATCAAATAAAATTATAGTTTGGATAGACCTAATAATAAGAAGAATTTGGGTAATGTGCAGAAAGTTTAAAGTTTGGTATTTCCTTAAAAAAAAATCAATTAAAGTTATTTAGTGTAACTCTTGACAATGAATAATACCCTGCACAAAACCAGTGTTTCGGTTGGCCTTTTCTCTTTATACTTCAAACTTGAAGGTTCAGTCAAACCAAAAGTCCAAAACCCTCTTTGGCACTCCTCACTCACTCACTCCCACACACACACAAACCATGGAGCCCTGTTAGAGAAAAACCCACAAGACAAACACTCTCCACACAAGGGAACAAGAAGAAGCATGCGCCTTCGTTATCCCCACACTCTACTTCCTTTGTTCTCTTCCTCAAAACTCACCACCATGACCACCCAAACCCTCTTCCACTCTCCTCCATTCCCAAACCTCAAAAACACGCTCTTCTCCCAACGACACCGTTTTCCCTCCCACAGACCCCTTTTCACCGTGTTCTGTTCCAAACCCGTTTCGAGGAACCCTCCATCGCCGCTCAGAACCAACGGCTACCACGGCGCCTCTCATGCCAGCATCCCCAGGCCAGGTAAGGTGTCCTTTTCTTCTGGGGACAGGGCAACCTTAAATGTGTGTAAAAATGCTAACTTTTCTGGTTTTGTTTTGTTTTGCGAAGTTCAATTGGAGAACACCGAGGAGAAGAGAGTGGAGTTGCAGTTCACTATTTTGAAGAAGAAGTTGGAGGCTGTTGGATTGGAAACTGGAATATGTGTGCCGGGGCAGTACAATCACTTGCTTTGTCCAGAGGTGGCTCCTCCCTTTATTTAAAGTTGAATGCTTTTTGCAACACTATAAGCTTTTCAAATGTTGAAAAGCTTTTTCTATGGCCTCCAAGGAATTAGTCTCTGGCTCTCGGTTGTGGGATATTCTTGGTGTAAACAAAAACAAAGCTTTTTAAGTAGGACTTGGCAACTGTGATGTTTTGATGCTTTGGAAAGTTTTGCAGTTCTATTAGTCCTTGTCCCCAAATAGCTGTTTCACATGAGACATAAAAGTTTGTGTCTTTGTTATTGATCATGTTTCAGGTGTGGGGTTGTGTAAAAAAAATATTTTCTTGGTATGGAGTAGAGAGTAGGGAGTTTGGCAGACGGTAATTTTTTTTTGAGGGGGTGACTTTAATTTGACTTGAGGGAGTGGATAATACTGTTAAAAATTAGAATCCTCAAAATAGTGAATTTAAGAGTTCTTATTATGTATTTCAAATCAATGCATTTAACTTGTTTGTATTTTCTAATCTCCATTTTGTTCTAGGAATGCGGGACTAATCAGTGAGAGTAGTTCATTCTCCTTACATGGATCCCATTTCATATATCCCAATGGGATTTGAAAATGCTTTTTGTGTTAAGTCTTGTATGTGCCATTTAATATATATTTTTTTTAGTGCCAAGGTGGAGACCAAGAAGAAAGAAGCTTGTCTCTTTACATTGCACCAGATGGGTATGATACTTATAATTTTTTTTTCATGAAATTATCTGATTCTCTTTCTTAGCAGATTGTACATCTACTTTGTTTTAATTTTGACAATTTTTGAGTTTTAGGGGATCTGCTGCATGGGTGTGCTTTCGCGGAAAGTGTGGGTGGAAAGGCAGCACACAGGTTAGATATTTTTCATTTTCAAGTAGGTCAGGTCCTGATTAACACGGGCAGATGTGGTATTTGGTTCATTTTTCTACCTTCTGCTGTAGGCCTTTGCTGGTAGCAGTTCTGCAACAAGTGGAGCACTCCCGGTTAAAAAGAAAAGAGAAATTACTGAGGAGGAATTGCAACTAGAACCACTTTGTAGTGAGGTCATTAAATTTTACATTACCTAATTTTGTCCCCACTCTTTATGGATTTTAGATGTGCTATACTAGTAGTGATCTGTGGGGCAGATATTGCATCATGACAAAATCCTGTCCTTCATTGCTTAGTGTATGTTTGGGTGAGTGTTTGCAAGCTCGATTTTAGATGATCTTGATTTTGGTTAAAATTTAGTTTGAAGTGAAATGATTTATGTTTGGAAGCTGTATTTCAAAAACAAGTTTGTAGTGAAACTTAGTATAAAACTCTCAACCCAAATTCACAGGCTACATCAAAGTTGCTTTTGCTAGAATCAGAATTGGAAATATTTTCACATTTGAAATAGTAGCAAAATGTGAAACCAAACTTCTGAAAAACACATTAGTTTTAAAATAAAGTGGTGCAACAAAGTATCAACTAGTTTTTAAATTGTACAATTATTTATTTTGTGGACTTGATTTATTTCATGAGAACCTCTAATGCAATGGTTGGATTAATAAAATTTAATGTTTGTATAAAGTTCTTAATGGAGTAATTTTGCCAAGTTTGATACTTAGTGTCAATTGATTTTGATCCTGTCTTATTACAATTATGTATCTGTTGAATAAGCTAATATTGATTGCTAATTTCTGTTCCTGCTATGTTTAGATATCTGTCTACACATAGATATCTGTCAACACATAGATATCTGTCAACTGTTTTGAGTTTTGACGAGCAATTAAAATTGACTGCTTATGTCTAACTGGCTTTGTGTTTGTGTGTACTCTCATACTCCGCACTTAATAATTTTATTCTTTGTCTTGGCAGCAGAGTCATTGTTTTCTCAGATTATTTCTCTTCTCCACATTTGGTTATGGCCTATTTGTTTTGGATTTGCATGGAACTAAATGTGTTTATTGAAAGTAACAAAGACAATGTGGTGGGTTGTTGCTCAGTATAAACAGAAATACAAACAAGCCTTTAGTGATTAGAATTGATATTTGATGCTTATCCTGCTTTATATGTTTATGCTTATCATATAGTTTTTCAACTGTATTGATAATAATTTTTGTTCATTTCCAATCAGTGTGGTGAATGACTTTGTTTGCCCTGTTTCAGCTGATCGCATATTTTTCAGAGCGTTTGATTTCAAAGGAGACTCTGAAGAGAAATGCTGTCAAGCAGAGAAAATATGATGATCAGGTGCAATTAACCATTAAATTATTAGCTTAATTTGAGTAACCTAGAATATTACTTTTTAAGATAATAATGATCCAGTTAGTAAACAATGTAAGTTTGATGGTACTGTTATCAAGACAGGACAAATTTTATTTTACATACATTTTTGAATGATAAAAGAATTAGGGATATGATATTCTGAATATGAATATGTATCTTCCATGATAGTTCCTCTAAATTAACATTCCTTATGATTGTTTGGTTCTTTAGTTGAAAGAGAGATCCAAGAGCAAACATCTGAGGTTGGTTTTGGTTTTATTTACCAGAAAATGCCCCTTGGTGTATATGTAATAACTTTGAATTTGATTGATATGGTTGATACCAGTAACACCTACTAGCTGATTAACAAGGCAATTTAAAAATGGCAAATTTTCTATTTAATATTACCTTGAAACATGTTTTACTTATTGATTAATTAGGCTGGGATTGCCATTGATTCTTAATGTAGCTAGTGTTTCATTCTCACTCTTTTACTTTACAAGTGACTGACCTGTTACTAATGTTTCTGTAACATATGTATTTTTTGGTAGATTGTGATTGCATTCACGTATCGTCGAAATGGAGAGCTTATTAGTTGCAAGTATCGAGACATCAACAAGGTGTTTTGGCAGGTATAGCAATTACTGGTGCTGTACATATTTAGATTGAGTATTAAAATTGATATGCTGAAAATTAATTAGTATAGAAGTTAAAACAACAGTGATGGAAAACATCTGTACATATTTTGGTGAGCATGATTAAATAACATCTTTCCTACTAATAATATGAATATGGAAGCTTTTTCTTAATTTCTTTAGATTATTAGTGTTTGTGCCTTTTAGTTATGGGCATGTGCACCGAGCTCCTACACTTGCGGCCTTGTAACCTTAATTTATGTAATATACATAGTAGTTAATCTCAGATAGCAGAGCTGCTGACCCCCAAATTGGGATAGCGGGATGACCGCTATTCTAATATTTTATATATATATATATATATTAAAAAATTATTAATATATATATAAGCTCAAAAACATAAATATTACTCAAAATTCATCAACTAACAACCATCATTAATAATAAAAATTACTTGAAACTTAAAAGGTTGAAACTTTAAAGGGAAACTTCAAAGGGTCAGGGGCAGGCCAGAAACTGAGTTCGGGAGAAGGCAGAGCTCAATGGAGAAGGTAGAGCTTGCCGGAGAAGACAAAGCTTGTTGGAGAAGCCAGAAAAATGCCGGAAAACATCAAGTGGTCGCGTTAATGTTAACTGGTGGTTTTCGGGGAACAGTGCTGGTGGTTGCTGGAGAAGAACGAAACACAAAACAGAGGACAAAAGAAGAAGGCTAGGGCTTTGGGGAAGAATAAAATGGAGCGCAGGAGAAGACAAAATCTCTCTTTCAAACCCTAATAACCCCAAAATACCCTCACTAACGTTTTAAACATGAGGGTATTTTTGGATTTTTGTTTCCAGCCACCAAAATGCACGTGTTTCACTGTTGTGGCCATGGAAGACACTTCTCCTGGGATCGCACTCTGCAACGTGCTGCCGTGATTTCGGCCGCAACTGCTGCAAAATTGAACCGCACTGCTCTATTGACAACTATGGTAATATAATTCAGATATTGGAGATTCTAATAATTTTGATTAATGCCTCTTAAATATTTGTTTTCGTCCTCTCTCTCTCACTCTATCTCCTTTTTTCGATTGAGAGCTTCACAGTTGGTGAAAACATCTAGCTTATGCACAGCACACAATGCAAAAGCAATTTATGGCCTGGTAACAGTCAAATAGTTCAGTTTTCCCAATAGTTTCCTGTATCTTTATGGATCAATATTAGTGATGATAGATGGTGGATGCGGAGTATGGTAGAACTATAGAAGCATGGTGGTTATAATGAAGAATAATTTATATGCATTAAGTACACTATACAAATTGCAGAGCAAACGAAAAGTGAGGAGAACCACTGAGCAGAGATCAGAGTGACAGGACAGAGATTTGGAGAGCATAGAGGAAATGTGGATTGTTAGAGTCTGGGACTCAAAATAGGAAGAGAGACAGAAAACAGGAACAAAGAGAGGCTCAGAGGAGATAGAGAAATAGAGAGAATGGGAAGGAAACAAATGAAAGAATTAGAATAAGAGAAGGAAACAACGAAGCAGAGGCCAAGGAACAGAGAGGTTACCTGAGAAAATCAAGATATTCATTCTCCAGAGATGGGTTGTTCACCGGAGATTGTCTCCTTTGACAGAGATGGTGATGTTCAGTCAAATAGATTTTGTTCCAGCTTTGGGTTTGAGTTTGCAGTAGACATGAGCAGAGCATGTTTGGAGTTCCCATGTTTAAACATGTTCAATGTGTGTGAAATGGTGTTCCTAACTGTCAGAGATTCATTTCCCCCCAAAGAAAAGAATAGCTGCTGCCTTTTCTGCCTTACCCTTGGTCACTGCCATAACCTTTATGGCAAAAGCGGCCGTCATAGGCATTAAATGTTTAAGTCTTTTCTTTGTGCCCTTTGTATGCCTTTTTCAGGTCAATAAAAACTATGTAGATCTTTTTTTTTCTCTGGTATCATCAAACTTCACTAAAGGTATATTGTTTTCATAGTTGACCACCCTGGCATTAATCAAATTGTTCCTCTGAGCTTAATTCTTTGTTGTTTTCTCAATTTTGGATGTCTGCTTTGTTCTTATAAACAGGGACTAGAGTGTTTTTCCTCCATTCATTGGACATTTTTTTAGACTTAATTATCTCATTAAACAATTTCATAGGCTAGGTTGTGCTTTTCTCCCTTGTGATTTCTATTAAAAAAAAAATCTGAGGATTGAAGTTCTTGGTTCATATTATTACCTGTAATCTTTTTGCACTTGTTTCTCTTTCCTTCTCTCATTCTGAAAACATCCTTATTATATTAGCATGTCTATTTACTAAGTTAGTAGATAGTATGGAGTTACAAATATAATTAAACAAATAACATAAATTAATTTTGATAACTACACCCAACTTTTTCTTTCTGCTCTCATTGTCGTCATCTTATTAGTTTTTTATAAGCTGGCCATTAGGTACAAAGCCATTGTTCCATCTCCTTATTCTTCTCCTACTTCTCTCTTTCCTTCATCCTCTTTACTTCTAAATAGCTTGTGTTCATTGTATATGTCATGACAGTCATGACAAATAGCTATCCCCAAGGCTTAGACTGCTAGGTTAAGACACTTGAATGATTTTATATAACATTTCCAACATGCTCCCTGACACAAGAGTCCTTTGGGCTTAACATGTGGAAAATGCACAGGCCTACCTACCTGTGCTGAAATTCAATTTTTCATTACAATAATGAGGGCAGCAAGGATCAAACTCTAGACCATTTGGTCATAGAGGCTTTGATGCCATGTCATGAACCAACTATCTCTAAACCTTAAATTGTTAGATGAAGACATATGAGTGATTTTATATTATGTCTCTAATTAGATTATGCTGGAAGATATTTTTTCATATTATCTTAAATCTTAACATATGTTTTTTATCAGTTATCAAATTTTGTTTTTGTACATGTATTATATTTTCTTGATTTTATGATAATTACATCTTTCCCCTAATACCCTTTTATTTCAGGAAGCAAATACTGAAAAGATCTTTTATGGACTGGATGACATAGTGGGACAGAGTGATATAATCATTGTATGTATTTTGCTCTTTGTAGAAATTTTGTAAAGGTTAAAGTTTTGTTTTGTGCTTAGTATATTGATTTACTGCTGTAGGTTGAAGGTGAAATGGACAAGCTTGCAATGGAAGAAGCTGGCCTCTTCAATTGCATCAGTGTTCCTGATGGTGCACCTCCATCAGTCTCGTCAAAGGAGTTGCCATCTCCGGACAAGGTTTTTTTTTATTCTTAACATACTGTATCTCTAATATTATGTGTGTGTGTGTATGTTTCATTTTCTTATCTGTTTTTAGTCTTTACTGTGGTCGCATATGTAATGTTAGAATCTAATGCTCTTGTCATATTCCTAATTCTGTAAAGCTAGGACAAAAAGTATCAGTATCTGTGGAACTGTAAAGATGAACTAAAGCAGGTTTGTTAATTGGTATTATTCCTTTCTTTTGAATGTGCAGAAAGAAACAGCTTTCATAAACTTTCCTCATTTGTTTTCTCAATGTTTATATTGATAGGCATCCCGGGTTATACTTGCCACTGATGGGGATCCACCTGGTCAAGCCTTGGCTGAAGAGCTTGCACGCCGCATTGGGAAAGAAAAGTTAGAATATTTTTGTCTTGATTTTACTACTTATAGAAATTCTCATTATCATCATTTGTTTTATGTGCTGTGTATTCATTGTATTTGGGTGTGTAATTTTTAAAGCAAGGAAGTGGCTAAGACGTTGTTGAGATAAACTATCTTTGAGTTGCTTTTGCATGTTTTGTTCAAAAGAATTTCTTGTTAAGATAAAGGGTGTCCCTATACATCTTTTATGTGATGTGGTTGCTGATATTGTCTCAAAATCTTCTTGGTTACACAAGACAGAATGACTGTTTTTACTGTTCTGTGCAATTAGTTTATTCATTTATTTTTTTTCCATTTTTAAATAAATAATAGGAGGATTGTTTTCCTCTTTTCATGTTTGTTTCACACTTTCTTTAACCTTTCTCTCTTGGGGGTTGCAGATGCTGGCGGGTCAGGTGGCCTAAAAAAGGGAAGCTTGACAATTGCAAAGATGCAAATGAGGTCAGATATCAATATGCATGCACAAGTTCCTCTTCATGTGCACCTTTCCTCTCACACCTGTACCCTAAGAAATAAAACCCCAAAATTTTGTAACTTCTCTCTTGATAACTTATTTGGATTCACTGAACAATGTCAAGTGACAATGAACTATGAATGAAGATGCATGTAACAGACAGAACTGTGCTGGTTACTCTTAATCAGCTACATGTTTACCTGCATTGTCTGTGAATTTATTATTCATCAATACAGGGCTTGTTATTGTAGGCTAGATGGAAGTTGGAAATTTAGGACTGTAGACTCAAGGTTAGAATTATACATTTTACTGTTTGGTGTATGACATTCATGTCAGTCTAGCGTGTATGGTCTCTTTCATTGACATACATGTTTGGATTAGCTTATTTTGTAGAAATGATTATTTTTTTTTTCTGGGTCAGCTTTCTGATAGATTTCTGAAATGGAAGGGGTTATTTGCTATTATGTGTTTTCAAACACCTACATAATTTCCCCCCCTTTGCTGGCTTGTGTGTCACTTATTATGCAGAGTCATTTAAAGCTGTATATACATGTAATTGTGCTCTTTGTTAACTGTAGCACCCTTATTACACACACAGGTTCTCATGTATTTGGGCCCTGATGCATTGAGGGAAGTGATTGAGAATGCAGAATTGTATCCAATACGTGGATTGTTTAACTTCAGAGATTACTTTGACGAGATTGATGCATATTACCATCGAACCTTAGGATATGAAATTGGTATCCCAACTGGGTGGAATAATCTGAATGACTTGTACAATGTAAGGGCGGTTTATTACATTTCTATATTTTCTTAATATGTAAAACATTTTGTTGTGTATTTGTTTTTTTGGTTTATTTTATTTATTTATTTATGGACAACAATATATCGAATAACATAAGGAGCACCAACATGTGCGGCATGGTTGGCTAACCATGCCCCTTAAACATGTGGTCAGGGGTTCAATCCTCAGCTCTATGTGTATGGAAGAGCATATGTTGGCAGAGATCAACTCCTTAAATGGATCTTCATACCTCGAGGGATTATTTTCTGGTTCTTGGGCACCCAAAAAACAGCAGAAGGAGCTGCTGTGAGTGCAGGTTGTCCTATTAATATGACAAGATTAACACCCATGTAATAAAGAGATTTTTTTTTAATTCAAATTATGTAATGAAATATTAATGAATAAGGTGGCGGTTAGTTATGATAGGTTAGTTACCATTAGTTAGTTAATTAGTTGATTAGGAGTTGCCTATAAATAAGAGGGTTGAGCCGGAGAGGAGTTGTCTCAAATACCTAGAGTGTAACACTGTTTTTCATCAAGAAAGATCATTTCTGTCTACAGTCTGATATGGTTTCTATCAGAATATCTTCACAAGATATTAGGGTCTATTTGGAATTGGAATTGAAACACTGGATTTTAATTTCAATTCCATTTCCAATTCTTTTGGAATTAGAATTGGTTTAGAATATTATTTTGTGTTTGCCAAATAATTAAGATATCAGCATCATATAATTCTGTTGGATTTAAGTTTTATCTGTTGTATTCTGACTGGTAAGTGGATTTATTAAATTGTTCAATGTGTCACTAGGTATCAGTGGAAAGGTGTAATATGTTATGTATTGTGATTGTGTTATTATGTGAAAAAGAACAATTGTTGAGTTTGTATTTAGTGGGACATTGGATCATGTATCATGCATTTAATTGTAAAATACATATTTTCATTTCCTTGCTTGCTTTTGGCACAAGATCTCCAATATGTTGATGGAATTTTATATGAAAAATAATTAATTGATTTGAAATTAATGTTTGTGTTGTGAAATGTACCCTTGACTGCTTCATATCTGTGATTTAATGTGCTAACAAAAATGACAAAGCTTTATCTCACAAGGAGGGGGCATTGTGATTTGATCTATTAATCAGATGTTTTTTAACAGAAGTATGTTACTTGGCATATAGTAATAATACAACCTTTTTTCTCTGTATGGAATTAGAGATTCTGATATTGTTCTATTAAATTACTCTTATCAGGTTGTACCAGGAGAACTGACCATAGTAACTGGAGTTCCTAATTCTGGGAAGAGTGAGTGGATTGATGCTCTTCTTTGTAATCTTAATCAAATTGCTGGCTGGAAATTCGCACTTTGTTCTATGGAAAACAAGGTTAGATTGTTCATTGGTGACTTTCAAAATTATGTTTTTATTCTCACCAAAAAATGCTTGCATTTGCAACTGGCAACTAGAACAAGAATCATGCATATCTGTCCTTGTTTAGGATATTTATTGCACTCTTTCAAGCGATCATGAAATGGTAGATCATGTTTAGGTATTTGTAGTAATAGTATAACAATACCGGTGCTTGCTCATGTATTTCCAGAGTGGCTGTTATCACAGCGGCGACGCGCGACGGCCGACATGTAGCGGTGTGGTTCTCTGTTGTGGTTGCGATCGTGGCGGTGTGGAGTGGGCGCGATCCAAGAAATCGCGTGCGTTGCGGCTGCTCCTGTTGTGTTTGGGTAGCATGACGAGGAAAAGTCAAAAATGCCCTCACATTTAAAACGTTAGTGTGGGAATTTTTGACTTTTGGCCTTTAGGGTTTCAAATATTACGTTTTCAGCCCGCGTCTTCTTCCCCTTCCTACCTGTTTTCCTTCTCTGGTTCTTTTTGCATTTTCAGCCTGTGTTTTCACCTTGCTTCTTCTCTGGGATTCTATGTTTTCACCCTGGGTTTTCTGTTGTCTGGTTTTAAACTTTCTTCCCCGGCTATGCGTCTTCTTCGGTGATGCGTCTTCTTCGGTGACGCGTCTTCTTCTCCAGCGACTTGTCTTCTCCGACCACTTGTCTTATCCCGCGAAGCGTCTTCTCCGACCACTCGTCTTCTCCGACGACGTGTCTTCTCTGACCACTCATCTTCTCCGGCTTTCAAATAATTTTTTTCCCTTTAGTTTTTTTTTTTTTTCTGTTTTTGCCTACCCATTTTCCTTCTTTGGTTCCTCTTTCTCTCGTACTCACAATACAATATATTCTTTTTTCTCTTAACTTCTATACCTTCTTTTTCTGGCCAACAGAACCTTCAATTGTTCAATCATGACATCTGGTTCCCAACCTTCTATTGTTTGAGTATTAGAATAGCAGTCATCCTGCTATCCTAGTTCGGGGGTCGGTCGTTCCGCTTCGCTATTTGGGATTAATTACTATGCTTTTTCTCAGAAAAGAAAAATAAATAAATTATTTTTCTTTCTCCCTTTAGTTTTACTTTTAATTGTTGCATGTAACGATGGTTATTTGTTGGACAGGAAGTTAATTGAATAGGTTTCACCATTTCAGAAACCATTGATTTACTTAACTGGTTCTGGATGCTCAATATTGCATAAACATCATTGGGGAAAAATTTTCTATTTATCTCCAATATCCAACATATTTCTTCAAATTAACAATAATCAAAAGTTCTTTTCCATTCGGTGGGGTTGACTGCATTAATTAAATGTCAGAGACTCAGAGTTGTGTTTTGTCAAATACACCTTCATAGTTCATATTAACTATGGAATTGTCAAAATGTTTGGGAAAACATAACTTTTCAGACTAGAAGTATAACCTACTTCAGAATGCTTGGAGGCAACACCACAATAATTTTCATATACATACACCTCTGAAAATTTATCTAAAATGATTCCATACCAAAGCTTCTTTTGTTAAGTGTCAAGAGTATGTTAAATGTCACCTCCATTCTTTGACCTTAAAAAGAAATTAGTACAAGGTAAATTGGGCTTGTGCTCGGCTCACGCCTCAAGCTCAAATGGTGGTCTGCAATAGATGTTTACTTTTAGGAGTCATCTACATGTCAGATATGCAGACGGATTGGAGAGCTTTCACAGCTGTTTTTTTCTTATTTTAAAAACATTTTTTGTTTTTGGAAGATGTCTTGGTGGACCTATCTGTCTTGTTAATTCAATAGTTTGGTCATCCCAAAATTTCTTCAAAAGTGAGTGTTGGTTGTTTCGGGGTTGCAGTTTTAGTGCTGAATGGCTGCTCCTTGCAATCTTCATTGATTTGTTTCACTGGCATTCCTGCAGGTTGAACCTGTGTTAAATTATGTGTCATTTTCTCTTATTTTATTGTGTTTGGTTACAATGTATTTGTTAGGTCAGCAATAATCACTATTTTTAAATCATTGCCTCTTACATTCCAGTCAGAATTTGTGCATTTTTTCTGACTCTTTATACTACCCTATAGGTTAGAGAACATGCACGAAAACTTTTGGAGAAACATGTGAAGAAGCCGTTCTTTGACACACGGTGAGCTTTGCATATTATATTCTATATTTCTGATTTATAGGCCTTTGTTATATATTGCTTTATTATTACAACAACAACCTTGTTCCACCAGGTGAGGTTGGCTACATGGATTACACAACATCATTAGGCTACATTAGAAATTATATTCTCATGAAAATCCTTTTCAATAGTTTTCTCCAATGTCCTTAGTCTTCCTCTACTCCTTTTTACAAAGTTAAAAGCCATGCAATCTATACTTCTCACTCACTTATGCATCTAGTGACCTTTGTGCATCTCCAAACCACCTTAACCAATTTTCTGTCATCTTTTCCTTGATAGGTGTCACATCAATATCTCCTTGTATATAATCATTTTGCATCTTGTCTTTTCTTGTGCGTAACATTCTCATTTTTGTTACTCTACTTTTTTCTCGTTAGAGCCTTACATTCACTATCATAGAGTATAGCTAATTGCATAGTAGTACGATAAAATTTTCATTTGAGTTTAGTAGTTACTTTGCAGTCACAAAAAAACCCTAATGCTTTTCTCAATTTAAACCACTCAACTTGTATTTTGTGCATGATGTCTCCATTAATATTTATTTCTGCATCAAATAAGAACTTATGCTGTTATTTTTCCACATCCTCTGCTGTGTTCTATACTTGATTTTTAATATTTTTCAATTTTTTTTTTGTATCTGTACCATAATAATGTTCATATATTACTCCTCTCTTGCCTTTAGCATACTAATTAGTGTATTAATCTTTCTTGTATATGTTGAGTTCATGCTAAGGGCATGGGACATGAGTGGGGTATTGTTTCGAAATACTCGAAACATTTATTCTACTGTAGTTATTAGGAATTATGGATGATATCATACTCTGCCTATGGGTTGGTGTTTATTATGATGATAGTATTCAATAATATCTTGGGACTTTTCCATTTTCCAGTATATTAATACTGTTTTTACTTTGGTATTATGACATTCTATACTAGTGGAATCAGTATTATTTTTCTCATTAAGGATTTATAATTATCTTTATCCTCTGTATTCTGCTTTATAATATTGCAATTTTACTTTCACTACAAGGAGACCCTTATGTTGGTGTATTGGATAATGTTCTTTAATTGCAATAATTGTGATTGTTATTATGCATATATATTTGATTATTTCAGTTGACTTGTTTACCTAATATAGTTATGGAGAAAATGTTGAACGGATGAGTGTGGAGGAATTTGAACAGGGCAAGCTCTGGTTAAGTGATACTTTCTCTCTCATAAGGTAAGTCCATTACAAGGAACTCAGCTGGTAGTTGTTTGTGGCCTACCATTTTCAATCATTTGTACATTTTTCCATACATTTTTAGCTTGGATACATTTTTCCATACATCTTCTATATATTTGTAAAATTGATTTAATTTATTTGTTCCCTTTGCAGCTGTCTGTAATGGAAAAGTGATGCATGCTATGATTAGTAGTACAGTTGATTTTTTATTTAAAATATTAAGGTAGAAGTGAAGCAGGCAGTAGCAATAAAGTTTTCAGTGCATTTGGCTTGTTTATTAGAACCAAATCTTCTTTTTTAGTACTGTTAATTTATATTTGTTCCCTTAATATTGGGTATTGGGTTGTGGCTCAATGTACTTGAGGTGGTGGCCAAAGCTTACATACATGATGCATGCACATGAAATGATCACACTGAGATTTTAATCCTTGTTGGGTACCGATGGTGATGCAGAAATTTTCAGGTCTACTTAATTTATTCTTCTAATCCTTTGAAATGGTTGCATAGGAATGAATGATGAGGGATCCTAAAATGAACCTTCTGATCTTGGCTTTATATTTGAATTATGTCAAAATTGCTTGCTTTAGCAGTTCTTGTTGAATAGACTGTCTAATGCCTACATTTGGTTAAACTGGTATTTTAAATTGGTAATTTAACTCATACTGATGAAATTTGGTGCTGGGCTACGTTGTTGTTGATACTAGGTGTGAAGATGACTCCCTTCCAAATATAAGTTGGGTCCTTGACCTTGCAAAAGCTGCTGTATTGAGGCACGGGGTGCGTGGACTTGTAATTGATCCTTACAATGAGCTTGATCATCAGCGACCTTCAAACCAGTAATTCTCTTAAAAGAGCTTATTCTAAACTTGGATTTTGTTTAGCTTTTGTTAAACTTGTACTTGAACTCTTTAGAATACTGGGAATTGCCGGAGAGAATTCCTTTCATCCCCTATGAATTATATTAGAGGATTACAATTGAAATCTCTAACGAAATATAACTCCAAAATTGTAGGAATAAGGATATTATCTATAACTAGTACTCTCCCTTTAGTTGATGCATATAATCATATGCATCAATCTTGTTATGGAAGTATGTTATACTTCAAAGGACCCAGGAGTTCAAAAATGTAGTGGTGTCCATAGAAAGAATATTCTCCCATATAAAATGGAAATCAACCTGTGTTTTGTTTGCACTTGAAGGAGTTAGATTGTTGGCATTCCGAGTATAGCCACTTGTCACAAGGCAACTTTCAACTGGTTCACCTGTCCATCAAGGCCCATTTTGACAGTAAAAATCCATCAAATCAACAGTAGATTTCCCAAGTGGGGAAGGAACAAGAATCCGTGTGATTGGAATCCAAGGCTTCATCTCATCATACATTATCTATGATAAATAACTAACATTTATTTTCATATTGGATTTCATCATGCATTTGCTCTTTTCTTGTTTCTTCACAAAAAGAGGGGTGGGGGATAAAGGTCTATAAAAAACACTGCTTCATATTTTGCATTTGTACTAAAATCAATCTCTCTCCAAGAACATGCTGTTACCCTGATCATTCTTTCTGTTGCCAGCTACCTTTATTGTTGTCAAGATAATGGATGGCAAATTTATTTGTTGCAAAAAATTGCAGGACTGAAACAGAATATGTGAGCCAGATGCTTACCTTAATCAAGCGTTTTGCCCAACATCATGGATGCCATGTTTGGTTTGTAGCACATCCTAGACAGGTTGGTAACTGTTAAATATATTACCGATTTCCTGTATCTTTTTCTGATATGACTTTTATTTGCTCTGTATCTTCTTGATATAGTTTCCTTATTTCCTTGATATAGTTTTCTTATTTCCTTTTTTTAGGCTTAGATGTTTACCCTATAAAAGGGAGATTAGAAATTGTATTATATACACCACTCAGTTCAATATATTTTGTTTATTTAATTGTAACAAACAGCTTTGGTTTCATCCCTTGTCATTTGACTACTTCTGATATTCTTCCTTCCCTTTTAATAGCTGCATAATTGGGTTGGGGGTCCTCCTAATCTCTATGATATAAGTGGAAGTGCACACTTCATAAATAAGTGTGATAATGGAATCGTTATTCATCGTAATCGGGATCCTGACGCTGGGCCTATTGATCAAGTACAGGTGAGTGTTTGTAGCATAATTGTACATGTTTTGGTATCATACTTAATAGAATATACTAACTTAGAGGCTTGCTCAGGTTTGTGTTCGAAAGGTACGGAATAAGGTTGCAGGGACAATAGGTGAAGCCATTTTGTTGTATAATAGGTAAATATATTTTTGCCTTGATTATTGTGCTAACATGCATTCACCTATTGTTTAGTAAAATAGAGTTTCATTAAATGGAGTACGATGCATCCCCATTACAGTTTTTTCATGGTATCTGATTTTCTTTGACAAATGGCAGGGTAACTGGTGAGTACACGGCTGATGACAAGAGATAGCAGTGAGTCAAACAATTTTTTGGTAGGCTTATATAGTGGTCCACAAGTACGTCTTAAGTTAACACCTGATACTCGAATCGAGTCGGAGCATGGCTATGATGTTTTTCACTTGGGGTGTGCCAGGTCAAGATCAAGAATGCTGGATAACATGTTAACATGGGTTGTGAAAATCGAGTGTATAATATCATTATTTGGCTTGATTATTTGAAGATCTTGTATCCTATTCCTATAGGCCTCCTTCTATACGTGGTGTTAGGATTACATCTTAGTTTAGTTTTTCAGTACTGCATTTTAATCCTTGTATAGATATAGGATTTCTTTGTCGCAACTCCTTGTATCTCAGTTGATCGAGCTATAATTGTTTACAATTTTCCAAGTTCTATTTTAGTCCCTGAGATGGAAGCGTCAATTTTAATTCTTGATTTTATACGTTATTCACACGAGTCGATTTTTGTATAAAATAAATAACAGGAAAAAATAATGTGTAAAATGACTACAATAAGTGGCAATTGGCAAAGTTAGGCATTTAAGTGAAGATTTTATGACAGAGATTAATGTAACCGGCATTTACAATTTCTAGAGGTTAGATTGAGGATTTACTCGATAAAACGGATTGTATTGGTCTTCTGTTCTAGAATTTATTGTCCCCATTAGTTTTGTAGGTTGGGTAATATATTGAGTTGATGTATTATTGATGGTTATTTTTCCTTCATGTTGCAACATGTGTGGCCATGTGATCAACTGATCATCATCTCCCTTTGAACATATATTCTAAATAGTTGAATTAATGGAAGTATCGATTTAGGTTCAATGATTGAATTGTGCCGGAATTGGTAATTTAAAAATCATAATATTAAAAATTATACTTAAGATACAAAATTTATAACCTAAATTCATTAAATAAATTATTTTAGAGATTAGAAGCAATTTATAATTGTTAGTTACATCAGTCAAAAGAATTAGCCATTCTTCTGACTTTATTTTTTTATATATTACATTATCAAAATTTAACACACTAAACATTAACAATGAACAGTAGTCAAAACTAAGGAGTTCAAACTATTTAATTTTGAAATAAATTATGTTTTTCAGTTCTCCATCGCAAACGAAATGAACATCGTATCTTTCAACAGTTTTGTGTTTTTGTTGTGACACATGATGCATGGTTTTTTTTTTTTTTTTCTGTAACTTAGAATCCTGATCCATTGAATCAAATCAAATTTAATATGTCAGACAAAAAATCAAATTTAATATAAATAGAAAATTATAGCTTTAACAGAAAAAATGGAGATTAAGAACAAAAATGGTAAGGTCGGCGTTAAAGAAAAAAAGCCTCTTATTTCATATGAAAACATGATAAAATATTAGACAACTCGTCCTTTTAAAGTTTAGTCCATACATTTAACTTCCACAATGGTTAATTGCTATGCACTCCAAAATGTGAGAATCTGATCATTATATGGTTATTCATAATCTACCCGTAACTAAAGGGAATAATTATATATATTATATGTATCAATGGGCCATCCTTGTATCAATCAATAATGTATTTGTACATATATTTCCACCGTCCAATCCCATAGGCGATACATAATAAACAACTATTGATGTCCAGACGAATATTTGCCATATTTTTGCAAAGATTCTACAGAAATCCTAACAACATCTCTGATATTTTGTTTTTCTTTTCTTTGTGACCAAATCGCAGCTCGTATCGCCAAAAGAGAAAAAAAGAAAGAAAGAAAAGAACAAGGTCTTTCCAGCTGCGATAGTTGACTATTTCCCAAAACTATCACATGAATGAATGATTCCACACTGGAAGTGATAAATGGGGAGCAATAATTCAGAGTGAAATACTATTTAAAATATTTTTGTCTGGAAATATTAAAAAACTGTTCTCTTAAACAAATCGATTCCATATCTGTGACATTCATGGACAAATCTACCACATGTTATGGTTTGTCGTTAGCCAACTATGCAAAGTGCTTAAAGACCAAGTCAAACTAAGAAAATATTTTGCTAATCATAAGGTGCCACGTACAACGGACAGGAAGTCTTTGTAGGCATTGAACAGTCCTAAACCTGATTTTGAAAAAAAAATGGAATTAATCGATATTCCACCGAGATTAGTTAGATAATTTTTTTTTCTCAATTTTGACTTCAAAATTTAAATTCTTGATATTATATTGTGAGTTAAATTTACAGTTTATAATTTACTTTCACCCATTGAATACCTATACTTGAATTTTGGACATAACAATGTGATTTCTCTAGTTAAATTTGTATCTACATGCAAAATGCCTATTATTTCTATTATTACGTTTTTTCTATCATATATATCAAGTGTATAGATTAAAGAGAGCAAATAATAGAAAGTTTTTCATATATATTTTTTTTCATAATTCTGATATAATACAGTTTTAATGATAAAAATTTCTATTTTTCAAGTAGTAGTAAGGAGCTTTTTTTTTAAAAAAAAAAAACAATGGTATTATTATGCAAAAGAAAGAGATTAGAAAAGGAGGGCATTGGGCATGAAATGCTTAAAAAAGATGGAAAATAACTGGTCATGGTGTTGTTATGTGTTTTTTTTTTTTTTATTATGTATTGACTTTACCAATTAATTTTTGTTAGATTATTTTTAATATTTTTTTAACTATTCGACTCAACCGTGTAGCCTTACTCAACAACATGAGTCCATGTGTTTACTTTAACTTTTGTTTGCTAATGTGTTTATTATTGTTAAAATACATGGGGAAATTTTGTCTTCTTTGGCATTTGTTTCTTACACCATTTGAAATACCAAATTTATCCATGGTTATTTCTTAACGAAATTATTTTTATTTTTAATTTTTTAAAATCAGGCTATAATTTTATTTTTATGAATTTGCTAATGAAAGTTCTCTAAGTAACTTATTAAAAATTCAAAAGTAAAATATATTAAATAAAAAATATTTTTAAAACTTTAATTTTATTAAATATTTTGTATTTTTATGGATTTTATTAGTATGATTTTTCTTCATATAAAAATCACCAATACAATATAATTCTAACGATTTGTGTCTCTAGTTTGTTAACAAGTGATAATTGTTTGTATCTCATAATTAAGATGATTAAATATTGAAATTCTGATCTTAAATATAGAAAGAATAGTGTTACAAGAAAAATACTCAGTGATTTTGTGAGTTTGATGTGAAAACTTCACACTTATATCATATATAGTAATAAAAAAAATGAAGAGAATGTATCAATCAGGCATTCAAATTAAATTGTTGACTGTCGGTGTACATTAAACTGGCAAGAATTAAAAAAGCTTCGACAGGACGACAATTAAATAGATGGAATTGCAAGGTTTTGAAGTGGGAGAAACATACTAATATCGAAGCACCTGTTCATTATAAACTCAGCTTTATTTGTGTTGCGTATTCAGCTCTATTTGTTCGTTTACAGAGGATGGCTCATATCATACTGAGTATGTGTGATGAAAGATAAGTTTGCATTTAATATTTATATCTCTTGCAAATCACCCAGGAAATCAAGGATTCCTTCTTTTTATATAAGCCACTTAGTCTATTTAAATAATTTTTTTAACTAGCACCAGTAAGAGAATAAGTTAAAGAAAAACTTTTACACCTTATTTTAGAAATTCCTTGTTTAACTTCTTTATAGGTATTCATAAAGTTAACAAAGTTCGATATTTTCACTTTAAATAAGTCTTAACGTTCAAATTTTAGTTTTACAATTGAAAATTTTTCATGAATTATAAACTAATAAAAAAAAATTAAAGGATGATAAAAAGAGATGAATAAGCACGTTTTATGTTGTAGCACTAAATCACCTTCAAAGGAGGAAGATGGGTATGTTTGAATGGAGAAAAGTAAAAAAAATATTGAAACGTTACATGATAGTTATAATTATTCATTTCACTGATTTTAAACTTAAAACAAGGTACTGTATACTTGAAATAAAAAAATTAACCTCCTTTTCCACGATTAAACTCTTGCATTCAAACAGTATCAAAAAATTGAATTAGAATAAAACGAAAATCTATTTTTTATATTATTTAAAAATTATATATGAGATAATTTTTTATTAATTAATATACCAAGATTAAAGTGGTATAAAAAATAAATTGTAGAAAATGTATTAAAGAATAAAAATAAGTGGGGAGAAAATATAATAAAGGAAAGTGCATGATTGTGATTGGTGTCCGATGAAGCATAGTTAGTTATAGTAGTGGTGGTGGGGCCAAATTGATGGCATCACGCCTGAATTTGCTGGCTTCCAGAGAAGCAAAACTCTCGGGAAAAAGAATCCCCAACGGCTCCTCTGCGGTGGATCCACTTATGTGACCGTTGTGGGCCTAACCTTTTCCCATATTTCAAATTGCTATATATTACCCTTACAATTCCCACCCTTCTAAACATAGCACGAACACACAGACACAAACACAAACAGCTATTTTTTTTTTTTTAGTTTCTCTATTTTGGTTCATAGCTCTTAACTCAGGTGTGTTCTTAATAATATTAATAGTTCTTTCTTTCTCACATCAATACATCATTTCTAAGTTTCTGGGTTTGTCTCAAGTTATCATTTTGTTATTGATTTTGTTGTTGATTTTAGTGTGGAACCATGACTGCTGAGGTTATGGCTCAAGGGGAGACACAAACAGATGAGGCTGTTGCTGTAGCTGAGGCCCAGAAGGTGGAGGCGAAGGAGGAATCCATACCTAAAATGGTGGAGAAAAGCTCTTCTTACAAGGAAGAAAGCAACTTCCTTTCTGATCTCAAGGAGTTTGAAAGGAAGGCTTTGAGTGAACTCAAGTCAAAGCTTGAGGAGGCTATCTTGGGGAACACCCTGTTTGAGAAGGAAGAGCCAAAAAGGGAGGTTGAAGAGAAGGAAGAGGAGAAAAGTGTTGAAGTTGAAGGAGAGGTGAAGGATGTGTTTCTTTGGGGAGTGCCCCTTTTGCCAAGCAAGGGAGCAGAAGGGCTTGATGTGGTTCTGTTGAAGTTCTTGAGGGCTAGGGAGTTCAAAGTCAATGAAGCTTTTGAGATGCTGAAGAAGACCCTTAAATGGAGGAAGGAATCAAGGATTGATTCTGTGGTGGATGAAGATTTTGGCCCTGACATGGCCTCTGCAGCTTGCATGAATGGGGTTGATCATGAGGGGCACCCTGTGTGCTACAACGTCTTTGGTGCATTTGAGAGTGAGGAGCTTTACCAGAAGGCTTTTGGGACCGAGGAGAAGCGCAGTGAGTTCTTGCGATGGAGGTGCCAGTTGATGGAGAGGGGTATTCAGAAGCTTGATTTGAAGCCAGGTTGTGTGTCTTCCTTGCTTCAAATCAATGACCTTAAGAACTCCCCTGGCCCTTCAAAGAAGGAACTTCGAATTGCCACAAAGCAAACTGTTGCAATGTTGCAAGACAATTATCCAGAAATGATGGCAAAAATGTGAGTTCTTTTTTTAATTGGTCATGTAATGTGCTCTTATTTTGTTGTTCAAGGTATTTGACCAATGTTCTTGTGTTTCATTCTAGATTTTCATCAATGTTCCTTTCTGGTATTATGCTCTCAATGCTCTTTTATCTCCCTTCTTAACCCAAAGAACAAAGAGCAAAATTGTGGTTGCTCGTCCTAATAAGGTCACTGAAACACTCACCAAGTATGTTCTCCCATCCTGTTTATTAAATTAACCATATTGGATAATTCAATAGCATCCCATTGATGATCTTAATTTCTTTGCATAAAAAAAGGTACATTCCAATTGAGGAGATCCCAGTTCAGTATGGTGGTTTCAAGAGGGAAAATGATACTGAATTCTCTTCCCAAGATGGTGCTGTTTCAGAACTCATTCTCAAGGCTGCATCAACTGCAACCATTGAGATTCCTGCTCTAGAGGTACCAACTAAAGTTTTCCGTATTATTCTAAGTACAAAACTTATATATAGTTTCTTGGTGTTTTTAGTATTATATCCAATCAGAATTGAAATTTTAACTCAATCATTTATGTTAATCTTTAATGTAAACTTTTATCATATAGGATATGGAGGTGAAACTCTAATCATGATTGAAGAATAACATCAAAAACGCCTAAGAAAAGAAATTGCATCTAAGTTTGTTAACTAGTGTGGTATTAAGAAATAGGAGTATTGGACTAAAAGGTTGTTACTTGTTGCATCTCAACAGGTTGGAAACACTTTGTGCTGGGATTTGACTGTTCTGGGTTGGGAGGTAAGTTACAAGGAGGAATTTGTTCCAATTGATGAGGGTTCTTACACAGTTATTGTACAAAAAGGGAAGAAGATGGGCTCACAAGAAGGGCCTATTAGGAACACTTTTAGGAACAACGAACCAGGGAAAGTTGTCATTACTATAGAGAACACTTCAAACAAGAAGAAGAGGGTACTGTACCGTTACAAGACCAACAAGAGCTCCTTCTGACAATTCTATTTTTCTTAAATTGTATTTTGCTTATATTTTGAAGGCAGGGGATGAGTTGTGTGAAGGCTATTCTTTTATTGTTATTGATTGGTTTATATCATTTTTCCCCCTGAAATGAAATTGTATTTTTTTTGTATACACCAAAGTTCATTCATTTTTTCTGTGCCAATAATGTAATGATTTTCTTCTGGGTTTCTTCAAGGATTTTCTTATTCAATTTTGCTTGTGCATTTTTTTATTTAATTTTATATAACATTCTAATTTTCACATTATTTCCAAAAGTTTAAGTCATTTTCACCTATTTATACCCGCTTTGATTTTGTTACATCAATAATATTTTTAAGTTGATGTAAGGTCATCATTTTATTACTTAGTATTGAAATTATTATATTTTTCAATTTAAGTAGCTACTTAATTCAAATATTTTTCTTTTTATTTAAACATTATAATAATTTTAATTAAAAAATTTGATGAAAATGTTTAAAATATATTTGTAAAATAGTAATCAAATTTGTAATTAAAATAATTACAATTTTAAATTAAAAAATATTTTAATTATTTAAGAGTTAAATTAAAAATAAATAGAATTTTTTTACTAGATAATAAAATAAATTATTACCCCTGTTCTGGAAAAGGTTAGGCTCTGATACCAATCTTGAACATGGCTCATATCTTAAGATAAATAGTAGGTATTATCTCATGATTAACATAGAATAATATCCCATAATTAACAGGAAATGACTGAATTAGAGTTCTCGCGCCCCCTTGGCATATGACTCATTACGATCCTTTCCCATCTTTTATAGAATAAATACCCACTATCTCTCATGAAATTATACATCCTATTTTTTCTATGATAAGAACATTATTAAAGATGGAATTATTGATCAAGATCCTCTAAAGAGGCGAGTGTAGAGCATACTTGCATCTAATCAGGGGATCTATAGTATAACAAACATATGTCAGGTTTTCAGAGAAGAAAAATTTAGAAGGAAGACATTGTTTATATAAAGGAGATTTTATTCAAACTTGTTCTGCCCTTTACATCAGAGTCCCTTTGTATAGGAAGCGAAGGCTTCGAAACTCAAAAACACGCTAAACTAAATCGGACCCGAAAGGATCTCAGAGTTGAGATTTTACAACGTGGAATCCGATAGACACTAAATAACAATAATATCGACTGGCTGACAGCTAGATAAGAGATAAGGAATCTTTATCCTAAGGAATGCTTCATTGACACGTAGGAGATAAGGCTCCAGCAACGTGTAAAGCAACCAAGGATGTGAGTGGGTAACACGTCATGAATGACGGTCATTAACCCTTTGAAACCCAAGTCTTATCTGCAACAACTGATATGATCGACCGAAAAGACAACACTAGTCGATCTCGTTACGGTGTTCGATGGATAGAAAAATAGATGATGACATCTATTTATTGATATAAAAATCAATAGTTCCAAAATAAATTTATTTATTAGAAATATCATAATAACCCTTTCCCCATATATATATATATATATATATATAATTAAATTACTCAAACAATAATTTAAAAAAATTATTAATCATCATTACATTTTATTTTATTTTTAATATAACAAATAAATGTGAATTACTCATTAGAGTGTATAGCAATCTCACCTTCTCATTATGTCTTAGTCTTTTTGTTTTTTTTAATGGTCCGTTTTTTATGTGTGCATTTATTATACGTTTGGGTAAATTCTTCCATAAGAAAAAAAAATATAGATTAATTTATAATTTTTTTAAATAAATTTTCAAAATTATTTTTTAACTTAAAAATAAGTTTATTTTAATTTATAAAAAGCTTATTTTTTTTTTCTATAAATACATGTATGTACTTTATGAAGAGTAAATTTTTAATTATTTGAAAACTTAAAATGTTATAATATATTAATTCTTTAATAGTGTTATAATATTCTCCTATTTATCTTAATTTTTTAGTATAGTAAAGAAATATAATCTCAACAATAAAGATAAAGAATGTAATATATTGTGTTTATTATCTCAAATTCCTTGATCATTAAGACAATATCAGTGATTATTTGTTTGTAATAATAACACAAATTTAACGACAAATTAATTTTTAAAAGACTAATTTAGTTTATGTGTTTTTTTATTTAATTTAAAAAAATCTAATTTATGAGAATAATATCTTGCTCTGCCATTAAAAAAAGGGTAATTACATGTATTTTTTTTCCCAAAAGTCTAAGTCATTTTCACTTTTAGTTACATATATGAACTTTGATTTTATTATACATAGTCATTTTTTACATTTTATTAATTTTAACATCTCGTTAATCATGGTTAAATTAGTATTGGGAATCTCACCTAACATCTGCATTACGCTCTCTAAAATTTTTTAGTCTAAATTTTTTTCTTAAGTAATTTATTTCCTTATATTAGACTTTTCTTAAAAAAAAAGAAAAAAAAATGAAGAACTAATATAACAATGCTTCAAATCTTTACAAACTTATTTAATTAGTAAAACATTTAAAAGACCAATTTGACCTATGCCTGTAATTTTGTCTATTTGAATGCGTGTAATGTTAAAATTATAAGAGACTAGACAAGTAAATTTTGTCACAACAATATAAATGCGAGAATTTTGTCTTGATCCAATGTTAACTTTGATGAAATGTGGAATTTTGTCCATTTTCTTTTTGGTATATGAAAAGTAAAAGTAGATTAAACTTAAGAAAACAATGTAATTATCCAAAAAAGGTTAATTTATAAAAAAAGTAATTTAATATTTTTCATTTAGTAATTAAAAGAATTATTAGAAAGTATAATATTATTCATTTATTAAACAAGTCCAAACTTGTGTGAAAAAACATCTGCATCATCATTTTAACAAAGAAAATTAAATTTTAATTTGAAAATGATACCCACTCATTTTTTCAAAAAAGTTAAAATATATTTATCCAACAAAACAGTTTTTTTCATAATTTGACTGTACACGGCCTTTTATGTGAAACGTTATTTTTAAAATTTTAAGTACATACATCATACAGAATAGTCACTAATAAATGTGTTTGGGCCTATAAAAATTGATGAGGCTCTGTACCGATCCCCAAAAATCAGCAACTTATAGTTGTAAAGCTTCCTTAAACCAAAACTTAGAAGTCTTGTACAAAAAAAACAAAACAAAAAGTTAGCCTCCTTCAATAATGGGCCTTTGAAAGTTACAAATCTGTCATGACATATGGAATAACTTGATGAAACTAATTACAATTGTCTTTGATTTAAAACCTTTTTATTTATTGTTTTTAATATAAGAATCTAACCTAATACGAAAAAAATAGTATAATTAATATGAAAAAATAGTTTAAATAAATATGGGTAAAAGAATTTATTAAAAAATAAAAAAAAATTATAGATTGGCCCAATCTATTGTAGACTAATAGATGAGTCAATTTCCAAACTAAATTGGATTGGCCTATATAGATTAGTCAATTTCCAAATTAAATTGGATTGTCGTAATTTTTTTTTACCCAACCTAGCTACCTTATTTATTGCACTATTCGAAATAACCAGAAAATCATGAATCCAATGTATCCAATCTAATTCATCTTTAAAATAGCTAGGTTGGTTTAGATTGATGAATCAAAATGGAGTTATACTCATGAATGCCTGACATTTTTCTATCTTTACTTTGTGATTCATAATTTGATTCAAACTTAATTATTATCACATCTTCAAACTTAGTTATGTTCATGAGTAGGGATATGACATGACTCCTCAAACACAATGTTCGCAAACGATGACTAAATGGAGTTGGAAAAGCGTGATAGTTAAATGTGAGATCTTTGTTAGTACATAATTTATAAGTATCTCCATAAAAATAATATATATACAATGGTTCCACAAGTAACATCTTTATTACTAATATATTATTACCAACCTGCAAAGAATGTGTGTAACTTTTTAGATTAAAAAAGAGAAATAATGAATTTAAGAAGAATAAATCATCAATTTAATTCTTAAAGTATTACTTTCTCAATTAAGTAATCTTTAAGATAATAAAATTATATAAGTAATTTTTAAAATATTAGAAATTATGTTACATAATTTTTAATTATTAAAAATCTTTTAATATTTGTAAAATACATTAACATAGGGACTAGGTTGATGAATTTTCATTATTTTAAAAATTATTTAAGAGAGACAATAATACTTAAAAGACTAAATTAATTGTTTATTTGATCGAAGATGAACATAATAAATAAGATCAACTTATATTTTATTTAAGTATGGGGACTTGCCCCATATTCTGGTAACAGAGAAATAAGGAGGAGATGACGAAAATTAAGAAACTCGTTTGGTTACTCAGAAATATCCACAAAATAGGTTAGAGAATATATATGAAAAAATAACGAGGTAAATCGCAATTACATATTTATTTTTAGTTGTAAAAAGTTGTTTAATACTTTGTATTTAATCGATTATATATATATATTAATTATGTAGGTAGGATTTTTTTCTTCTTTCACTTTGCAAAGGTTATCTTAGCACAAGATGCATTTGTTGTCTTGGATAGGAGATCCATGCTACAACAGCGACCACAAAAGCCACAGTGTGACCAACACTGGCATCGCAGCACCACCATTAGACCAGCAGCGACATTGCAGCACCACCATGCAGCCAGCCCGCAGAGGCTAATGTGCAAGTCTGTAGCAGCCACCGCACATTCTTCTCTGTTGTACTCGCAACTCACAATCTTATTCTATGCATGTCATTTTTTGTTGTTGATTATATTGTTGGTTTGCTTCAGGTTTTGGCTTTGTTGAATCTGATTTTGGGTTGAAAATTTCTCCATATCAAATATTTAAGAATTGTGCTTAAACATACGAAAGTCGAAGAAGCTACTATAGCTCAAATGCTGACGAGTATAATGGCTTAATCGTTAAAGATCAATAACATAGTGTTTTGCAGACAACGCCATCATAAATGAGTGACATCTTAATTACTAATAAATGATGATTGATGACAAAGCACTTGACAGTAACCTTGTAGACTAAGACCGGAGTGCATGAAAATAATGTGTCTGGTCTAAGTTTTAGGTTGAAAAATGAGACAGTAAATTTAAGGACACTAGGAGCAAATATCAGTCATATTATTAAAATATAATAGATTATTAAAATTAAAATTAAATATATTTTAAGACTTGCGATGTTTAGTTTTAGACTTCATAAATTTCTTATGCTATTTAAAATTTTTCCATTTCTTTAGTGTTCTTTTCAAATTCTTATAATTAATTCTAGTTATTTTAATATTAATATGATTAAAAAATATTAATTAAGACATAAAAAATATTAATTAAGACATAAAAATATTTTAAATTTAGATAATTAGAGTATTTTTAAGTGTTTAAGTAGTTCAATTATTTTATATAAATAATGTTATTATATATAATTTATTTTATAATTATTTTAATTTTTAATATATTCTGAACAATAATTTTTTGTTTTTAATATTATGTTTACTTTTCAATTAATTAAATTATTATTAACATTATATTTATTTAAGAAAATTACAATTTATTTGTACGCTTATAATTTCTTTTTAACATTACTTTTTGATGTTATTTTTTACATTTGAATTTATTAATTATGACTGATTGATTGTAATATAGTTTATTTGTTTTAATACATAAAAAATAATTATTTTTTCTACAAAGACAACAACAAGTAAATTATATACATTATCTTATTTATTTCAAATAATAAATACATCACTTAATTAAATTATATATTTAAAATTTTTAATTATTTTAATTTAAAATATTTTTTATTATCTTAGTTAATACTCTTCATTTTACTAGTCCTGCTGATACTAATTAATTAGATTTAATTATAAAAATTAAGAAAAACCTTATCAAAATATTAGGAATCTAAAAATAACAAACTTTTTTTTAAGGATTAAAATCAAATTTAATCATATTTGAGAGTACTTAAAACACACACTTTTTGTAAGGGTAAAATTAAATTTAATCATATTTGAGAGGACTTAAAATACACACAAACTTAATTTTTTTTAAAGATTAAAATCAAATTTAATCATATTTAAGAGGACTTAAAATATATATATATATATATATATATATATATATATATATATATAATATTTTTTTTTGACACACTAGTACTTTATTATGTGTATTATATAATTAAAATTGTGATATAAGATTAAAATAAACAAAAAATTTAGAATTACTAAAATTCAATTTAGAGATAAAAATAAAAAAGGTAAACTAAAAAAGATATGCTATTAATAAAATCAAGTATGCATAGAAAAATAAAAAGAGAAGTAATTTAAAATGATTGAACAATTTTTTTAACTAGTTAGAAAGATAAAGAAAATAAAAATATTAATAATATCCAATTAAAAAGAATACAATAAAATTTTATTTTTTCAATTGTGTATTTTAATTTGTAATATAAAAGTGTATAATTACTCTCCCATTATTCTCAAAGGTGAGTAAAATATATATCGAAATATCTAGAATGAATTGCATACGAGATTCTATCATATTGAGATAATACCGTTGTTTCATGACGTGCTTAATTATATAAGTCAACTTCCATAATTAACAACGATATTGATCTGTTGATCACCTTCACCACAAAAGCCGTAGACAAATAGCAGAGTTTCGTTATGCTTAATAGGCTGTGACCAATTCTATTATGTACCACATACGTCTGCATAAAAGTTTTCAACACATAAAAATTCAATTGTTCAAAGTTGATTTGTATTGTATAATGAATGGATAATAGCTGATAATTTGACCACGAAAATTGAAGCATTTTCAGAAATTCCAATTTTAAATTTGATAATCGACTCAGATTGCGACCGACGAAACTAAAATAATAAGACACACGAGCTAATCCTTATCCCTATGATTAGTCCCTTTTCTACGCTAGCCATCGACAAATAAAAAACATTTTCCTCTTTGTTCAACTTGTAGGAGTTGATTTCCATCGTCGTCATCATAATGATTACTAACGCTGGCAAGGCCAACCTGATATGTTAAGATTAAATTCAACTCTTAAATAGGATGTTTGAAAAGAATGGATCTAATAATTTTTAGTTGGTTAAAGAAAAAAAATAGATCAATTTAGTTCGATTTACAAGTTAATTGAATTAGTAAAAATGCGGTTCATGAAAAAGGCGAGTTAAGTTGAATCATCCTGTTTTTTAATTGAACAAACTATTTTACCATCTATATTTAATAATAATTGGTCCATCTTTGAGATATGTTGGTTCATGCCCATGTTATTCACATTCTTTTTATCTCTTTACACTCCATTTATTTTTTTAGTTTTTTTTTTATATTTCTAAAATAATTTTCTTTCTTCTCACCTTTACACCCTTACTTTTTCACGTATCTTCCTAGAATTAGTTTCTATAATTTAGCTATGTTGTAATATATTAATATTTTATATATTAGAAAAAAATAGTTTTCATAATATATATAGAAAATGCATTAGGTTTTAGGAGTTCCAGCTTCAAAGTGCAACTTACTCCTTTTGTATGATTTGATAGGTGCTCGTTTTCTTCAGGTTGTTTGCCCATAGTTTATTCGGCCTTTAGGCCTCCATATAAAAAAAAATGCATTAGAGAAATTAATTTTTTGTAAAAGAATATTTTTATCAAAATAATTACAAAAAATATTAAATTGAGGTGTGAGAAGCAAAAAGAGGAGTGTGAATAGCATGAGCCTTCGGCTTAATTGAGTTAAAACACTGCCTAAATATCTGAAATTAACAATCAATTAAGCCTATTGAATCTGGACACAACACTAGGAAATACGAAATGTAAGGTTTTAATGTAGAATCAAGTTTTATCTTAAATAATGTATTTCGTTGACTTTAGATTTTGTTGAATTTAGATTTGACTTAAAACCCTATTTAAAGATAACTTTGAATTACGATTTTTTAAAAAACAAAACTCTTATAAGTTAACAAGTTTAAGTTTTTATGTACAACACCAGTCTAAATTTTTAAGTTTAATAAATATATATTTTAAGATATTATAACAAAAATAATATAATGATACTAAAAATATTATTATATTATTTATATTTATTTACATAAATAAATCTGTCAAATTTAACAAACTTTTTTAATATTTTAAAGTATATCGATTATAAACAAATGGACTTTCAAATAATGATGGACCAATTTTGTTTATTAGGTAAGGTCAAATCAATGTAGACTCTTATTGGGGGAGTAATTAACTGTAGAAATGGACGTTCAAATAATGATGGATGAAATTTGTTTAATAAATAAGGTCAAATCAAACAAACCAAACTATATACCCAAAAAATAAACTATTTAAACTCTTATCAGGATTAATTAACTGTGACAGATTACTAAAAAAAAAACTTTTATATACAGTGAATCATTTATTAAATAAATAAGTTTAGCATATAATAGCAGAAATTAGATAATAATAATAATAATAATAATAATAATAATAACATAAGATTAAACTTATATATATATATATATATATATATATATATATATATATATATATATATATATATATATATATATATACGCTTTTACCTACATTTCATTGTTAAATAATTTGATATTATCCTTTTAAGTATGTATATTAAATTTTACATAATTTAAATATTTATTAATATGTTATATAATAATTGGCAATTAGACGTGTACTTATATTTTAAATAATATATTATTCGGATGAAATGTTAATTATTTTAAATGTAATTTTTAAAATAAATTAGGTTTAACTAAAATGAGCTAAAATAATTTTCAATTTAATTTTAAAACAGTTATATTTATTTTCAAAACTAAGAAAAAAAATTACTAATTTAGTTTTTAATTTTTAAAAAAAATAGACTATCACTTCATTTCACAATAGCTATATTTGTTAGTCACCCTAACATCACCACAATGTGTCATTACCACAACCATCCCATAAAAAAATTGTGTTTACAGCCAGGTCATTTAAGTTTTTGCCCCAGGCTCCATTCATTAAGTATAAAATGCTTAATATATACCAAGATTCAAGACTAAAGCGTCGGTATATACGTGTAAGTTTCTTAAGCAATTTTAGCATAAGGTCTAAAAAGTATAGTAGCTATGAATGACATAGGAAATAAATAGAAGGGGAAATTGATTATGAAAAGAAAGACAAGGTGGATGAGATAGTAGACTTTGAAAGTCTTTCCCAAGCATCTTTCAAGTTTCACCTCATTCCCACTTTTTTTTTTTGTTTCTTTTACAGCTGCCTACTCTTCTTTCTTATTCATTCCTTTATTTCTTAGCAACTCATATATTATATGGGCAATAATAGTATTAATTAGTAAGAGATAAGTAATTTTACCGTTAAAATAAATGTGTTATTTCTAATGTTAATAATGTTAATAATGTTAATAATTAATTGTTAATTGAGAAATACTGATAGCTATTTAATTTCTCTCTATATATTGTAAAATTTAATTTTTCACTTCAAATTTTTTTCATAACTATCTCATTATTTTTTTTTCTCATCTTCATATTCTTTTTATCTTATTTGAAGACTTGAAAAAGTTAAAATGAATAACCAATATCAAATTGTTGCAGTAAATAATATCAACGTGGAGTTTTTACTATTTTTTAGTTTATCATTTTATCTTTTTCTCTTATTTATTTTATAATATTTTTTATTATTTTCTTAGATTCCAAAATTTTTAAACATGATTATTTTATTTTTTTCTTAATTATTTTATCTTATGACAATTTTCTATTGTTGTCTTATAACATTTTTAAATATGGTCATGCCCTATTGGCATTGTCGCTGACACTACCAAAACTATTATTACTATTGATATTACTACCACCGTTACCATTGACATCACTATTATCATCATTATCGTTATCGTTCCTGTTACTATCATTGTCATTATCGTCGCTACTACCACCACAAAAACTACTACTAATATTGGCATGGTTACCACCACCTAGAACACGATTTTTATTATCATGGTTACCAATACTTCAAACACTATTAAATTAAAAATTATTTTTAAAATTAAAAAAGTAAAAACTTTTAAAAATTAAAAGTTAGTTTTAATTTTTAAAATTTATAACTAAAAACTACTCTTAAACGGACTCTTAATTTACTTTATAAAAATGTTTAATTTTTCATATCCAAAAAAACTTATTAAGCAGTATAAATGAGAGAGAGGGAGAGGGAGAGAGAAAAGATAGAAGCAAGAGAGAGGTTTGTCTGTATGGGAATTTATCCCATATAATTTTATTTTAACATACTTATTTTAAACACGAGAGCATACAACATTTATATTTTAATAAAATATAATTTAATTTTTTTAAAATATATTAAAATAATCAAGCTAGGACTTTCTAACATTTGTTTTTAGTAATATAAGTGTCAATTCTCAAGTATTTATAGACTTTTTTTTATAATGGGTAATCTTAGCCAAATGTATAATAACCTACATCTCTTATACTTTTATTTTTGTTTAATAACATTATTCACTACCAGAAAATTTAAAATTTGTTACCAAATAATTTTGTGACTAATTTTAAAATTAATAATTATTTTATATCTAATTTCTAGTAAAAATAATTAACTACAAAATTATTATAATATTAATAGTAGCATAAAATAAGTAACAAATTAACTAAGAAAATAATCTTAGTTAATTTATAGTAAATTTTTAAAATTTGTAGTTATTTTCTAACTAATTTATAGTAATAAGAAGTATAAATAAATATAACTTAAATTTAGTTAGAAAAAATAATATTCTAATTAATTAATAGTTAATTAACTAAGATTTAACTACTAATTTACATGATAGTTAAAATTAGTAGTAAAATAAAAAATTTATAATGATTTATTAAAATACTTATTTTAAAAATCAGTGTACAACACTTATGTTTTAATAAAATATAACTTTAATTTTCTTAAAATACATAGAAAGGATCAAGCTACCACTTTCTAACATTTGTATTAGTAATATATGTGTCAATTATTATCACTTTCTAACATTTATTTTAATAATATAGGTGTCAATTGTTAAGTATCGATAGATTTTTATAATGGCTAATCTTGACCTAAAAAATTGACTGAATTTTAGCGGGTAATTTCTTCCTAGTTACTTTTTTTTACTTCACAAGGTTTGAATTTAAATATTTTAAAATGATTCAATGGTGTGAAGGACAAATATTCTGTTAACATTTTTCATTTATTTTTCTCACACCTATAATTTCACTCCACTCCATTCTATTTCTTTTTCATTCGGGGGTATAGTCTAGCATTGAAGTGTTCATGTAACATTTTTCAGATTATTATTTATATTTTTGGTAAATCTAGAAACTAGAATATTCTATAACGAAAAGTCAAAAACTAATTAATCTCTGAATATATTAAACGAATTAACTTCTTTTAATAAGTATTTTTGGTACTGTATAGTGGCTCTCATTCTTTAAGGGCATGCTTAATTACATGTTGATTTTTCCATATTACTATTTGCTTACGCTTGGATTACGCCTGTCAAGAAACAAAATCTAGCTACTGGCAACGGTCAATTTACCAGGTTTAATTAAAGAAAAAAAGTTCTGAAAATTCTGAACGCACACATAAGTATGAATCATTTGGATACTTTATATATATATATATATATATATATATATATATATATATATATATATATATATATATATATTTGAACATAAAAGTTAGGTTTAATAGATAAGTGGGTCCCCGAATTTTTAATTTTTTTAATTAATTTTATAAATTAAAAATTTTAATTAAATGATTTTTTTTCTACAATCTGTGTAATTGAATTCTTGGAGTAAATTTATGACAACTTGAAATTGTTAGAAAAAAAGTTCAACACCAATTACAAAAATCGTAGAAGATTAAAAACTCAATTATAATTTTTTTTACTTTATACCTAGTTAAAAATTTTCAAATAATTTAAAATTTTAGTAATGTCTTAAATCTAAAAGTTAAAAGTAGTTGAATTTAGAGAGTAAAAGTAAATTTAAAAAAAATAATAAGATTTGCGATTAAAAAAGAAAGAAATTTTACATATAAACTTAAATTTTTTATTTTTAAATATGAAAACATTTTTTTAATATATATATATATATATATATATATATATATATATATATATATATATATATATATATATATATATATATATATATATATATATATATATAGATATCAAAGTTGATTGATAAAATATAAAACTATTCTGTTTGCACCGATAAAATTAAAAGAATTAAAATAAAATAGTTAATTTAAATTGAAATAAAATATTTTTTTTTAGGATGAAATAAAATAGATTATTCTTTTATTAAATATATTTTGTATTTTTTCTTCTATAATTTAGATGTATGAGATAAAATAAATTTATTTATTAATTTTTCACCATTTTATTTCATCCAACATTAAATATCTAAACATAATATGGAAAATAATTAAGTATTAAGTTGTGTAAAATTTAATCTATAAATTTATCATTATCATATTGAAAAAAAAAAGTTTCAATACACGTTCCCAGCTTTACTAAGCGCTATTATTTACTTTCATTTAAATTGGAGTCTTCATTGTCGCAATCTGGATCGTGATGGGACGACAAAAATTTTGGTTTTGGAATCCGAATCCCTTTCAGAGAAGGAACAAGGAGTATGAAGTCATCTTCGACATTTTTATGGAAAACATCAGGAAACCTATAAATGGATAAGGTAAGTTTGGAATTAGAGTGTAGGTTCGGGAGTGGGTTACGTGTAGGAATCACCAAGTACCCTATCACGTCTATTCGAAGATAATTATCCTAACTAGAGACATGAAATGAGATATGACTTCTACATTACAGTTTATGCCTTTCTAAGAATGGAAAATATTTACAAAAGATGAACGAGGGATGTTTTGGGTTTTTTGGATGAACTTGACAAGAGTCATCTCTTGCTCCTACATATCTCTCAATGCAATGAAGAAGTCAAAATTTATATAGTTATAGCGAAGGCTTCAAAGGTGATTAGAAAAGGATGGACTGTCTATTGACATCCAAAGATGATTGGAAAAAAGTGGACTATCCGTTGATGTCCAAAGATCCTTAAAAAAGATAAGTATTTTTTATTATTAAACTTGATAAGAGTTGCCTCCTGCTCCTATGAATCTCCTTTTGCAATGGAGAATTTTGAAGTTTATGTAGTTCTGAGGCTTAATGATTAGATAGTAAGAGGGTTGACTCAGTCCAGTTGGAGTGCCGACTAGGTATCAGCTGGACTATGTGCCGGATGACACTTGACGTGTGTTTTGAAAGTAGTGTTTGAGTCAGATTGAAGAGTGTCGACTCTTGATCAGTCTTGGTTTCGATCAGTTATATGGGGTCGATACGGAATTGGTCCACGGGTTGTAGTATATTGCTGGGCTAAATGAAGAAGTGTGTTGGTTTAGAGTTGAGGGTCACTAGATGGATATGCGTAGGGAGACGTCTTGAAAGTCTTACCTTATATCCAGGAGTCGTATTTCAATTACTTGCTGAAGGGTAGATGGATGCTTTCCTTCCTTCTTTCATGTCCCTTTTTCTATAGACTCCCTTCCACCCTCATTGCATCATTGTATGTTAAATCTCTAATGTTCTTGAAGAGTTCTCCAGATTAACATTTCACCCTTCTTTTTGATCCAAATTCCCCTCCATTTTTCTCTTTCGAGTTTGGGACCTTTTATAAGCTCGCTCGTGGCCTCCCGGATCTCCCATGGAGATCTTTCACCATTAGTGCGGTGACTCTCCCCTAAGCCCATTAATGCTCTGGTGCTTCCATAAGGGTTTTCCCTCATTTAATACGACGACTTCGTCATTAATATGGTGGTGATCGTTTCTTCTTTTCCTGACCATCATGGCGTGCGTGTTCTCTACGCTCTCCACTTTTCAGGGAGGAAGTGACCTTGCCTGAGGCGCTTGAATCCCCATCTCAGGTTGCTTCTACTTGATGTGTGTTAGGAAAAGCTGATAGACTGTGCTTCCCTATGTTGCTTTTCTAACATATTTTTTGTCCTTTTCCTCCTTGACAAGTTAATATGTAGCCACTTATTACTTCTCTTCTACCTTCTGCTTTATCCAACTTAACTTCTTTTGTCTCTTTTTTTTTTTTTTTTTTATCTCCAAACAGGAAAAAAGGGGTTCTACGTTCATAAAACTGATAAAAATCAATAACCTATAAAATTATAAAAATAATTACACTAATATGACCTATCTTAAGTTAATTTCTTTTTCTTGATCTGTTTTTTTTCTTCTTCTTTCTTTTCTTTTATTTTTTTTTAGCTTAAATTAATTATCTTTACTCTCAAATAAACATTTAATTTATTAATTTGTTTAATCATATAATTGGTTAGCATTTATCATTCAATACTGCTGTTTACTTTATTATCGTCGTATTATGAGCAGCATACTACAACACATATATATATATATATATATATATATATAACCTAAAATAACATTTAAAAAATATTACGAAAACTTAAAAAATTTATCTAGATTTGGTAATATTTTAATAAATATTATATTTAAACTATGTTACAAAATATCATTAATTATATTTCATATTTAATAAATATTACTAAAAATATAAACATTTTACTAAAAATAATATTAATATTATTTTTACAATAAATATTATTAAAAATAATAAATATAATATTCATGTTTAGCCATTGTTTTCACTTCTCAATTCTAATTCATTATTATTGCCAAACACTATATGACACTCTCATATTGTTGAGCGACAAAAATATAATATTTGACCCTTTAGTTTAGGTGTGAAGCTCTAAAGCATAATAAAATTGTGAAAGTAAGATATAGTTTGGATAATTTTTAATAAATATTTATAAAAAAAAAAAATAAATCAAAGAAGTAATTAAAATAATCAAACTACTTGTATATATTTTAACATTTATTTTTCAAGAATTTCCTTATTTTATTTTTTCATAAATACTTATGAATTTTTATAAGTATATATAAATAAAATACACATTTGAATTAAAAAAGCTCCAATAAATTATTAAAAGTTAGTACCAACTGGGGTCAAGACTTTACTATTAGTACCAAATGAATGAAATAGTGGACAGCTCTCTTTTCCAAGTTCATTTAATTTGCCATCTACTATGTATATATATATATATATATATATGCACATGAATTATTTGGTTCGGAAACTAAAATGATAGAGATGTTTTTTTTCCCATAAATTACAGTTTTATGAAGAGAGAAGCTTGGTCTAAAGTAGAAAAATTAAAATTTATAACTTAAAAACTACTTAATTTTTTTTTTTTTTTACATTTACTTTGCCGAAAAAAGATATTCATACTGATGTAGATTTTGTATTTCACATGCGTATGCTCACACATACACACATAATCACCATAAAAGATTCATTACAGGATTAGCCCATCAAAAGAATCATTACAGGGTTAGTGATCAGAAAGTTTGAATAGTATAAACAAGACTTTAGTTCTAATTATATTGTTGTAATTGTATTTTTTTATTTTATAAAAAAATACACATCTAGAAAGTTTTTTTTTATATATTATATGAGTAAATTTTAATATTAAATAAAATATATAAGATATCTTTTATCTATAAATTAACTATAATAAAAAATATTTCTTTTTTATCTTCACATTTTATTAGAGCCATCAAACAAGCCCTGTTCCTACCCAGGCTATTTAGCCCTTATTTTTTAACCCTATAAATTTGACATGAGTAAAAAAATTGACTTTTGGTTCGTTTGAGTAAAAAATTAATTAAAGACATATTTAAAAAGTACTTATTATATAAGCACTTTGTGTAAATTATTTTTATAATATTAAAGAAAAAATAGGGTTAAACTCTTTTTTATATAAGATGTTTTCATAAATGATCTTATAAAATTTATTGAAATAATATGACAATAACTTATCAGCATATCAAGTAATTTCATAAATTTTTTCATATACTTATACAAATTACTAGAAAATTTATAATTTGCTATAAAATAATTTTGTAGCTAATTTTAAAATCAATAGTTATTTTGTAATTAATTTCTAGTAAAAATAATTAGCTACAAAATTACTATAATATTGGTGGTAGCATGAAATAAGTAACAAATTAGTTAAGAAAATAATCTTAGTTAATTTGTAGTAAATTTTTAAAATTTGTGGTTATTTTCTAGCTAATTTGTAGTAATCAGAAGTATAAATAAATATAACTTAAATTTAGCTAGAAAAAATAATATTCTAGTTAGTTAATAATTAATTAGCTAAGATTTGTCTGCTAATTTAAATGGTAGCTAAAATTAATAGCAAAATAAAAAAAAATTGTAGTGAAATACTTATGTTACAAGATAAGTATAAATAAATTATTAATAAGCTATTTCACACGGACTCAATCTTGATTGAGGGACACCATTTTAAAAGTTTTAGGTAATTTTTTTTAATAATAAGATAATTTTTTATGTTTAACATTTTTTTTATAATATGTTCACATTATATATATTTATTTATTATATTTATTTTTTAATATAATATTTTTTATTATGCATGCAAACATTTTTACTTGATCAAAAATATTTTTTAAACTTATAGATGTATTTAGGTCTCATCTAGTATTTAGAATATGATAAGATAAACTAAAATATGAGAGTATAATAAGAATAGGATAAATTTTAATTTTATTCAATATTTAGTACACACCAACTAATAAATCATATGATATTATTATGTTAGTGTATCATATATTTGATATATGATCAAATAATGATAGCATATGATATAAATTATGTTTAAATGATAAAATTATTATTTTATTAAACTTACATATAATTTTTTAAAAGTATTTTTAATTTAATATTTATATTTTATAAATTATAATTAATATATATATATATATATTAATTTTAACTAAATTATACAAAATTATTTTTGTTTATGTATAAAATATATAAGATAATACATTGAATACATATTTTATACAATATACATTATTATATATATTACATAAATTACACTAATTATTACTATATATAATATTATTATATAATTATAAAATATATAATTATATATTATATATAAATCATATATATTATACATGTATATATATATATAGCTTAATTTCACTTTTCATCCTCAAAGTATCATAATTGATTTTAATCTCACCTGTTACGTTAACTAGGTCCTCCAAATATCTTCCTTTACAATCGAGTCTATCTGTCAATCATCTTGTCAAATATTTAAAGGAATCTGATAAACTTGTCATTGACGACAACAAATTCACAAAATGAAAATGAAAGTTAGAAATTTGAATCCCTACCCCACCACTTCAATATCCTTCGTTAAACTACTAAATTAAAATTATTCTTATTATATATAAATATGTACTAGACCAAATTCTTGAATTTATACATTGTTATATTATATTATATTATATTATATTATATTATATTATATATATATATATATATATATATATATATATATATATATATATATAAAAAATATAAATAAATATATTGATTACTAAATGTATTATATATTTACAAGGATGACATTTACAATATATAATAGATTAAATGATGCTGAAACAATTTATTCATGATAGATAAAGGAATTATTCTTTTAATGAATATGAGTATATAGTCAAATTCGAGTAATTAATCATAAAATTTAGCAGGAATACGTATGAGTATTTATTATTCAACTCTACTTATACTCACACATATTATTATTTTATTATTATTATTAATATTATTATTGTTCTGGTATAATATAAGAGGGAAATCACACATTTTTTATTTACTTTTTTTTCTCAATTTTATTATTTTAAATAAAATTTTAATTTAATTATTATCATATTTTAATCAATATATTTTATTTATTAATTTTTATAATTAATTATTTATGAATATGAACATTTACGTACTCAATAGAAAAAAATAATAATAAATTTACTACTCACATAATATGAGTTTGAATTTTTTTAAGTGTAAATAAAAGGACAAGTATTATAATTACTTATCCATTGTGATTCCTAATTATTATAATATGTCATAAATTTATTATTACGTAATGGTACATTTATTACACATATATTTAATAATATATAAATTACAAAAAGATAAATTATATATTAATAATGTAAAATTATTTTATATTATTATTTAATCACAATCCTATTTATAGTAGATTTGTTTTCTTTTATACTAAATTACTTAAAAATCATAGCATGATTTTGTTTTGTGATTAAAGAGAAATAGATATCATTAAACTCATACTTTATTTTTTGTATATGTACGTTGACATACTATTTTAAATTTATTAATTTAGTACTAAATATATGTAGCAAATGTACTGTTAAATGAATTGTAAATATATTATTTTAAAGTATATAAATAATAATAAATTAACTGCATATAATACTAATAATATATTAACTAACAAATATATTTAGTGTTTAACTGGTACTTACTAATCATGTAAAATGTTGATTTTTAAGTTACTTATTATAATAGTTAAACTTATGATTGTGATAAGTTGTAATTGGATAATAATTTGTATAGTCTATTTTTTCATATATTTATATTTTATGTATTTATATTATTTTTAATTTATTAATAAGTATAATTTAACCTAAAATATAAATCTAAAAATTTGGTCTAATAGTTTATATGTGTAATAAAATTTGTTACACCTTTTAACTTATATATTATGTTTTAAAATTCAGACCAATGAAGAATTCAATCAAGATAATGGGCCACTATATCATTAGTCCAACCAAAGTAACTAATTAAACTGTATAAATCGATTTAATTTTAAATACATAACATTAATATGAGCGAAGGAAGAAGAACATCAGTTATCATTATAGGCGTAAATTGTGCCATCTTTGATCTCGTCGTAAGGGATATTTGGGAAATAAAAATGTAATAGTATTTTGCAAGTCAAAGAATGATTTGAGTTACGTTATCTATTTTGTTTCTTGGAAATATTTTGGTCAACTTGGGAGGTAACCTAAACCATATTCTCATTTAGCTTTGACATTTCTACAGGCAAGGGATCCTTATAAAATCCAATACCGATGAAGCCCAAAAGACTCACTAATAATCCTCTTTCCATTGTTATACTGACACGATCATTAAGATAAACAAAAAATGGGAGTCCTTTCTCCTCGTAAAATATCATTATTTTCAATTCTTGTGTTGATTTCTCTTGCATGGACAGTCTCAGCTGCAAATTCAGCTCACAACACTTTTATTCATTGTCTTGTAAACCATTCAGAGCCCTCTCATCCCATAACTTCAGCTATTTTCACACCAAACAACACCTCATTCTCTTCAGTCTTGGAAGCCTACATTAGAAACCTTCGTTTCAACACCTCCACAACAAGGAAGCCATACCTTATAATAACTGCGTTGCATGTATCCCATGTACAAGCAGCAATTATTTGTGCTCAAAAGCACAACTTGCAAATGAAAATCCGAAGTGGAGGCCATGACTACGAAGGCGTGTCTTATGTGGCCGAGGTCCCATTCTTCATTCTTGACATGTTCAATCTAAGATCTGTTGAGGTTGACATAGACACAGAGACAGCTTGGATTCATGCTGGTGCAACGCTTGGTGAAGTTTATTATAGAATTGCTGAGAAGAGTAAAATTCATGGTTTCCCAGCAGGGGTTTGTCCCACTGTTGGGGTTGGAGGCCACATAAGTGGTGGTGGCTATGGAAATATGATGAGAAAATATGGTCTCTCAGTGGACAATGTTATTGATGCACAAATGATTGATGTTCAAGGTAGATTGCTTGATAGAAAATCTATGGGTGAAGATCTCTTTTGGGCCATCAGAGGTGGTGGTGGAGCTAGCTTTGGTGTGGTCCTCGCCTATAAAATAAAGCTAGTTCGAGTTCCCGAAACAGTCACGGTTTTCCAAGTTCGGAGGACATTGGAGCAAAATGCCTCCGACATAGTTTATAATTGGCAGCATGTTGCACCGACCATTGATAACGATCTTTTCATTAGACTTATCTTGGACGTTGTAAACGGCACACAAAATGGAACAAAGACCGTGAGAGCTACCTTCATAGCTCTATTCCTTGGTGACTCCAAAAGCCTTGTTTCACTCTTGAATGACAAGTTCCCTCAATTGGGTTTGAAGCAATCTGACTGCATCGAAACAACCTGGCTTCGTTCGGTGCTGTTTTGGACAAACATCGACATTACAGAACCTGTTGAGATTTTGCTTGATAGACAACCACAATCACTCAACTACTTGAAGAGGAAATCTGACTATGTCAAGGAACCTATTTCCAGAGAGGGTTTGGAAGGGATTTGGAAGAAGATGATTGAATTGGTGGATACAATATTATATTTCAATCCTTATGGTGGAAGAATGGCTGAGATTCCATCAACGGCAACTCCTTTCCCTCACCGAGCTGGGAACCTGTGGAAGGTCCAATACCAAGCGAATTGGAATGAGCCAGGGAAAGAGGTAGCAGATCATTACATAAACTTGACAAGAATACTTCACAAGTACATGACTCCTTTTGTCTCCAAGAACCCCAGAGAGGCTTTCTTCAATTATAAGGACCTTGACTTGGGAATTAACCACAACGGTAAGAATAGCTACGCTGAAGGGAAAGTTTATGGAGTGGAGTATTTCAAGGACAACTTCAACAGGTTGGTTCAAATAAAGACCAAGGTTGATCCTCATAACTTCTTTAGGAACGAACAAAGCATTCCTACGCTGCCATATTGGAAGAGTTAGAATAATGGGGACTCAAAGATTTCCTACGCTGCCATAACTTAGTCGTTAATAAATTTGATTGTGGAAATAAATAAGCTGGTTTTTAAAGCCAGTTACTATGTAAGTTTAACAGCAAACGAGCCTCCTGCATGCAACAATAAGCTCGGCTGCTAATTTGTTTGGTTTGCTATTAAATTAAATGAAATAAACTGCTATTTTGATTCTTTACATCTTGTGTCTTCTTTTAAGTACTTTTGTTAACTTCATATGGGATTTTGCTAAAAACTTTTTATTTAAATGGAGTGTATGAGAATACATTGTAATCCAATCTCAATTATTGGAGATGTGATTTATAAAGTAATTGTTATAAAAATTAATAAATTTATTATATATAGTTATTTAAGGTCGGTTGTATAATAATATATATTTGTTTTATCACGTGGCTACATATCATATTTTTCCATTTAAACTACAAAAATAATATTTATCTCATGATTTAGATATTTCATTACTTGTTTACATTTTTACATACGTATGCCAGAGTTTGTAGAAGTTATATCATCTTATATATGTATTACATAGGTAATTGGTACATTACAAAAGAATTAATGTGGTTTATTATCGGATTAAAATTTACTAGTTATTAGGATTCTCTCAATTTGTACAGGGTTTGTCGAGCCGAAATTAAATTATATATTAGTATAGAAATTATGAATCTACATTAACAATATGATGTGTTGGTAATATATTAATTTTCTATATTAGCAATATTATTTATTAGTATGTTGCATTATATTATTAGTTTAAAGTCATAATATCCGTACTGAATTTTTAATTACTTTTTCACAAAAAGTATTATAATTTAATCTAACACTTAACTAAAAATATATTGCAATTTTCTGTATACCTCTCCCTCTCTCCATGCAACTAACGACTTATTTATTGTATATTTATTAAAAGAAGAGTATTTATTAATTAAAAATGTTACGATAAATAAAAAAATTAATACTCCCCGCCCCACAAAAAACACACTCAATTTCACGCTTTTCAAATAAGTAAAATTAGCTTATGGAAAAAAAAATTAGAAAATTAAAAAAAACTAAAAATGTTATTTTTTTTCAAAGAAAAAAAACAAAACACGTCATTTTTAATAATTAAGTTAGTTGATAGAGAACCCTTTAGTCTTTAGCATCTTCTTGTACAAGTTGAGCAGAAGAATGCTTTTTTCTTTTTTTAACAAGAATGATATTAATTTAAAGAAAAAGTTGTGTGAACCCCCTTATCTCATCTTTCTCTCTACAACGAAGAAGAATTACTGAACTGAAAGCAAATTAAATATGAAATACCCTCATTTAATAGTACTATTAAACGTATGATATATGATTTACAAATATTCAGATATAATGCATCAAATCTAGAGTCCTTTTTGTTTTCCATACCCCGGCACAAAAGAAGTCCAAGTGATACCCAAGGTCAACTGTGCATCATTATGTATATATATACCAATATCTTTAAAATCATATCCGATAAGTAATTAATCTTGAACAAGGCAATAGTGCAAGATTCAGTAGTTATATCTTATAGTTAAATCATGATTAAATTGGTATTAATAAAATAACAATAATAATTAAATAATATTAAATAAATATGATATCATAATTTTATAATTTTAAATTTAAAGTAAAATATTATTTTATATGTTCTTAACTTTTGAAGTATAGATAAATCTAAATTAAACACAAGATTTTTTTTAATTTTACTGTTAATTTTAGTTACCATTTAAATCAGTAATTAAATCCTACTTAATTAACTAGCGTATTATTTTTTTTAACTAAAATTAAATTATATTTATTTATTATTCTTATTACTACAAATTAGTTACAAGTTACAAATTTTAAAAATTTACTACAAATTTTAAAAATTTACTACAAATTAAATAAAATTATTTTTTTATCTAATTCGCTACTTATTTTATGCTACCATCAATATTATAGTAATTTTGAAACTAATTATTTCTACTAGAAATTAGCTATGAAATAACTATTGATTTTAAAATTTTGTATCTAATTATTTTGTAATAGATTTTAAAATTTCTTGTAGTGAAATATATAATTAAAATTAACAATAACAAGTTTACATCTTGGATAAAAAATGATAAATTAATATAATATAAAATCATAAGAAATCAAGATACAAAGATTATAAATTAATATAAATGACTAAATTATATATTTAATAGAAAATATTAAATTGATAAAATAATTTATTTTTATTTATAATTTTTATTAAATATATAATTTTATTTATCTTAAGAATATTTTAAAATAAATTAAAAAATATATATAATAAATATATTTTTAGATTACTTGTTTCAACTAGTTTTTAACACTAGTTTTTGACGAGATTTAATCGAATTTTACCAATTCTCAACCGATTCTCACTAATTTTAAAATAGTCAATTTTTAAAATTAAAGTACTGATTCTTAGTTAGAACAGTTAAACTGGCAAATCCATTCCAATTTTTAGAGCTATGATATATATAGCGTTTTGGCAAGGTGCTAAGACAGCTAAAAGTAATAGGTTAGACCGGAAAATGGATGATTAATTAATACTAAGGTTGAGACAAATGATGAAGACACTTGGTTGGAAGGGAACCGAACGTGAAAAAGGTTCTTCACCGTGGATCTTGTCACCGCCACTTTTCCAATGCTCCCCTTTCCTCTATCTTAATCTCAATGCCCTACAAACAAAATCCATTACTACAAGAAAATTAGCTTAGGATAATTTCTAATGTTGGCTTGTATGATTGAAGACAACGATAAACTATTTGGTCTGAAAATGTTGGTTTCGAATATGACTGGATCAGTCACATAAATGGCTATAATGATTTGATGAAGAAACTCTTTTTTTTTAATATAAATTTCCAGTCAATTCCAAAGAGTGTTTTAGTAGCTGTACAGCTAAATGAAGTTATGTTACGCTATTCTTAAATGAAATGCAGCAAAAATTACAGTAAAGAAATATGGTAAAGACTGAATTTAAATAAAGATGTAATAAAGCTATATATAGAAATAAGTGTTTGAAAAGATAATTTGTATTGATTTAGACGAGGACTTGTTTTACGAACTTCTTAACCTTCTGATTCACGTGTAACAAGTTGACCTACACGATTGATTGACTGCTTCAAGTAGCCATAACTCCTAAGTTGTAGGGATTCTGGGGCTGTCTTTGAGTTATGTTGTCTATTTTTCTCCTCAAAACAACTTTTAAATTTGAAATATGTTTAGAAAAAGAGCTGTTAAAATCCAGTACCCAATAGTTCTCCTATATTTTAGGAAAGTGTTTTTGACCTTGTGAAATTACTACTCTCCTCCAACTTTAATGTCTCGTGTACACACGATTTGAGCCTATTTGAGCCCTTTAATCATCAGCCCAAATTTAATGGATACTATATGTTCTACTAATTTTTGGTCAACTGTTAGGTGTCAGATATCAATCTTCAGTTATCAGCTGAAATGATTATCTGGATTAATTAGCCTAAATCGACCATCAAGTCAAATGGGTCAAATAATTTTAACGCCAACAAATTGCCCCCTTTTTGCCTTGTTTAGTTGGTATAACATATACTTTTAATAATTATTCCAACTGAACAAACACAAAATGATATCAGCGCTAAATCCCATTATCTTTTTAATCTACAGATCGATTATGGTGGTTGGCCTGTGATCACCAAGACATTTAGTTTTATTATGCAATTTCCCATATGCATAGATAGTATTTCTTTAAATACCTTGCGTTAATGCTCATGCTTTTTTCGTTTCCTTGTTGTCAATCAGCTGGTATGCCCTATTAGTCATGACTTGGCTGATAATTAATAGAGGAGCTTTCCCAAGTATGTGACCATTTGTCGAGTTTGGGATCTTTATGCCCTACAGAACTATTTTCCAAACCAAATCTCATTCGACAAAGGCCTTTCTACGCTATTAAATCTATGATGATTTTATTACTCTACCTGTCCTTTAGCTTGTGCATAATATGGTGTGGAGTGTATCATTTTTATGTCAGATTGGTGGAAAAAGAAAGTTACAAATAATAATTAGAAAATAAAGGATTGTAAGATGAAGAGTTACTCTGTATTAAGGATAATTATTCTATAATTACTTTACATTAAGAAGTAGTTATTCTACATTAAAAGACATTATTGTTTTGTAACTATTATTTATGAGTATTTAGTGTGTTAATTAAAAGACGTTGTAATGTCATGAATGACTCTATTATCAATAAAGTATTAACCTATGTAACTGGTATGACAAAAAATAAAACTTATTTTTCTATTTTTTAAAATCTCTTTTAGTTTTTCTAAAAAAAAAAAAATCTCAACGAGTTGTGATAGTTTCAGAAATCCTAAACATGTATACAATTTGTTGCTGAATGAGTTTAATCACATCCATTTAAGATAATTTTACAATCAACTGAGCTTCCACCCACTTGGTAAAATGATTTGTGGCCTCAATGAATAAATTGTGTCTCTTAGATGAAGTTGGGTGTATTTTCAAAACTAAATCCCTAGCTAGCCCAACCCCTGAAAGGTAAACGTTTGATTATGGCATGCAATTCATCTGCTGGGACCTTGTGTAGTGGTCCATGTAAATATCTACAATAGCCACGACTAGCCACTGATAGGTTTCCTCCTGGACTTCAGGGTCCTTAAAACCTGAGGCGTGATAAGCAAGGTCACGTCATTGGCCTATTTGTTTTCTTCCCTATGTGCATATGAGATCTCGACATCCATGTGCAGTTGTTTCATAACAGGACATAAGACATTTTGGTGTAGTGTTCCCTTGACATTAATTACATAAGACTAATTAATGGTGAACGTGAAAGATTTTATTTTAAATAAATATTAATTAATTTGATTATAAAAATACAGGTAAGTATTTTGTGATACGAAAGTAGAAACGTCCTACGTGTCCAGTTTAGGATAAATCAAGTAAATGATTATCATCTATCACTTTTAATATGACTTTGTAATTTTCTTTAGAGATGTTTGTTGTGCTTAATATTTATATTTTAGTTGAATTTTGAATGTTTGAGTTTAATGGAATTTTAATGAAGGTCTTGATTAATTTTTGGATTTTAATATGTTTTTATTTTTCCTCTTTAGGTAGGTTTTATTTTGGATTCCAAAATTGTATTTGACATTATTTTTGTGTCTATAGAAAGATTAAAAATAAATTCTCCAATTTTTATGAAGTTATGACCTAATTCAACTTGAATGCTGGATTAAGTTGGATTTGAAATTAAAGACATCTTTATGTTATGAGAACTTGACATATTTAAACTAGTAAAAGTTATATAGGCAAAAAAACTAGATCCTAAATTTCAAGAAAAAATTTAAATACTATTTTTGTAAGGATATTGTGAGCCAATTATTTGATCATACGAAGGACCAAATAAATAAAGGACGGTAATTGACATGATTTCACTCTACTACTCAATGTGAGATTAATGTGTAATTGAGCTAATTAACATATAATAGACCCAGGTTTTGGGCTTAGGCCTTAGTTACCCTAAGAAGACTTTATTTAAACTTATCTTTAAGACCTCATAAAAGAGAGTCATCATATAATTTGATTTATGCATTGTTTCTCGTTTGAGTTATTATCTCTCGATTCTCTTTTGCTTTCTTTATCTTTTTGGTGTTTTTGTGTGAATTCTCCGTGGATCTCTAGTTAAAAGTTTCTTTTATTAATCTTGAGGTTGGTTTTATATTGTTTTTTAATTCTTGGTTTAATTTCTTTTTATATCAAATTTTCTCCTTTTTCTTTAAATCTTGATTGTGAGTTCATTTCGGTTGGTGCATTGGATGATTAATTTTTTATTTGATAAAGAATATCGATTTAGAAATTGATTTGGTAACTTAGAAGATATCGTCTAACCCAAATTAATTGAATCTTGGATGATTGATTTAGTAGGTATTCTTTCCAAATTGATTAACACCTGATTGATTAATTTTATGGTCAAATGATAATTAAATAAAAAATAGAAATTAAATCTTTAAAAGCTGATAATAAGTCTATTAGAAACTTAACGATAGATTGATTGTTTTTATTAAATTTGTTTTCTATCTTAATTACAATATGCTTTTATTGTTGAATTCAACCCCTCCCCACCCCGGATTTTTCTAACATTTCTAATTGGTTGATAACAATCAAAGATATTTGAGAGATTACTAGGTTGTTTGCCTTGTAATATAATTTTTACTACTAATTGACATTTTGATACAAGTACAATTATAGATCAGATTGTAAGTGAAATTTCTAAATAACTTTATGCATTAGAAAAAAGTAAGCAATGTACGGCATCACAAGATGGTATGTCCTAAATCATAAAATATTTTCAAAATGACTACATATATGTTTTGGAAAAAATGGTGCCAATAAATAAATTAAAATACATTATAAATTGAAGGGGGAGAACATAACTTGCTACAACAAAATTTCCTATTTAGTCATAAACATCTAAATCCTAATCTCTACTATTGGGAAACTTTTAACAGATCTCTCTCCTTTGAGCTAACAATGTGTAGGGCTAGACGATGGTGATGTTCTTTATAAGTAGTCAAAGCTACACAGTCAAGTTCATGGGAAAGGAAATCGTAGTAATGTCAATAACAACATACATGAACATGACTTCTCTTGTGTAGCAAACTTATTGACTGTCAAAGTCAATTTACCACACATTGCATCTCCCTATAAAAGGATCAACAAATTCCATGAATAGTCCTCATGTGTCGAGTACTCAAGCCATCTTCTCTTGTAAATGTTAATATCACTATCTTCACACAGAAACAACAAGAAAATAGAAGGGTAAACAAAAAAAAAAAGATACATGTTAGTATACTTCAAACAGATAATATAATAATAATAATCTCAACAGATAGAAATAATGTAATAACAATCAATCAAGAATTATTTTCAAGACAAGATAACAAGGCACATCACAAAAATATGCATAACAACATATGTACACAAAATGATACATATCAAATAATAATGCATATGTTAGACTCAACTTCATGAAATTTTACTATCATCAAGCAAGCAACCAATAATGTCTCCTAACATGGTATAATATCAACACCGACCATCGGGTCAAAATGACACGTTCCAAAAAACATCGATAGACAATCAAATATAATCATCATAGAGCGATAATGACTTTTTTTAGGATACTCTATAAGAATGGTCATTGTAACACCCTAAGGAATTGTACATTTTACATATCAGAGAGCAGATAAAACATTGTATAAGATTATCATTACTTAGGATCTCATATGTCAACTCATACATCGTTCCTAAATAATATTATCATATACATATCATCAAGGTGATTCCCCATATACCAAGGATCAATATACAAAACAAATATAAATTATTTTACAAAAGCTAGCCTAAAAAGATATAGAATTAACAAAATAATTATATCTTCAAGGCCAACATGTCCTTCTAGTACCTATTCAATTTAGAATATGAGAAGTAAACTAATGAAACATCTCAATGAGTACTAAAGCATGCAACAATATACGTATATGCCTCATGAATGAATTATTTTTATAAAAACTTTACTCAAACACTTGTAAACATAATCCTTTAACTTTGGCATGCCTAACACGAACTTTTCCTCTATTTTCCATCTCATGGCTAAGTATTAATCTCAAACATTCAAGAAAATTCCTTTTATCCTTATGTTTATGACCTCATACTTGTATCCCTTTTAGTTTGAGGGGTTTTTACCACATCTTTGGTATAGGAAGTGATGGAAGTGTGTCTATCACTAAAGAAGGTACTTCAATTCTTTTGAATAAACCTCTTTCACTAATTAAAACTTATTGCCATCCTTTGGTCTCCTTCCTTAAAAAGAGTCTTCTCAACATTTATACCTAAGTATAATATATCCTTAAGTAGTGTTTCATAACATAGAAATATAGTAAACTTGAATGAAAAGAAGATATAAATATTTATTGTGTCAACAGTGTCATGCTTAGCGCAAACATGGTCATGCTTAATTTGCCTAATTGGTGCTTAGTGCCCTACTATAGGGGTTCCAAACCTATTCCTTGGAGGTTCCCACGTTAAGAGCAAATGTGCACCCAACATGAGGGGGACATCCTTCTTAAAGGTCCTTGCACTCGTTGCATCCTAGGTCTCATAAACAACTTGAGAGTTATGAGTGTGAATATTATGTCATAAGACTATGCTCACCATTATCTTTAGATATATTGATTCATGAAAGTAGGTAACACAATTTTTAACAAATTAGATTAATTATTCTTTTTTAGTTGATAAACTAATGTTTTAACTTATGTTATTTCAACTTTTAGATATTCAACAATCTCTTTTCATTATAGATGAAATTAAGGACATCTAAGAATATTAAGCAAGATTTTTTCTTAAGTATAGTAATTTGTGCCTATGTATGATTGTTTAGTATTAAGGTAAAATGAAAGTAGTTGAGAATGAATAGTAATTTTAAAAAGTATATTAATATATAATGAAGTCCTTGAGCTTTTTATGTTTATCTATTTCATTATCTATGGCTTAGTGCCAAATTATAGGAAAGAAATGTAAGAAAACAAAATATATATTTAAAGTATACATGAAATGGTAAAAAATTACCAATTTCTACATCAATTGTATACATAATTGATGTAGAAAGTGTTTTCTTTTTTACATTAGTTCAATATTTGATATAAAATGTTATCACATTTTATATATTTGGTATTTATAATTGTAGAACCCCAAATCGGTTCGACCCAGCACAGACTCAACACAAAGAAAGTTTTCGAGTAGGCCGATCGGATCACGTCAACTCAAACGAGACCTAGAAAGCGAGAAGAGTCGGACCAACCCATTAACCAAGACCAACTCAATCTGCCCCTATCGAGAGAAGGGCCTAGGATGGCGAGCACGGACCAACGGACCAGTCATGCGAAGGAGGTCCAACATCAGTCACCCACACAGATTCGGCCCAACTCTTGCAGGGCGGGCCACGACCAGCCCAAGCCGAATCTGGGAACTCCAGCTCAGCGCTGACAAAGCCAGCCACGTCAGGGGAATTAAGCAAAGTCAGCCATCCATGGGAGGAATGCCACCTCATAGTTCACGAGCCGTTGGATTCTCTAGGAAACACGAGGATGAGGCCACATAAGCAAACCCAGGTCCCACACACCAATAGAACTAAGATCCTCACAAATCACAATGAAGGAACGCATCACGTCAGCCATTACATGCAAAATGCGTTGCGATTTTAGGGAGAATGTGTCGCGATTGGGCGTAGGACCTAATGAGAATCAGCTTGGGGATTGCCAAAGCTAACTGACTAAATCAGGAGGCTGGGGTAGCTCCACGTGGCGAGATCAAGCGTGCCTCCATCACCCTCCCGAAGGCTATAAAAGGCCTTATTGCGAAGAACTCGGGGCCAAGAATCCAAGAGTACAACACATTGAGTGAAAGTGCTAAAGAATCACTATGTGATTAGCGAGTCAAAGTTGCTAAAGGATTTCCAACTACGACCAAGAAACGACGACTAGCTCTCTGGATACCTAGTAAGTCCCTTGGACCAACTCTAAGCATGCAATAGATAGTGCCATTCCTCATCCTTATAACCACACTTCAGATGGCAAACACGTAGCCGACCTTAGCCTAACCGAGTCAATCACACTTCAAATGGCAAGCACGTAGCTGGCCTTAACCAAACCGAGTCAACTACACTTCAGATAGTAGGTAGCTAGCTCACCTTAATCAAACCAAGTCCAACACATTTTAGATGACCGACATGTAGCCCGCCTCGATCTGAGACCGAGTCGGCCTTGGTCTCCTGTTCATGACATACCATGCATTCTATATGACTCTAAGTCAATAGGCACGTGTTCGAGTCAACCTAGCATACATACTTATAGACTCCACTATGCACCGAAACGGGACGCCTAATGGATAGTCCCAACTCCAAACTCAAACCCTCGAGGGATGAACGCCCAAGAGAAAGTTCAATCCCTGTGTCTCAGACTCTAGCGGATGCCTAGAGGAAAATTCAACCAGAACTCATAACCAGGTCCCTACCCAAGAGGAAGGACGCCTAATGGAAAGTCTGACTCTACACTTCACTGCATGCATTCAGAACTACGTGAACTTTGATTCTTCTGCGCTAAGAGAGGTACATAGGAGCAAGAGGCCTACTCTTGTCAAGCTATGCATTCCAAACATTCCAACTCTGTACAAACACACTCCTGTGTTTCCAGTAAGTTAGTAACAGTAAAGGTAAAAGTTACATTGCATGCATTTTGTAGGTGGATGAGGTGACTTCCATGCGTAACTGGCTCCTTACCTAGACTCTGCTTCCACCGACTTGCCTTATCCACTCCCGGGCTCCAATATGCCTTTAAACGTTGGTGGCGACTCCAGTCCGAGTCGAATCAAGTTTGATCAATCTCCTTGGATTGGTCGGACCTGTACCAACTCGTTAAAGTCAACTCTTCCTCAAAAGTGGATTCAATTCCCTTTCAAACTCTCCACAAAAATTAAATTCCATTTCAAAAAAATAAACATTTCTTTCTAAATCGTAACCGATGCAATTTAGGTCGCGTCAATAATTAACATACAATAAATATAAAAAAAAATTAAACTATGTAAAAAATTATCTCCATAGTAGTGAGTATTCAAGAGGTTAGTTGACACATTATTTGTGACGTGAGATAGCTTACAGGTATTATGTGCATGATGGACAATTGAAATTCACCTTGATTATGTTGTTGTTTATTGCAATGGAAGGATAAATCACTTGCCTTTAGTTATTGTTATTAATACGTTCCTCATTAGTCGTCAACATGTATGCACATTAATAATTCAATAATCACATGCACACATCTAAAAAAATTTGATCAGGGGAGTGTCAAGAGCTATAAATATTTGCATAATGGATAATTCATGTGACACATCAATTGATATATGCACATGATGCTGGAGAATTCAAGTTGATATTAGTGTGTGGCTTGTATGTTTATTTAGCCACTTATCCAGGGCATAAATTCTATGCTCCAAATTTCTATAGTTGAGTGTAGCAGAGTTTTTTTACTTATTTTTCTTGCCCATTTACAGGACCTTTTTGGTCTCTCATTTTGTGCATGATCACTCACATAAAATTTATATTTTGATAATGATTTTGTATAAATGTAAAATGTAATTGATAGAATTATAGTTATATGTGCGCTAAGTTAATGTTATTTGTATAAAAAAAAACAATGAATATTATCTATATTTTATGATAAAAATTCCTTGTAAGTAAAACAGATATTATACCGTGTATAATAGTGGATGATAAACCAGTTAATAATAAAGGTTATGGTTTAATATATTTAACAATAAACAAAATAAAATATTACACTACCGTTTAAATAATTTACCAAAGTATAAATAAAAAATTTATTCATTTTTTGAGAAATAAAATAAATGATTAGAAATTTAGTAAACAATAAATTAATTTTATATTACTTTATCTAATGTCACTTAGTTAAAAAAAAAAAAGAGAGAGAGAGAATAGCATAGCCGGTTAGTTCTCTGTTCCAACTTTTCATTTTCTGTGTTCTGCATTTCTGCTCCCATAACCCAAGAGTGATTGAAGAAAATATAGAACAAACTAAAAATGGGACTCCTTTCTCCCAAAACATTGTTAGTATTGCTTCCAACTGTAGCGCTTGTTTCTCTTCTTTATACAGCTACAAATTCAGCCGACAACACTTTTGTTCACTGCCTTGTGAATCATTCTGAGTCCTCTCATCCCATAGCTGCAGCAATTTTGACACCAAACAATTCCTCATTCTCTTCCGTGTTGCAAGCCTACGTCAGAAACCTTCGTTTCAACACATCCACAACCCGAAAGCCATTCCTCATAGTTACCGCACTTCATGTTTCCCATGTGAAAGCTGCCATTGTTTGCGCCAAAAAGCACAACTTGTTGATGAAAATTCGAAGTGGAGGCCACGACTATGAGGGCATGTCTTACGTGGCTGAGGTCCCATTCTTCCTCCTTGACATGTTCAATCTCCGATCCATTGAGGTTGACATAGAGACCGAGACGGCTTGGATCCAAGCTGGTGCAACACTTGGAGAAGTTTATTACAGAATTGCTGAGAAGAGTAAAATTCATGGTTTCCCCGCAGGGGTTTGTCCCACCGTTGGAGTAGGAGGCCACGTAAGTGGGGGTGGCTATGGGAATATGATGAGAAAATATGGTCTCTCAGTGGATAATGTTATTGATGCACAAATGGTTGATGTTCAAGGTAGGTTGCTTGATAGAAAACTTATGGGTGAAGATCTCTTTTGGGCCATTAGAGGTGGTGGTGGAGCTAGCTTTGGTGTGATCCTTTCCTACAAAATAAAACTAGTTCGAGTTCCCCACACGGTGACTGTTTTCCAAGTTGAAAGGACCCTCGAGCAAAACACCACCACCGACATAGTTTATAATTGGCAACATATTGCGCCTACCATCGACAATGAGCTTTTCATTAGGCTCATCTTGGATGTGATAAATGGTACGCACCTTGCAACAAAAACTGTGAGGGCTACCTTCCTAGCTCTCTTCCTTGGTAACTCTAAAACCCTTGTTTCTCTCTTGAATGAGAGGTTTCCTCAATTGGGTTTGAAGAAATCGGATTGCATCGAAACAAGCTGGCTTCGATCTGTGCTATTTTGGGACAACATTGACATTGAAACACCAGTTGAGATTTTGCTTGAGAGACAACCTCAGTCTCTCAAGTACTTGAAAAGAAAATCTGACTACGTGAAGAAACCAATTTCCAAGGAAGGTTGGGAGGGGATTTGGAAGAAGATGATTGAATTGGAGAAAGCAATAATGAATTTGAATCCTTACGGTGGAAGAATGGCTGAGATTGCATCAACAGAAACTGCTTTCCCTCACCGAGCTGGGAACCTATGGAAGATCCAATACCAAGCCAATTGGTACGAAACAGGGGAAGAGGCAGCAGAACAACACCTAAACTTGGTTAGAGAACTTTATAAATATATGACTCCCTTTGTCTCCAAGAACCCAAGACAGGCTTTCCTATGTTACAAGGACTTGGATTCGGGGATCAACCACCATCATTTTTACGACTACTTTGAAGGGAGTGCTTATGGAGTTCCTTATTTCAAGGATAACTTCAAAAGGTTGGTTCAAGTAAAGATCAGGGTTGATCCTCACAATTTTTTCAGGAATGAACAAAGCATCCCAGTTCTTAGTCATGTAGAATTAGTTAGAATGGTTACTGAAAAATCGTTGCTTTCTATTTTGTTCGGGTTATTCGCATTAAATTGGATTCAAAGCCTCAATAATATGTAACAGATTTTTCTTATAAATTTCTGTATTATTTTTATCTTATGAGCCAAAGTGTTAGTGACTTGATGAGTAACTTGGATGGATTCGAATCTTAATAAATTTGGTCTTACAAAGAAAACTTAGTATTTAGAGCCGAGAAATATTGTTTGTTATGAAGAATCATTGTGTACAAAATTATATATGAAAGTTATACTATGATTTTTGACAGACTAATAATTTTATTATTTACAAAAAATAACCAACCAAAAATATGGTACACGTATATTTTTATAAGGTAGATTTATTTTCTTACCAAATACATAGTATGGTTGATTTAGAGTCTATTATCATGTTTTGACTTGAATGGTTTTCTTTTAATTCAAAATAACATGCACACTTAACTAGTTAATATTGCCATCTACGTCACATGAGACAAGTTAAATATTTGTAAAATTAAAGAAAAAAAAAAAGAAATAAGATATAATAGTTACAAAATGAATTGTGAGAATTAATAAAATGTCCGAAGTAATAAATATTCACACTTTTCACTTTAATCTTTCATGTGTTTTGGATACTATCCTTATTTTACATATGAGACAGGTTAAATATCACGAGAGTTTGAAGGTCATTTATTATATTATGATCTGACAACATGAATTTTAAAATTCATGTATTTTGTCTCTTTTATTATATTAAGGTCATTTATTTTGTCTTTTTTTTTTCTCCGGACAGAAAAGAGTTCTACATTCATAAAACTGATAAAAGTCAATAGCCTATAAAATTATAAAAATAATTACACAAATATGACCTATCTTAAGTTAATTTCTTTTTCTTGATCTGTTTTTTTTTCTTCTTCTTTCTTTTCCTTTTTTTTAGCTTAAATTAATTATCTTTTCTCTCAAATAAACATTTAGTTTATTAATTTGTTTTGGTTGGCATATATCATTCAATACTGCTGTTTACTTTATTATCGTCCTATCTAACTTCATTATGAGCAGCATACTACAACATATATATATAACCTAAAATAACATTTAAAAAATATTATGAAAACTAAAAAAAAATGTTATCCAGATTTGGTAACATTTTAATAAATATTATATTTAAACTATGTTACAAAATATCATTAATTATATTTTATATTTAATAAACGTTACTAATAATATAAAAAATTTACTAAAAATAATATTAATATTATTTTTATAATAAATATTATTAAAAATGATAAATGTAATATTCATGTTTAGCCATCGTTTTCACTTTTCAATTCTCATCCATTATTATTGCCAACACTATGACACTCTTACATTGTTGAGCTGACATAAATATAATATTTGGTCCTTTGTTTTAAGTGTGAAGCTCTGAAGCATAGTAAAATTGTGAAAGTAAGATATAATTTGGATAATTTTTAATAAATATTCATAAAAAAATAAAATAAATCAAAGAAGTAATTAAAATAATCAAACTACTTGTATATATATTAACATTTATTTTTGAAGAACTTCCTTATTTAATTTTTTCATAAATATTTATGAATTTATAAGTTTAAATAAAATACACATTTGAATTAAAAAAGCTCCAATAAATTATTAAAAGTTAGTTCTAACTGGGGTCAAGACTTTACTATTGATACCAAATGAATGAAATAGTGGACAGCTCTCTTTTCCAAATTCATTTAATTTTCCATCTACTCATCTCATGAAAAGATATATATATATATATATATATATATATGCACGTGGATTATTTGGTTCGGAAACTAAATGATAGAGATGTTTTTTCCCCATGAATTACAGTTTAATGAAGAGAGAAGCTTGGTCTAAAGTAGAATAATTAAAATTTATAACTTAAAAACTACTTAATTTTTTTTTTTTTACATTTACTTTACCTAAAAAAGATAGATATTCATACTGATGTAGATTTTATATTTCACATGCGTATGCTCACACACACATAATCACCATAAAAGAATCATTATAGGGTTAGCCCATCAAAAGAATCATTACAGGGTTAGTGATCAGAAAGTTTGAATAGTATAGACAAGACTTTAGTTCTAATTTTATTGTTGTAATTGTATTTTTTTATTTTATAAAAAAATACACATCTAGAAATTTTTTTTTATATATTATATGAGTAAATTTTAATATTAAATAAAAATATATAAGATATCTTTTATCTATAAATTAACTATAATAAAAATTATTTCTTTTTTATCTTCACATTTTATTAGAGCCATCAAATAAGCCCTGTTCCTACCCAGGCTATTTAGCCCTTATTTTTTAACCCTATAAATTTGACACGAGTAAAAAAAATTGACATTTGGGTCGTTTGAGTAAAAAATTAATTAAAGGCATATTGAAAAAGTACTTATTATATAAGCACTTTGTGTAAATTATTTGTATAATATTAAAGAAAAAATAGAGTTAAACTCTTTTTATATAAGTTATAAGATGTTTTCATAAATGATCTTATAAAGTTTATTGAAATAATATGACAATAACTTATGAGCATATCAAGTAATTTATAAATTTTTTCATATACTTGTATAAATTATTAGAAAATTTATAATTTTCTATAAAATAATTTTGTAGTTAATTTTAAAATCAATAGTTATTTTGTAGTTAATTTCTAGTAAAAATAATTAGCTACAAAAATACTATAATATTGGTGGTGGCATGAAATAAGTACCAAATTAGTTAAGAAAATAATCTTAGTTAATTTGTAATAAATTTTAAAATTTGAAAGTTATTTTCTAGTTAATTTGTAGTAATCATGAGTATAAATAAATATAACTTAAATTTAGGTAGAAAAAATAATATTCTAGTTTAGCTAATAGTTAATTAACTAAGATTTAACTACTAATTTAAATGGTAGTTAAAATTAATAATAAAATAAAAAAATCTTGTAGTGAAATACTTATGTTACAAGATAAGTCTAAATTATTAATAAGCTATTTCACACGAACTCATAATCTTGATTGAGGGACACCTTCATTTCAAAAGTTTTAGATAATTTTTTTAATAATAAGATAATTTTTTATTTTTAACATATTTTTGTATAATATGATCACATTATATCTATTTATTTATTATATATATATTTTTTAATATAACACTTTTTATTATGCGTGCAAACATTTTTACTTGATCAAGAATATTTTTTGAATTTATAGATGTATTTAAGCCTCATCTAGTATTTAGAATATGATAAGATAAGGTAGAATATGAGAGTATAATAAGAGTAGGATAAACTTTAATTTTATTCAATATTTGGTACACACCAACTAATAAACCATATAATATTATTATGTTAGTGTATCCTATATTTGATATATGCATCAAATAATGATAGCATATGATATAAATTATGTTTAAATGATAAAATTATTGTTTTGTTAAACCTCCATATACTTTTTTTAAAATATTTTTAATTTAATATTTATATTTTAAAAATTATAATATATATATATATATTAATTTTAACTAAATTATATATGAAAGTTATACAATGATTTTTGACAGACTAATAATTTTATTATTTACAAAAAATAACCAACCAAAAATATGGTACGCGTATATTTTTATAAGGTATATATTTTCATACCAAATACATAGTATGGTTGATTTAGAGTCAATTATCATCTTTTGACTTGAATGGATTTTCTTTTAATTCAAAATAACATGTACAGTTAACTAGTTAATATTGCCATCAACGTCACATAAATTTAGGGTTTTGTAGATTTTCGCGCATAACAATTACCATTTACTCACGAGGTTTGAAGGTCATTTATTATATTATGATCTGATAATATGAATTTTAAAATAATTATTTTAAAATTTTAATTTTTAAAATAATTATTAAAAAAATTACCCTACACAATCATTTATAGTTGAATGATAAGTATAATTTATATCGTTAGTGCAATGACGTATTTTAATTCTCCTGTTATAATTATCTAAACCCTCACAATTTTAAAGCAAATACTTGTACCTAAATCTCTACTTAATACAAAAATCTATTAATTACAGGTAAATTTTATTAATATCTACCAAATTTGGATTCAATTATCATTGGCAAGGCAAAAGCTCTTCTACCCAGGAAATCATGCACTGTGCATTTACAGCAGTAATGTTTATCACGCGCTTTAGGACGCATTAATTCTAGGACAGCGACATCCCTGATTAGTTCATTGAGTTGCAATCAAGAGAGGGATTTGTGTGACTATCACAAATCATGTGTAAATTGTGTATAAATATAAACAGCAAACAACAGATACGAGGTAAGATAAGTGTGACCGATTAACTTCAATACATGTATTTGCAGTGAACCTGTGTGGCTGTGTGGTTAATAAGCCTTTGTAATTGTTAAAACTTTCTTCAGACTCGTACCTTGCCATAATGTATAATTTGACTTATTCTTGAGTTTCAATCATATGTTGTAAGTTGTTTAATTTGTGAGAGTAATAAAATTAAAAATAAAAAATCTGGAGAATAGTGATAAGAGGAAGCAACGCTGCATATGCATTATAAGAAACCGAAAAAGAGAAGAAGAAAATAAAGAAATAATTATAATAACTAAGAAAATTAATCATAACAAAATGATTATAATAAATCTGATATTAATAAGAAGTAATAATAAGGGAAATCATTTTAATTGAGTACAAATTAATTTTACGCCAAAATCAGGATTTTATCCTAATATGCATGTTATTTACTTCAAGTAGCATAATCCATATACTTACAATTTTTATTTCCTAGAATATTTTCACCTCCCTTAAACGAGATAAACTAATATACATTTAATTATAAAAACAACTATCATCCATTTCGTACTTCAATTGACATAGAGTTATCTATAATCAACGATCTTGAACTTGAATATTAAATATACAATTGTATTCAATTTTTAAATAAAAAATTTTGTTCAACTAGATTATCTCCCGTTAACTTATATATTTTTTTATAAATCCATAGGGGTCATATGTGATTTTTACTAAAGAAATATATAAAAAATAAAATAAAAATATTTAAAATAAGTTTATATATGTTCTTGGCCGTACTTATCTTTTGGCCAATAAATTTCATTAAAAATAACTCAACTTAGTGAATTTATAATTAAAAAATAACGTTTTTCATTTTAATTTTTAAAATTTAAGTTTAATTTTTCACAATCAATTACATGTTTTTTTTAATAATTTTAATATTTTAGTTCTATTTGAATCTATATTTTATTTCATTTATAATCTAAATACTCTTACAAATAGTGTGGTGAAATAGTTATTTTTTTATAATTATATATTAAAATATTAGAGGCGTTAGATTTGCTTTAAGGGTATTTTTGTTCTCCTAGAATTACGACTAAAAGAGTTATTTTTAATTTAATATTTATTTTGTATTATAAAAATGTTATTTTAATGACTTTTAGAGCTACAAAATAAGAAAGTTATTGAATTGTTTCTACTACCGTTAATTAATAGCATTATACCATTGAATAATCACAATTAATTATTTTTACACAAGTCATGTAATCATGTACATAATTTTCTTTTTATGAAAATTTGATTTTGCAACTAATAGGATTTTTGTCTTTTTAATTTCGCAATTAATATTCTTTTTTCAAATTTTGAAATTGAATTAATATTAATCAACCATTTTATTCATATTTCTACTTGTCTTTTATGATTTTTTTAAAAGTTTCACATCTCCTATTCCTCTTCAAAAATTCATGAATATGTATAGTGATGCACCATTCATTTTTCTTTCTTTGGTGTTAATAATTTTAATGCTTTTTTGCTTTTGAAATCTTTACTTTTAGAAATATTTACTTTCGCTTTAAAGTCCTTGCCCTTTAATATTGCTTTACTTTGTTACATATAGAAAGATGTGTTTCTCCTTTTATATATATATATATATATATATATTATTTTTTCTTAATGAGATCAAAGTATTTTTTGCTTTTATTTTTCCTTAATTTCTCATGTAACCAAGTTAAATATATCATTGATTCTTTTCAGAATTTTATTTACCGCCTATTTTAAATTTTAATATTCTTTTATTTTGTCCTGGTTGCAGGGGAGTTGCACCGAAGTTAGTAACATATATTAATATTATTACTATTGACAGGGAAAAAATAATTCAATTTATTTTTTGAGTTTAACACATTAACTTGTAAAAGTCATAACATATTTTTTTTACATAATTTAGTTTAATGTCTAATTTGAATAAACAATGTACATGGTTTCTCGCAAAATAATCAATAAAGATAATCTGAAATTCATACAACATTTACCTATGAGTTGAGTAAAATTTACTTTTGTGACATTTAGATGGTTGAGTTGATGCCAAACACGCTCCTAAAATGGTGGTCGAGTTGATGCCAAACAGTGTTTCCTACCTAAATTTTAAATTGATGGTCGAGTTGAAACACGTGCTACCTACTTAAATCCTAAAATATATCTGTAAAATATTTTCTAACTTTTGTGAGATAAATGGAATCCAAAGACATTGCAGCTTGTGCACTACAACAGGGTGGGGTATGTGAAAGTTTAATAACAATCATTCCTATTTTTTTTTTGTTAGATGCGGTTAATTGGACCGTTCACATATTGAATAAAAGAGGTGAAAAAAAGCAATAGTCTCACAAATAAGAATGATAACAATAAAAAGAATCAAGTAAGAGACACTAATAGTTTTTAAGTGAAAATCTCCTCAATATAAAAGGTAAAAACCACGAGTCGTCCAAACCAAAGAAATCAATCCACTATAATCAAATAGAAGTAAAAGAGTGTTTAATGAAGAGTACAAATTCGTGTATACAACCAACACAATCAAGTAACAAAGCTTGCAAATAAAGAGTAAGAAACGATGAACAAAAAAGTGAAGAACTCACAAAATTGTACTATTGTACGAGCACGATATCTCATACCACAAACCTCCAAATCAAGATTCGAACGATTAAGATGAAGAACTATGTGTATTGAACCTGTTGTTAAATTTCTAACCCGATCCAACGATTAACGAAGAAGATATCACAATTTTAACGTCGTGCTGATTTGTGTAGAGATAAAAACAAAACTCTTTCTTTCTCTCCCTCTTTCTCTTCTCTCTTTTTCCTGTGAAAATCCACTCTCTCTCAATATCTGTGTTTATGTGTGTTTCCTTAATCGGCCCCTTCTCCTCTTATGAGAGACATCTAGCAAACGTGAGAGTATTGAACTTTTGTCCACGTAGTTGGGAGCTCAAAAGTAACCCAACATATCTCCCCATCACAAATACGAGGAGGTGATCGTCAATCCGGTGATCTCACAACAAGCTTCAAACTTCCCTCTTGGAATTGCCTTGGTCATCATGCCAGCACCATTATCATCAGTATGAACTTTAGCCAACTCTAACAGCTTAGCATCCAAAGCATCATGTATCCAATGATATCTCACATTAATATGCTTCGACCTATAATGAAAAGAATTCTTACCAAGATGAATTGCACTCTAACTATTATAGAATAAACAATGTTCGTCCTAAACAAAACCAAGCTCTACCTCGGTAGTGGATAAAGAAACACACTTCTGCAATTTAGATTGTCAAGCTGTCGTGACCTAAATCGCGACACGGGATTGGCGAAAACATAAGTGTTATTGAGAGTGAGATCTGAGTCTCTTCTGAGGGAAGGGACAAGGAGCACGAAGTTGGAACCGGCTCGGCCTAGTAGAGTTTCAGGACCAATTCTACATAGTTGGAGTCGGATTCGAGTCGGCTTGTTTAGAGTGCCGAGATCGACTTGGCACAGTTGGAGTCACTATTGACATTTTTACAGAAAACGCCAGGAAACCTTGGGTTGGATAAGGCATATTTGGAATCAGAGTATGGACTCGGGAGCCGGTTACGTATAGGGTTCACTAGTATCTCACCACGTCTATCAAAAGATAGTTACCCTAACTAGATGCATGAAATGAGATATGACCCTTACGTTATGGTTTATGCCTTTCTAAGAATGGAGTATATTTAGAAGGAATGAGTAGATGATGTTTCTGTGGATTTTCGGATGAATAACTTGACAAGAGTTGTCTCTTGCTCCTATGTATTTCCTACTACAATGGAGAAGTCAAAGTTTATGTAGTTCTCGAAGAATAGATGGTTAGACAGTAAGAGGGTTGAGACCAACTCAACCCAGTTGGATGGAAGGGAACCGAGACCGTCTCTTCCGAGTCAGAGTGCCAACTTGGTGAGTGCTTGACTCGAGCGTGACATTGGAGTCGATCCGAAGAGTGTCGACTCTCGGCTATGTAAGAGCCGAGCCCGGTTCAGAGTCAGCCCCAAAGAATGTAATATTTGTCGAGCTACATGAGGAAGTATGTTGGTTTAGAGTTGAGGGCCACTAGATGAATATGCGTAGGGAGAAGGTCTTACCTTGTGTGTAGAAGTCGTACTTCAGCTACCTGCGGAGAAGGGGATGAATGCCTTTCTTCCTTCCTTGGAGGTTTTTCTACGAACTCTCTTCATTATCTTCGTATGTCAGATTTTTGATGCTCTTTAAGAATTCGGGATTCAACTTTCGTCTCTCTTCCTTTTTTTGAGCCTCTCCTTTCTAATCAAAATCCTCCCCACTCTTCTCTCCGAAAAACCTCCTTTGATTCTCCAAACTTTTGACCTCCAACCCCCATTTTCTCTTCGTTTTTGGGCCTTTTATAGACCGCTTCTTAGGTCACCATTGCAACAGAATTAGCCACGTGTCCTTTGATACCAAGGTATTGCACAACACGATAAAGGGCGCTAGGGACATGTCAGTTGCAAAATGGTGTGTCCAGGCCATGCCCCCCTAACATGTCAAGCGAAAGATGGTATGCTCGGGCCTTGTCTCCTTGACATGTCAAGCGCAGAACGATATACCAGGTGGAGGTACAAGTCATTGCGCAAAATGGATCTTGTAGTTTAGGGACGGAGGATGTGAATAGGGCCATAGCGAAGCTGTGACTATACGGGTTTTGCTTTAAGGGACAGAGGGGTTGTGTTACTGGTTTCGTTTGGCTTTTTCTCTCCTAAACAAAAAATGGGTTTTACACAAGCCTTTTGCCTCTCTTCACTCTCCATGGACTCGTGGTAACATTCATGTTCTTCTCCATCTGTCAAGATCACATATTCATCAGAAGTATACCTTGTAGATGATTGTCTCTGCCTATTAGACCTCTTGAGTTGAACTAGAGGTGGTTCAGGAGCATCACCCAGATTCTCATCTTATGACATCTCTTGTTTCTCTTCAACATCAAGAGGAACATCATAATCATCTCCAAGCTGCTGATCACCAACATAATTATGTTGCTTACCATTCTGAACATTATTACCAACAGTATCTAGATCATGTACAAGCATTCAAACTAGATCAATTTTAGACAAACTATTGTCTTTCTCAGATGTAGTCTTCTTCACCTTATTAATGTTTTTAATCGTTTGGTCTTCCACAAATTGTACATCACGGCTTTTGACGAGTTTCTTCTCAACATGATCATACAACTTATAACCAAACTCATCTTGACCATACCCTATGAAGATACACTGCCTAATCTTCATATCCAACTTGGATCTTTCATCCTTTGGAACATTCACAAAAACCTTGCAATCGAAGACTCGTAAGTGATCATACTTTACATCTTTACCAAAACCAAATATTTTTTGGAACCTCAATATCCAAAGCAATTGTAAGACTAAGTTTAGTAACATGTATTGTTGTGTAAAGTGTCTCATCCCATAAATGCTTAGGCAACCTTGCTTCATAAAGCATGCACCTAACTTTTTCAATCAATGTCTTGTTCATTCTCTCTACTAAGCCATTCAACTAAGGAGTTTTAGGAGGAGTCTTTTCATTTTTGATACCTTGTTGCTTGCAATATACATCAAAGGGTCCGCAATACTCACCACTATTGTTAGAGCAAATACATTTTACCTTCTTTCCAGATTGTCTCTCAACCAAAGCTTGGAAATGTTTGAACTTCTTTAACACTTGGTCCTTTGACTTCAATGTATAGACCCAAAGTTTTCAGGAATAATCATCAATAAAGGTAACAAAATAAAGTGTACCACTAAATGACTTTACCTTCAATGGGCCACAAACATCAGAATACACTAATTCTAGCAACTTTGACTTCCTTGAGGGAGGATGCTTTTCAAAGAATACTCTGGTCTGCTTACCAGCCATGCAATGAGAACACTTATCCAACTTTTCATTTTTCAATCCTGGAAACATATCCTTTTTGGCTAAATAATTCAGCCATTTTTCATTGATATGACTAAGCCTTCGATGCTACAAAGATGCCTTCATATCCATGACATTCACAATATCTTTAGCAACCAAAGCTTTTGTCCAATACAATTTAAAAAATTTCTCCCCTTTGGCCACAACCAAGTTACCTTTGGTGAGTTTCTATAACCAAAGTGATTATCCTAACCACCATCATCAAGCATATGCACAAATATCAAGTTAAAGCAAACATTTGGAGCATGTTTGACTCCTCTAAGCCACAACTGCATTCCAATGTTGGTTTGCAAGTAAACATCACCAACACCGATCACTTTGGTCACACCATCATTACCTATCTTCAATACTCCAAAATCACCTAAGGTGTAAGATGTAAAAAACTCTTTTCTTGATGTAACATGCAGTGTAGCACCGCTATCAATAATCCACATGCTCTCATCGGATACAAGATTAACCGACTCAAAGTCTCGAAGAATGACAAGATCATCACATGTAACAATAGTGACACGATCTTCATTATCATCATCATCATCATTATCATCCTTCTATTTTGACTTACCCTTTTTGCCTTTGTTCTCCTTTTTTCATAAGAAACAATGCTTCTGAATATGCCCTTTTTTGTGACAATAGTAATACTCCATATTCTTGTATCTGGACTTACTTATGCTCTTTTCTCTTCCCTTTTCTGATTTCTCCCTATATATTCAATGAAAAGTACCTCAGACTGAAATGAAGAACCTTGTGCCTTCCTTCTCATCTCCTTGCCAAGTACACTACCATTTACCATTTAAAAAAAGACAACACCATTAGGGGTTGAATTTGTGATAGAGACCTTAAAAGTCTCCTAAGATTTAGGTAGAGAATTCCAAAATAGTAATCCCAAAATTTCATCTTCAAACTTGATGCACATTCTTGACATCTAATCAATAATCCCTTGAAACTCATTCAAATGATTTGAAAGGGAAGTGTGTTCCTTGAACTTTAAACTAATAGTAGAATTCAACAAAAATAATTTGTTATTCCCACACTTTGAGAAATACAAAGATTCAATCTTCTCTCACAAAATCATGGCATGTATCTCACTTGTAATGTGATTGTAAACATTATTATCCATAAAAAGTCGGATAAAACCACATACTTGTTGATGCTCAAAGTCCTATTCTTATCGAACATGGATTCTGGCTTTTGAGCAACAAAAACAGGAAGATGCATATTCTTCATAAATAATAAATCTTTCATCTTCACTTTCCACAAGTGATAATTAGTGTCATTCAAACTCACAATTCTATTTGTATTAACCCCCATTATTCAAGCAAGTAGAACACCATTCAAACCAAGGAGCTTTGATACCACTTTGATGGGAAAAAAGTAATAAGACACATGCAATGATGCAACAACGCAACATATATAAATAATCTTAACTTGCAAGAATTTATAAGGAGTAATCACAGATAATAATGACATCAACAATGAGAAAAATCACTCAAGAGGCACTAATATTTTTAACGTAGAAAACCTTTCAATGTGAGAGGTAAAAACCATGAGTAGTCCAAACCAAAGAAATCAACCTACTATAATCAAATGGAAGTACAAGAGTGTTCAATTAAGAACACAAATTCGTATATACCACCAATCAACACAATCAAGCAACAAAGCTTGTAAATGGAGAGAAAGAAACAAGGAACAAGAAGGTGAAGAACTCACAAAATTGTGTTATTGTACGAGTACGATGCCTCACACCATAGACCTTCAAATTAAGATCCGAACGGTCAAGATGAAGAACTATGTGTGTTGAACTTACTGTTAAATTTTCAACATGATCCAACGGTTAACAAAAAAGATATTATGATTTTGACGTCGTGCTGATCTGTGTAGAGATGAAAACAGAACTCTTGCTTTCTCTCCATTTTTCTCTTCTCTCTTTTTTGACTGTGAAAATCTACTCTCTTTCAATCTTTGTGTTTGTGTGTGTCTCCTCAATCTAACTCCTTCTCCTCTTATAAGAAAGATCTAGCGGGCTTGAGAGTATTGAACTTTTGTTCACCTAGTTGAGAGTCCAAAAGTAACCCAACACAACATTGACTGTGAAGAATCTTGGAAGGAAAACAAACCAATTATGGTTATGTCTAAGTTTTTAATTGTATAGATTTTAACTGTCCCTGATGAAAGGAAGAAGAAACTTGATGATAAAGTAGAGAAATGTATATTTCTTGGTGTTAGTGAGTATTCAAAAGCTTACAAGTTGTACAATTTAGTCATCAAAAGAATAATTATTAATCGAGATATGCTATTTAATAGAACCAGAGAACATATCCCGGTGAGTGATGGTGAAATTGAAGAAGAAAAATAAAAGTCAACCTTCAAGCTCTATTATCATAAGTTCATCATTTTCTCCCTCACTAAATTCACAAGTAGAAGAGGAAAATGATGTGTCAAATGAACCTAGACTCCAACTCATAAGAAGGCAAGCATGAATGCAAGATTATGAGATTAGTGGAGTTAATCAAATTGATGATCGACTTGCTCACTTTGCTTTGTTTTCATACTATGATCCTATTGTTTTTCATGATGTTATCAAATAATTAGAGTCTCTTTAAGTAAAGTTCTCTATAAACACTTATAAGAAAAAAAAATAAAAAGAAAAAATAAAATAACTTATCTATATAAGTTAAAATTAACTTATGTATAAATTAAAAATTAATTTTTGAATAAGTTAGTATGAGAGAATTTCTACGAATTAACTTAAATATAAACTAATTTTAATTTATGAAAAAAATTATTTTATTTTTCCTTCTTATTTTTTTTTTATAAATATTTATGAAAAAATTTATCAAATCATATCCTTAAAGATGTAGAAGCCATGATTGATGCTTTGGTACAATTGTACAGAGTCTTATTTCATATGAGCACACACTTTTACTATTTTGAATAAGTTAAGTTCTACTTATTTGGGGTTTGTTGTTGTAGGCCATGACTGCAGGAGTTATAAAATTTTAAGCTATTTAGTTATCGTGTATGAGTAAGTTACTGTTTTATCTCTTTGGCAATGTAACATAAATTGTATAATTATAGTAAAAAATTGAATGAGAAAAATTATTCATGTAATATAATCAAAATAAATATATGTCAAATTAATTGAACAGTATTTTATATTATTTAATGAAACAGTTTCTTTTTTGTCATAAAAAAATCTCTGAAGACTTTAACAAAATCAAATTTAATAGGAGATTCTTGAGCAATGCTAAGAGAATGACATTATCACTACTAACGTTAGGTGATACTTTAACTTTACAAAATTAGATCATATGAATTTGGTTCATATGTCTTGACTACCATGCTCGAAATGTGACTGGACAAATAATAGATAGAAAAAAGAATTCTCCAATAGTTGTAATATTTTAACATGCATGTCAATATATATAGCAAAAAGAAAAACACCTAAAGAAGCTAATTGTCAATAAATTTTATGCATTTTAAGAGACACGAACAAATAACAAATATTCCCATGCATCCATAAAGGTGTAATTTTGTGTATTCATATGTAGAAGAAATTTTGTAACAATAATCCTATGCAACAAAATAAGTGTTTTTTGGTTTCCTACTCGATCACTGCAACTTTCTTGATAAAAGTCAGTTGTGCCGCATCGAATAAACTATTTGATATGCTAAATGCTAAACAAAGAGAATGCATACATAAACAAACTCAAATACATCATCCTTAATTTGATCTCTATCAAAGATTTAATGTTGTGATTTTAAGAGAATATCCAGTTTAAGTTGTCGAGAGCTAAAACAACTAGATGAAATCAAAAGGAACTCTTTTGAATGAGCATCAAGTATTGACCTTGAGTGATCTTGGTAATAAATTACAGTGTTAAAGTGCTTCCTTGAGCTAGATAAAAAAAAAAATAGTCCTTCTTTGAGCTGGATCGATAAAAAAAAATGTGCTTCCATGAGACCTAGCCAAGCATCATAATGAAACCCCGTTGTAAGATCCTCTCTTTTTCTGGTTTTTCTTGTTGTGAGGAAAAAAAATGAGTAATTGGACAAGTATAAATTATTATTTGGACAGGTATATTCTTGTAATTATTATTTTATATTTGTACTAAACCAAAAGTGTTGGAAAGATTTATTTAAACCGGAGAATCCACGAACTTAAATAAATTTAGAATTAACGTACAAATTAAAATTTTTAGTAACGTTAATAATCTTTTAAAGACTATTAATAAAAAATGAATTTATTCTATTATGTATTACAAATAATTACGGAAGTGATTAATGAAATAAATTGGATTAATTGGTAGTTAGTTAATGAAATTGAGTTCAGGTACAAATGCGATGCACGGATCCACAAATCAGTTAGTATAGAGAGAAGTCCAAAAGTGAATTGAAAATAGTGGATAACTAGCAAAGAGGATTAGGTCCAGCAAAAGACTATAAATTCAACAAAATGCCGGAATCACGTTCCTATCAACGATGAAACATGATTGGCTTATAATAAATAATAAATACACGTGGGAAAATATCGGTAGTTGGTTCCAAGAAGTAATGCTCATGTAAGTCATGGTAGTCAACTCGTCTTGCTTCCGCAATCATGCTCCGTTTCGTTGCCTCCAAGTTTGAGGGAATGTACCTAAATCGATACCCCATATTTTCCTATCTTTTTTCACGCCCACATCAACACTAAGACAATGGCTACACGCTGTAGGACTGAACCCACAACCACTATCTTCACCATCTGTGTTTTTCTCATCTTCTGCTCAGTTTCGTTGTCGGAAGCAACACCAGTTGTTGGTTACGGCTACACCGTCTCAACTGTCATCAATTATCCCATAACCAACTCTTTGACTGCAGACCTTAACCTCATCAAACCCTCCTCTGTTTTCGGATCCGACATTCCACACCTCTCCCTCGCTGCCAGGTAACAACGTTGTTGACTCTTGTCAATTTACGCGCACATACATAATTCATCCCATTAAATTGTCATGTCATATAGTACAATTTTGACACATCGTCTATCTATCTAAATAATTGGTTGGTCTGAATTGCAGTCTTGAGAACAAGGATAGGTTGAGAGTAACAATAACCGATTCCAACCATCAAAGATGGGAAATCCCACACCAAGTGATTCCAAGAGGCTCCTCTTCCCAACATCGCCCTCTTCGCTCCCTCAATAGCAAACAGGGTTCATCCATTCAGCTAGAACGCTCTCTCACTCTGACACATCAAGACTCGGACCTTATCTTTACTCTACACAACACGACCCCATTTGGGTTCACAGTATCGCGCAAATCCTCCAACGATGTTCTGTTCAACGCGGCACCTAACCCTTCCAACCCGGAAACATTTATGGTCTTCAAAGAGCAGTACCTGCAGCTCTCTTCCTCCCTCCCACCACAAAGAGCCTCTCTGTATGGCCTCGGGGAACACACCAAGAGCTCCTTCAAGCTGCAACACAACCACACCCTCACGCTGTGGAATGCAGACATTGCAAGTAGCAACCTGGACGTCAACCTTTATGGCTCCCACCCTTTTTACTTGGATGTCAGATCACCCTCCTCTGATGGAAGAGTCAAGGCTGGCACCACACATGGGGTGTTGCTGCTCAACAGCAATGGAATGGACATAGTCTATGCCGGTGATCGTATTACTTATAAGGTCATTGGTGGTGTTTTTGATCTCTATTTCTTCGCTGGATCCTCTCCGGAATTGGTGTTGGAACAGTACACTGAACTCATTGGCAGGCCTGCTCCCATGCCTTATTGGTCCTTTGGTATGTCACATACAGCATGGTACTTTGAGTTAAGGTTTTAAATTGCGGTTGTTGGGATCCTTAATATTTGTCGCAAGTTTCAAATAAATGCGATTAATGCCGTCGTAATTGCAGTAGCAAAAACTCTAAATCTTTGAGTTTGCAGCCGAAATTGCGGTTGCTCGCCATTTTTAAAAACTTTGCTTTTGAGTCCTTGATTACATTTTTTTTTAACTATGGTTGAAGTAAAAGAAAGAAAAAGAATATAGATATGGCAAAGCTTTTAAACTTGAAAGGAGTTGTATTTTTTCTACATTTTCATATTTAATCATTGATAATAGAGTACACTGTTGAGTATTCACGTGCCATGCCAGGATGTAAAGCTAATTAGGTTTGGTTTGTGAGAGGAACTTTTAGAATGATTGTGATTGATTAGTAAAGAATTTGACTGGGTGAATGACGCAGGTAAATTGCGGTATCATTGTTTGTCCTAATAGATATTAGGTGGGTACCCAACATTATTACGCGAGAAGTACTACTGTTTAGCTTGCTTATGTAGTCTTATAGTTTCCATAAGGTACTATGTGATTTGTGTTACAGATAAAATCATTTCTAGGAGCATAAGCGGAAAATGACACGGGGACAATTCTTTTTGCTACATAAGTTTTTGAGCGAATATTGGTTCTCATATTATAGATACATATACCTACTGCAGATTCTTAAAGGCAGAGGAACAATAAGCTGCAAAAATGCTATGACATTGATCAAAGGAAGTTATTTACGTGTTTTCTGAAATACGAGAGGCTAGTAGATATAGCAAGGTTCCTTTTAGTAACAGAAGTAAATATAGCAGGGGATTAAGCTAAATGGCTTTATTTTCTTTTCCTTCTGGAAAGCTTTTAGCATTGATAAGGACAAAGTTGATAAGTGATCACATTTTTTATTTTGATGGTGTCGAATCTTGCTACTTTGTTTCTTCTGAGGACAAATGCATTGTTCATTGCGTCGTTGAATTGAAGATGTGTTGGTGTACCTCGTGTACTTCATGAATTTTCCTATGGATTAGGTCACAGACATCAAAATCTAACTTTGAATTGCAATTTTTCTGTCTACTCATTCTAATCCACTATATCTACTTTCCATGTTAATCCACATCATTATTATCTCTTGTGAAGGTTTTCATCAGTGTCGATATGGCTACAAGAATGTAAGTGATCTCCAGGGTGTGGTTGCCAACTATGCAAAAGCAGATATACCCCTTGAAGTTATGTGGACAGATATTGATTACATGGATGCATATAAAGATTTCACATTTGATCCCATCAACTTCCCAGTGGATAAGATGAGAAGTTTTGTTAATACACTACACAAAAATGGTCAGAAATACGTGCTTATCTTGGATCCAGGTACCTAATTTTGACACCATAAGTCTTTTTCAAACAAATTATATTCTGCTCTTAATGTTGAGGAAGCATCTGTGAATCCTTTATTAATTTGAGGCACATTTTGGAAACAGGTATCAGTGTAAATGAGACATATGCAACCTATGTTAGAGGTTTGAAGGCTGATGTCTACATAAAGAGAAATGGAGTCAATTATCTTGGTAAAGTTTGGCCTGGACCAGTTTATTTCCCTGATTTTCTAAACCCTCGCAGCCAAGCATTTTGGGGTGGGGAAATCAAATTATTTAGGGACATTCTCCCTTTTGATGGTCTTTGGATTGACATGAATGAGTTATCTAATTTCATTACTTCTCCTCCCATTCCATCTTCTAATCTTGATAACCCTCCCTACAAAATTAACAATGGTGGAGTTCTAGAATCCATTAATGAGAGAACAGTCCCAGCAACATCTATACACTTTGGTAATATCACTGAGTATAATGCTCACAATTTGTATGGACTACTAGAATCCAAAGTAACTAACAAGGCATTGGTGGATATAACTGGTAAAAGGCCATTCGTCCTAAGTAGATCAACTTTTGTAAGTTCTGGTAAATATACTGCCCACTGGACGGGAGACAATGCTGCTACATGGAATGATTTGGCATACTCAATCCCATCAATATTAAATTCTGGAATCTTTGGAATTCCAATGGTTGGGGCAGATATATGTGGTTTCGGAGGAAATACAACTGAAGAACTTTGCCGGCGCTGGATCCAGGTAAAATTAATCCTCAAACGCAGTGGTATGGGATAGTGTTTTCACTTGTGTGAAATGGTATTGAATATTCAATGCTTACCTTGCCTAAATGTACAAAAGTCACATGTGAAAAGTGCTATGATTTTTGTTTTGTTGAATATACCTATGAAATACCGCTTTATACACATCTAACTCCTTTTACTTTCCTCAATGTAGTTGGGGGCTTTTTACCCCTTTGCACGAGATCATACAGAAATAAATTCCATCAGGCAAGAGCTTTACATTTGGGATTCAGTTGCAGCATCAGCTAGGAAAGTGCTTGGCCTCCGTTATCGTCTTCTCCCTTATTTCTACACACTGATGTATGAAGCACATACAAAAGGGACACCCATTGCAAGGCCCCTTTTCTTTTCATTCCCTGAGGATGTCACCACATATGAAATTGACTCACAGTTTCTAGTAGGTAAAGGGGTTCTGGTGTCACCTGTGCTACAATCTGGGGCAACCACTGTTGATGCATACTTTCCTAAAGGAAGCTGGTTTGACCTCTTTAATGTCTCCAATTCAGTGAAGGCAGAATCAGGCAAGCATGTCACTCTTGATGCTCCATATGATCACATAAATGTGCATGTTGGGGAGGGTAATATTTTGGCCTTGCAAGGAGAAGCAATGACAACTGAAGCCGCCAGGAAAACTGCATTTGAACTTGTGGTGATTATCAGTAGCAGCAGAAATAGTTATGGACAAGTGTATTTGGATGATGGGGAGACACTTGACATAGCTGGGGTGAAAGATCAATGGACATTGGTAAGCTTTGATGGCGCATTACACAACAATAGCGTTTTTGTTACATCTAAGGTCACTAATGGAAGATTTGCTCTGGACCAAGGGTGGATCATAGACAAGGTAACTTTCTTGGGGATACCTAAGTTTAAGAGATTGAATAGAATGGATTTGGCAGGGAATGAGTTGAATATTGTGAATGGAACAAGTTCAACAAGGAAGGCAGTTGTGAAGTCACAATTTGATAGCTCCTCTCAGTTTGTTAATGTACAAGTTTCAAAATTGTCACTTCTTATTGGAGAAGAATTCAAGCTAGAGATTGCAATCAGGTTTTAAGATAGCAAATTCTCAGTAAGAATTTTTTTCTTCACGGTTGCATCGTTGAGCCCCTTCTTTTTACCACTGTTGGGTTACTATTAAGGATGTCACTTTCTCAAGCCACGACACCAACATTCATAAAATGTCATCTTTTATATCATAAATAAATGTTACAGAATAGTGTCAACATGGCTATGAATAATAGGGGTGAGTATCACCTAGTACAGGTGGTTGCTCATAATTTATGCCATTAAATTAGTAGTTACCTTATTTGAGGTTCCATGAGTTCTACCCTTAACTCTTCACACTCTATCCTTAGTTGCATGTAGGCTAGCAGTGCACTATCCACAAAAACCTATGGGTTCATATCATATCTACAAAAGCATCCTCCGCTGACTGTAATTTTCTTTTAAAGTAAAAATGATAATAATATCTTCAAGAATATCAATTGAGAGTGTAAGTGAGCCAACCTGCATTGTTAATAAAATTTTATTATTCATAAATGATTTGTAGAGAGTAGAACATTAAGCCATACCATATGACTGCTTGGCACATTAGGGTATTATATCCATTTGTAGTTCAACTTATATGAGATCTACTAACTTATAGAGGGAACCACAAACTGCTTCTGACACCACATCTTTGGTCCCAACCCAATAGGTTAACTAGTCCTTTCTTTATTTGATTCTCACTTTATTTTCAATGTGGGATTTCTTCCCTACACAGATTTATTCTCACATTATTTGATTCTCTACTTACAAATCACAACTCACTTGAATTCTCATTTCTTAAAGAGTGCATTAATAATACTCTGTGCACATCTACACCGAACACGTCACTAGTGTTAAGTGACACAATCAAAGTATCGGTCGGTGCTAATAGATAAGGTGAGATGCTAAAATCAAATACACGAATAATGCAGTGCATATCTAGACCAAGCACGCACAATGTGAAGTGATAGAATCGGAGTATGGGTGCTAAATAAACAAGGTGAGACGGTGAACTTTTTTTGTACAATATAACGCGGTGGGTAAGTTTGTGCGGTAACATTATTCCAGCTGCATATTCTTCATGATTATCATTACAACCTCTCTGCAACGGTAACATTCTTCAACACTATTGATAGCCGCAGGAGAAATGCTAGTTATACATTAACTTCTATAAAAAAGGAGAGATGGAAAATAGAGAAAAAAAATTTGTGATACGATAAATATTGTAATTGAAAAGATATAAAAATAAATAATGTTATAAAATTTATTATAAGTCTAAACACAAAGATCATCTTATAAAAATAGAAATCATGATTCATTATGTCTGAGAATAATTTAGTTAAACCTTAAATGATGAAAATATAAAATAATTGATGAAAATATAAAATAATTTTAGATAACTATTGAATCACACATCGTCGTCAGTATGATTTTTAATATAATCATGACAAACTTAATATAATAGATGATTAAGATAAGAGTGTAAAACTACAGTTATGACTTATTTTCTCATTTGGATATTAGATTTGTAAAGCTTATAAGTTCATCTATCATATATTTTATTGTTTTTATTTCCATTTTTTTAAATATCAAAACAACTAATTTTTTTTTGTTCTTTTTAAAATTTTAGATTTTGACTTAATTTATAAAGCAGTTGTGAAAAAAAAATATTTTCTATAGTAAAAAGAAACATGTTTCTAAATTTAAAGTGAGCAATCTAACGAGTCTTATTATTAATTTTTTTTTATCTCCCACGTTTTTCCTATCAACTAGTCGAAAAATTAATCTTGTTTGATGAATTTACAACTGTTATTAATTTTAAAAAAATATAGTCAGACTCTATATATCAAATATAAATACTTCTATTAAATAAATCATGTTCAATTATGTAAATAAATACTTTTTTTTTGTCATAACTTAATTAACTCTTAAGTCTCATGTTTTTTCTTTCTAAATATGTTTGCATACAAGATTCTCTCTATCTCAAAATTTTAGGAATTAAATCACACAACATACAATAACTTTCTGCATGTACATTATTATATATCCAAAAGCCCAACTAGGTAGAATAAAATGGGGTTTAGCAAAAGTTATAAGTTGGGTATTAAACTTGTAATTTTCAACAATAGAAAGATGGATTCACTCTGAAACCTTTAGTGGATAAATATCTTAATATACTTCAAATCCAATTAAGGATTTTTTTTTTTTTTTAAAAACATATCACCATCCTAAAGAAGAAACAAAAACATAATGGTAATTCTTACTATTATTTTTTTTTACCAATAATAACTATTTATAAAAAATGTGCACCTCACAAAATATTAATTTTACTATTTCATCCACAAAACGTTAAAAATAAAAACAGATCTTATTTTTATAATATTATTCTTAAAATATATTAATTAACTAAAAGTAAAATTAAAATAGGTAGAACTTAAATGTAGTTATTTTAGTGTTTTTGATAATATTTTCAATAAAAAGGAAGTATCATCTCAACAATTCACAAAATAAAAATTTATATTAAAAATCGGTATGAATAAGTGGGATGAAATTCTAATCAACGAAGTGCAATTTAAGGTTTTTTTTTCAAGTGAAATAAGCAGCTTAATAATAAAACAATAAATAACATGTTTGGATAAAATTTTTATAAATATTTATAGAAAAAAAATAAAAAAATAAAAAACTTTTTCGTAAATTAATTTGTTAAGTATAATAAATTTTTTGAAGTATAATGAACTTGGGTAGAAGGGTAGTACTTGTATAATAAAGCTACACCTGCAGTGAAACAAAACAAAACCCTTGAATAGTGAGGGGTTTAAGAGCAGAGCATATTGTGGTGTTGAGCTGAGCAGAGAGAGGATCCAGCCAGGCTTGTCTTGTTGAAATTGAACAATGTTTTCTCAGATTCGCACTCGCACTCGCACCCTTCCTCTCGCCTCCAAAGGTACCAACTCTTTCTTTTCCCTCTCTCTCTTCACTGACCTAACGCCGTTTTTCTTTCGCTTTTTCGAATCAAGTGTGCGCCCTCTACTCCACCCACATTGTCGGCGATAAGCCCGTTCTGGTAAGTAATCCATTCTCTTCTCATTTCTTTAAGATTCTAAGCGATGCCTGTGCCAGCCACTGTTGTTGTTCCTTCAATTATCGATCAGGTTCGGGATTTTATTCATTCTGCACTCTACCATCCATTACATGGCTACTTCTCCCAAAGATCACGCTCCGTTGGGGTTCTTCCTAATACTATCAAATTCAATCAACTTCAAGGTGCTGCTCTATGAATTTACTTATCTATTACGTCAATTAATTTGATTTCATTTTACCGAATTATACTGTAGTAATATGTAGGGTATGTTGATAATTAACAATTAATAAGGCTAAACTGCGCACTCCACCTCCTTCAGGTGCATAATCGGAAATCACGGTTATCATATTTGCTTACTTAACTACTTTCTAATTCATGTCTCTAACTATTGGCAACTCCAACTAGCTTTAACAGACGGACTTTTTAGTTTCAATCTTTAGCAACCCTGGCTGTTGAACCGTTAATTATTGACAATCATCTAATAGTGTGCCGCAAATTTCAAAGTTCAAGGCTCACCAATGCCGAAACCTGAACCAAATCGCTGAGGCTCTAATACGTGCCTCAAATTCTGGTGGAGGAAACTGGGAGGTTGGTGAAAGTTGGGATTTCCATGGCTTAAGGAAGGACGGTGAGGTTGTCTCGAGAAAGAAACGAGTAGGTAGTAGTGTGAGCCAGAAGGTTTTATTGGTTTGGATTACAAGATGGAGTTTTCTAGCTTTATGATTTTGTTCTGGCAGTGCTATTGCTATTATAGCCTGCAAATAATGACATCCCTTGTTCCCTTGTCATTTATAGAAGAAAATGGAGTTGATGTTCTTTTATGCCTGCAAATAATGACATCCCTTGTTCCCTTGTCATTTATAGAAGAAAATGGAGTTGATGTTGTTTTATGCCTGAGGGAGGGTGAGTGTACAGTGTACTTCACCCTATTGAGAATGACCTTTTGATAATTTTGACTATTGGTTATAAATCTTAGATTGAGGATTTGGCTTTTCAATATTCTGCTTTCAGATTATTTTAGTTCACACAGTTTATCAGTTCTCTGGATTAAAGGCAAAGCATAGAACTTTTTAAATTCCCAAACTATTATCAATTTAGTACAAGCATTTCATCAGTATCGTACGATTCACCATATGATACATGTGATATGATACAATTCAAAGTTCTGGCGATACAAATCGTGCGTCAAATCGTTTTTATGCTTGAATCGTAGATGAATCATTCAAATCGGACATGAATCTCTTGAATCGTATCCCACACATGAATCTTACAATTTAGACACAATTGGGTTGTAGCCCTAAAAAAAAAATTTCCTAGAAAAATTAGGTAAAACAAGAGGGAACAAGCTGATTTTTTCTCTCCAATCTGACCCAGGGTGACCCACTCTCTCCATTTTTTCACCCATTCTTCTTGTCTCCTCTTCATTTCTTCACTTGTTATCTTCTACTCTAGACAAAACAGAGTGACCCACTCTTCTTTGTATTTTATTGTGCTGCCCTTGCTCCTTTCTTTGTAGCAGTGGTCATATTTTTCTGGCCTTGTAGTTGTTATGATTTGGAACTTTGTTTTGAAGCTTATATGTCACTTTGTTAGCTATTTGACTTCAAAATGCTAATATATATATATATATATTGATTTTTGATATGTTTCTTTTGGTTAAAATACTCCTAGTGTAATGTTTTTTAGTTTTTGATTTTGAATTTGTGCTTTTATATGTCTATTAGTTTTATATGCTATGTTTTATTACTGGTCATGAATATTACAATTCACAATACGATTTGATTCGTGATTCGGAAAATAGGCCTTCCGATTCACGATTTGTATCCCAATTCTATTACCATGAGTACAAGTACTTTATCAATTTAAGAAGTTGAATAACTCAATTTTACATTGGTTATAATTTTAAATTTTCCATGGTTTGTACTAATGTAGTAGAGTGGGGACATTTCAGGCCGTAAAGCTTATATGAGATCATTGGATAATATTTACAGGCAGAGTGACATATCATGGTTTACACCAGTGGAACTTTTTAAGGTACACTCTCTAAGAGATAAAGATTTTCTAGTCTTTAATATATAGGATAATATGACTCAGAATGTGATTTTTATGGTTCTCAGTTTGGTATGGAGAAAATTGTTATGTTTTAAAATCATTTATTTAATCAAGAATTTATAGTTTCCATGAATGTTCAATCTTTAAGAGCTATTATTGTGGTCAAGCTCAACCTTGTCAAGATGGGGCTGCAAACAATAGAAATTGATTTAAAGGATCAATTGGTGTCTGTTTTGGAGCTGTGAGCATTACCTGCAAATTTGGGTGTTAAGATGGATGCATGTGGGGAAAGTTCAGGCAAGAATTGACTAGGGTTTCAAGAGAATGAATTTTTTATCCGATCTGGCAGGATAATGAGATATTTGTATTTTGTAGGTTATAACATTAAAGAAATCGAAGTTAAAATTGAGAATGAGAAGAAAAATTAAGCTAGGCACCACATAAACAAGAACCGAAGCCAAGTCTGAATTAGATTCCCAACAATTACAAAACCCACAAGGAAAGATTGGATGTTGAAATTGTGGTTAAGATTGGATGATGAAATTATAGTTACAAAATTCTCTCAATAACCTTGTGTATCACCTACCCAATTCATCGTATCACGTGCCTTGTACTGGGTTCTCTTTTAAAGGTCTTATAATAATAATGTAAGAAAGTTACGAACTGTGTACCTACATCAACCACATATCCAAACCTATATCACATACCCAGTAACTATGGTTGAAATAAGACCGAGTGACATCCAAGTCTGAATACATGACCCATAAGCAAGGAGAAACAAAATCACTATTCCCCTGAAATTGACATATAAATTTAATTTAATTAAGAACTTCTGAATCTTAATAAGACTAAATATTTTTTGGAATATTACATCAAGCACCATTATCATAAATAAGACTAGACTCATCAACAGCTTGATCTTTACAATAGGCTTTCTTGACACTAGTTTGTTGTGTATCTGGGGGTTCTTTCATCATATTATATAATTATTAGAGTCTATTAGACTGAGTGGTTTAGAGTTTACCCATTTTAAAAAATTGAGTGGACCTTATTTTTTGCAGCATGCTTAACAAAGCACAAGTGGACCAATGTTTTGTGTTTTTCTTCAATAAATGAATAATTAGGACATCAAGAATTGAATTTTGCAGCATGTGGAGAAGGAGTTTCAGTACAATGAAAAAGCTTTTTTGAACCTTAAATGCTCTAACAGACTAACACAATAGTGTTCTCATTATACCATCATCCGTGTGGACTGATATAGAAGTTTTTTCATTTGGGTTATGCTACATCAGCCATGTGTATTGCATTTATATTAACAACAGAAGAAAGTACCTAATTTTATTCAAATTTCTATTAAGAAATTACAGACTTTATCTTGTTGCTTCTCATTGGTATTCTTCATGACCTTCTGCTTGGATCACTTATGAGTGTTGCCCTATTTTTCAAACAGAAATTATTGTGGAATAGTGAAAGTAGTTCTTAAAAGACTTTTGGTTGGGAGGATTAGGTGACTGGAACACACCTTGGACCAAAAATTACTAGTGCCTCTTATTTGATATAATGCATAACTATGGCTTTTGAAATGCAATATAATGCATTTCTTTCTATTTATTGAAAATTACACTGTAAATTTTTCTTGGATTGAAATGAAAATCTTAAAATATCTTCCTTTTCTTTTGATATAAAGAATCTCTGGGACAGTATACTTTGGGATATTCAAGTCTACCCTTTTCTTGGGTGGAATTTGATCATTGGAATCTAAATGCAAAGTCAGGCACATATTGGACATGAGAACTTTGGTATGCAATTTTTCAGAATTTGTACATGTATTTTTCTTGGGTATAATCAAATAATAATGAAATTAGTTTCTGGTGCTTGAAGCAGCTGTGGAAACTTAAATAATATATTTATTTTTCTGAAATTTTAAATCATGTATGCCAATGCAGTGTTTTAGCCCTTTTATGTTTATTTATTTACTTTTGTAGCCTTGGTATGCTCATGCCATTGCCGAAGCCATCATGCGCACTGCAAACTTCTCTGTTCCTCTAAAAGTAAGTGTATTGCTATCTTGTTGCATATGATCATTGTTTCTTGTCTAGGTTCATCTGGCCTTTTCCCCTAATCTAAGTTTCTCTCTTCATCCCGCATCTGGGCTATGAGAGCCCTATGCTGCTATTCTGCACTAAAACACTTATTAGATAATATTTCAGTTCTATATAAGTTTGTTTCATTCCTTTTTATTATCTATGTAAGCTTCATATTTTCTTTTAATAATTTAGTAAGCATCATAAATTTATCTTGTACACACAGGCTGTTATCTTTTATTACTTCAGTCAGTAGTTGATATTATCCCTAATTTGCAATCAGATATATGAGATTGGTGGTGGATCTGGAACTTGTGCCAAGGGTATAATGGATTACATAATGTTGAATGCTCCTGCAAAAGTTTATAACAGTATGACTTACACGTACGTGTCTTGATAGTTGATATCATCTATATTTTATTGTAAAACCAAATTATGTTAGACATTTTTTGATTTCTTTTGATAAGATAGTGGTCTGTGCTTATATTTTCTGTACCTCTATTGTCTATGTAATGCATCTTTGATTTTACTTGATTTTGCTCTATTCTCAGCCGATTCAGACAGGAGTGTTTGGACAAATTCTGCTGGTTGTTCTGTAAATTATTCTTTCAATTTCTGATGCACTATTCTAAACTTAACAGTGTGTTTAGTTCAAGGGAAGACAGGTCCCTTTGTTTGGTTTGGTTTAAGAGAAGAAGGGAGGAGAGGGAAATGTCACCTTGTTTGATTTGCAAGGGGAGGGAAGGGGAAATATGGATAATATACTGTTATAAACCCTTATTAATTGTTGTGAATATGAAAGATATTTTAGGAGATATTTGTTTCCCAATTACTATTATTGGGGAAAACCCAAGTCCCATATTAGCTAGAGAAAGAGCCTGCTGGAAAGAGTTTATAAGTGGGGAGCAATCCTCACCTCTCGAGCTAACTTTTGGTGTTGAGTTATAAAAGGGATATTAGTGATGGTACAAAATACATAATTAATATTCAGTTCTCTTTTCTTTCAACTTTATTAGTAATAGAAGAAAAATAAAATATCAAGACAATTTAGTCCATACAGTCCAAAAATTATAAACTACTTTGCCTCTCCTCCAAATACCCCTAATATTGGAGGAGAGGCAAAAATGGGAAGGGGGTGTTATTTTAGTTTAGCCCCCTCATTTTTCCTCCCCTCTCCAAATTTTTGAACCAAACAAGGTAAAATTAGAAAGAAAAAAAAAACTCCCTTCACCTCTACTTCCCTTGAACCAAACACACTGTAGAGGTTCCTTCTTGAATCTTGACAAATTCTATGTTTTGGGCATCAGTACTTAACAAGATAAATTACAAATGACGTATTGTAGATTTATAGATCTCATGCTGCTCTTTCTCCTCATAATTATGTTGTGTATATCTGATTGTAAATTTGGTGTCTTATTAATGTTTGAAGTAGTTATATTATGAAACAATTAAAAATTTGAGTAGATTCACTACTTTAGTAAATTTGTCTTGTGTACCTATCTTTCGTTGCAATATGATTCACATCCAAATTACTATTCTGTTTTTAACTACAGCTCAGTTGAGATTAGTCCTTCACTTGCTGAGGTGCAAAGAGAAACTGTTAGTGAAGTGCGCAGCCATATACCAAAATTCAGAGTAGAATGTCGTGATGCTGCTGACCGAAGTGGATGGGGTAGGCTGCTATTATAATTCTGCAGAATTACATAAATTTTGTTGTGGCTTCTAAAAGTGATTCAGAATCTAAAGATTAAGCTACCCTGTAGTGGGGCCATTGATCAATTACTAACATTGGTTATAAAAAAAATGCTACAAACAAGGGGTTAGCGGAAGGCAATAAATTTGCACCTTTAACGTGCAATCTCTCCTAGCCATCAACCCATCAAAGATTCCATCTAGACTAAACTATTTGGAAATTGAACTGAAAGCCCCGAGGTCCAGTCTTTCATTTGACAGCTGTACTTAATTTAATTAGTCTTCTTGAATTTTAGAGATTATAATGAAATTAGAGTCTGGATGTATATTGTATACAGTATACACACAAGTTAAATATAATATGATGCTATTTTTTTCTTTGTAGTTTTGGGAGGTTTTCACATGCCAGTTATTTAATCCAACTGACCATTCCATCATTTTGTTTTTCTTTTCTGTTTTCCCTTAATTAGTTATTGTATTTACTATTATAATATTTATATGTTCATTATTATTATTGCTGAGGGTGAGCCCTGGTGCAACGGTTAGGTTGCTGCCTTGTGACCTGGAGGTCATGGGTTAAAATCTTGAAAATGATCTCTCTACTTCTTGTGGGGTAAGGCTGTGTGCATTTTCCCTTTCCAAACCTTACTAGGTAGGAGCCTTGTGCACTAGGCCTATTTTGCCATCTTTATTTTTAATTATTGTTACAAAATGACAACATCAATAAAACAATAAATATCTGCCTTTCATTCTCTCTACATTTTGGTATGTCTATCATCTCCATTCTTTACTTAAGTCTCATATTTCTCATTTCTCTAGTGTTCAGGGTCCTATAGAGGAATGTTTAAATTATAATCACTTAGTTCTTCATTGTGTCTTTTCGAATGTTTAATTTGTATATGAGGGTATGGACTTCTGATTTTTCCTGGGGTACATTGTTGTGGATGAGGGGAGAAGATAGTGAACATTGATGAGTTGAATAGATGATGGGGAACTTTCAGACTCTAGACAAGCTCTACATATTGCTGTTCACACCTGTTGAAATTATGGGGTTTTAGGTTTAGATGGAGGAAAAGGAGAGAAAGAGACTTTGAATAATATTCTATTGAGTATTGTGATGTATTTATTACAATGAGATATAGGTTCTTGAAACCCTATAGCACTAATCCTTATTTATACTAATCATACTCCTAATTAAAAAAGAAAACATATCATGAGATAAGGAAATATGGTAACCAATCCTAAGAAATAGTAAGGAAATATGGAAAATAGTCCTAAAGGATAATGTAAGATATTCTAAGATATGATCAAGATAATAGTGAATATTTTCATATATTTTAACAATACCAATTGGTTGTTCTAGGTTGATAGTACTATTATGGTACATGGAGATCAATTGTATGCCTATTTTGCCCTTAAAAGTTAAAGCTCTTAAACTTCGGAGCTCCTATTTTGGAGATGGTGGGATTCTTTGCAGTGTGTCAAAGATAAGTTTATGAAATAATGCTAATATCATTGTTCCCTCCTTTACAGGGCACGTGGAGCAGCAACCATGTTGGGTAATAATGCTTGAGGTGTGTTTTTATAATTGAGATGCTTTTATGTCCTCCATTTCAAATATTTTTCCCAATAAAGAAAACAGACTTCAACTTGTTTTTTATATAATTTCTAAGGAAACATACTTCTTGATTTAATTATCCTTCAATTCTTCAAACTATTCCATCCATTGCCATTCTAAATCAATATTATCACCAGTTGTTGGCTTTACCCATAGAAGAGGAAGAACTGCTTTATGACTGATGACCATAGGAAGGACTGGGTCTGTCTAGGTAATAGTAAAAAAAGAAAACCTGATACAAGGGATTTATGGAAGAGGAAAAGAAGGGACGTGAATTACATAACAGAACACTAGAGGAAAGAAAAGATCAAAATTAACAAATTTATTATGAGCATAGCAGTAAGAGCATATTAAGCAGTATTTATTACCAAAACTTGCTACAAAAGTGAGTGACCTATGAGCACAGAGAGAAAGAAGAGAGCAAATAAATAAGCTCAAGTATAGAATGACTCTGTTACCGATCTCTGCTGCTGGGACTACACCTTATTGGCTGAAGGAGAAGGAGCTGTATATGAAATTGGTTGAGGACTTGTTACTGAGCTGCATGGGAAATAGAGTTACAGACTTACAGAGCTGCATGCAGCAGCAGTTCTGACTACTGATTAGTGTCAAAGGACAAAACAAATATCGAAGGAGAGTAAAAGTGCAATGAAAATGGTGCAAAACAGAGTTACTGAGTATTTGTTTTAACCATAGTTATTAATCTCAAATAGTGGTGTTATAACTATTAGCTCTGAAAATTATATAGTGGGTAGTGCGGGATGCAGGATGGCCATTATGTTAAATATTATAATACAAACTAATAATTTATACTACATATACAGATACTCAAAAACATAAAAATGACAAAATTAAAAAAATTCATGATATATAATAAGTCACAATTTACACAATCACCATCAATCTAGGAGTAATAAGAACTTAGTAATAAAGTAAAAAAAAATGAAAGATGATGGTGAAATTAATGGATAAAGATAAGAAATCAGATAAAAATGAGTCCTATAAAATGAGATAATAGAACAAAGGAAAAGAAGAAAGGAAAAGAAGTCCTATAAAATGTGAAGGAACAAAGATCAAAACAAAGGTAACTTTTTATGGAATGGTCCAGGAAGAAGAGTTTCAAATCCTATTATGTTTCTGAAGCAAATAATACATTAGAAAATGGGGGAGAAATCACATTTTGTACCCCTAAAAATCCCTAAACAATGATGTTTTAGGGGTAAAAATGGGTTTTGGAAGCCTATATTACTGTAGTGCTGCTATAGCAAACAAAAAGCCGTTATTTTGGTCACAGTGGTCGCCATTGAAAACTGCTCCACCATTTGAATCTCAGCTTCCCATGTCTGCTTTTCTACTCTGCTATACTGCTGCCATAGGGCACTATTGACTACTATGGTTTCAACAGAGCAAGCTGCTGTGATGCTTTGTATGATGCTTGACTTTCTATGTGATTTCAAATTCCTAAATTAGTTTGTAGATGTTTATGAACCTAAAAGCCCCTAATTTGGTGCAGCCCAATGTATGATGTTAGGTTTTAGCGAGGTTAAGGAATTGGGATGCCTGTAATATAGTGGCTGTTGGCTGCTATTGCAGCACTCTGAACTGCTATTAGTAAAATGGTCTGCCACAAGCATTCAGCCATTCAGGTGTGGTCAAAAGCTGCTTCATTTCGCACATGTATGATAATGGCCAATAGTGGGAACCTTGCTGAGTGCTGACTAGCCTGTTCGCAAAGTTCAAGCAGGTGCCTTTTGACAGTTTTTGGCATTAAACACTTGTGCCGGTAGTTCTCCTTTAGAAGCTAAGATCTGGCATTTGGCCATCTGCCATTGTGATTACAGATGCATCACAAAAATTTAAATCAATTGTGGGCGCTTTGCTAAGAATCTAGGTATTAAATGTTGCAGACTAGAAATGATCTTCTGCCCATTTTTTCTCTCATTAATGATGTATTATTATTATTATTTAGATATTTCACAACAATTTATTTACGTCTTGTAGGTACTTGATAATCTTCCACATGATCTTATCTATGCAGAGAATCAAATTTCCTCATGGATGGAAGTCTGGGTTGAGAGGCAACATGACCAGTAAGTTTCAGCTTTGTGTGTGGATGCTGATAATAGTGGTGCATATACACCTTGACACATTCTAGTAGTCTTTATTCGGTAGTAGCTACCACAAAATAAAAAAGATGTTTTTATTCTATCATTTAAGTGATTATTAAATCAGGACATTATTCCGTGGCCTCTTTTATACAATGTAAATGAGAATTACACATCACCAACCATTTTCTACCTTTAATAGAGAAACATTCAGCGAGTTATACAAGCCGTTGCAAGACTCACTAATTACACGTTGTGTTGAGATCATGGACTTGGATAAAACCAAAACAACTCACAACGCTGCAGTATCTACTCTGAAAAGCATTTGGTCTAAGGTTTACCCAAAACCACGTAGATGTTGGCTGCCCACTGGTTGCTTGGTAAGAGTCTCTTAAATCTTCCCTAAGTCTCTGATATAAATTGATTATTGCATTTATCATCCCTTCACGTTTCCAGAAATTACTTGAGGTTCTCCACGAGGTGCTACCAAAGATGTCTTTGATTGCTTCTGATTTCAGCTATCTGCCAGATGTGAAGATACCTGGTGATAGAGCTCCCTTGGTTTCAACTAAAGTATGTTCTTGTTATACTTTTAACAAAATTGCAGTTGTCTGTTTTCACATCTTGTAAACTTTAGAGTGAAGTTCTCATGCAAGAGTCCTTAGAATGGAGTCTTTATTTATTTGCTTTATGTATTAAGAATTTAAGATCATTATTTCTACTCTGTACATGTGATATGATTGAGAAGCAATGCCCACCAGTTGTGAAGATCTGCCATTTTGGTAACCTTGCCATCTTTCTTTTCTGTTTAGCTCATACACAAAAGTACTATATTTGTGTAACTATTTGACATTAACTGCTTCATAACGATATAGTAATCAGAATGAGAGCACAGACTCTTTAAGTTCCCAGAACCGTTTTTTCCCTTGCTAATCTTGGTACTGTACTTTGTTATGGCCAAGCTATTGCTATATTAACATATTAGCCTGTGTAGAAATATTCATATTTCATACAAAAAACAGAATATTTATGTTCTAAACTTAAAGTATATATTCCAGCTTCTGCTTGTTCTATCAAATGGATTATTTCAATGATTTGAAGGATGCATATACAGAGATCCTAATTCATTATCATTTTTAGAAGTCAGTGTGTTTTCTTCCTTTATCAAATAGAAGCTTCTAATCCGTATTGATAATCGTAATTAACTGACTTTTCCTTATGAATGACAGAAAGATGGTAGCAGCTCAGATTATGATAATTATATGGAGGCAAAGGTTCAGTTTATCCCTAGCTTCTTTCCTTTTCATATTATTTTCCTTATTCTCACTCATTCACTTCATTTGGTACCGTACATGATTAGAGGATACTCTATTTATAGGTTGAGACAATCTTGCTTAAATTTAATATTATGTTTGAGAATTATTTAGTAAATTAGTCTGAAGCATTCATGATTTGGTAACTGCAATGGCTACAAAAGCTGTTGAATATTGGCAATTTGAACTTACCAGCAGTTTTAAATTTAATAATTTTATTCAATAAATTTGTCTGGCATGATTCTTTTGACATTTGTTTAATCATATGGACTGTATGACTTGGACCATTCCTTTTTTTAGTACTTTTGATAAAGAAGTAATATGTTAAAAAGATATTAGCGGCTAACGTACATCCGAGGGAGGATAAGAAATTATATAACAAGAAGCTAAAATGGCTTAGAAGAACAACTAAGCTTCTTAATCCATTTATTTATCACCGATGGAAACTCCCTTCAAACAATCTACGAACTGCTTTTATACTTTGTCGCTCTACTCTAAGGTCAATTTTCATTAGTTAAATTTGCATGTCAGAATAATTTATATCAGTATTAATAATCACAGCCTTTTGTCAAGCAAATCCTGAAAATTAAGTTACAAGTGATCAGGAACGATCTAAATTACAAACACATATTTCCTTAGAATAAACATAAAAGGCTGTTGAATCCCTTGGTAGTGTAATAATAGAAAGAGCCTGGTGCATTGGGAGCATAAATGGCTTGATATAATTTAAATTGTAATCCATTAATAATTTTCTTTAGATTACTAGATTTATTATTTTCATAAAAATTTTATCCTGCAAGATGCACTGATGTTTTAACATTATCCTGATGATTGATATGATTGGCCTGTCCCTTACTAATCACAAGTGATTAAAAAAATCAGGGTAAGAATGGTTAATCATCTTGCTTAATTATTTTGTTATTAATTATTTCCAGATCATTTTGTTGCATTCACTTGCAGCAAGAAAATATTTATGCTCAATCATTATTTGTAGTTACTTCACAGGAGGACGAAACTAATTATGCATGCTGTCTTATATAAGTGATGATATTGGCATAGAACAATTTCTTCCTAAACTTCTAAAAATACATGGTTGTACTAAAGCATGCGTTTATCTTTTGCAGGGTGACGCTGATATATTTTTTCCTACAGACTTTTGGCTCTTGGAACGAATGGATCATTATTGTTCTGGGTGGCTAAAACTTCATGGTGATCATTCATCGAAAAAAGGAAAGAAAAGGAGAACAATTACGGTAAGTTATATCATGTTTATTTATCTGATGACACAATAGCAGATGTGCTTTGCTTCAAATTCTTAGCAACTTAAAAGTTCTCTAGCTTAATGGTTTATATTTGATGTACGTAGCTGGAAACATCATCTTTCATGGAAGAGTTTGGTTTGCCCACAAAAACGAGAACCAAGGATGGATACAACCCACTCTTGGATGACTTCAAGAATACCAAATTTTATCTTAGTGTCCCTACACACAATATTAAGTAGATAATCATGCTCAATACAAGGACGTGCCCCAGGCATTTTATTGATATTGTATAAGTTACGCATATACCATCATTTCATGGTATACGAGCATAACCAATGGCAATTTTGGCTTGGACATGTGACCCTCCTTTCTGATTCCCAGAAATTGTTTGATTTAATTGTAAGATAGACAATAGCACGAATTGTAAAGATCTTAATCTTTGTAGTGTCGTATTTGTTAGTCTTGTCTCCATCAAATTATATGCTTTGAAGTGTTGAGAGAAATTAGCGAAAAATTGTGAATGGGATGTGCACGTGAATATGCATTATTTATTAATAAAGAAATTTAAAAGAAAAAGGCTAGACGTGAATCTGATGGTGGCAGCCAACTGTTCATTAATGTGCTGGGTATTACTCTCAAAATTTTGTATGGAAGGGTATTACTCGTGCAGATGTGTTATTTCTTTTTTTTTTTCTTTTTAAATGCAAGGGTGGATATTAATATAACTTATTCATATCTTGTCATTCCCAATCATTGGATTAAATTCTCAAGCAATTCTAAAAATATATTGTGGGATCGATGATATTAATGCCTTTTTTTAATATTCTTTAATATTAAGTTACAAATTACACTTATTTTGAAAATTATTTTTTATTATTAAACAAACATGAAAGATGGTCTAATAATAGAGTATATTAAAAAAATTGACTCTTGTTTAATGTACTTCAAAAATTAAAATGTCGAATTATAGTTAGTGATTAGAAATTAATGGATATATATATATATATATATATGTATAAAAGTAAAGAAAATAACTATCAAATAACTACCATAAAAATTTAATAACTTAATATATTAATTATTAAATACATTTAAAATTACAGAATCTATCACTATTTTAACATGTAGCTTATTAGAAATGATGTAGACACTAACACGGATTGAAAAAAATAGCTTAGAAAATGTCATAAAATTGGACATAGAATAGGTAGAACTACTAATCTTCTACACAACATGGAGAGTTATAATTACTAAACCAAAAGACATGCTTGATTATAATGTAAAATATAAATTATTTATAATATTTTAAAAATATTAAATCTTTAATTTTTTTTATTAAATAAGTAGGAGAATTTATAAAAACAAATATTGAAAGAGCGTTTAGATATATTTTATATGAATTGAAGTTTTACAATTTTAACAAATATATTATTATATAATTATAAATTAAGTTCTATGTATTATATATCTAAATTATATTATATAATTTTATAAATTATTTTCACAATTTACATTTGATTTTTCTTATTTTTATTTTCATTCATAAAGAGGTTTTATCATTTAAAAATCAAAATCAACTTCGAATTACAGTTTTTGATTCTCAAATTTAAATTGGAAAAAAATTATTTAGATAAAAAGAGATTGAAATAGGTTATAAGTGAATTTCAAAATTATTTTAACCCACTTTTAAAATTCTAATTATAGTTTTAAATTTTTAAAATTACTCGATCCACCTATTTAATTTGAACCCATTCAATAAAGGTAGAACTTGAAGTTTAAATTTTGAGAACAAATGGTTTGTGACTTTTATCAAGCTTAGAGGATAAGAGCTTATAAAAAAAAAAACAAGATTTCATATCTTGGTTCTGTTTGGAAGAACTTATAAACAATTTATTTGAACTTATCTTATGTTATAAATGTTTGTTAGAGTATTTGAGAGAACTTATAAAAAAAATATCTTATGATTAATTCATAAGATATTTTTAATTTATTTTCATAAGCTCTCCAATATAGTTTATATGAATAGTTTATGGGTAACCTAAAAATATATACTAACCTTTGAATATTATCAAGGCTAAATATATAGAATGTGCATATTCTTTCTTCCTTTTTCCAAATTAAATATTTTATGTTTTGTTTCTTCACCAAAAATAATATAAATGTTACCTTCTACATGAAATAAATTATATTATTTGTTGTTAGTAATTATTTTATTTTTTATATATATTTCCTTTTTTTTCACTAAAAAATTATAATTTAATCAAATAAATTTATATTATTTTTATATCTTTCTAGTCATTTTTTTTATATATTATTAGTAATGTTACATTTTTTTTCTACAGTGTGCATTGATTGAATTTTTATAATAATTTAATTACTATTTTATACATGTGTATAGTTAATTTTTAAGCTCACAAAATGATTTTAAGATATATATTAGTTAATTTTAACACCTTAAATTAATTTTAATTAATTATTAAATATTTTAACTTTTAAAATTATTCATAGATGCATGACAATTTTAGTATGTGTGTTATAATTTTTTAAAATTTATGATACTTATTTAAAAAAACTAAAAATAGAAAAATATTGACTAGTGATTTTTATTTTAATAAATTTGTGATATAAATATAGTTAGTATATTACCTATTTAGTTAGTTTTTAAATTTTAATTTATTTTAAATCATGATTTGATTTTTTATAATTTTTAAAATAAAATATATCTTATAAGTGCTCTTGTAGTAATATATATAAATACTTTAAAATTGTATAAATATTTATTAATATATATCAAACACATAAAATTTATTCAATTTTAAATACTTATAATATAAGTTGTTGTATAATAAGAATTTATTAAATAAAATCTTTAAGTTATTTGTGCTTATTTTAGAAGCCTGATTAAATATGGGCTTTTGGTTTGACACGTTCTAGCCACTCGCTTGCATAGCCTTTGGGATCGTCCACACCAAAAGGGTAAGGAATAGAAACATTCCCAAATTTCAAATTACAACCGGGTTGTGATATAGTCTGATTCTGATATTGTGCACAAGTTAATGGATATATACACCGTATCATCAAAATGATTATATAAATAAATTTGAGAACCATTTTGTGGTTGTGGTTAATTTTGAAGAGGGTGTGTTTCAAGCTGGTTAGAATGCCCGCGTCTTATATTGCCTACATCACTCGTTTCTTGCCATTACAACTCAAAACTAATGGGGTAAATCGGATTCTTGATCCAAGTCGTGCCTTCAGACACATTAATGGATATCACATCCACTCCTATAGACTTCAGGTAACGTCTTGGGATATGCACCACGGTTGCTGCTAGTACTGTTTCTGCATACTCATTAAATGTTTTTTAGCTATCGAAATTAGTGACAGATTTCCACGGTGGCTAAATAGAGACGGAATTAGCGACAGAAAAGGATTTTTAAAAAAATTTAGCGACCGAAAAAATATTAAAAAAATAAAAATATATATATTAGCGACGGAAATAGCGACCGAATTTCAGAAAAATAAAAAAATAGAAAATACATTAGCGACCGATTTAACGACCGAAATTAAAAATCATAAAAAAATAAAAAAGAAATTATTAGCGACGGAATTAGCGACCGATTTTTTAAAAATTAAAAAATAAAAAAACATTAGCGACCGGTTTAGCGACGGAAAATAAAAAAATAAAAAATATTTATTAGCGACGAAATTAGCGACTGAATGTTTAAAAAAATTAAAATTAAAAAAATACATTAGCCGCCGATTTGGCGACTGAAATTAAAAAAAAAAAAAGTAAATAACTATTAGCGACGGACTTAGCGACCGAAGTTCTAAAATAAAATAAAATAAATTAGTGACCGGTTTACCAACCGATTTAAAAAATTAAATATGTATTAGCAACCGAGTTAGAGACCGAACATTAAATGAAAAAAATAGAAAAAAATTAGCGACCGATTTTTAACATTTTGAAAATTTTTTATTCCTTCCTTTCTCTACTCTTCTCTATTCTCCACCCACCTCTCTTCTTCCACAACCACCACCACCACCTTCTTTCCACTACTCCCTTTCCTCTCCTTTCTCCCACTCTTATTCCTCTTCCCTCCCCCCTTCGTTAACCACCAACAATCTACCACTATTATCTAACTATTTAAAAAAAAATAGTGACCGATTTAGTAACCGAATTATTTAAAATAAAAAATCCAATAACCACCGAATTAGCCACCGATTTATTTAAAAAAATAAATAAAAACAGTGACCGAATTAGCGACAGAATTTTTAATATATAAATAATTAAAAATAAAAAAAAGTAGCCGAATTTTTTTAATAATATAAAATAGCCACCGATTTTGTTTCGGTCGCAAAATGTTTAGCGACTCAGTTTTTCGCAACGGAATAATATCGGTCGCTAATTCCGTCGCTAAACCATTTTGCGACCAAAATATTACATTTGCGACGGAATTTCCAACTTTAGCGACCGATGTTTTCAGTCGCTAAAAATGAATTTTTTGTAGTGGCTATTTCAAACAACTTGTGTACATAGCAATGGGAACCGTCCATTCCAATTGGTTAAGGAAGTTCAACATTTCCACATAGCGGATCACACTCAACTCAAGGTTGGCTATGCTTTCTGCATATGCATGTAGATGTATGTGCCATGCACACACTACCAAAAAAAAATTAAAGTTTAGCAATTGAAATCGGTCACTAAACTTTAAAAGTCAGTCGTTAATTTAAAATTGATGGTTAAATCCTTTAATTATTAAATTAATGGCTAAATTTCATTCACTAATTTTAAAAATTAGTCGTTAATTTATGTGTAAAAATAAAGAAATTTAAATTTTTGATCGTTAAATTGATTATTAATTATCTAAAAAATTAAAAATTAAAATTTTTATTAAATTGATTGTTAATTATATTAAAAAATAAAAATAAAAAAAATATTTCTAAATTGGTCACTAATTATCTGAAAAAATAAAAATATATATAAAATTTTAGTCGCTAAACTAGGCAGTCGCAGCGGACATGGCCTAGGGTCACGACAATAGGCGGTGGCGATGGGTGTGGACTGGGGCGAGGGCACGATGGGGTGCGAGGGTGGCTGAGCTAGACGACGCGAGCGTGGACCAATGTGGGCAGCAAGCGGGGCGCAAGTGACTGGCGAAGAAGAAAGGGGGAAAGAGAGAAGAAGGAGAAGAGAGAAGGGAGGAGGGAGAAAAGAGAAGGGAGAAGGGAGGGGGTGAGAATTTAAGTTTGAAATTTTTTTAAGAGGGTGGGAAATATTTAAAAATGAGGGTGGGAAATATTTAAAAATGAAGGTGGAGAATTTTGAAAATGAAGGTGGAAACAAAGGTTGATAAAAATTTATCAAAAATATCATTAATATTTTCATAAAAATTTAAAATATTACGAAATTACACCATTAATAAAAATCTCATTAATCTTTTTTTTATATTTTGAACACCAATCATATCTTTAATTTATAAAATACTCCATTAAAATAAAAAAAGTCAATTGATTTTAAATATACTTGACCAAAATAATTACACATAATATAAACTCAAAAGATAAATTTAATAAAAAACGTTATTATTTAGATAAAGAAAGAAAACATCTAAAATTTAAAGACAAAAATACTAAATTTTTACTTTATTTTAAAAATAAATAGACTTATTTGACTTAAAATAAACTTCAAAATCATTTTTACATAAAATATAAACTAAAAAGACTAATTTAATTAAAAACACTACTATTTGGATAAAGAAAGAAAATATCTAAAATTTAAAGATAAAAATACTATTTACTTTATTTTAAAAATAAATAGACTTATTTGACTTAAAATGAACTTCAACACCATAATTATATGAAATATAAACTCAAAAAATTAATTTAATTACAAAAATACACCATTGTTTGGATAAAGAACAAAAATATCTAAAATTTTAAGATAAAATACTAAACTTACTTTACTTTTAAAAATAAACAATCTACCTTCACTTAAAATAAACTTCCAATAATAGTATTTTTTATAATATTATTCTTATGTCACATATTATCATAGTGTTTTTAAATTTGATATTTTAAATACCTTAAACCAATTATATCACATATATTTATATTAATAATATTTATTAACTTAAATGGTTATATTAATTAATCTTCAAAAATTTTAAATTTAAATAAATAGATTTTTATTTATAAAATTTAACTTCAAAATTTAAATATTTTAAGAAATAAGGTGACTATTTTTATTTAAATAATCTAATTTTTTTATTGTTTATGTTTAGCGACCAACGTAAATCGGTTGCTAAGTCGGTCAATATTTATTTGTCTCTTTTTATTTTTTAATTATTTATTAAATTTTTATCGCTATTTTGGTGTCTAAATTGTTTTTTTGATTTTTAATTTAGATATTTAAATTTTGATTGTTAATTTAGTTGCTAATTTTTTTTTTTTTTTTATTTACAATTCAATTGCTATTTGGGTAGCTAAATTTCTTTTCTATTTTTAGTTAAGATATTTTAAATTTGATCTTAATTTGGTGGTTAAATTTTATTTTTTAATTTTTTATTACAATTTGTCCATATTTCGGTGGTTAAATGTCTTTTTTATTTTTATATTTTAAATAAAATTCGATCATTATTTTGATGACTAAATTTTTATATTTTTTTAATTTTAAATATTTAAATTTTGATTGTTAAATTTTTCTTTTTTAATTTTTAAAATTACAATTCGGTCTCCCTTTTGATAGATAAGTGTCTTTTTTATTTTCTATATTTTAAATAAAATTCGATGGCTATTTTAATAGCTAAATTCCCTTTTTTTTTCAGAAATTTAGATATTTAGATTTCGATCATTAATTCTATCGCTATATTTTTCTCTTATATGATTTTTTTATTACAATTGAATTGTTATTTCGATGGATAAATGTCTTTTTAAAGTTTTTATATTCTAAATAAAATTTGATTGTTATTTAGTAGCTAATTTTTTTTTATTTTAAAATTTTAAAATTAAAATTTTGGTCGTTAAATTTAAGAAGCTAAACTATATTAGCCATGACCTGTTTCTATCGCTATTTAGCTACAGCGAGTGTCGATCGCTATATTATTAATACTATTTAACATATATTTTATCGCTAATTCGATATTAGATACAGATTGTTTCGATCGCTATCTTTTACTTTTCTAGTAGTAATATTACCAAAATGATGATATGAACCAATTTCAAAATCATTGTGGCTAGCTAATTAAAGGAGTGATTCAGAGGCCAGGGTTTGCAGATATTTATGCTCCTGCTCGCTTGATATTAGCAATTATTACTCGTATTCTATATGAATATCGATAGATAATCTTGCTATATAGATCCCCAGGATTATTGCTAGAAAGAATATAACCTTCTGCATAATTTGAAAATTTATAACTACTAAATCAATATATTTATTTAAATTTACAACATAAAATATATATTATATATAACATTTATGTAGGATTAATGTGCAAAATTAATTTTTTTTATTTTTTAAATTTTATTATTTTAATTTAGAAAGAAAATATTTATTTTTTAATTTAAATATTATAGTAACTACATTACTTTAAAATTAAAATATTAATATTTAACATAAAATTATATAAATAATTTATAAAATCAATTAAATTATGTATATTCTAAAATAGTTAAAATTTATATTATTTATATATTGATATAATTTAATAAATAAATAATTTATTATTTACTCCTTTCAAGTAGGTGGAAGTAAGTTAAGCTGTCTATCAGAGGTGTACTGTTCAGCTTGACCCATTAAACAAAAAAGTTTGGCTCAAGTTAAAAAAAATATTTTTAATTAAATAAGTCAATTGATAGGTTTTTTTTTAAAAAACTTATTAAATCTAATAGACAGACATGTTTATCAATAATATAATATATAATATTATAATTATTTTTAAAATATTATAAAATTGACTTATTTCACTATGGATTAGTTTTTAAAATAATCAATCTGTTGAAAATTTTGGCAATTATATTGCCTATAATGACTATTTTAAAAATTAGTCAATGATTATATTGCCTATAATGACTATTTTAAAAATTAGTCAATGATACCAAGGTAGTGTATAAACTCAAATGGTTACCTATTTGTACAAGAAAATATGTATTGCTATAATAGGAAACCATGTGAGTTTATACACTATCCATCTAGTTTTTTTTATAAGATCTAGATTAGAACTTCACTTATTAACATAACATTTATTAGTCAAATAGATATATTATTGATTTATTAACTTTGAACTTATTACACACATTTCTTATAGAAAATAATATGTGAGTGTCATTGTTTAAATGAGTATAAAAGTATATATATACAAAAATTCATATGTAAATTCAAATGTTCAAACTTAGTCTACTTTAAGTAAAAGAAAATTTCTTATAATATTAGATAAAATAATTATAATTTAAAGTTTAAACTATGAAAGTTTTATGGATTATTATCATAAAATATTTTATTTAAATTCACGTAGTCGTTTTAGATACAGGTGGTTGACTCTTATAATAATTTTTTTATAAATTCTCTTACTTATTAAATGAAGAAATATTTAAGTATATTTAATATTTTAAAATTACTATATATAATTTATGTTTTACATTATAAACTAAGTAGATTTTTTTATTTAGCGGTTATAATTCTTTATATTGTATAAAAGATCATAACTTCTACTCTTTTTTATGACTAATTTTGTGAGATATCTTTTCCTAAACTACTTTTCTCAGTACTATATCAGCGTCCACATCCTTTGACTAAAATTAAAAAGTATTACACATGTAAGAATATGTTATTGATGTATATAACAAAAGTACCAAAACATTTCCAAATTATGAAGATACCATTGAATTTTCCTAAAAATACATGACACAAAATATGCAATACATATTATATTAAAATGAAAATATACGCAATAAAGATAATATAGCAAAATAAATATTAAAATAAAAATAAAAAATAAATAAATTATTAACAATTGGTAGGAAAAATATTAAACTATTAGCATGAAATGACAATGGAGAAATTGTGTATTGAGTGCAGAACACAAAAAGAGAAACGGAAAGGTAATGGAAGACGCATGCTTAATTTGGCGTGGAGATGAATAAATTAGCAATGGGTGAAGTCGTCCCTTCCCCTGTAGACCAGAGTTGCACATTCATACACTTCTTTGTTCCACTGTGAGCGTCTCTTCTCGTTTTGTAATTGACCGTCAGTATAGCTACACAAATAATGTTTTGAAATGTCACAAAAAAAATTGTTTTGTAACGTCATCTGAATTTGATTTATAGAAATGAGTTGCAAGAAGAGGACCCGTATCTGAAAATACGTATGTTTGCGAAAAGCACGAATGCAATGGTATATCTATCTTATTAGGTGTTTTGTATTTATTTTTTAAAATAACATAAAACTAATACTGCTTGAATAAATATTTACATCGTATCAGAACGTGTGAATATCGGATTCGTATCCGATACTAACACGAGACTAAGAAAAGATAGATGTGAATAAGAAATCTTAGATTATATATAGTCTTTATTAATTTTACATAACATGTAAGTTATTATTTTTTTAATGTATCAGCCTTCAACCTTCCTAGTAAGTCGAATCCTTCTCGATCTTTAATCCTGCCTGATTGTTTAAAAATGACTGAATCTATAAACTGATCGACATAATACAATTAAAGAATTGAAAAAGAAAGAGGTTCTCAGGTTCATCCCATTTCTCCTCTCAAATGGGAGACGTAAACATTTATAAATTAAAATTTTGAATATATATTATGTAAAAATGAATAGAACCACATGGTGCTCAATATTTATCCGTCAAATAGCATTGCTCACATTTCTCGTCTAAGCAATTTCTCTGATTCTTCTTCCATCACTATCAAGCTTTCCTAGTCCTAGTGGTAAGAAGATGTAGCCACTTGTCAACTAACGGGTAACGCGCGTTTGAATAAGAGTAACGCGTGGGCGTAAGTAGGTGGAGAAAAAACAAAATGGTTTGAACAAAGTAATCAATTTTTTTCATTTATAAAATTTTGTATTTGAACAAAGAAAACAAAGATGGAGAGAAAAAAAAACTTAGAAAGAGAACTTGAATAATTTTCAAATTCTTATCTTTTTATTGAAATTTTAAATTTCATAATTTTAGATAATTAAAATAATTCAACAAATTATTAGAATTTTAAATACACCAACAAGATATTTTAATACAATTTTTTTTAAAATTTTTACTAAAATTGAATTCTTATTATTAAAAAGAGTTTAATGGTAGTACTATAGTCTAAAGTAATTTTATATTATTATTTAATCAATTACAAATAGTTGTTTTTTATGATTTTTGAGATATTTATTTATTGTAAATACTTTCATTTAAATATATTATATTATTATCTAAAATTTATTAAAAATATTTAATTTTTGTGGTTCTAATTTGTTGTTTAATGAATTTTACTCATATTTACTAAATTTTAATTAATAATAAATAAAAAATATTTCCATCATTCATCTCTTTCAGAAATTCACCTTTATAGTGTTCACTATTAAATCCCTTCACGGTATCAAATTTTTTTAGAGGATAAATATGAAGAAATATTTTTAAGGTCTCAGCTGAAAAATAATTGCCCTAAAAGTACCCTGAAGTGGAATAGAAATGTGTTAGATATTACATCAATTTTTTTATCATAAAAATAATATAGTAAAAATTTAATTTTTTAGTTAAATTTAAATTTTTAATTAGTATAGAAAACCCTTTTTCAACCACTAATTATTTATTCATTTTTACTTACTCTTCTACTCTTTCAAATAAGAGAAGAGAAATTTTTTTCACTTATTTCTTTTTTTTTTCTATCTATTCAAATAACACATATTTTTATTTTATTTTTCTTAACTTCAGTTTTAATCCATTTCACATTAATAAGAAAAATATTTATGTACTTTTAAAAATATTCTATATGTCAGTCTCTTATAGATTATAATAATAAAATTTGTTATTTGGACGACTTATTCCCTTTTACATATAATTTAATTAATGATAATATATTAACTATATAAAATAATTTTATATTATTATTTAATCATACACAATGTGATTTTTAACATTATCTTAGAAGACAAATAAACAAAAGGGTTGTGCTATAGTCTGATTCTGACATTGTGCACATGTTAATGGATATATGAGCCATATAACCAAAATGATGATATAAACAAATTTGAGAAGCATTTTGTGGCTAATTTTGAAGAGGGTGTGTTTTCTTATATTGCCTACAACACTGTCTAAGTTGTTTCTTGCCACGACAACTCAAAACTAGTGGTATGTATACAAGTTAAGTTCTCCCATTCACACGTTGGAGTAACGTACTCGCCATTCCTATTTTCTAGTAGTTTGCTATAGCTACACAATATTCTACCAAAATTACTCATCTAAACGGGGATAAGGTGGAGACCAACAAACATTCAATTATTGAATCAAATTTCCTCCTCACCGTGTTCAAATAGTCAATTACATGTTAACCAAAAAAGAAAATAAAATATCTTTTCTGTACTCTGAATATTAATTAGCTGCAGTATTTCTGGGGTTGAATTTAATTTATAGGTTATATTTTAAATTTATAATAAATAATTTATATTGTGATATAAAGTTATTTATAATTATTTTTATTTTAAAAAGTATTAAAAATTAATTTAAAAATAAAAATCAAAATGATAAATTAAAAATATTAAAATTAAAAAAGTTCTAAAAACGTGTTTGTTAACTATTCTAATTTAGATACAGAGAATATTATTATTCCAATGAAAAAAGTTATTCACGTATTATAAATAATAATATAAAAATGATATTTATTTTTGGTTTTGATATGCAATATAAAAATATATATAATCAGGATAAAATTTTGCATTATAATATTTTTCCAATAATAATGTATTTTATTTTGTCTTTTATAATTAATAAATAATGCTAATTGAGATATATTTTGAGTGAATTAATATTATCCAAAAAATATTTAATGTTGTTATCCCAAAAAATCGCTTTTTCTTACCGACAAATAAATTGTTGATATCAAGATAAATTTTTTATAGTAACATTTGAATTTTGTTGAGATTAGATTTTCTTTTTCAACAAAACTAATATCGTGAGAAAAATTATACTTACGTGAATGACAAAATTCAAATGTCACTATCTTGACTAATAATTCATTTATAACTGAGAAAAAAATGCTTTTCCTATGCGAATGACATTAAATATCTTTTGAATAATATTAACCAAATTAAACATATCTCAATAATATTATTTATTTAATTATTAAAGGAAAAAATAAAATACATTGTTATGAAGAAAAATAACACAATACAAAATTTTATCATAATTATACATATTATATTATATATATATATAACACGTAAATTAGAATAATCACTTTAAATCAGAGAATTTTTTATTGTCATGATATCTTCAATTATTTTCTTTAAAGAAAACATCTTTAGAGCTTTTTAAAATTTTTTTTTATCTTTTTTAATCTATCACTTTGTATATCTCTATTTCTAAATTTAATTTTAATATTTTTTTAATATAAATTATCAATAATTAAAATAATATTGTATTAAAATATAATCATAAGTAAATTATTTATCATGAATTAAAAGTATAATTTATATGTCCAAACTTTTATTTATTATAAATTTTTAATTTTAATTGTAATATAACATATATATTCAGAAGTATGTATTTATTATAAGTTTTAGTTCATAAAATTAAATAAATATTTATTCTTTGTAATACACAAGTTAAAATACTACTAGATATATAAATTAGAATAATTTTCTTAATTAAAATAATTTTTAGAAATTATTCTTTGGTGAAAATATTTTTAAGAATTTTTTAATTTCTTATCATTTTTAATTTATCACATTCATCTTCATTTCTAAATTAAATTTTAATATTTAAAAATTATCAAAAATAAAAATTTTAAATAATATACACAAAGTATAATATTCAAACTTTGCTGCGCTCATTATATTTTCTTACTTAATTGACTTTTAAAAAAAAAAAATACAACACACTAGAACTAATGTTCAGCATACAAAAAAGATTTTTTTTTTCTGTCGTTAATATCTGAATGACTATTTGCAGACGGTGATAAGGAAATTTGCTTACTTTTTCTATCTATTGTTATTCTATTGTGAAATTCCAACTCTTAATTTAGAAAAAAAAAATTAAAAATCAGGTCATAGTTTTATTTTTTTAGTTAGTTTTACTTTACCTTAATTGATTTTATTCTCTTTATTTTTATTCTTTACATCAAATATTGTTTTATTAATATTTTTTAAATTAAATTATCAAATTTTCTAGAGCATTCTTTTTAAAATTTTGTCCCTAATTGATTTTATCTTATTATGTTTTCATTTTTCCTGATTTATTTTGTTCTTATTTTTAGCAGATCCAACGGTAATGAATTTTTTTAAACGAGTTCAAGTCGTTGGATCAAGGGCGTCATGTCTAGCCTGTGTGGTGGCGTGTTAACCACCAATGACGCGGATCCTCTTCAAATAAATATAACTAGTTTTTGCGTTAATTTTATCTTTTATACGTGAAATTTGATAGATACATGCGTTGCATGTGTAAGCTAACACACACTTGGGCTCTATTTTCTTTTTCAATTTCCTTTGTTCTTTCGTGAACGTTGTGTTCACCACCTTATTCTCTCTCCCAAGGGCAGTTTTAAAATCTCCACAATACCTAAATTGTTTACCTTTTTCCAACCTCACCCCATATGGCCCTGTTTAAAATTTATCATAAATTAATAATTCGTTTTTAGAAAAATTAATATAAGAGATTTTTTACATAAGGTAATTTTAATTTATAAAAAGATCTTTTCTCTTTTTTTCTTTTTAAGTATTTATGTAACTATTTTAATGATAAGTTAATTTTAATTTATAAAAAAAAAATTCTTTTTTTTTTCTTTTTAAGTATTTATTGGAAATGACTCCAATGATGGTCACTTGCTGTCACCTCTCATTGTGCCTCTACAAGAAAAGACATGAATAGTGGTTGAGTAACAGTACATGGTGGGAATGAAATTCAGTGAATGGTTATCAACCTGAATTTCGGAACGAATTTTGTGAAAGTCGTGGAACTTGCATCCAGGCACCGTAGAGGGAACTCGCCAAGCTCCTCTCGTAAAGTCAAGAGAAAACTAAAAATTAATCAAAGAAAGGAAAGCATTAGGCAATCTTAATCGCAATAAACAGAATAAAGTTCAATTTAATATATAAAAATAATAATGGTTTCTAATGTTAAAGAAAAGTATATTTATCATTTCATGCGTACCTATTATGGCTTACTTTGTTCGACTTTTCTTTTTGTTGTCTTGAAGGCTCCGGAACCACCTCAGCTGAAATGTCAAGTATCAAGTTCAAAAATATTTTATAACAGTTATTTATGTAGTACAAATTTAATAAAAAAATCTAAAAGTAAAATTTATAACAGTTAAAAAATGGAGGTGGCTATGGTGGTGGTGGAGGAGAGGAGCAAGGCAACCCAGCTTCAGTTTATAAACTGATATTTATTTAAATGAAAGAGTTATATGTTCGATATATGCGACTTTTTTTAATATAAAAATTTATATATATATATATATATATATATAGTGAACTTAAAACTTAAATGTTAATAGTCTTATCATTTGGTCAATCTCGAGGCGAAGGTGAAAAAGAATTCCTACGCCAAGTTTATAAATTATCAATGATATGAATACTTTTCTTTTCTCTTTAGTAATTATGTTATGGATGTAAAATATTTAATAATTTTTATTAATAATTAATTTTTGTCAAAGAATTTGGTTGAATTTTTTAATAAAATTTTTTCTTTTAATTATGTCTTTTACATTCATAATTAAAAGTGTCACAAATATCCTAATTTAATATATTAGACCTATTTAACTTGATATTATTTTTATTTTTTTAAGTTTTATATATTTAAAAAAATAGGCAAATATCGCAACAAATTGATAAATTAGAATCAGCAAAAAAAAACATATTAACACTAATAGGTATTTTAATGTCAGCTAAACAATAGTGGGAAGGTTATCATTATTAATAAAATCAACATTAATTTACTTTTATTGGATAAAAAAGATTAATACTTGATGTAGTTAGAAAAATAAATGCTTACATTCGTTAGAATAAGAAATGATCTTATATAATTTTTTTTTTCAATTAGTATAAAAATAAATACACAATCAGATATGACATTATATATATAAATTAAAATTTAACTATTTTTACTTGTCAAGTTATCCTCAACTCAATATAGGAAGACAAATTATTGTCTTCTTATGATAAAGTGACAATGATACAACAACAATAAATATATACAACTTTGTGATGATCACAACAATACCACGATAACAAATGATGTTTCAATTATGCTTCCTATTCTCCATCATTATTCCAAAAACTATTATATATATAAGCGTCTACAAAAATGCCACACAAGAAAAAAAAACAAAAAAACAAAAACAAAACCCATTATTCAAAATCATAAAAAGATTAAAACTTTTCTAAGAACAACACATGCTTAAATTCATGAATAGAAGTTTAATATGCTCCTTTAGATAACACATCTCCTCCTCTTTCAAAAATGTATTCTTCTAAGACAAACCAACCATTTCGAATTACAACCGGATTGTCCTATAATCCGATTCTGATATTGTGCAGATGTTAACAGACATATGGACCATATAATCAAAATGGTGATATAAACAAAATTCAGAACCATTTCTGGCTAATTTGTGTATTTCCAGGTTTAGAGTATGAATATTAAAGCTCAATTCTTATATTGCCAGCACCACTCGTCATTATAAAAGGAGAAAATAAAAAACAAATAAATAAGTTTTTATAAGTTAAAATTATTTTATGTATATAAATTAAAAGTTAATTTTTAAATTTTAATATAAAAATATGTTATTAATTAACTTATTAGTTTATAAAAAAAACTTGTTTATTTTTTATTTTTATGAATACTACCTTAAGTAATTTCTTGATATTTTCTTCTACGAGAACTCAAAATTAGTGGTTGGAAAGACTTGGCATGTCAACTTGTCCCATTGACACGTTGGAATAATTCGCCACTGCTTGTAGTTTGCTATATCTAGACAAAATTCTACGAAAATGACTGTTGTAGACGGGGACAAGGAACTTTAAAAACTACAGCAAAGTTCCTCAATCCTCGTCAGGATCTTTCCTGTATGATGAATTTTAGTTCTGGTCTTTGTGGAGCTCAATTTTACTTCTCATTCAACCGTAGCATCAGGATCAGTTGAAGCCCTTAGCGCTATACTTTTTTAGTTTTCCTAATAAACAATTATTTAGCATTAGTATTATATAATATTTATGATAAGTTTGTTCTAGTATAATAATAGTAAGTAATCTTTCTTAATGAACGGTTCGAATCCGGTCGCAAAATAACTTTTTTTTTTGCCTTAACTACTTTAGGTATTGGGTAGTGAATTTGTTCTTCTATCAATAATTCGTCGATTTGTTAAAGGAGATTCTTGAAATGTTGTCATGATAACATGGCAAACTAAAAAGGAGGAAAAATTTAAAAAGTGGTATAATTGAGACTTAATTCATGATTCAACACTTAAAACATCATTCTTAAACCACTAAACTAAATATACTACCAATAAAATACATACAAATATAATTATAAATACAAATATAGAGATTAGTTGAAATTATATATAAATAAATGATGATGACCAGCATCTAATAACTTTTGGAGAATGTTACAATAAGTTGGGGCTGAATCAATTTTCTGATTTAACTAAACAAGAGTTTATTGCTTCACGTACCGAACTCAAGATTTCAAGCCTACCACGTCCATCCTTAGTTACACCATTGAGATTGACTAATATTACAACAAGCTTGGATTGGGCAGACAAAGGAGCTATCACCGATATTAAGAACCAATGCCAATGATGTGGTAAGTAATGACCTCTTTTGCTTTATATTAAATATCTTTTATTTTGGTTTTAGTTTGTAGTTTTAATTCTTTAAAAATTTAGATAATTGTATAGTTCGGGTGAAATATAACAAATTTTAGTTTTGATCAACATATATTTCTTTTATTTTTATTTATCCAAAATTTGAAATTATTCTTTTTATTTCTTAATATTTATTGTAAAAGGAATAAATAAAATTTATTTTCAAGTTTAATTTTTTAAAACCCCATATTGGCATGACACGTACATGTTATCAAATGTAACTTATAATAACTATGCGAACTTCAGTACTTAAATAATCTAATATGAAAGTATGAATCAAAATAATTAATTTTAAATTTTAAAAATAAAAATTTACTCATTTTATAAAAATTAAAAATATATTTAATCATAACCCAATATTAGTTTTAGACTTAATTGTAATTTAGTCTCTACTATTGTAATTTTTAAAGTTTGGTTTCCTTAGTTCTTTTTTGCGAAGAATTTGTTTCTCCCACGTCTCATTTGTTAGTTTCACATTCAGTTTTTAACATAAATACCAACAGGATGTGTTACCTTAGCATTTCTATTTAATATTAAATATCAAATTGACAAAATGAACCGCAATCACAAAATTAAAATAATAGAGAAATAAAATTTACGAAAAAAATATGAAGAGATCAATTAAGAAAATGACAATAATAAATAGATCAAAATTACAATTAACCATTGTTTTAATTGTCTTACATAGCACAACCTACAAAAAAATTTGATTTTTAGTGGGGATTTATTTGTGGGGGTTATTATAAACTGCCACAACATTATATGATTTCTGACAATTTCTTTAACCTCCACAAACTACAAAACAAAATGAGTTTTTAGTGACATAATTTGTAGCGGTATTTATAAAGTCCCAGAAAATATGTAATTTCTGACACATGATATAACCGTTACAAATTGATATTTTGTTATATTATTTTAAATTAATATATGTTATTATCTATTTTTTATTTAATTTTAATTGTTATTTATTTTATATAATTCTTAATTTATTTTCTTATTTTTACTTATTTTTTTTATACTTTATCAATTTAACTTCTCCAAAAAAGAAATCAAATTTAAGAATATTTTTTTATAAAAATCATTATAAGAATATTTCAGTTTTGATGAGATTGTATAGATTAAACGTATGTAATTTAATTGCGGGTGTTCCTCTCCGCTTATCCACATAATCAATTTAATTTCCTCTAAAATGTTGGGTCAGAAACCAGGGTATGCAATCACTCATACTCTCCCTTTATTTTTTTTCAGATTTAAACTTGGTACAACCACCATTCTCCCTCCATTGTGATCGATCCCTTCCACTTCCCCTCAAATTTTGAACCTCCTTCCCTTTCAAGACCCCAACCTCAACCCTCTCCGACGCCGAGGAAGAAGAAGATGATGAAGAAGATGAAGAAGAAGATGAAGACGATGACGTCGTTGCAGTAGACGAATACAACGACGCATCAGGCGACGTTTTTGACGAAGAGGCCCAAGTGTTCTCTCGGCACGACGGATTCAAGTGGCAAAGAGCCGAGAAGCTCTGTAGCGAAGTTAGGGAGTTCAGCGCTGAAATCATCAACGTCAACGAGCTCGCCTCCATTTACGATTTCCGCATCGACAAATTCAGGTTTGTTCGGCGTTTGCTTCTCTTCGTTTCGAGAAACTTCATTGTATTTGAAACGTGTGTTGTTGATTTTTCCAGCATTTGGTTGAGTTTCAGCGACAGGCGAGACTCGCTTTTCTGAGAGGCTCGTAGGTGGTGGTTTCCGCTCCGACGAGCAGCGGGATGACGCTGATTGCGGAAGCTGCAGCGGTGGCCACGGTGGCTCAGGGACGGCGGATTTTCTATATGACGTCGCTCAAGGCGTTGTCCAATCAAAAGGTTTTTCTGCAAGCAAACCAAATCAAAGCAAATTAAAATACCATGAAAATTGTTAGGCTTAGTATGAGAAAATAGAACCAGTAAAGCTGATGCTTTTACCAATCTCAGATATAAATTGCATGATGAATTGATGATGCAATTTCCTCCAATGCATAACATACTTAGTCATGCATGATTTTAAGCATAAACTGTTGGAAATGATGACAGTAGTTATTATAGCCATGGAAACAATAGGAATTTATGAAGCATTGGGAACATTAGGATCTTAAAAACTAGTCCAATTCTTCATTATTGTCACAAAAATAAGTTGTGTTCATTTTTTCATGTATATAATTATCATTATGCTGTGTGCAAAACACTAAAACAAGTCACTTAATCCTTCTTAAAATTTATTTTCAAGTAAACAACTCATGAACAAAAGTGAAAATTTAGAAGTGTGAGATTACAAACACTTACTGGAGCAATGATCCTTGTACCTCAATGTAATAATCTTCTGGAGATGAAAGAGCAAGGTCTGCAAAGCAAGAAAAATCTGCATCGGGTGTATAGAGAAGGTTATCTAACCCAACAGCTTTCCTCAGTTGCCTGTCATCAAGGTAGTAAGGATTCATGAAGAAGTTGAACAATAATGATCGAAGGAAAATATATCATTCTTGATTGTCAAAACAAAAGTACCTCATTTTATAGTTTCTATACAGACTCTAAAATTTAGAGAATTACCTTGACTTTTCTAGATCCTGCAACTCTGTAACCCAACCATTGTATGTAAGTTGCACTGTGACTACAGGAACTCCAACTAGTTCATATATGTTATTGAAAAACTGCTGTTCCCTCCACTCTGATGGAATTAGTCTCTTAATTCCAGGGTCATCACAAGCTGGCATCATGTAAATCCCAGTAAGGTATTGAAGATTGTTGACACAGTAAGGAATAAATACAAAAACCAAGGATGAGTATACTACTTACCAGCAACATAAGCATCAGCTTTCACATTTTTTTTTTTGCAGTAGCCTGAGAAAATAAAAATTAGTAAGGTATTAACTATTAAGATTTTGAGAATGTCACTTGGATTCTAATCAGTGTAAATATTTCAAACAATAAAAGTCCAATAAAGAGGGAGATGCAGGGGAAGGAGCCAGCACCTTGCTGTGTAGCCTACTTATGTAGAGAACATGTCTTGTCCTGAACTTGTAATTAATTTTTTTCATTTTGTTTATGCTCTTCATGGGTGTTAAAAGTTTTGAGATGTTACCTGAATCCTCTTGGGCAGAGACTAGACATGGAGTACTAGGTTTTTTTTTAATATATATTTTGAGGAAAATTACCAGAAATATTGAATAGAAGGAAGTGTATGATCAAGAATTGAGGCATTAAGCACTTTTGGAAGAGCTGATTCTAAAAATAAACAGACAGATGGAAATTTGTTAAAAGCAGCTAATATATGAGCCGGATTATGAATATTAACTATCTACAAATGGCATACAACAATATGAATATGACTATAGAGATATAGAAAATGAGATCTTACTTTGATGAATTTAAGATATCTGTAATTGAACTTATAGTGATCATGTCATTGATATATACATTTTTCTGCATTTCTACGTGTATTTCTTCAACATACACTATATAAATACATGCAAAAAAATGATTGTAGACATTAATGCTCATGAGTTTAGATAGTAAATAAAATTTAAAATGTCTATTAATTAGCTTATTCCCCCTCCTCCTCAAAGTATAAGTATAGGTAGAAAAGAAAGTTGACAGATTAAGGCTGAGAATTATTTCTTAAACTGATTAGCCAGAAGTCCTACTTGGGAAACAACAGTTGTCTACAATGCTTACCAGAATTGAAGATCATCTGTTCAATATCCAACACAACATTTGGTATTGCACTGTAACTATTTCTGTAAATTGCAGGACAGTGCATCAACTCTTCCCACAGGAGACTTGTCAAATACTCATCCTCATTAGCCAGGTTGACATTCCTGTTTTTATGTTGTAACTTATCAATTTCTGTGCAAAGCTCATCCAAAAGAATCTGTCCTCATAGTTTTCTACCTGCTGGCTTATTTGGTTGGCACCACAGAGTAGAACTTTCCAATATTAGTTTCTGAGCTAGAATGCCATTAATGACATCAAATATGAGCTTTCTTTGCATTTGCTCAGGACTATTCAGCCCAGCAATCTTCTTGGCATTGTGTTCAATATTGAAACACATCTTGTTTGTCTTGATTTGCTCTAGTGCAAGGAACAACTTTGGGTTTATTGGGTAACCTGAAGAATGAAAAACTTGGCTAGAGCTTGGACTGCTGAGTAGACCCAATGATAACAGTATTTCTGATATATATTTATGGTTAGGATCTTTATCCTCTTTGAAATTGGTGAATCTCTCATCATTGTAGTCAATTTGTTGAAGAATTTGGACCAAATTTTGAGATTTCAAGTCAGTATCACTTATTCCACTGCTGAAGTTGGCTTTTGCAGTGTTGGATGAAAGAGGAAGATCTTCTGAGTTCTCCTCACTACTATCATAAGTGTTTAGAGCTTCATCTGTACAAAATTTGAAGAAAATCAAAATGTCACAAAACTTCCTTTCCCATATTTTATTTTTTTATGGTACAAAAAGAGTATTTGGTGTAATGATTCAATTTACAGATGATTTTAGACTGATTTTGACATTCAACCTATGTTGCTTACAAATGAAGTGCAATGTACCTAAATCTTTTGAGATGTCTGATTTCTTTTTAATTGGAGAAGGTGGTTCTTCTCTATAGAAAGCAGCATCAAGAACAGACACGGGGCTTGGTTGTTCTGCTGTAAGTATTTTCTCAACTACAAAGCTTTCCTTACTCAACTCTTTTGCCGCATTCTGATCAATTAAAGAATATTAAACCAGGTGATTGTCTTACACTTGCTCTCTTGTTAGCAATTGGGGTCTTGTTTGATTATTTGTCACAGTTTAAAATGCATTTTTCTGATGTTAATATTGTGTTTTAGAAGTCAATATAGAGGCAAGATTAAATTATTTTCATAAATTTCACTACAGAGGATAATTAAACTACAGAATATGCACTGTATATGACATGAAAACTGTTATGAAATAGTGAACACATTGTCAAGTAGAGAGTTGGTAAGTGCCACCAATGTCTTACTTTTAACATGGTATTGATAAAGTCATCTAAAATGGTAAGAACCAAGACAATGCTGTTGATGGGAAAAATGGTTCTAACATGGAGGAAGCTCAAGCTCTGTCTGAAAAGGCTGATGCCATGGAAGATGTCTCTGATGTGTCTGACTCTGTGGATAGAGTTGCTGAAATGCTTCAGCCTGATTCAAAAGACAGAGATGCTAGTCCTGTTAATTGGGATACTAATTCTTGAATGAAAGTTCTTGTACATGTTCTACTGATTCTTTGCCGCCAGTAGTCATGAAGGACCCCCACAAGGGAAACTCCTTTCCAAATTATAAAGTCCAAAAGTCACCTAGCAGGTGAGTATTCCAAATTATAAAAATCCAAAAAATTCATTTTTAGGCGGTTTATAACTGTTAGAATATGTTAAGCGCAAAAGGAATTGGACTACATTTATTGGGGTTTCAAACCGCCACTAAATATCAAATCAAAGAAGAATGAAACGCATTTTTTGGCGGTTATAAACCGCCAAAAATATTTTTTATTTTCTAGCGAAAAAACCAGGGGTTAGATAAAAACCGCCAAAAACCGTTTCTGGCGTATGCAGAACCAGCGATTATTTTAACTCCCAGAAATACCATTTGTGGCGGTTTTTAACCCCCAGAAATTGTAATTTTAACCCCTATAAATAACATGTTTTTTTGTAGCTAGGGAAACCCGCTTCCTTCGTAATCGCACAACATTTGCATCATTTTTTCATCATGTCAAAATTTGAATTGTTCCTGATGTTTTCATATTAAAGAGTTAAATAAATTTCTTAGCAAGTACTTACAATAAAAATAAAATAAATTCAAAAAAGTAAAAGTTAAACTTATTTTCTTTATAAATTGAGGTATATAGACGAAGTTTAATTAATTTACATGAAAGCTAATTCATTTCGTCTTTTTTTTACGAGTATTTTAATTTGATAATTTAATTTATCTAATACGAGTCTCTTCCACTTGTAACTCCTATATATAAACGATAGTGTTAGAATTTTACACGCACCAAAACACTGATTATCCGAAAAAATTAAAGATGGTCATTAACCAAAACGTAATTAATTTTGTGGCACTAATCTCTTCTATGGTTAAATTGCAGGATGCTGATGGGCCTTCTCAGCGGTGGCAGCAGTTGAAGGCATAGTCCAAATAAAAACTAAGAATTTGATCTCACTGTCAGAGCAACAAATACTAGACTGTGACGACAACAGCAAGAAATTGGTGGAACATGCCAGACTGAGATGTTTTGAAGATGTACAAGCAAACAGTGAAGAGCAACTACTACACGCCGTGGCCAACAAACCAGTGTTAGTTGCCGTTACTATCAATGATAACTTCAGGTTATACATGGGAGGAGTATTTACGGGACCGTGTGGAACCTATCTCAACCATGCGATTACTGTTATTGGTTATGGGACGAGCGAATTTGGGAAACAAATTGTGATAAGATAAAGAAATAGGGTACCTATCTTAAGAGTTACAGAGGAAATATGGAAACTAATCTTAGATAATCTAAGATTGTTTAAGATATGATAAAATATTTTTTGTAGATTTTAACTATAACAATCTTATATTCCTAAGTTTACATTCCCAAAAAAGATTTTGTAAACCTTGAAACAAACTCACCTGGTACTAATATAATTTTATTTAAAAAACTATATTAAGGCTCAGCCATCATGTGAGACTATTTCTATTGTGTTATGATCATGATTACACTTGCAATAATTATTCTTTTGAAAGTTATATACTTTTACATGTCTAACCAAAATGGTTTTATTTTACACACGAGAAATTAAGAATACTTACTAATTAAATAGTAAAAATATCACTAATTAATTAGTAAGAATATGAACATCCTCTAAGGTTGGTGTTCCGCTGTTTAGATATGGAGTTGAGCTTATGTTTGAGGTGGTAGAATTCATAGCCCAAGATTCATAGTCTTCAATTCGAACAAGCTCAAGTTCATCCTGTTTTTCTTGTGTATTAGACTTTCCTTCCAATTTTCGAATACCTTCTAATTCCAATGTGACTTCCTTCATAGTTGGTCGTTTCTTCCCATTCAACTCTAAGCATCTGCTTGCAAGAATGGCAACTGCAATGATATGTTCTTTCTTCCCCTCCTTTGTGACTCTTTCATCAATAATATCAAACAGACGATTTTCCTCCATACATAGAATGAAATACGAAGCTAAACTTCTAGCTTCCACTAGTCTTAGAGAGGATATTGGCTTTTGCCCTGTTAAGAGTTCAACAAGAACTACTCCAAAGCTATAGACATCACTCTTTTCTGTAAATTGACTAGTATGGAAATATTCAGGGTCCAAGTATCCGAAAGTTCCTTGAACTACTGTAGTGAGGTGAGTAGCTTCAATAGAAACCATTCTTGATGTACCAAAGTCTGCTACTTTTGCCTTGTACTTTTCATCCAATAGTATATTTGTGGACTTGATGTCTCTATGATAAATAGGATGATAAGCAGATGAGTGTAAGTAAAATAAAGCTCCAGCAACTTCAATGGCAATCCTCAAACGCATATCCCATGTCATTGGTAAGTCCTCATTTTGTTCATGCAAATACTCAAAAAGGTTACCATTAGGAATGAATTCGTAAACAAGTAAAGGAATTTCAGTCTCCAAACAACTTCCTAACAACTTAACCACATTTCTATGGTTAATTTGCGAAAGAATGACAAATTCATTGATGAATTCTTCAATCTTGCCTTCGACCTTAAATTTTTTCACTGCAACAATTTTTCCATCTATTAACATGCCTTTGTAAACGGTACCTTGGCCTCCCTTTCCAAGTACTCTATTCATATTAAAATGGTCGGTGGCCTTCTCTAAGTCCTTTAAGCTGAAGAGTTTAACTTGATCAACCTTAACTTCACCAGAAGACAATCTTTGTTCTAACAACAATCCTCCATTTCGCTTGAAGAATTTTTCTTTGCGTTTCTTTACTATGCTTTTTCTTACAATTTTATACAACCGCCATAAAACAAGGAGTAAAATGATGGATCCAAAGCTTGAAGAAACTCCTACATATTTGGCACAAAAATGCAAAAAAATTAGTTATCTATTCACTTGAATGAAACTATGGGCGAGTTTCATACCCATTAAAACACCTCATAGTTATGACTAAACTAACAAACAAATTAGTCCATTCACTTAAATGAATTTTACTTTTGTATTCTAATTTAAATCATATTCCTTATCATCTAGGTTAGTTGTTAGGATAACAAGATGTTATATATAGCTCATTCATCTTCACAACCAAGGTTGTGGCTGCCAACGGGCAGCAACCTTAGGCTCCCTTCTCTCTCTTCAAGTTTTAAGTTTTTTTTTATATATTTTAAAAAGTTGTTTTTAATTTAAATTATTAAGTGATGAATTTTATTATATTTTTTATAGTTAGTTAATTAGGAAGATTATACAATATATATATATATATATATATATAGTTATATATCATTTTAGAATTTTTATAACTCATTTAAATTGTTATTGATTTACTTTAAATTTAAACAAATAATGAAATTAAAATAAACATAGAGGTTAAATTATATAAAAATAGTATGATTTGAAAAAAAAAAAAACTATTTTGATAAAAATGATATAGTGATGCAATTACAATTTCTGTTAAAGAATAATTCTTATAGTTTTAGTTATTTTGTATATATGTCAAATGATTTTTTTTTCTTTTATTCATAATTTATTTTAAGAAAATTTAAAATATAAAATCACTTTGAACTTTTTTATTTGAATCTCAATATTTTAGAATTTAAGAGGAGAATGGAATGAAAAAAAAATATTGTATTAATCTTAAAACAAATTTAAGTTTTAATCAATATTAATTTAATATGTAATCTTGGTTTTTTTTTTCCTAAATTGAAAAAACTAACAAAAGAAAATAATGTCTTTTCGAAGTATTAAACTATATTTAAATTTTAGAGTGAGATGTTGAAATTATTATAAACTCTTAATTAACAATTTTACCATTTAAAAAATTAGAAGAATAAAATATAAATTCATAAATTATACTATAATAGAAACTCAAAACATAAAATTTGTAGGAAGTCTCCTAATCTATTGACACGACTATGTTGACAAATACTTGACACTCATATCTTTTCCGATGAGGAGAGAAAATTGAAAACTCCACGTCAATTTTACTAACAACATAAGAGGAAGATAAAAAAAAAAAAAAGGATTAGAGAAGAAAACAGTCTTAAAGCATCAGCACTTAAAAGAGAATTCCAATAGCCATGTACTTCACAGATGCCATGAAAATAAAGGCAATCAACATGACCATATATGACTAGTAATTGGTTAATCCATGACGCACACAATTGGGTCCTAGATAATAAAGCCAAACACTTCATGACCTCTTTATAATTTTCTTTTGAGGAATTTTAGAATCTTAGTGTGCCTTTTCATATTAATGTGCCTATTGGAGACATTGATGTGGTTAATAAGATGAGAACCATGAACCACAACAATAACATAACATAAAGTTGCATAATGTTCTCTTTTTCCTCAATTTAGTTGCAATTTAATATCCACTCAGAAATTTACTAATGATTTGCATTGCCAAGTAACTTATTCCAGCTATGCATATATCAAATAAGACCAAGCTACATAGAAAACAATTGGATACGATAACTTGCTTGATAGGGTTTGCATACTTTGGAAGGCACTATAAGGGTCTTCTTTGGCAACAATCTCTAGTGATGTGATTATTTTATGACATGCAAGGACGAGACAACTGTATGATCAAACATCATTCGAGCTTTATACTGAACTTTTGTTTTAATGAAATAAATTTAAATGTTGTCACATGTGTCATCTTTCCTTAATTCAAATGTTCAATCCTTTTCCAACAAGAAGAAATATTTGAATGAGACCTTTTATGTAATAATGCCACAACAAAATGGTCATGGAACAAAAATATTGACTTATTCTTAATGTAGCATATGCATTCAAATTTCAAGTTAATTTTCCTACATCTTTCTAGGGATAGTGTGATTTAGCAACCATACATCTCATAATCACACCCCAACTATAATGAATGGAGGAATTACCATATGCTTGATAGGAAACTACCATCATATGATTAATTTACGGTGGTCAAGTTTTTTTTTAATGGAATAACACAATCAAGTGAGAATGCAAGTTTTAACAAGTCATCAAATATATCATTGTTGGCTTCCCTCTATACAAAAATGAATGGTATGTTTATTGTCACAACCTAAATCGTGACATTAAACGAGGTAGGGCAAAATAAGTCAAGTTGAAACCATCTCGGCCATTGCGTGACCGAAACCAACTCAATCACTAAGAGTCGTCATTGACATTTTGGTTTTGGGAACGTCAAGAAACTTGGTGGAAAAGACTTGGTCTCAAAATCAGAGGCATGGATTCGGAAGTTGGTTACCTGTTAGGGACACAGGATATCCCAGCATGTCTATCACCTGATAGTTACCCTTAGTTAGCTTACAAAGGAATAGGAATGGTGCTCAAGCTTGTGGTTATATTCTCTTCGGTATAGGTCGTGGAGTAGCAAGGGTGGAGGCTGAGTCTTTTTTTGGTGTTTTTGATTTCATGACTTGACAAGATTGTGCCTCTTGTGCTACGTACCTTCCCTACTGGAGGAGTCAAAGTCAACGTAATTATGGTTGGTTGTGGGTTTAGGAAAAAGCAAAGCCGACTTGTATCAGCTTAGCCTTATTGAGATCGAGACAGACTCAGCATTGTGAAGGGTAGGTTTGAGAGGGTGGCTCATCACGTGGGGCCAATATAGATTTGGCCATAGTGTGAAAGGCTCTAGTGGGACAAGGTCATCTCATCTTGGCAAGCAATGTCGAGATGGACTCGTCTAGCAAAAGGAGTTGTGAGAGGAGGGTAAGCTTAGGCAATTTACTCAATAGCAAGGTCGTCTCATCTCGGCCAGTGCCCCAAGGTGGATTTGGCCCTAGCAACAAGGGAGAAGGGTGGAAGATTTGGTTTCGGTTTCACTCAAAGGGGTCCTAAGGCATCAACCTGAGAGAATGTTCATGCATTCACTTTACTAACTTGATATCTAGGGGAGTCCTACACCTTCTTCCTTTCGTCCAATACCTTCTTTCTTACTTCGATCTGACTCTGGATTCCTACCTGGTTTCCTTCAAACGATCAACAGTTTCCTTTCTTTTTCTCACTTGCCTATTCTCTCTTTCTGAATTTTTTTCGATCCCTTTTTCGTTTTTGGGGCCTTTTATAGGCCCAAGGCTGACTCCCCCGCGCCCCTACATTCCCATGATCTTAGCTCAAATCTCCCATGATCTTGTAGTTTGCTCTTGGATGCTGTGAGTCGTCGACTTGATTACTCCTCAATCACGAGTTAGTGGAGATGTGCCAAGAACTGGATCCCGGATAGATTTAGGGTCTCACATTTATGATATACAAAATCAAGAATTCTCAAGTTTTAGGGATATGAAATGATTTGCATGAAGACCATTCATCAAAAGTAACATCTTCTAGCATTGTGTGTACATGAAGAAACATAGGTGATTTCAAATGTTATGAACATTATATCTTTTAACATTTATCTTGCATTAAAGTTCAAGAGATGGATCCCATAATCTCTGAATAATAAACTAATATTTTATTCATTAATGTATTTTTTTGGATAAAATTTTGAATATTTTTTACGTATGTCATCCATAATTTATTTTTTCTCAAGACTAATGCAATACAAGACTAATGCAATACAAGCCCACAAATAGATAAAGGAAAAATGAGAAAATATTAAAACATTTTTTCTAAAAAGATGAAGGTACAAAAGGTTAGCACTACACAATTGAGCACACCCATGAGTTACATAGCACGCTTGTTCAACATTTAGTACGTCCGTGCTTACCACATATCACCTCAAAATCAACTAGTACGGTCGTGCAGCTTTAAGCATGTCCGTACATGAGCAAGAGATAAGCAATACGCCTATATCAAGCCTAACATGCCCGTGCACAAACACAAAAGACACTTAGTATAACCATGCTAATATCTACACATGAATGCATGGATACAAAAGACACTTAGCATGATTGTGTTAATATCTGCACATCCTTGTTAATATTTAGATGTTCATGCACAATCATGAAAGACAATTAGCACGGTCATACTCAGATTTGTACGCTCATGCAAGTCACCAAGAAGGCCAACTTTGCACAATATAAAAGGAGCCAACATGACCCGATGCATGACATTTCACTCCATTACTCCTCACTATTCCACACTTCTTCATCTCCATCCTTCCAAGTGTTTCCTTCAACTTTGAAGCTCCCTAGAAGACACCTAAAAGGAATTGACAAGGCTAAAAGCGCAACATATAGTAGAGGAGTAGGACCCCAGGTTTTAGTTTTTCTTATTTATTTGTTTCTATGTCTACCTATTTTTTCATTATGTATATGGGTAGCTAATTTACTCTTAAGAGTTAAGATGTAGTTGTGCTTAGAATTAGAACTATTAATTACTCTTTTAAATGTAATTTTCTATTTTTATCTTTTACTGCTTAAATGATTCTATCATTTTGGTTAATCTTGCATGTTAATCAACAAATTAGAGGTGGCTGCACCTTAATTAATCGATAGAACTATAGATAATTGGGTTTAAGAGAATTGTATGACCAACATTTTTCCTTAGACATTACTAGCAACAGTAGCTTCTATAAATCTCAGGCTTACCGAAATATATGTTTCTAAATGACCAAATACAAATCATCCTAAGGTAAAGATTATTAGGGGTACTAGACTAAGGTCCTTAGTAACATTAAGAAGTAAAATCAGTAATAGATGAAACTGAAACCCTTGATTCAAAAAGAACTAAAACCAATTCTTCTCATTTACTCTTCCTGTTTTACTTTATTTGTTTATTCTATTCTTTACACTATACAAATCTTTTTTAAAATTGATTGTCTAAACTACATAAAATTTCTTGAAAATTAACATACCAGTCCATTGAATACGTACGTAAATTCCTGTCCTTATTATTACTACAATAAGATACGTTTATCATTAAACATTTTTTAAATCACATAATTAAATGACATAATTTCATGCAACATAATTTACATGAAGACAAGTAAATGACTAGATTCTAACTCTTTGGACATTTCCATATGTACCCCTAACAAGTTGCATATCACAACCTCAACTACATCTTAAGGATTATTATTTTCATGAAACTACAAAAAGGAACAAGAAAAAACCTTTTATGTATATCACTAGATTTACAATTTCTTATTGTAAGTCTTATCTAATTTTCAAAATTCATTAGTTATGATAATTTTCATTAACCTATGAACTTTTGTTATACCCATCACTTCACATTATCACCCTAAAGTCTATTATTCATAAGAGGTTAAGCATTTTCAATCACAATATGTCAAAGAACAAGAAATACTATCATTGGAAGAAAATGACGCTTGGAACCCCAACAAAATTATTTATAAAAGATGTGTTTTATTAATTCAAAAAGAATTTAAACTATATATTAAAAAGTCTTTAAAATTATAAAAGATACACATAATTAATTAATAATTAAAATTAAAAGGAAGAGAAGTAAATAATTTTCTAGTCACTTTTAACGGTTCTTTAAGAGAGTAAAATTTAATTTAATATATAAAGATAATTAATGTTTCTGACTAAAAAAAAATGAATCGCATTCACACTTCATAGTTCATACATACCTATTATAATCGGTTTTGCTCGTACTCCTCTCTTTCCAGCAGGATACCAATCCCAATCTGAAATGTTTAGAATAAAGTGAAAAATATTTATAACAATGTTATTTAGTACAAATGCTATAACAATATTTAATAATAAAAAATTATTGGGATCACAAAACTAAGAATATAGGTTACTCAAGTATTGAATTCTAAAACAGTTATACATAAGTTTTATATAATGATCCAGTTATATTAATAAAATAATGATTTGTAATTAAATAATAATATAAAATTTTAGTATATTGTCATTCTATAATTATTAAATTCTAAAATGTTGTTAGCTTAAATAATTTAATATTTGTGTTCCTTAATTAAAGTTTGAAGTTTAATCTCTATCTTAAACATAGAATTAAATTGGAGGCACCATTTTACCTTGAAAGAACTGTCCTGATGAGAAGAGATTATTTGGGTAAAAAATAAACTCAAAACAACTCTTGGTTTAAAAAAATTAACAAAAGAATGAATATGAACTATTTAATATTATTTAATATTTTTTTATACTTGTATTGACTGAAATTTGAAAAAACAATTTTGGTGATTATATATTTATGTCAAGAATAAAGTTGAAAATATTTATAATAATATAATGCATGTTGATAATTTTTTGTAACTTTGCCTGCTTGTAATTTTTTTTAATGGAGATTTTGAGATTGTATTAAAAGTGTTTATTTTTAGAAATTTTCAAATAATTTAAAACGTAATTTCTTAATTTTAGCTTTTAACAAATTTTTAAAGTATTTATTTTAAAAAAACAAAGTTACTTTTATTGGAAAAAAATATTTGACTTACTTCCTATGGAATGTTTTTAATTTGACTTAACTATATATGCTTTTCCCTTTTCTACATTTAATATATAGAATCATGATAAATGGTTGACCTGTTTTGAAATAGATTGTGGTAGAAAAAAAAGAGAAAGGTAAGAAAAAAAAAAGTAAAATAAAGGGAAAGTGGTATATGTAATAAGTAAATAATGAAAAATGAAAGAGATAAAAAAAAGATAGAAATGAGATAAAAAAAAAAAAAAAGTGAATGGGTGTTTACAATTTTTCTAAGATATATTAGATTTTTTTTTAGTAAACTTAATTTCTTATTTTGTTAATTGCTACATTTCCATCACATCCACTCGGTTAAACTCTTCTTATTTTCTATTCAATTTTTTTTTATAATTTGAAATGAGTAAAGGATTTCATATATTCTTTCACTCAAAATGTATTGACTAAAATATTGAATTTTATTAAAAGAAAAAAAAATCCATTTTTTTTCCTATTTGAAGTTCTATTAAATTTCTAATTTCTAAAATTTTAAATTTAGTTTATATCTTAAATATTTCATAAACTTCTAACTATTTAAATATAAAATTATATTTTAAGAATTAAGTAGAAAAACTATCCAAAGAAATATGCTTAAATTTTAAAATAAGAAAACTGAATTTACTTAACAAATGGAACACTTAAATATGCTTTTAATTCTAGTAAAAATATACATTTTTTTGTTTTTCTCTTTGTAATAGTTTTTATTTAGCTTTCATTCCTCATAAATTTATATTTTTGGACTATTTCCTCATATGATATTGTTTATGTTGTGACTTCGATCCAATGATGCACATAATTCTAAAAAAAATATTTTTTTAATATAAATATTATTTATCTATATAAAGAGGGTAAAAAATTAAAAATAATTATTTTAAATTTGAAAGAATAAAATAAGATTTTTATAGATACTAAAATTAAAATTAATTTATTTTCATGAACTAAGAACATTAGTTTCAAATTTTAAAAAGATAAAAAATATTTTAGAAACTAAAATCAAAATTTAGTCATTTAAGAGAGAGATAAAAAAATATATATTTAATTATAAATTTAAAAAAAATAGCACAGTACAAGAAAATTAATCAAATAAAACCTTGAAATTTCATCGATATCGGTTTTATTTTTTACTAGTACACATGAATTAAAGTCATGTATTATCATTGATAAAATTAAATATGGAAAACGATTAACCTACAGCCCCATTTTCATAGGTGAAAGTAAAAGTTAGAGAGAAAAATTGTAATAGATGTAATGAGTAATAAAGAGAAAAATAGGATAAAATAAGATGGAAGAAAAAGTAATATTTGAGTTGGAAATATTTGAATTGAAGCAGGGATCATATTACTCTGAATGATAGATAATATATATGATAATAGTTACTCTGTAAATATTGGAGTTGCAGAGGGTTCATATTTACCTAAACTGAAACAACCTCCAGCAATGTAGGGATTGCCATTGGAGTCATAGAAGCAGCTACATCTCTGACCTGAGTTATTATACTCTGAAGATGTAACATTAGTGGCATAGCAGTAAGCATGGTTATCCTGTGCAGGGAGTTTATCGGTTAAATTGTTCACAATCTCCCACTCAAGCACCGCAGGGACATTATTTTGGTTGTCACCGGCACGAAGATCGAAGTAGTCGGAGATGTAGCTATAATCTACAATCATCGCGAAACTGCACTGATGATCCCTTTGATTCCTATTTAAATCTTGAATTTCTGCGGTGTATTCTGAAAGATACGATGGCAGGGAAGTCTGGCAGCAGTGCGTGCCATGGCATTCAGTCTCAGTGGTGTCATGTTCGAAGTGGTCGTTGTGGTCACAGATGGACACACAACCACTAACATCTGACCCATTTGACTGCAAGAAAGCAATTTTATTGCAACCCACTGCCATAAATTTGTTCAATTTCTGGGAATACACGAAAGGGCTTCCTCCCAGCTGTATGTTGACTGGCCGAGCATCTTTCCTTCCGCAGTTACTGCGGTAAACCGGATTGATGATCCCAACCGTGCCTTCAGAGACATCAATGTATGTCACCTCCACTCCTATGGTCTTCAGGTAAGGTATGTAATCGGGATATGCACCACTGCTGTTGCTAGTACTGTTTCTGCATTCTATTTCAAACCACTTATCTGCATAGCATTCTGGATCGTTCATTCCAAACGGATAAGGAATTTGAATACCTCCACAATGAGAATCACAGCCAGGTTTGGCTATAATTTGTTCAGATGCCTGTAGATGTATGGGCCATATTACCAAAATGATTATATAAACCAATTTCAGAATCATTGTGTCTAGCCAATTAAAGGAGTGATTCAAGAGGGTGTGCTTAGAACCAAGTTAGAAGATGGATATTTATGCTGCTGCCGGCATGTTATTAGAAATTATTTGTTGATTCTAAAGTACAATGTACATATATATATGAGGATCGGATACGATATGTATATATATATATTTTTTAAAATATAAGATACAATAGGTTTAAAACACATATTACAAAATTTAAAATTATAATTTTTTTAAGTACTCTTTTTGAGTAGTCATGGTTTTTTTTTTTAATTATTCTGATATATTATTATTATTATTATATGATAAAAATATACAATAACTAATCAATTAAATTTTAAAGTACTTTTATATATTTTATTACTATTATATAATAAAAATATATGATACAAAAATATTCAATACATATTAACAATAAAATAAATGGTAAAATGAAAAATAAATAAATAAATAAATTATTAATCTTGTTAGGATAAATATTAAAATATTAAACCGATATCATGAAAGAACAATGAAAAATACAATACAGCTAAGAGTTTTGTATTGAATGCAGTGAACAAATGGACACTCGTAAATGTAATGAAGAATAAATTTCTCTGGCCGACATCACAGCAATTTTTTGGTTTCTTCTTGCATCACTATCAGGCTTTCCTAGTCCTTTTCAATAAAAGTGACATGTGGGGAGCAAGAATAGCTGGAGAAAAAGCAAAATCACAAAGATAAAAAAGGAAAAGAAGAAAAAGGTTTGGAGAAAGTATAATCAACTAGTAAACTGTACACGTTAAATTTAATATGTAAAATTTATTATTAAAATAAATCATTATAAAAATATAAAAAATATTCGCATTAGATAAATAATAATTAATATATAAATTATAAGGACAAATATTTATATTATAGAAAATAAAAATTATATATATAACTATATTAATATTTAAATCACATAATAAACATATGTATGTGCCATATTACCAAAATGATGACATGAACCAATTTCAGAATCATTGTGGCTATCTAATTAAAGGAGTGATTCAAGAGGCCGGTGTGCTTCCAACAAAGTTAAAAGACGGATATTTATGGTCTTGCTCGCATGGTATTGGAAATTATTAGTCGTATTCTATACGAATATCGGATTGGACGGGTACTCTCGCTAGAAAGATACGGGAAAGAGTAGAATTTATTATCTTTTGTATAATTTGAAAAATTATAATTATTAAATTAAAATATTTATTTAATTTATAACGTAAAATATATATTATATATGATATTATTGTAATTTAATTTTTATTATTTTAATTTAGAAAAAAATATTTATTATTTAATTTAAATATTATAATAACTACATGAGTTTTAAATTATAATAATAATATTTAATATTAATTATATAAATAATTTATAAATTTATAAAATCAATTAAATTATGTATACTCTAAATAATTAAAATTTATATTATTTATATATTGATATAAAATTAATGTAATTTAATAAATAAGTAATTTATTATTTACTCTAAAGGAGGTGAAAGTATGATAAGTCGTCTATTGAGAGCCTCAGACACACCCTAACTCATTCAACAATAATATAATATATAATAACTTTTTTGCTGAATGGATAATATTAGATCGCAAACTCTCAATAAGAGGCCTAACCTACTACTGGTTAATTTTATAATTTTCTTAAATAAATAAGTTTATAGACTTTTAAAAAAACTTTTGAACTGACTGACTTGTTTATCAATAATATAATATATAATATTATAATTATTTTTTAAAAATTATAAAATTAACTCATTTTATCATATATTAAAAATATTCTTGGTTGAAAAATTTTGATAATTACATTACCTATTATTTTAAAAACTAGTCACCACTTTAGAATTTTAAGTTACCAATTAGCATAAAAAAAACATGTATTATTATAATAAGTAATATTTTAAGTTTATACACTATCCAATCCTTTTCATAAGACTTAAAATTAGAACTTCACTTATTGTTATAATATTTTTTATCAAATAAATATGTTTTGGGTTTATTAACTTTGAACTTTTATTTAAAATAACATGTAATCATGATGGTTTAAATGAGTATATATATATATATATATATATATAAATAATTTAATCTAAGTAAGTTTTTTTTTAAAATTTTAGATAAATTATAATTATAATTTAAAATTTAAATTATGAAATTTTTATTAATTGTTCTCATAAAATATTTTATTTAAAATTACATTGTCTGTTTAGGTATAGGTAATTGGTTCTTATAATAATTTTTGATAAATTCTCTTATTTTTTTAAATGAAGAAATATTAAATATATTTAATATTTTAAAATTACTATATATAATTTATATTTTAAATTATAAATCAAGTAAATTTTTTGATTTAGTGTTTATAATTCTTTATTTTATATAGAAGATAATAAATTCTACTATTTATGACCAATTTTATGATAATTTTCTAAATTATTTTTCTCAGTACTACATTAGCGTCTTTTTCATCCTTTGACTACAATTAAAAAATATTACACATGTAACATTATATTTAACAAAAAGTACCATAGAATTTTCCTAAAAATATATAACACACAAAATATGCAATACATATTATATTAAAATGCGAATATACACAATAAAGAATATAAAAAAATAAAAATAAAAATAAAAAATTATTAACTTGGTAGGATAAATATTAAAATATTAAACTCTTGGCATGAAATGACAATGGATAAAGTGTGTATTGAGTGCAGTGCATAAAAAGACAAATGGAAAGGTAATGGGAGACGCATGCTTTAGCGTTGAGATGAATGAATTAGCAAAGGGTGAAGTCGTCCCTTCCCCTGTAAATGAGAGTTGCACATTTATACATTTTTTGAGCGCCTGCCTTCTCGTTTTATAATTGAGCATGAGTATAGCTACATAAATATATGTTTTGAAAAGTCACACAAAAAAAATGTTTTGAAACATTCTCTGAATTTAATTTATAGAAATGAGTTGCAGAAAGAGGACCCGTATATGAAAATATGTAAGTATGCGAAAAGCACGAATTCAATGGTATATCTATCTTATCAGGTATTTTATATATATTTTTTAAAACAACATAATAACTAATACTCCTTGAATACGTATTTATATCGTATCAGAACGTGTCAATATCGGATACTTCTGATACTAATACGAGACTAAAAAAAAGTATCCGTGCATCAGAAATCTTAGATAATATATGGTCTTTGTTAATTTTTACATAACATGTGGTTAGCGTTATTAATTTTTTTTATAAATTAAAATTTTGAATATATTTTATGTAAAAATGAATAGAATCACGCGGTGCTAAATTTCTTTCCCTCGAATAGCATTGCCCACATCACTCGCCTAAGCAATTTCTTGGTTTCTTCTTCCATCACTATCAAGCTTTCGTATCGAGGAAAGAAAAGAGAGAAAAGCAACATAGAAAAAAAAATAAACTTGAATAATTTTCAAATTCTTTTTGTAATAAATTTGAAAATTTATAATTTTAGATAATTAAAATAATTCAAAAAATTATTAGAATTCCAAATGCTTTTCTAAATACATGAGAAACAAGATATTTTAATAAAAAAATAAATTCTCACTACACGAAAGGGCCTCCTTCCATATGTATGTTGACTGGCCGAGCATTTCTCGTTCGGCAGTTACTACGGTAAACCGGATTCTTGATCCGAACCGTGCCTTCAGAGTTATTAATGGATGTCACATCCACTCCTATAGACTTCAGGTAAGGTATGTAATATATGGAAGGTTCGTCTTGGGGAAATGCACCAGTGCTGCTGCTAGTACTGTTTCTGCATTATATTTCAAACCACTTGTGTGCATAGCATTCTGGATCGTTCATTCCAAACGGGTAAGGAATATCAACACCTCCACATTGCGAATCACAGTCACGTTTGGCTATAGTTTGTGCAGATGCCTGTAGATGTATTATGGGCCATATTAACAAAATGATAATATGAACCAATTTCAGAATCATTATGTGGCTAGCTAATGGACAGTGATTGATTGAAGAGGGTGTGCTTCATTTCCAACCAAGTAATTAATTAGAAGATGGATATTTTATGCTCCCATTGTAATTGTATAGCACATCCATTGGCCACATGCCCATATGACTCGTCTAAATAATTTCTTGATATTTATATCTATGAAAAATCACAATTAATTCAAGCTTTTCTAGTAGTGCAAGTGGTAGGAAGAGTTGTGGCCACTTGCCCCGATTACTCGTTTCAATAATTCACCATTTATTGCGCTCACCAAACTTGTGGCAGCATAATAATGTTGCTTTATTGTTCCTGTCAAATGCCTCAGTTTATATTTGGGCCCAACTTTTTCTAACCATAAATGAGTTGAATATAGATGTTTCATAGCTATATTTAACTTTATTGGAATGAAAAAAAATTTTGTCAACAAGATTATATAGACGGGAAAATTATATTTATTTTAGTGATAAAACTAGTAGTAGATAATGCATATATCTTATGTTCATATTGGAATTACAGTATCTTTTTCATGTCAATTATATAATGTCGTTAGGAAAGGTGCATTTAATGATATAACCTTCTACGATATAGAAATAGAAAAGTATAACCACTAAATCAACAAACTTGTTTGGTTTATAAAGTAGAATATAAATTATATATAATATTTTAAAAATATTAAATATATTTAATTTTTTTATTTAATAAGAGGATTTATAAAAAAATTATAAAAATATTTAGATATATTTTACATGTATTAAAATTTCATAAATTTAAGAAATATATTGTTTGTATAATTATAAATTAAATTCTATGTAATATGTATCTAAATTATATTATATAATTTTATAAATTATTTTTTATTATAATAAATTAATAAACCTATATAATTTATAAATTAGTATAATAGGTAACTATTTAAGTTTATAAACTAATCCCTTCCATCTTTCTTATAAGACTCAAATTAGAATTTCAAGTTGATTATTTTTATAAGAACCAATTTATAATATTTTTACCATTAAATTTTTTTTGACAAAATATCCTTAATTATGAGTTATTTTTTTTAAATTCAATAAAGAATAAGTGAAATATAATAATATTGTAGGCTCTTTAGGAATTTAACTTTGTCTTTTATTTTGACTCTTTATATTAATAGTCAATCTATAATATCTCATGCATTAATTATTTTTCTCAAAAATATCCTTAAGTACGAGTAATTTTTAAGTTCAATAAAGAGTAAGTGAAATATATTAATATTTTAGCTTATCTGAAAATTTAACTTTGTTTTGTATAAAAAGTATTTTAGAAATCTTACTTTAACTCTTCATACGTATAACCAATAAAAATTTAAGCAATAAATTTATTAATGATGAGAGACTAAAAGAATTAAAACTAATGAAAATATTTATAAAAGAATAAGAATTTAATGTTATGAATTTTGAAAAAAAATATTAATTTAAGACAAATTTAATACTACTAACTAAATTAATTTAATACTTTAATAGTGATAAATTAGTTAATTGAGTCTTATAAAGAGGATTAGAGGTAATGATGAAAATGGACTGGGTTAGGTTAGGCTTAGCATAATCCTTGCCTAACCTTTATAAGCTTGACTTGATTCATTAACTTATTTAAAGACCTATTTCATATTAAGACCTTTATGTAGGCCAACAACCTATCCTTAAAAGTCACATGATTTTAAAGAAAATATTTTATGACAACAGTCAATAAAACATATGTAGTTTAAACTTCAAATTATAATTATTATTTATCCAAAATTGCAAAGAAAGATAGAAAAAACTTACGTAAGAGTAAATCGAATTTGAATGTTTGAATTTACATATGAATAAAAAAATACTTCCATATTCATTTAAACAATCATCTCACTTGTATAATAAGTTCAAAGTTAATAAATCAATAACATATATATTTGACCAATAAATGTTGTGTCAACCAATGAAATAATATGATCAACTATCAAAGTTATTGCCAATAGCAATGTAATTGTCAAAAATTTTCAAGTAAAACTGTATATTTTAAAAACTAATCCATAGTAAAATGGACTAATAGGCTTTTTAAAAAGCTTATAATTGTTTAAAAGCTTAAACCTACCCCTTTTTTTTTTTGTTAAAAGGGGTAGGCCAACCCTTAAACAGGTAATTTGTCTTACTTCTACCCTTAACTTAAAGTAATAGATAATAAATTATACTTATTTATTTATTATTATATTAATTTATTAAATTATACTAATATATAAATGATATAAAATTTTAATATTAAATATTATTATTTTAATTTAAAGTTAATATGGTTATTATAATATTTAAATTAAATAATAAGCATTTACTTTTTAAATTAGAATAATAAAATTAAGTATTAAATAAAAAAATGAATTTACACATTAATTATTCAACAATCTTACACATGTGATACCTTAATTATCACTGATGCTAACAATACTAATAAAATAAATTTGAAACAAATTTAAATTTGAAAAATATGTCGACAAGCTAATAATTCACAAAATTTGATCATATACGATAATTGAAAACAAACATATGTATCTAATAACACTACAAAAGCCAATTTCTATTGTTGTAAAGTATAAATCAAACTATATAATCGTAAAATAATATAAACCAAATTATGTTATTGTAAAATAATTACCAAAAAGTGTCCTTATCTCATCTGTCATATCAGAGTGTAAATCCAATAATAGAAGAAAAAGAGCAGTAAATGAGAAGTCCTAATTTAATCCCTAATGTCACTTGTATAAACTTCAAATTATAATTATTATTTATCCAAAATTGCAAAGAAAGATAGAAAAAACTTACGTAAGAGTAAATCGAATTTGAATGTTTGAATTTACATATGAACAAAAAAATACTTCCATATTCATTTAACCAATCATCTCACTTGTATAATAAGTTCAAAGTTAATAAATCAATAACATATATATTTGACCAATAAATGTTGTGTCAACCAATGAAATAATATGATCAACTATCAAAGTTATTGCCAACAGCAATGTAATTGTCAAAAATTTTCAAGTAAAATTGTATATTTTAAAAACTAGTCCATAGTAAAATGGATTAATAGGCTTTTTAAAAAGCTTATAATTGTTTAAAAGCTTAAACCTACCTTTTTTTTTTTTGTTAAAAGGGGTAGGCCAACCCTTAAACAGGTAATTTGCCTTACTTCTACCCTTAACTTGAAGTAATAGATAATTATACTTATTTATTTATTATTATATTAATTTATTAAATTATACTAATATATAAATGATATAAAATTTTAATATTAAATATTATTATTTTAATTTAAATTTAATATGGTTATTATAATATTTAAATTAAATAATAAGTATTTACTTTTTAAATTAGAATAATAAAATTAAGTATTAAATAAAAAAATGAATTTACACATTAATTATTCAACAATGTTACACATGTGATATCTTAATTATCAATGATGCTAATAATACTAATAAAATAAATTTGAAACGAATTTAAATTTGAAAAATATGTCGACGAGCTAATAATTCACAAAATTTGATCATATACGATAATTAAAAACAAACATATGTATCTAATAACACTACAAAAGCCAATTTCTAATGTTGTAAAGTATAAATCAAACTACATAATCGTAAAATAATATAAACGAAATTATGTTATTGTAAAATAATTACCAAAAAGTGTCCTTATGTCATCTGTCATATCAGAGTGTAAATCCAATAATAGAAGAAAAAGAGCAGTAAATGAAAAGTCCTAATTTAATCCCTAATGTCACGTGTGAAATGACATTAAGCACAAACTATGACAAAACACGACAAAAAGGAGTGAGAAATGTACATCAAAGTTCATTGTATGAACATAATGTAAGTAGAACCCAGACATACAATTAACAAACAATAAGCAATCACAATCAACAAACAATACAAACAAGTATGCACACGAGTGATGACAATATACTCGTAGTACTACTTTGTATGTCATGTGATACCAATTCTAGTCCAAGAAGTAGGTTAGGGGCAACATTACTAATCTCCTCCTCTGCGGTTAAGTATACAAACATACTTTGTTTGTCCTCCACTTTAGGGGGAGAGTTATCTAGAAATTGAGCCTGTCATCGAGTCATTACCTTTTCCTACTCAGGATGTTCATGTTCAAGTTCAAGAAGTCACAAAACCCACTTTGGTCCTAGAGCGAGTCCAAATGTCTGAGCCGGATGTAAGTATCCCTGATAACTCCATTAAGGATGTTACTGATGACATGCCTATTGCTTTGAGGAAAGGGAAACAATCATGTGTCAAGTATCCTATTTCTCAATTCATGTGTACTGACCATCTCTCTGTACAACATCAAAGTTTTATTGCTGCCATTGATGTAATCAAAACACCTACATTAGTACAGGAAGCTTTGAAAGATGTGAATTGGGTTCAAGCAATAAGAGAAAAGATAGAGGCGTTATAGAAAAACTCAACTTGGGAGATTGTTGATAAACACAAAGACAAAAGAGTTGTAGGTTGTAGATGAATATACATTGTGAAGTATAAATCTGATGGGACCCTTGAGCGATACAAAGCAAGATTGGTTGCTAGAGGGTATACACAGACTTATGGAATAGATTATGAGGAAACATTTGCCCTTGTAGCAAAGATGAACACGGTAAGAGTTATTATTTCCTTAACTGCCCACTTTGGCTAGAACTTGCAACAGTTTGATGTTAAAAATGCCTTCCTTCATGGAGACCTAGAAGAAGAAGTCTACATAGAGATTCCCCTAGGATTCTATTCTCATAATGAGAGAAAAACAAGGTATGCAAACTCAAAAAGACATTGTACGGACTTAAACAGTCTCCTCAAGCATAGTTTAGAAGATTTGCTCAAGTCATGATATCCCTAGGATATAGACAGAGTCAAGATGATCATACTCTCTTTATAAAATATTCTCCTGATGGTAAACTCACCCTTCTCCTAATTTATGTAGACGATATTATTGTTTTAGGTGAAGACGAGATTGAAAATTTAACTTTAAAAGAAAAGTTGACAACACCATTTAAAATAAAGCAGTTATAAAAACTGAAATACTTTCTTAAAATTGAGTTTACATATTCCAAATAAGGTATCTTTATTTTCATAATACATGTCACATCTCATGCCGTCAACAATACAAACATCTTTAGAGCTTTTTAAAATTTTTTTTTTATCTTTTTTAATCTATCACTTTGTATATCTCTATTTCTAAATTTAATTTTAATATTTTTTTAATATAAATTATCAATAATTAAAATAATATTGTATTAAAATATAATCATAAGTAAATTATTTATCATGAATTAAAAGTATAATTTATATGTCCAAACTTTTATTTATTATAAATTTTTAATTTTAATTGTAATATAACATATATATTCAGAAGTATGTATTTATTATAAGTTTTAGTTCATAAAATTAAATAAATATTTATTCTTTGTAATACACAAGTTAAAATACTACTAGATATATAAATTAGAATAATTTTCTTAATTAAAATAATTTTTAGAAATTATTCTTTGGTGAAAATATTTTTAAGAATTTTTTTTAATTTCTTATCATTTTTAATTTATCACATTCATCTTCATTTCTAAATTAAATTTTAATATTTAAAAATTATCAAAAATAAAAATTTTAAATAATATACACAAAGTATAATATTCAAACTTTGCTGCGCTCATTATATTTTCTTACTTAATTGACTTTTAAAAAAAAAAAATACAACACACTAGAACTAATGTTCAGCATACAAAAAAGATTTTTTTTTTCTGTCGTTAATATCTGAATGACTATTTGCAGACGGTGATAAGGAAATTTGCTTACTTTTTCTATCTATTGTTATTCTATTGTGAAATTCCAACTCTTAATTTAGAAAAAAAAAATTAAAAATCAGGTCATAGTTTTATTTTTTTAGTTAGTTTTACTTTACCTTAATTGATTTTATTCTCTTTATTTTTATTCTTTACATCAAATATTGTTTTATTAATATTTTTTAAATTAAATTATCAAATTTTCTAGAGCATTCTTTTTAAAATTTTGTCCCTAATTGATTTTATCTTATTATGTTTTCATTTTTCCTGATTTATTTTGTTCTTATTTTTAGCAGATCCAACGGTAATGAATTTTTTTAAACGAGTTCAAGTCGTTGGATCAAGGGCGTCATGTCTAGCCTGTGTGGTGGCGTGTTAACCACCAATGACGCGGATCCTCTTCAAATAAATATAACTAGTTTTTGCGTTAATTTTATCTTTTATACGTGAAATTTGATAGATACATGCGTTGCATGTGTAAGCTAACACACACTTGGGCTCTATTTTTCTTTTTCAATTTCCTTTGTTCTTTCGTGAACGTTGTGTTCACCACCTTATTCTCTCTCCCAAGGGCAGTTTTAAAATCTCCACAATACCTAAATTGTTTACCTTTTTCCAACCTCACCCCATATGGCCCTGTTTAAAATTTATCATAAATTAATAATTCGTTTTTAGAAAAATTAATATAAGAGATTTTTTACATAAGGTAATTTTAATTTATAAAAAGATCTTTTCTCTTTTTTTCTTTTTAAGTATTTATGTAACTATTTTAATGATAAGTTAATTTTAATTTATAAAAAAAAAATTCTTTTTTTTTTCTTTTTAAGTATTTATTGGAAATGACTCCCAATGATGGTCACTTGCTGTCACCTCTCATTGTGCCTCTACAAGAAAAGACATGAATAGTGGTTGAGTAACAGTACATGGTGGGAATGAAATTCAGTGAATGGTTATCAACCTGAATTTCGGAACGAATTTTGTGAAAGTCGTGGAACTTGCATCCAGGCACCGTAGAGGGAACTCGCCAAGCTCCTCTCGTAAAGTCAAGAGAAAACTAAAAATTAATCAAAGAAAGGAAAGCATTAGGCAATCTTAATCGCAATAAACAGAATAAAGTTCAATTTAATATATAAAAATAATAATGGTTTCTAATGTTAAAGAAAAGTATATTTATCATTTCATGCGTACCTATTATGGCTTACTTTGTTCGACTTTTCTTTTTGTTGTCTTGAAGGCTCCGGAACCACCTCAGCTGAAATGTCAAGTATCAAGTTCAAAAATATTTTATAACAGTTATTTATGTAGTACAAATTTAATAAAAAAAATCTAAAAATAAAATTTATAACAGTTAAAAAATGGAGCTGAGTATGATGTGGAGATGAGGAAGGCAACCCAGCTTCAGTTTATAAACTGATATTTCTTTAAATGAAAGAGTTATATGTTCGATATATGCCATTTTTTTAAATATAAATATAAATGTATATATATATATATATATATATTTATTTATTTATTTATTTATTTATTTATTAATTAATTAGTGAACTTAAAACTTAAATGTTAGTAGTCTTACCATTTGGTCAATCTGGAGCCGAAGGTGAAAAAGAATTCCTACGCCCAAGTTTATAAATTATCAATGATATGAATACTTTTCTTTTCTCCTTTTTAGTAATTATGTCATGGATGTAAAATATTTAATAATTTTATTAATAAATATTAATTTTTATAAAAAAAACTTGGTTAACTTTCTTTAATAGAGTTTTTTCTTTCAATTAGGTCTTTTACATTCATAAACTAAAGGTGTCAAAAATAGTCTAATCTAATAGACTAGAACTATTTAACTTGATATTATTTTTTTAAAGTTTTATATATTTAAGAAAAAAGTAGACAAAACATCGCAACAAATTGATAAACTAGAGTCAGCAAAAAAATATCAACACTAAGAGGTATTTTAATGTTAGCTAAGCAATAATATTGTGAAGGTTATTATTATTAATATAGTCGTCGGGTAAAAGATTGACACTTGATATAATCAGACAAATAAATACTTACATAGTCATTAGAATAAGAAATGATCCTAAATAATTTTTTTTTTCAATTAGTATAGATGTAATCAATACACAGTCAGAGATGACAATATATATATATATAAATAAATTAAAAATTAATCATTTTTTTAATCAAATTACCCTTAACTTGATATAGGAAGAAAAAGCATCGTCCAAACACACTCCAATGATAAAATGAATAACGACAAAAACAAACACACACCTTTGTGATGGTGGCAACAATAACATGACAACGACTGATGCTTCAATTGCGCTTCCTCTTCCTCTTCTCCATCGTCATTCCAAAAACCATGATATATATAAGCGTCTAAAAAGATATCACACAAGAAAAAAAAAACCCATGATTCAAAATCATAAAAAAAATTAAAACTTCTCTAGGAACAACACATGCTTAAATTCATGAATAGAAGTTTAATATGCTCCTTTAGATAACATATCTCCTCCTCTTTCAAAAATGTATTCTTCTAAGACAAACCAACCATTTCAAATTACAACCGGATTGTCCTATAATCCGATTCTGATATTGTGCAGATGTTAACAGACATACGGACCATATCATCAAAATGGTGATATAAAACAAAATTCAGAACCATTTCTGGCTAATTTGTGTATTTCCAGGTTTAGAGTATGAATATTTATGCTCAATTCTTATATTGCCAGCACCACTCGTCATTATAAAAGGAGAAAATAAAAAACAAACAAATAAAGTTTTTATAAGTTAAAATTATTTTATGTATAAATTAAAAATTAATTTTTAAAATTTAATATAAAAATATGTTATTAATTAACTTATTAGTTTATAAAAAAAACTTTTTTATTTTTTATTTTTACGAATACTACCTTAAGTAATTTCTTGATATTTTCTTCTACGAGAACTCAAAATTAGTGGTTGGAAAGACTTGGCATGTCAACTTGTCCCATTGACACGTTGGAATAATTCGCCACTGCTTGTAGTTTGCTATATCTAGACAAAATTCTACGAAAATGACTGTTGTAGACGGGGACAAAGACCTTTAAAAACTACAGCAAAATTCCTCAATTCTCGTCAGGATCTTTCCTGTAAGATGAATTTTAGTTCTGGTATTTGTGGAGCTCAATTTTACTTCTCATTCAACCGTTGCATCAGGATCAGTTGAAGCCCTTAGCCCTATACTTTTTTAGTTTTCCTAATAAACCATTACTTAGCATTAGTATTATATAATATTTTTGATCAGTTGTTCTAGTATAATGGTAAGTAATCTTTCTTAATGAACGGTTCAAATCCGGTCGCAAAAAAAAATTATTATTATTATTATTTTTTGCCTTAACTACTTTAGGTATTGGATAGTGAATTTGTTCTTCTATCAATAATTCGTCGATTTGTTAAAGGAGATTCTTGAAATGTTGTCATGATAACATGGCAAACTAAAAAGGAGGAAAATTTTAAAAAGTGGTATAAATGGGACTTAATTCCATGATTCAACACTTAAAACATCATTTTAAACCACTAAACTAAATATACTACCAATAAAATACATAATATAATTATAAATACAAATATAGATTAGTTGAAATTATAAATAAATGATGATGATCAGCATCTAATAACTTTTGGAGAATGTTACAATAAGTTGGGGCTGAATCAATTTTCTGATTTAACTAAACAAGAGTTTATTGCTTCACGTACCGAACTCAAGATTTCAAGCCTACCACGTCCATCCTTAGTTACACCATTGAGATTGACTAATATTACAACAAGCTTGGATTGGGGAGACAAAGGAGCTATCACCGATATTAAGAACCAAGGCCAATGATGTGGTAAGTAATCACCTCTTTTGCTTTATATTAAATATCTTTTATTTTGGTTTTAGTTTTTAGTTTTAATTCTTTAAAAATTTAGATAATTGTATAGTTCGGGTGAAATATAACAAATTTTAGTTTTGATCAACATATATTTATTTTATTTTTATTTATCCAAAATTTGAAATTATTCTTTTTATTTCTTAATATTTATTGTAAAAGGAATAAATAAAATTCATTTTCAAGTTTAATTTTTTAAAACCCCGTATTGGCATGACACGTACATGTTATCAAATGTAACTTATAATAACTATGCGAACTTCAGTACTTAAATAATCTAATATGAAAGTATGAATCAAAATTATTAATTTTAAATTTTAAAAATAAAAATAAAAATAAAAATTTACTCATTTTATAAGAATTAAAAATATATTTAATCATAACCCAATATTAGTTTTAGACTTAATTGTAATTTAGTCTCTACTATTGTCATTTTTAAAGTTTGGTTTCCTTATTTCTTTTTTGCGTAGAATTCGTTTCTCCCACGTTTCATTTGTTAGTTTCACATTCAGTTTTTAACATAAATACCAACAGGATGTGTTACCTTAGCATTTCTATTTAATATTAAATATCAAATTGACAAAATAAACCGCAATTACAAAATTAAAATAATAGAGAAATAAAATTTACGAAAAAATATGAAGAGATCAATTAAGAAAATAATAGATCAAAATTACAATTAACCATTGTTTTAATTGTCTTACATAGCACAGGGAAACCCGCTTCCTTCGTAATCGCCCAACATTTGCATCATTTTTTCATCATGTCAAAATTTGAATTGTTCCTGATGTTTTTATATTAAAGAGTTAAATAAATTTCTTAGCAAGTACTTACAATAAAAATAAAATTAATTCAAAAAAGTAAAAGTTAAACTTATTTAACAAAGTTAAACAAAAATTATATATTTCAACTTTTTCATTAATTCTCTTATCTAGTATCTTTATAAATTGAGGTATATAGACTAAGTTTAATTACTTTACATGAAAAAGCTGATTGATTTCGTCTTTTTTTTTTACGAGTATTTTAATTTGATAATTTTATCTAATACGAGTCTCTTTCACTTGTAACTCCTATATATAAACGATATAGTGTTAGAATTTTACACGCACCAAAACACTGATTATCCGAAAAAATTAAAGAAGATGGTCATTAACCAAAACGTAATTAATTTTGTGGCACTAATCTCTTCTATGGTTAAATTGCAGGATGCTGATGGGCCTTCTCAGCGGTGGCAGCAGTTGAAGGCATAGTGTCATGCCCACTTTCTGTCCCCGAAAGATTGGCCCAAAAGCGAGGCGTCCCCCACCATTGACCCATTGGGCCAAAGCAGGAGGAAGACGTTTCCGGCCCAATAAAGACCAAGGGCGAGCATGGTCCGGTCCCACACCATATCGAAAAAACCGACATGGAATGAAAGCAGGATCAAGCGATCGCAGTAATAAACAAAAAGTCAAACGTAAAAAGCTGAAAATAGGGGACAAAAGAGGCTTACAGGAGGAACAAGGCAAATGTCTTCAAGAGGTGAAAAGGGATAAGGTAACAGAGAAATAAGTAAGAACAGAGTCCGCATGGGGTGAAACGCTATCATATAACAGATGAAAATATGGGAGGGATGCTTGGCGAGGCGGCGAGACAAGACGACAATTGTTCGCCTCGGGATACAAAAAACCACAACATAATCGCCACCACATTTAATGCCAAGACACCCTGAAGAAACTTGAACTGGAAAAAAGACCATTGCCGCATTAAATGAATATAGGAAAATCGCCACCGCATTTATGAATGAAGATTTCCCCAGATACGGGGAATGAGGGAAAGAGTTTGAACTCACCTATAAAAGGGGAGGTCGAAATATCGGAAGAGGCTTTTGGTTGAGAGAAAGGAACAAAAGGAGAACAAGAGGAAGAGGATTAAGGGAAGTAAGAAAGAGCGTTCAGAGAGAAGGAAGTTGCTTGCGAATTAAAAGGGAGAACTACCGTCCAAGAGGGAATATAAGATCGTATGGATACCAGGTAAGTCATCCCCATTTTCATGTATGATTCGCCTTCACCATCCTTTCCACCCTCAGCCCCATCAGATATTCCAGAAACCGGGAACATCGAAACTCACCCGCTAAGAGAACTACACCCTTGTACCTTAACTGGTCCCCTTTCTCTTCCGTCCCTTTTTCTTGCGTCAGGACCAAACTCCGGGAGGTATCCGGGACCAGTCAGTGGCCGAGACTGCGTACGAGTCCGACGTGGCGTCGGACCTAACAACCCCTTCGTCCCGCCCTACACAGAACTACGTGGACTTTGACTTCTCACAACAAAGATACGTAGGCATGGAGGATCGATTCCTCCATCAAGTCCATCCACACACACACTTACCCCCTCCCGGCCTCGTCTAAATCTACCAAACATACTTTGAGACACCTGTCCCCTAAAAGCGTCCGTAAGAGTAAGTGTTGTACGAGTTTCCTTTAGTAGGGTAACCATCATGTGATGGACATGACGGGAGTAAAGCACTCGTCATGTAAGAGACCTCCGAACCCCCTCTCTGGTCCGAGGCCTAGCCCATCCAATCCAACACCTTCCAAGGGTTTTCTGATGTTCCTAAACAAAAACATCAGTGGCGACTCCTTTTTGTGCCACCTTCCGTAGAGGGAGGTCGCGAGCCATCGCGACAGATGGCGACTCCACTGGGGAAACTGGGTAGGTCGAGCCCAAAAAAGGGGGGAACCCCAAAACACTTACTCTTAATGTGCATGCTTTCCATATTTGCTGCTTCTTTTTCTACCTTTTTCTTTTTGAAAAAATGAGGAGCTAAGGAGTGAGTTGGCCCAAATCAAAGAGCAGATGGCTAAGGTTTTGGAGTTCTTAGCGCGGGAGCCCCCGCAAACACAGAACACCCCAAATTACCCACCAGGATATACACCTCCCCCTCCATGGAACACGCAGGAGGAGCAGCCCCAGCCTAATGAAAACAATCTCAATGGGCCGACACCAGTAGGACCACAAGGACCTAACGGGCCAACGATCATGACACCGGCCCAAACTCAGAAGGACCATCCGGAAGTTGATGAAAGGTGGCGTTTCCTAGAAGAGAGATTGAGGATTGTCGAAGGAACGGACAAATACGGACTAGACGCGGCGGACTTGTGTTTAGTCCCGGATGTCGTCCTCCCGACGGATTTTAAGACGCCAGACTTCGACAAGTATAAGGGCAGCTCCTGCCCTAGAACGCATTTAGCTATGTACTGCCGGAAGATGGCGACACACATACAAGATGACAAGATTCTGGTGCACTGTTTCCAAGACAGCTTGTCGGGGGCCGCCTTGAGTTGGTATGTAAATTTGGAGAGGCGCGTCGAGACACAGAAAGATTTGGTCAAGCCTTTCTGAAACAATACAGATACAACGAGGAAATGGCCCCGATAGATCCCAAGTTTACGAACATGGCCAAGAAGGATCACGAAGGGTTTAAAGAGTACGCTCAAAAGTGGCGAGAGTTAGCCGCCCAAGTCCAACCACCCTTAGCCGAGAAGGAGATGGTATCCACTTTCATTGACACTTTGCCAACACCGTACTATGAGATCATAGTAGGAAGTGTATCATCAAATTTCGCAAACTTGGTAATCATAGGCGAAAGGATAGAGGCGGGACTTAAGAAAGGAAAGTTCGCTTCCGCGATGGGTCAGGCTAGCTACGCTAAAAAGGTCACCCAAGAAAAGAGGAAAGCGGAGGCCAACGCCGTTATTGCTAATACAACGGCTGGATACGGGCAGGCAAAACCCTTGCACATCCAGATCAAAGAAAAACCGGGGGCAGATTTGCCTACCCCGCTATATCTCCCTGCCGACACAGTTGGAGCCAGCGCCGCCACCGGAACTAAGCCGCCCATCCAAAGAAATACTCCTAGAACTTTGGATCCAGTTCCCATCCCCTACCCAGAACTACTCAAGTCCTTGCTCGAAAGGAAGTTGATCACCATTGTCCCGCTTAAACCGGTAGAGCCGCCCTATTCCAAGAGTTACGACCCCAATTCTAGATGTGAGTATCACAGGGGGTCAGGAGGCACGCCACCACGAGAGATGCTGGGGACTCAAGCACAAGGTGCAGGATCTAATAGATGAAGGATGGTTGGTATTCCAAAAGAAGGGACCCAACGTCACGACCAACCCTCTGCCCGAACATGGAACAATCAACTTCATAGAGCATAGTGTCGCAATCCGAAAGGCGGTAAATACAGATCCCCACGAGGCCGAAAAGGTGGAGGAAGGAATCCACCAAGGTCGGACGCTACCAGCACAAGTCAATACCATCGGGGAAGGAAAACCCCCGGCTGAAACCCTTGATTATCTGCTACAATGAAGTCACACAGCCAGGCTACCTTTTGGTCATTCCTGTGCTCGCCCCCAATACACCGATACTCATGCTATCCCTTGGAAATACCCTGAAGAAAAGGCAAACCTCGACTCGCAAATCACCAATATAGCCGGAACAAGTGGGATAACCCGGAGTGGGCGAGTATATGCACCTGAGGAGTTGTGGAAAAAGGACGATCCCCGCAATAAGAAGAAAGAAAAGATCGGAGAATTGCCCAAGTCCCCGCAGGAGACGTAAGTTTATGAATTCCTCAAATTCATCCGCCACAGTGACTATGAAATGATGGACCAGCTGAATAAAACCCCAGCAAGGATATCACTCTTGGCTTTGTTGGCAAAATCGGAAGGCCACCGACAATTGTTATTAAGAACGCTTAAGGAGGCCCATGTAGCCAAGGATATCTCGATAGAGAAATTCGAAGGAATTGTGGGAAACCTCACAAATGGACCAACCACATATCATTCTCCGATGGGAACTCCCAAAAGAAGGCAATAGTCACAATCTGCCCCTAGCATGTGGCGGTAAAATGTGGGGAATATATGATGGCAAGAGTCCTAATTGACAACGGGTTCTCTCTGAATGTTATGCCCAAATCTACGCTCAACAAACTCTGTTCCACGGAAGCATCCCTCAGAGCAAGTCCAATAATTGTAAGAGCTTTCGACGGATCAAAGCGAGAGGTCATGGGTGAAATCACGCTCCCCATACGGATGGGTCCGACTACGTTCCAAGTAGACTTCCAGGTGATGGACATCAACCCGGTATACAGTTGTTTGCTGGGAAGGCCTTGGATCCACAAGGCTGGGGCGATCCCTTCCTCCCTACATCAAAAGGTGAAGTTCATATCAGAACATCGGTTAATCAGCGTCAAGGGGGAGGAGGACTTGGTAATAAGCACCCCGGCACCCGTTGAATATATAGAAGGAGGCGAAGACACACTGGAAACCTCACTCCAATCCCTGGAAATAGCAGAAACCGGTCACGAACAAAAGGGGGGGGACTTTCCATCTGTGGCTCTCAACATCTTGAAGAAGGTAGGATACCAACCGGGAAAGGGGTTAGGAAAGTTGCTGGAGGGGGTGTCGGAACCTATTGTCCTACCGGAAAATCCGGGACGGGCAGGCTTAGGATTCTTCAATCAATCAGGTTTCGAACCCAAGAAGATAACCAAGGGTGCCGCCCAGCTGTACCAGAGGTTTGTCAGTGGGGGAATGATAATACCGGATCAAGTAGCCATGATAGGAAATCAAGGCCCGAGCACGACGGAATGGATACACTTTTTTCTTGAAGAATTGACCAACTGGGAGTCTAACACACTCCCCGCTCCCGCTTTGCAAATGTAATCCAAATTTAGATAAATTAGATGTAGTTGTAGTATGACTTCTGTGTTTCTTTAGATCCTTTGTCTACTTTTCTTTTGCTTTGCGTGTTTTGTAACCCTATTAGTGTTAATGCATGATCTTCATTTTCGTCCCATCCTTTGCACTTACTATCATCTCATAACTTCTATTTCCTTTTCACGTAAAAAAAAACGCATAATAAAAACAGAACTCCACTTTCAAACGATAACGCGACCCTAGAAACCGACGCCCGAACCATTCAGATCCAAACTTGCACATTGAAACCTCTGCTTTGGAAGAGTCGAAAGGGGAGCCAGAAATTCGCGACCGTGTCCAGGCCCCGGAAGGAAGCGCAGAGATCATAAATATCGGCAAGGGAGGAGCCCTCAAGGAGGTCAGGATAGGGAAAAACCTATGTCCCGACATAAAAAGGCAAATGGTAGAATTGCTAGAGGAATACAGTGATGTATTCGCCTGGTCATACCAAGATATGCCGGGTTTGGACACCAATATAGTGGAGCATAGGCTACCAATAAAACCGGGGGCAGTCCCAGTCCGACAGCAGCTCAGGAGAATGAAGCCGGAGGTGGCATTGAAAATTAAAGAAGTGGAAAAACAATGGAAAGCGGGTTTCCTGGCGGTGTCTGAATACCCCCAATGGGTGGCAAACGTAGTACCGGTACCGAAGAAAGACAAGAAGGTCCTAATGTGTGTCGACTACCGAGACCTAAACAAAGCCAGCCCAAAGGAAAACTTCCCCCTACCCCATATAGACACCCTGGTGGATAACACGGCATGCCACTAAATCTTCTCCTTCATGGACGGTTTCTCCGGATATAACCAAATTCGGATGGCCCCAGAAGATCGCGAGAAGACCACTTTCACTACGGCATGGGGTACATTCTGCTACCAGGTCATGCCTTTTGGGTTAAAAAATGCAGGGGCCACTTACCAAAGGGCTATGGTGACGTTGTTTCACGATATGATGCACCAAGAACTAGAGGTATATGTGGATGACATGATCGCTAAGTCAAAGGTCCCTAATGTCATGTGAAGGACCTTAAAAATTGTTTGACGGACTACGCAAATTTCGGTTAAGGCTCAACCCCGCCAAATGCGCGTTCGGAGTCAGTGAAGGGAAACTACTGGGTTTCATAGTAAATAAGCATGGCATAAAAGTAGACCCTGATAAAGTCAAAGCTATCCGGGAAATGCCCGCGCCTAAAACCGAATCCGAAATCAGAGGCTTCCTAGGGCGACTCAATTACATAGCGCGATTCATATCCCGGCTCACGGCCACCTGTGCTCCTATCCTTAAACTCTTGAAGAAAAATCAGAAGAAAGAGTGGAATGTTGATTGTCAGAAGGCCTTTGAAGAAGTCAAAAGATATCTTGAAAACCCCCCGGTTTTGGTCCCGGCGATACCAGGAAAACCGTTGATCCTATACCTGACGGTATTAGAAGAATCGATGGGATGTGTCCTCGGACAGCAAGATGAGATAGGAAGGAAGGAACAGGCCATATACTACCTCAGTAAGAAGTTCACAGAGTGTGACTAGAGATACTCGGCATTGGAAAGGACATCTTGGCGCCTGGTATGGGCAACAAAGAGATTGAGGCAGTACATGCTAGCACATACTACGTGGTTAATAGCCAAGACGGATCCCATCAAATACATCCTGGAAAAACCACCCCTCACAGGGAGGATAGCTCGCTGGCAAATGACTCTCGCGGAATTCGACATAGCATTCGCCACCCGAAAGGCTGTAAAGGGAAGAGCAGTGGCAGATCATTTGGCATATCACCCTTTGACAGATTACCAGCCTCTAATGGACGAATTCCTGGATGAGGGGTATCATGAGCATCGGCGAGACAGAAACCCAGCCCAAATGGCGAATGGCGGATGTGGTTTGATGGAGCATCCAACATGTTGGGAAATGGCATAGGAGCAGTGTTAGCATCCCCGACAGATCAGTGCTTCCCCTTTTCGGTGAGGTTGGACTTCGGTTGCACCAACAACATGGCTGAATACGAAGCCTGTACCATGGGGATCATAATGGCCACGGAAAGGCAAATAAGAAAGCTCTGAATATTTGGGGACTCGGCGTTGGTCATTTACCAACTCAAAGGAGAATGGGAAACCCGAGACCCAAAATTAGTTCCATACCATGAATACATCATGGAACTGCTCGAGAGCTTCGAGTCTATCACCTTCCAATATGTGCCTCGAGAAGAGAACCAAATGGCTGACGCGTTAGCTACGCTGGCCGTCATGGTACAAATAAGCGAAGGAAAGGACTTGGTAATACGTGTACAACACCAAGGAAGATTGGCTCATTGCCACCATATCGACGCCAAGGAAGAGACTGCGGGGACTAAGCCATGGTTCCACGACATAAAAGCCTATTTAAGCGACGGAACCTACCCCCTAGGTGCTAGGGAAAATGACAAGAGGACTTTACGCAGGCTGGCGTCAGGATTCTTCTTGGATGGAGATATACTATACAAAAGGAACGCCGACGCTCACTTGCTGCGGTGCGTGCATGAGAAAGAGGCCTAGGAAATCTTGGAAGAAGTACACAAGGGAACATTCGGAACCCATGCGAATGGCCATTCGCTGGCCCGGAAAATCTTAAGAGCTGGTTACTATTGGACGACAATGGAAGCCGACTGCTGTCAACACGTGAGAAGGTGTGTGAAGTGTCAAATATACGCAGACCACATAAAGGTAGCCCCGACGGCCCTCCAAAGCCTGACCTCGCCATGGCCATTTTCAATGTGGGGAATAGATATGATCGGACCCATCGAGCCCAAGGCTTCAAATGGACACCGGTTCATACTAGTGGCCGTTGACTATTTCACCAAATGGATTGAAGCCGAATCCTATGCCAGTGTATCCCGCAATGTGGTGGCCAAGTTTATCAAAAGAAACCTGATATGCCGATATGGGATCCCGGCTGATATTGTCACCGATAACGGTACCAATCTCAACAACAAAGTGATATCCGAGTTGTGTGGGGAATTCCAAATCAAGCACCGTAACTCGACACCATACCGGCCCCAGATAAATGGAGCAGTAGAAGCCGCTAATAAAAATATCAAAAAAATCATACAGAAGATGGTGGTGACATACAAGGATTGGCACGATATGCTGCCATATGCTTTACACGGATACCGCTCCACAGCTAGGACAAGCACCGGGGCAACCCCCTATGCATTGGTATACAGCATGGAGGCTGTGCTCCCAGTAGAGGTAGAAATCCCCTCTTTAAGAGTAATAGCTGAAGCCAAGGTAGGAGAAGCCGAATGGGCACAGCACCGTTTCGACCAGCTGAACTTAATCACGGAGAAAAGGCTAAGAGCCATCTGCCATGGCCAGCTATACCAAAGGAGGGTCAAGCAGGCATTTGACAAAAAAGTCAAACTAAGGACGTTCAGAGAGGGGGATCTGGTGCTAAGGAAAATTCTCCCCACCACCAAAGACTATAGGGGGAAGTGGACACCGAAGTATGAGGGACCATATGTGGTCCGACAAGCTTACTCAGGAGGGGCATTGATCCTTACGGATCAAGACGGTCGAGACCTCAAGAATCCTGTCAATGCCGATTCGGTCAAATTATTCTATCCCTAAGAACGACAAGCCAAAAGCAGGAGAATCAAGGGAGATGGGTCTGAATACAAGGGAGGCCTAGTGGCCGGTCACAGGGTAAAGTGTACACCGAAAAAAAGTAGGAGCTCCATGGGCGATCCGCCCTTTTGTCATGTATTATTCCGTCTTGTTTGCTTTTTCCTTCTCTTTCCTTATTGTTGTTGTGGTTCCCTATCGAATTAATGTACAGTCTCGACCCTTATGACCTCGTCATTTTATACATACACGTGATTATCGTCCTTATTAGTACTTATCCTTAGTAGTATGGTTACTTCTGCATTTGTCTATCTAAAAAATGGAATACAGGCGAAAGGCGGGAGGTCCCGGGGACGAATGATGAAAAAGGAAGAAAGGAGGCTAATATCTAACGCGTAATAATGACGTCGAGAAACGAAAAAAGAAGAGAAGACAAAATAATCTCATTTTTCTGCATGCATAGCATATAGTCATTTCGGAGAATCTAGCTTTTTATCCCATATAAAGAAGACAAACACAATAAAATAAAATAAAAAAATATACCAAAAAGGGAGGAGGAGAAAACTAAATAAAACCGGCCACCCGCGCCTTTGCCAGTAATTCTTCGTTTGCGATCAACTCTGATAAGAGAGCATCGGCACGGGCTCGAGCCTCGGACCTGTCCAGTTCCGCAATAGTTGTTTGGCGCTCAGCTTCATTACGATCTTCATTGGCTTGGTCAAGCGCCTCCGAAAGCTTGGCCGAATATGCTTTCTCAGCCGCCAAATCTCCCTCCTGGTGAGTCAGGGATAACCGAAGAGTGTCCCGGTCGGCCCTAACCGAATCCAACTCCTGAAGAAGAAGAGCATTCTTGGCATCGTTGGAAGAAATCTCGGAGCGGACGGAGGCCAGGGAATACTTAGTATCCCGAAGTTCCTGAGAAAGGCGGGCGATCTCTGTAGAATTTTGGACCTGTTGGGACCTGAGACGGTCCCAGTCCGGAAACTCCGACTTCCAGGCATAAAGAGCAGCAAAGGACTGGGCATGCTGGCTCATCATCATATCCAAAGAAGCTGCTAGGCCCATGGAGGACAGGAAATTGCGATCCTCCGCGCCAAGGAAGCCCGGCGGCAACAAGGTAGTAAAGCCCGCGCTGACATGGCAGGCGAGTCCGCTAGCAGAAGGACCAGGGGACGCGGAAGGAGGTAAGGCATGAAACAACAAATCTTCAGAAGTGGGACGAGAAGAAGTTTCCTCCAGTAGCTCAGTACAGACCGACACGGGGGCTATCTACAATGGAGGAGCACGATCAAAAGCACCTAGGTCTACACGAGGGAGAGCTTCATTCCTCAAAAGAGAGTCAGCCCTTGCACGCATCAGCACCTTCGCTTGGGCTAAAACGGGACGGAAATTGAAATTTTGGTCCCGGAGATAGTCTGAAAAGAGTAGACATGGTTAAAAGGGTATCCGGTTACAGAATAAACAAAAGGCAGGGACGAAAGACCACCTTTGAAGCGGGCAGTAGCATCCGGATGAAGAGCCATCCTAACAAGGGCCCCACAATCCATTCCTCTCGGAAGGGCTTCTATGAAAGGGACCCAGGTTCGATCCTCTTGGGATAAGACAGGCACCTTATCAACGCCAGCCACCAGCTGCCAGTGTAGTGGGAAACTCCTTGCGGTGGTAACAAACGAGCGCCTCTCGGAAGTGTAAACCTTGAAGAACCAAGGGCGAAAGGCCGAGGGAGACAGATGGTACTCGAAGAATAGGTCCCAGCCAGTCCGAGGGACGAGGCGGACCCATGAGGCTGGGGCAGGAACATCCGAGTAATAGAAGTAAAGCAGCAGCGCCGCTGTAGGCACCACTCCGTAGAAGCGGCACACCAAGCGAAAGGCTTGGATAACCGCCCAACCGCTAGGATGGAGTTGCGAAGGAGCTAGCCCTAAAGCCCAAAGAACTTCAACCTCGAAATGTTGAAAAGGAAGAGCCACTCCTAACAAGCGAAACACTGGTTCGTACATATAGATGAAATCTCGCTCCCCGTGAAAAGGAGGATGGCATACTCTGTCAATGGGATGACAAGCGATTGCCTGAAAATGATTGGCACACGCCGCCTCGCACCAAGTCTTCTCACTGATATAATGCGAAACCAACGGAGAAAGATAGAAGGATGCTTGGAGCCACACTTCCTCGTCAACCCATTGCCTGTAATCAGCAGGTTTGGACTCACGCTCCGGGGAAGAAAGGAAGGGGAAATCGCTCACCTCAAGGGAAGAAGAAGAAGAAGGTGCAGACATGATTGACGCGCAATAAAGGAAGAAGAATGAAAGGGGGAAGAGGAGCGTTAAGCATATTAACTGCTTAAATTCCTCGAGCTAATGAAAAGGCCCCAATCATTGAAGTCCTTGGGCCGCAAAAAAACGTAACGTCGGCCCAAAAAAAAAAAAAAAAAAAAAAGGGGGATCAGGAAAAATTAACTTGCATTTATGCTGAAATTTTTACAAGGGGGGAGGGGTAGTAAGTTTGCCGTCCAGTACAATTAACTCCACGTTACAACTGCTCAGATCTAGATCTGGCGACAGCAAACCCACTTGCCCCAGTGCATTATCGAAGCCTCCTTGGTACGCTTCCAAGGCGGTATCCTCCAACTCCGACACCTGCTTGACCAGTGCCCCATTCGCCTCCTCGGCACCCAAAAGAGCCTTCTGCAAGTCCTTCACTTGGGCCTCGGCAACTTTTAGGCGCTCCTCCGCGATAGGGCTCTTTCGAACTCCAACTTACGCGACTCCTCCAAGGTTGATATCGCATCAGCCGCCGCTTCTTTTTCTTTTTGCAGTTCTGTCCGTAGTGCGACGACTTCCGATTGCAATGCGACGACCTCTGTGTTTTTCAACTCCAAGTGCGCTTGGGAGGTTGTGAGCAAAGTTTGGAGTTCATCCTGAATGGACCGGAAGTGATCCACGTCAGCAAGAAGCTTTTGGTTCTCATTCCTTAACTGCTTCAAGACTCCCGGATCCATTTCTGATAAAGCCTGCCGCCAGAAGGAGAGAGTCGCCATAGAGCGAAGGTGATATAAGCCTAAGGTGTCCAAAGTCTTTTGGATGTCGTGAGGAGCCGGGAGCTGCTGGTGGAGGGATTGGATGGTCTCAGCCGACAGCAAATCCTAGGGGGCAAGCTCGCCAGACCACAAAGATGCGGCCAAAGGTGTTTCAGAAGACGGGGAAACTGTGGGAATCGTCGGAGGAGGAACGGCAACAGTGTCAGCCCGAACCTTGCCTTTCTTACTGACCCTCTCAGCATCAGGAGCGACGACTTTCCTTTTACCCTTATCCGGAAAAGCTACACGCCCGAAGGGAGTATCAGAGATCCGGATGGAGGAAGATTTGGCTTGTTGAGACTCCTGGGCAACAGGACCACTCACCTCGCCGGCCGAAAGGGTCGAAGGGTCCCCCCACGGACTCTTTCTTCTTGGCACGAACCCCTTGGAGATAGGAATGGATCTTGGCGTTCTGAGACTTCACAATATCTACAAAAAAAAAAAAGAAGAAAACGAAAATTTATCAGAACATTCGGCGCCAGGCCGAGTCAAGTTCCAAAAAAAAATCAGACACTCACCAGCAAAAAGGGCCGAAGAGCCACGTTCGAAAACCAAGGGTACTATGTTTTTACAGTTCATGTTTCGGGGTAGGCCTTCCAAATAGCGGAGGTCGGCTCGCTCAGATGAGGTAAGGTCAGAAGCGGAGAAACCCACGAAGCGAACTGGAAACTTCCAGTATAGGGGAAAGGGCTCAGAATCAAGAGAGAAAGGGGCTCCGCCAACGGACGCGATTTTCAAGAAACAGTTTTTGAAACCCTTATAGGAGTCGGTGTAGGGGGCAAACAGGCCGCCCTTCGGGGTAGATGCGATGGGGGTCAAAGATACCCAACCCACCTCTTTGGTCAACCGAGAAGAATAGAAACAAAGGAAGAGGGTAGCAGAAGGGGTAATGGAGAGGGCTTTGCAAGCTACCCTGAAAGCTTGGATGGCCGCCCACCCATTGGGATGAAGTTGGGAAGGGGCGAGACCTAAGATCCTGAGGACCCCGGAGGCAAAAGAGTCGAAGGGAAGGGAAACCCCTAGATCGGTCAGGACTGTCTCATACATATAGATAAAGTCGTCCTGACCCTCTGTAGCAGCGTAGCATACCCTCTCGTAAGGGGTACACTGCTCCATCCTAAAACAGTGACGGTGAGCGATGGTGCACCACCCACCGTCTTTGGCCAGAGATTTCACGACAGAGGCAGGGAGCTTAGACTTCCTCCCCCTCACATCCCCACTGACCCATTCGTAGCGCTCCTGAGCGCGATAGGGAGTGGAGGCTTCAATGGGAGACGAAGGTTGGCGAGAAGTACCTGACATCGTTGCTAGGGATCGGAGGCAAAGAAAAAGGGAGGAAGCGCAGGGAGTATTTTTTCCTTTCTCTCTCAGCAGGCTCAGAATGGTTTGGGCGAATGACCCCTGACTTCCCAAGAAAAAAGGCGTGCGTGCACACGCGAAATTCAAGAGGTTCTGCAATAAAGACGCCCATCATTACGCCAAATCAAGATGAAGAGACGCGGGCAGAAGCGGAACCGCAAAGGCCCATTCCAAACGCGACCATTGCGCCCAATTCAACCAATTCAAAAATGGCCTCAGGGCCAATCTAACAAAAAAAATGGCCCAAGGCCACATCCAATCAAAAAAAAGGGCCCAAGACCATGACCAACAGAAAATGGCCTCAGGGCCAATCTAACAAAAACGGCCCAAGGCCACATCCAATCCAAAAAAAAAAAATGGGGCCCAAGACCCTGACCAGTAAAATGGCCTCGGGGCCAATCTAAAAAAACGCCCAAGGCCACATCCAATCCAAAAAAAAGAGACCCAAGACCCTGACCACGAAAAATGGCCTCGGGGCCAATCTAACAAAAACGGCCCAAGGCCACATCCAATCAAAAAAAAAGGGCCCAAGACCTGACCAATGAAATGGCCTCGGGGCCAATCTAACAAAAACGGCCCAAGGCCACATCCAATCTAAAAAAAAGGGCCCAAGACCCGACCCATCGAAAAATGGCCTCAGGGCCAATCTAACGAAAAACGACCCAAGGCCACATCCAATCCAAAAAAAAAGAGACCCAAGGCCATGATCGGTCCCAGAAAATAGCCTAAGACTACAGCAGGTCACTCCCCGCATTCTAAAATGATTTTAGAGTCCGGGGCTAAATCTTCATTCACATCCGGGTCGGCCATCCAGATGCAAATAAAGAGGGGGCAACTGTCATGCCCACTTTCTGTCCCCGAAAGATTGGCCCAAAAGCGAGGCGTCCCCCACCATTGACCCATTGGGCCAAAGTAGGAGGAAGACGTTTCCGGCCCAATAAAGGCCAAGGGCGAGCATGGTCCGATCCCACACCATATCGAAAAAACCGACGTGGAATGAAAGCAGGACTGCGATCGCAGTAATAAACAAAGTCAAACGTAAAAGCTGAAAATAGGGGACAAAACAGAGCCTGGCAGAGGAAACAAGGCAAATGTGCTTCTGAAGAGGTGAAAAGGGATAAGGTAATAGAGAAATAAGTAAGAACAGAGTCTCCGCATGGGGTGAAACGCTATCATATAACAGATGAAAATATGGGGAGGGATGCTTGGCAGGGCGACGAGACAAGACGACAATTGTTCGTCTCTGGGATACAAAACCACAACATAATCGCCACCACATTTAATGCCAAGACGCCCCAGAAGAAACTTGAACGGGAAAAAGACCATTGCCGCATTAAATGAATATAGGGAAATCGCCACCGCATTTATGAATGAAGATTTCCCCAGATACGGGGAATGAGGGAAAGAGTTTGAACTCGCCTATAAAAGGGGAGGTCGAAATATCAGGAAGAGGGCTTTTTGGTTGAGAGAAAGGAACAAAAGGAGAACAAGAGGAAGAGGATTAAGGGAAGTAAGAAAGAGCGTTCAGAAAGAAGGAAGTTGCTTGCGAATTAAAAGGGAGAACTACCGTCCAAGAGGGAATATAAGATCGTCTGGATACCAGGTAAGTCATCCCCATTTTCATGTATGATTCGCCTTCACCATCCTTTCCACCCTCAGCCCCATCAGATATTCCAGAAACCGGGAACATCGAAACTCACCCGCTAAGAGAACTACACCCATGTACCTTAACTGGTCCCCTTTCTCTTCCGTCCCTTTTTCTTGCGTCGGGACCAAACTCCGGGAGGTATTCGGAACCAGTCAATGGCCGAGACTGCGTACGAGTCCGACGTGGCGTCGGACCTAACAACCCCTTCGTCCCGCCCTACACAAAACTACGTGGACTTTGACTTCTCACAACAAAGATACGTAGGCATGGAGGATCGATTCCTCCATCAAGTCCATCCACACACACACTTACCCCCTCCCGGCCTCGTCTAAATCTATCAAACATACTTTGAGACACCTGTCCCCTAAAAGCGTCCGTAAGAGTAAGTGTTGTACGAGTTTCCTTTAGTAGGGTAACCATCATGTGATGGACATGACGGGAGTAAAGCACTCGTCATGTAAGAGACCTCCGAACCCTCTCTCTGGTCCGAGACCTAGCCCATCCAATCCAACACCTTCCAAGGGTTTTCTGATGTTCCTAAACAAAAACATCAGTGGCGACTCCTTTTTGTGCCACCTTCCGTAGAGGGAGGTCGCGAGCCATCGCGACACATAGTCCAAATAAAAACTAAGAATTTGATCTCATTGTCAGAGCAACAAATACTAGATTGTGAAGACAACAGCAAGAAATTGGTGGAACATGCCAGACTGAGATGTTTCGAAGATGTACAAGCAAACAGTGAAGAGCAACTACTACAAGCCGTGGCCAACAAACCATTATTCTTTTGAAAGTTATATACTTTTACATGTATAACCAAAATGGTTTTATTTTACACACGAGAAATTAAGAATACTTACTAATTAAATAGTAAAAATATCACTAATTAAATAGTAAGAATATGAACATCCTCTAAGGTTGGTGTTCCGCTGTTTAGATATGGAGTTGAGCTTATGTTTGAGGTGGTAGAATTCATAGCCCAAGATTCATAGTCTTCATTTCGAACAAGCTCAAGTTCATCCTGTTTTTCTTGTGTATTAGACTTTCCTTCCAATTTTCGAATACCTTCTAATTCCAATGTGACTTCCTTCATAGTTGGTCGTTTCTTCCCATTCAACTCTAAGCATCTGCTTGCAAGAATGGCAACTGCAATGATATGTTCTTTCTTCCCCTCCTTTGTGACTCTTTCATCAATAATATCAAACAGACGATTTTCCTCCATACATAGAATGAAATACGAAGCTAAACTTCTAGCTTCCACTGGTCTTAGAGAGGATATTGGCTTTTGCCCTGTTAAGAGTTCAACAAGAACTACTCCAAAGCTATAGACATCACTCTTTTCTGTAAATTGACTAGTATGGAAATATTCAGGTCCAAGTATCCGAAAGTTCCTTGAACTACTCAGAGTGAGGTGAGTAGCTTCAATAGAAACCATTCTTGATGTACCAAAGTCTGCTACTTTTTGCCTTGTACTTTTCATCCAATAGTATATTTGTGGACTTGATGTCTCTATGATAAATAGGATGATAAGCAGATGAGTGTAAGTAAAATAAAGCTCCAAAGAACTTCAATGGCAATCCTCAAACGCATATCCCATGTCATTGGTAAGTCCTCATTTTGTTCATGCAAATACTCAAAAAGGTTACCATTAGGAATGAATTCAGTAAACAAGTAAAGGAATTTCAGTCTCCAAACAACTTCCTAACAACTTAACCACATTTCTATGGTTAATTTGCATGAAAGAATGACAAATTCATTGATGAATTCTTCAATCTTGCCTTCGACCTTAAATTTTTTTCACTGCAACAATTTTTCCATCTATTAACATGCCTTTGTAAACTGCACTTGGCCTCCCTTTCCAAGTACTCTATTCATATTAAAATGGTCGGTGGCCTTCTAAGTCCTTTAAGCTGAAGAGTTTAACTTGATCAACCTTAACTTCACCAGAAGACAATCTTTGTTCTAACAACAATCCTCCATTTCGCTTGAAGAATTTTTTCTTTTGCTTTTTTACTATGCTTTTTCTTACAATTTTATACAACCGCCATAAAACAAGGAGTAAAATGATGGATCCAAAGCTTGAAGAAACTCCTACATATTTGGCACAAAAATGCATAAAAATTAGTTATCTATTCACTTGAATGAAACTATGGGCGAGTTTCATACCCATTAAAACACCTCATAGTTATGACTAAACTAACAAACAAATTAGTCCATTCACTTAAATGAATTTTATTTTTGTATTCTAATTTAAATCATATTCCTTATCATCTAGGTTAGTTGTTAGGATAACAAGATGTTATATATAGCTCATTCATCTTCACAACCAAGGTTGTGGCTGCCAACGGGCAGCAACCTTAGGCTCCCTTCTCTCTCTTCAAGTTTTAAGTTTTTTTTATATATTTTAAAAAGTTGTTTTTAATTTAAATTATTAAGTGATGAATTTTATTATATTATTTATAGTTAGTTAATTAGGAAGATTATACAATAAATATATATATAGTTATAGATATTTTAGAAGTTTTATAACTCATTTAAATTGTTATTGATTTACTTTAAATTTAAACAAATAATGAAATTAAAATAAACATAGAGGTTAAATTATATAAAAATAGTATGATTTGCAAAAAAAAAAACTATTTTGATAAAAATGATATAGTGATGCAATTACAATTTCTGTTAAAGAATAATTCTTATAGTTTTAGTTATTTTGTATATATGTCAAATGATTTTTTTTTCTTTTATTCATAACTTATTTTAAGAAAATTTAAAATATAAAATCACTTTGAACTTTTTTATTTGAATCTCAATATTTTAGAATTTAAGAGGAGAATGAATTGAAAAAAAAATATTGTATTAATCTTAAAACAAATTTAAGTTTTAGTGAATATTAATTTAATATGTAATCTTGGTTTTTTTTTCCTAAATTGAAAAAACTAACAAAAGAAAATAATGTCTTTTCGAAGTATTAAACTATATTTAAATTTTAGAGTGAGATGTTGAAATTATTATAAACTCTTAATTAACAATTTTACCATTTAAAAAATTAGAAGAATAAAATATAAATTCATAAATTATACTAGAATAGAAACTCAAAACATAAAATTTGTAGGAAGTCTCCTAATTTATTGACACGACTATGTTGACAAATACTTGACACTCATATATTTTCCGATGAGGAGAGAAAATTGAAAACTCCACGTCAATTTTACTAACAACATAAGAGGAAGATAAAAAAAAAAGGATTAGAGAAGAAAACAATCTTAAATAGCATCAGCACTTAAAAGAGAATTCCAATAGCCATGTACTTCACAGAATTCCAATAGCCATGTACTTCACAGATGCCATGAAAATAAAGGCAATCAACATGACCATATATGACTAGTAATTGGTTAATCCATGACGCACACAATTGGGTCCTAGATAATAAAGCCAAGTAACTTATTCCAGCTATGCATATATCAAATAAGACCAAGCTACATAGAAAACAATTGGATACGGTAACTTGCTTGATAGGGTTTGCATACTTTGGAAGGCACTGTAAGGGTCTTCTTTGGCAACAATCTGTAGTGATGTGATTATTTTATGACATGCAAGGACGAGACAACTGTATGATCAAACATCATTCGAGCTTTATACTGAACTTTTGTTTTAATGAAATAAATTTAAATGTTGTCATATGTGTCATCATTCCTTAATTCAAATGTTCAATCCTTTTCCAACAAGAAGAAATATTTGAATGAGACCTTTTACGTAATAATGCCACAACAAAATGGTCATGGAACAAAAATATTGACTTATTCTTAATGTAGCATATGCATTCAAATTTCAAGTTAATTTTCCTACATCTTTCCAGGGATAGTGTGATTTAGCAACCATACATCTCATAATCACACCCCAACTATAATGAATGGAGGAATTACCATATGCTTGATAGGAAACTACCATCATATGATTAATTTACGGTGGTCAAGTTTTTTTTTAATGGAATAACACAATCAAGTGAGAATGCAAGTTTTAACAAGTCATTAAATATATCATTGTTGGCTTCCCTCTGTACAAAAATGAATGGCATGTTTATTGTCACAACCTAAATCGTGACACTAAACGAGGTAGGGCAAAATAAGTCAAGTTGAAACCATCTCGGCCATTGCGTGACCGAAACCAACTCGATCACTAAGAGTCGTCATTGACATTTTGGTTTTGGGAACGGCAAGAAACTTGGTGGAAAAGACTTGGTCTCAAAATCAGAGGCATGGATTCGGAAGTTGGTTACCTGTTAGGGACACAGGATATCCCAGCATGCCTATCACCTGATAGTTACCCTTAGTTAGCTTACAAAGGAATAGGAATGGTGCTCAAGCTTGGGGTTATATTCTCTTCGGTATAGGTCGTGGAGTAGCAAGGGTGGAGGTTGAGTCTTTTTTTGGTGTTTTTGATTTCATGACTTGACAAGAGTGTGCCTCTTGTGCTACGTACCTTCCTACTGGAGGAGTCAAAGTCAACGTAGTTATGGTTGGTTGTGGGTTCAGGAAAAAGCAAAGTCGACTTGTATCAGCTTAGCCTTATTGAGATCGAGACAGACTCAGCATTGTGAAGGGTAGGTTTGAGAGGGTGGCTCATCATGTGGGGCCAATATAGATTCGGCCATAGTGTGAAAGGCTCCAGTAGGACAAGGTCATCTCATCTTGGCAAGCAATGTCAAGATGGACTCGTCTAGCAAAAGGAGTTGTGAGAGGAGGGTAAGCTTAGGCAATTTACTCAATAGCAAGGTCGTCTCATCTCGGCCAGTGCCCCAAGGTGGATTTGGCCCTAGCAACAAGGGAGAAGGGTGGAAGATTTGGTTTCGGTTTCACTCAAAGGAGTCCTAAGGCATCAACCTGAGAGAATGTTCATGTATTCACTTTACTAACTTGATATCTAGGGAAGTCCTACACCTTCTTCCTTTCGTCCAATACCTTCTTTCTTACTTCGATCTGACTCTGGGATTCCTACCTGGTTTCCTTCAAACGATCAACAGTTTCCTTTCTTTTTCTCACTTGCCTATTCTCTCTTTCTGAATTTTTTTCGACCCCTTTTTCGTTTTTGGGGCCTTTTATAGGCCCGAGGCTGACTCCCCCGCGCCCCTACATTCCCATGATCTTAGCTCAAATCTCCCATGATCTTGTAGTTTGCTCTTGGATGCTGTGAGTCGCCGACTTGATTACTCCTCAATCACGAGTTAGTGGAGATGTGCCAAGAACTGGATCCTGGATAGATTTAGGGTCTCACATTTATGATATACAAAATCAAGAATTCTCAAGTTTTAGGAATATGAAATGATTTGCATGAAGACCATTCATCAAAAGTAACATCTTTCTAGCATTGTGTGTACATGAAGAAACATAGGTGATTTCAAATGTTATGAACATTATATCTTTTAACATTTATCTTGCATTAAAGTTCAAGAGATGGATCCCATAATCTCTGAATAATAAACTAATATTTTATTCATTAATGTATTTTTTTGGATAAAATTTTGAATATTTTTTACGTATGTCATCCATAATTTATTTTTTTCTCAAGACTAATGCAATACAAGTCCACAAATAGAAAAAGGAAAAATGAGAAAATATTAAAACATTTTTTCTAAAAAGATGAAGGTACAAAAGGTTAGCACTACACAATTGAGCACACCCATGAGTTACATAGCACGCTTGTTCAACATTTAGTACGTCCGTGCTTACCACATATCACCTCAAAATCAACTAGTACGATCGTGCAACTTTAAGCATGTCCGTACATGACCAAGAGATAAGCAATACGCCTATATCAAGCCTAACATGCCCGTGCACAAACACAAAAGACACTTAGTATAACCATGCTAATATCTACAAATGAATGCATGGACACAAAAGACACTTAGCATGATTGTGCTAATATCTGCACATCCTTGTTAATATTTAGATGTTCGTGTACAATCATGAAAGACAATTAGCACGGTCATACTCAGATTTGTACGCCCATGCAAGTCACCAAGAAGGCCAACTTTGCACAATATAAAAGGAGCCAACATGACCCGATGCATGACATTTCACTCCATTACTCCTCACTATTCCACACTTCTTCATCTCCATCCTTCCAAGTGTTTCCTTCAACTTTGAAGCTCCCTAGAAGACAACTAAAAGGAATTGACAAGGCTAAAAGCGCAACATATAGTAGAGGAGTAGGACCCCAGGTTTTAGTTTTTCTTATTTATTTGTTTCTATGTCTACCTGTTTTTTCATTATGTATATGGGTAGCTAATTTACTCTTAAGAGTTAAGATGTAGTTGTGCTTAGAATTAGAACTATTAATTACTCTTTTAAATGTAATTTTCTATTTTTATCTTTTACTGCTTAAATGATTCTATCATTTTGGTTAATCTTGCATGTTAATCAACTAATTAGAGGTGGCTGCACCTTAATTAATCGATAGAACTATAGATAATTGGGTTTAAGAGAATTGTATGACCAACATTTTTCCTTAGACATTACTAGCAACAGTAGCTTCTATAAATCTCAGGCTTACCGAAATATATGTTTCTAAATGACCAAATACAAATCATCCTAAGGTAAAGATTATTAGGGTACTAGACTAAGGTCCTTAGTAACATTAAGAAGTAAAATCAATAATGATGAAGGTAAGGTAAGAGAATTACATAAAACTTTTGTCAAAAAGGAAAAGTATAATGAAACTGAAACCCTTGATTCAAAAAGAACTAAAACCAATTCTTCTCATTTACTCTTCTTGTTTTGCTTTATTTGTTTCTTCTATTCTTCACACTATACAAATCTTTTTTAAAATTGATTGTCTAAACTACATAAAATTTCTTGAAAATTAACATACCAGTCCATTGAATACGTATGTAAATTCCTGTCCTTATTATTACTACAATAAGATACGTTTATCATTAAACATTTTTTAAATCACATAATTAAATGACATAATTTCATGCAACATAATTTACATGAAGACAAGTAAATGACTAGATTCTAACTCTTTGGACATTTCCATATGTACCCCTAACAAGATGCATATCACAACCTCAACTACATCTTAAGGATTATTATTTTCATGAAACTACAAAAAGGAACAAGAAAAAAATCTTTTATGTATATCACTAGATTTATAATTTCTTATTGTAAGTCTTATCTAATTTTCAAAATTCATTAGTTATGATAATTTTCATTAACCTATGAACTTTTGTTATACCCATCACTTCACATGATCACCCTAAAGTCTATTATTCATAAGAGGTTAAGCATTTTCAATCACAAGATGTCAAAGAACAAGAAATACTATCATTGGAAGAAAATGACGCTTGGAACCCCAACAAAATTATTTATAAAAGATGTGTTTTATTAATTCAAAAAGAATTTAAACTATATATTAAAAAGTCTTTAAAATTATAAAAGATACACATAATTAATTAATAATTAAAATTAAAAGGAAGAGAAGTAAATAATTTTCTAGTCACTTTTAACGGTTCTTAAGAGAGTAAAATTTAATTTAATATATAAAGATAATTAATGTTTCTGACTAAAAAAAAATGAATCGCATTCACACTTCATAGTTCATACATACCTATTATAATCGGTTTTGCTCGTACTCCTCTCTTTCCAGGATACCAATCCCTATCTGAAATGTTTAGAATAAAGTGAAAAATATTTATAACAATGTTATTTAGTACAAATGCTATAACAATATTTAATAATAAAAAAATTATTGGGATCACAAAACTAAGAATATAGGTTACTCAAGTATTGAATTCTAAAACAGTTATACATAAGTTTTATATAATGTTCCAGTTATATTAATAAAATAATGATTTGTAATTAAATAATAATATAAAATTTTGGTATATTGTCATTCTATAATTATTAAATTCTAAAAAATTTAAACAAAATTGAATATTGTTAGCTTAAATAATTTAATATTTATGTTCCTTAGTTAAGGTTTGAAGTTTAATCTCTATCTTAGACATAGAATTAAATTGGAGGCACCATTTTACCTTCAAAGAACTAACCTGATGAGAAGAGATTATTTGACTAAAAAATAAACTCAAAACAAAGTTTAAAAAAATTAACAAAAGAATGAATATGAACTATTTAATATTATTTAATATTTTTTTATACTTGTATTGACTGAAATTTGAAAAAAAAAATTTGGTGATTATATATTTATGTCAAGAATAAAGTTGAAAATATTTATAATAATATAATGCATGTTGATAATTTTTTGTAACTTTGCCTGCTTATAATTTTTTTTAATGGAGATTTTGAGATTGTATTAAAAGTGTTTATTTTTAGAAATTTTCAAATAATTTAAAACGTAATTTCTTAATTTTAGCTTTTAACAAATTTTTAAAGTATTTATTTTAAAAAAACAAAGTTACTTTTATTGGAAAAAAATATTTGACTTACTTCCTATGGAATGTTTTTAATTTGACTTAACTATATATGTTTTTCCCTTTTCTACATTTAATATATAGAATCATGATAAATGGTTGACCTGTTTTGAAATAGATTGTGGTAGAAAAAAAAGAGAAAGGTAAGAAAAAAAAAGTAAAATAAAGGGAAAGTGATATATGTAATAAGTAAATAATGAAAAATGAAAGAGATAAAAAAAAAGATAGAAATGAGATAAAAAAAAAAGTGAATGGGTGTTTACAATTTTTCTAAGATATATTAGATTTTTTTTTAGTAAACTTAATTTCTTATTTTGTTAATTGCTACATTTCCATCACATCCACTCGGTTAAACTCTTCTTATTTTCTATTCAATTTTTTTTATAATTTGAAATGAGTAAAGGATTTCATATATTCTTTCACTAAAAATGTATTGACTAAAATATTGAATTTTATTAAAAGAAAAAAAAAATCCATTTTTTTCCTATTTGAAGTTCTATTAAATTTCTAATTTCTAAAATTTTAAATTTAGTTTATATCTTAAATATTTCATAAACTTCTAACTATTTAAATATAAAATTATATTTTAAGAATTAAGTAGAAAAACTATCCAAAGAAATATGCTTAAATTTTAAAATAAGAAAACTGAATTTACTTAACAAATGGAACACTTAAATATGCTTTTAATTCTAGTAAAAATATACAGTTTTTTGTTTTTCTCTTTGTAATAGTTTTTATTTAGCTTTCATTCCTCATAAATTTATATTTTTGGACTATTTCCTCATATGATATTGTTTATGTTGTGACTTCGATCCAATGATGCACATAATTCTAAAAAAATATTTTTTTAATATAAATATTATTTATCTATATAAAGAGGGTAAAAAATTAAAAATAATTATTTTAAATTTGAAAGAATAAAATAAGATTTTAATTTTATAGGTACTAAAATTAAAATTAATTTATTTTCATGAACTAAGAACATTAGTTTCAAATTTTAAAAAGATAAAAAATATTTTAGAAACTAAAATCAAAATTTAGTCATTTAAGAGAGAGATAAAAAAAATATATTTAATTATAAATTTAAAAGAAAATAGCACAGTACAAGAAAATTAATCAAATAAAACCTTGAAATTTCATCGATATCGGTTTTATTTTTTACTAGTACACATGAATTAAAGTCATGTATTATCATTGATAAAATTAAATATGGAAAACGATTAACCTACAGCCCCATTTTCATAGGTGAAAGTAAAAGTTAGAGAGAAAAATTGTAATAGATGTAATGAGTAATAAAGAGAAAAATAGGATAAAATAAGATGGAAGAAAAAGTAATATTTGAGTTGGAAATATTTGAATTGAAGCAGGGATCATATTACTCTGAATGATAGATAATATGTATGATAATAGTTACTCTGTAAATATTGGAGTTGCAGAGGGTTCATATTTACCTAAACTGGAACAACCTCCAGCAATGTAGGGATTGCCATTGGAGCCATAGAAGCAGCTACATCTCTGACCTGAGTTATTATACTCTGAAGATGTAACATTAGTGGCATAGCAGTAAGCATGGTTATCCTGTGCAGGGAGTTTATCGGTTAAATTGTTCACAATCTCCCACTCAAGCACCGCAGGGACATTATTTTGGTTGTCACCGGCACGAAGATCGAAGTAGTCGGAGTTGGACGACAATATGTATCTATAATCTACAATCATCGCGAAACTGCACTGATGATCCCTTTGATTCCTATTTAAATCTTGAATTTCTGCGGTGTATTCTGAAAGATACGATGGCAGGGAAGTCTGGCAGCAGTGCGTGCCATGGCATTCAGTGGTGTCATGTTCGGAGTGGTCGTTGTGGTCACAGATGGACACACAACCACTAACATCTGACCCATTTGACTGCAAGAAAGCAATTTTATTGCAACCCACTGCCATAAATTTGTTCAAATTCTGGGAATACACGAAAGGGCTTCCTCCCAGCTGTATGTTGACTGGCCGAGCATCTTTCCTTCCGCAATTACTGTGGTAAACTGGATTGATGATCTCAACCGTGCCTTCAGAGACATCAATGTATGTCACCTCCACTCCTATAGACTTCAGGTAAAGTATTTGATAGGGATATGCACCACTGCTGTTGCTAGTACTGTTTCTGCATTCTATTTCAAACCACTCGCTTGCATAGCATTCCGGACGGTTCATTCCAAACGGATAAGGAATGTCCAGACTTCCACACTCAGAATCACAGCCAGGTTTGGCTATAATTTGTGCAGATGCCTGTAGATGTATGGGCCATATTACCAAAATGATTATATAAACCAATTTCAGAATCATTGTGTCTAGCCAATTAAAGGAGTGATTCAAGAGGGTGTGCTTAGAACCAAGTTAGAAGATGGATATTTATGCTGCTGCCGGCATGTTATTAGAAATTATTTGTTGATTCTAAAGTACAATGTACATATATATATGAGGATCGGATACGATATGTATATATATATATATATATATATATATTTAAAAATATAAGATACAATAGGTTTAAAACACATATTACAAAATTTTAAATTATAATATTTTTAAGTACTCTTTTCGAGTATTCATGGTTTCTTTTTTTTAAGTATTCTGATATATTTTTATTATTATTAAATAATAAAAATATAAAATAACTAATCAATTAAATTTTAAAGTACTTTTATATTTTTTATTACTATTATATAATAAAAATATATGATACAAAAATATGCAATACATATTAACAATAAAATAAATGGTAAAATGAAAATAAATAAATAAATAAATTATTAATCTTGTTAGGATAAATATTAAAATATTAAACCGTTAGCATGAAAGAACAATGAAAAATACAATACAGGTAGAGTTGAATGCAGTGCACAAATGGACAAACTCATAAATGTAATGATGAATAAATTTATCTGGCAGACATCACAGCAATTTCTTGGTTTCTTCTTGCATCACTATCAGGCTTTCCTAGTCCTAGTGGTATGAAGATATGGCCACTTGTTCATTGACGCTTATGACGCGTTTCAATAAAACTGATGTGGGGTGCAAGCATAGCGGGAGAAAAAACAAAATCACAAAGATAAAAAGGAAAAAAGAAAAGGTTTGGAGAAAGTATAATCAACTCGTGAACTGTACACGTTAAATTTAATATGTAAATTTTATTATTAAAATAAATCATTATAAAAATATAAAAAATATTCGCATTAGATAAATAATAATTAATATATAAATTATAAGAACAAATATTTATATTATGGAAAATAAAAATTATATATATAACTATATTAATATTTAAATTACATAATAAAGATATGGATGTGCCATAATACCAAAATGATGATGACATGAACCAATTTCAGAATCATTGTGGCTATCTAATTAAAGGACTGATTCAAGAGGTACTCTCGCTGAAAAGATACCGGAAAGAGTAGAATTTATTATTTTTGTAAAATTTGAAATATTAAATTAAAATATTTATTTAATTTATAACGTAAAATATATATTATATATAATATTATTGTAATTTAATTTTTATTTTTTATTACTTTAATTTAGAAAGAAAATATTTATTATTTTATTTAAATATTATAATAACTACATTACTTTTAAATTATAATAATAATATTTAATATTAAATTATATAAATAATTTATAGATTTATAAAATCAATTAAATTATGTATATTCTAAATAGTTAAAATTTATATTATTTATATATTGATAACTTTTTTCAATTAAAGGTGAAAATCGAGAGCCTACGACACAGCGTAACCCATTCAACAATAATATAAGTTCTGAATAGGCGGCCTAACACCCATGGACTAATTTTATAATTTTCTTAAATAAATAAGTTTATAGATTTTTAAAAAAATTCTAAAATTTAACTGACTACCTTATTTATCAATAATATAATATATAATATTATAATTATTTAAAAAAATTATAAAATTAATTCATTTTATCATAAATTTATTTTTAAAATAATTAATCTTAATTGAAAATTTTTGATAATTACATTGCCTATTATTTTAAAAACTAATCAACACTAACAAGATAGAATATAACCTTAAATGATTACTTATTACCATAAGAAAATACGTATTATTATAATAAATAATAATTTAAATTTATACACTATCAGTCCTTTTTATAAAACTCAAATTAAAATTTTACTTATTATTATAATATTTTTTTTCAAATAAATATGTTTTTAACTTTAAATGTATTATACATATTTTTTATTTAAAATAACATGTGATCGTTATTATTTAAATAAGTATATATATATATATATATATATATATATATATATATAAAACTTAATTTATTTTAACTAATTTTTTTTAAAAATTTTAGATAAATTATAATTATAATTTAAAGTTCAAACTATGAAAATTTTATTAATTGTTCTCGTAAAATATTTTATTTAAAATTAAGTTGTCCGTTTAGGTATAGGTATTTTGATTCTTATAATAATTTTTTGATAAATTCTCTTACTTTTTAAATGAAGAAATATTTAAATATATTTAATATTTTTAAGCTACTATATATAATTTATATTTTACATCATAAATCAAGTAAATTTTTTTATTTAGTGTTTATAATTCTTTATATTATACCTAAGATAATAAATTTTACTGTTTATGACCAATTTTATGACATTTTCTAAATTATTTTTCTCAGCGTACGTCTTTTTCATCCTTTGACTAAAATTAAAAAATATTACACATGTAACAATATATTTAACAAAGGTACCAAAACCTTTGAAAAAAGTACCATAGAATTTTCCTAAAAATACATAACACACAAAATATGCAATACATATTATATTAAAATGAGAATATACACAATAAAGAATATAAAAAAATAAATATTAAAATAAAAAAATTATTAACTTGGTAGGATGAATATTAAAATATTAAACTCTTAGCATGAAATGACAATGGAGAAAGTGTGTATTGAGTGCAGTGCACAAAAAGACAAACGGAAAGGTAATGGGAGACGCATGCTTTGGCGTTGACATGAAGAAATTAGCAATGGGTGAAGTCGTCCCTTCCCCTGTAAACAAGAGTTGCACATTTCTACATTTTTTGAGCGTCTCTTCTCGTTTTATAATTGAGCATGAGTATAGCTACACAAATATATGCTTTGAAAAGTCACAAAAAAAATAATTGTTTTGAAACATTCTCTGAATTTAATTTATAGAAACGAGTTGCAGAAAGAGGACCCGGTATATCTATCTCATCAGGTGTTTTATATATATATATTTTTAAAATAACATAATAACTAATACTCCTTGAATACGTATTTATATCGTATCAGAACGTGTCAATATCGGATACTTCTGATATTAATACGAGACTAAAAATAACGTATCCGTGCATCAGAAATCTTAGATTATGTATGGCTATATTAATTTTTACATAACATGTGGTTAGTGTTATTAATTTTTTTATAAATTAAAATTTTGAATATATTTTATGTAAAAATGAATAGAATCACGTGGTGCTAAATTTCTTTCGGTCGAATAGCATTGCCCACATCTCTCGTCTAAGCAATTTCTTTGTTTCTTCTTCCATCACTATCAAGCTTTCGCATCGAGGAAAGAAAGAGAAATAAACTTGAATAATTTTCAAATTCTTTTTTTTTAGTAAATTTAAAATTTTATAATTTTAGATAATTAAAATAATTCAAAAATTATTAGAATTCCAAATACATTTCTAAATACATCACAAACAAGATATTTTAATAAAAAAATAAATTCTCACTAAAATTAAATTACTATTATTAAAAGACTTTAATATAATTTTATATTATCATTCAATTAACCATACAATAGTATTATTTTTAAGAAACTTATAAATTATAAAAGTTAATAAACTAATTGTATATAGTAAGTTGTGATTTAATGAAAATTTAAAATTATTTTATATTATTAATGTATAACTTATTTTTTTTATTAAAAACTATGGTTCTTTTTGTCTTTTTTTAGTGGGTAAAAACTCATTTAGTTATTAATTTAAAAAATAATAATACTAAAACTCTGAGATTTTTCAGTCTAACATAAAAATTCTCTAAATACTAGTAATTCATTCTTTTAAATATACTGTAATTAATATTGTCTAAAATTTATTAAAAATATTAAAATTTTATAGATCTAATTTCTTGTTTAATAAATTTTACTCATATTTATTAAATTTTAATTAACAATAAATAGGGTGAGATAAAAGTATTGCCATCATTTATCTCTTTCAGGAATTCACCTTTATGGTGGTCACTATTAAATCCTTTCACGGTGGTACCATAATTAAGTTGCGTTTGGGGTAAATATAGGATATATATATATATATATATATATATATATATATATATATATATATATATATATATAAAAGATGAAAATATCAATTTTGTTTGAGAGGATAAATATGAAGAAATATATTTTTAGGTCTCGATCACATGAAAAATAATTGCCCTAAAAGTATCCTGAAATTGAAAAGAAATGTGTTAGGTTACATTTATTTATTTTTATGATAAAAAATAATATAGTAAAAAGTTTATTTTTTGTTAAATTTAATTTTTAATTAGTATAGAAAAACCTTTTTCAACCATTATTTATTTATTTATTTTTATTTACTCTTCTACTTTTTCAAATAAGAGAAGAGAATTTTTTTCACTTGTTTCTTTTTTTTTTATTTCTATTTATTCAAATAACATATATTTATTTTATTTTATTTTATTTTATTTTATTTTATTTTATATTTATTTTTCTTAATTATTTATTTTCTCTTAATTTCAGTCTAATCTAATCATATCAATGAGAAAAATATTTGTGTTTTTTTAATATTCTATAGGTTAATCTCTTATAAATTATAATAATAAAATTTGTTAATTAGTTTCAAAAGACTTATTCTTTATCTATATAAATAGGGTTTAATGATAATGCATCAACAATGTAAAACAATTTTATATTTTCATTCAATTATAAATCATTGTTGTTGTGATTTTTAAGATAATTACTATAGAAGCTATCATTGTTGTTGTGACTTTTAAGATAATTACTATAGAAGTAACAAACTTACAATATATGGTAATTCATAATTGAATGAATTTGTAAAACAATTTTACCATGTGATTTCATAGCCTATTTCCTTATAAGCATATCTTTTTAAGAACTAAATTTTAATATTAAAATTAATGTAATTACTGGTTACCTATATGACGGTTAATTAATTTATAATCTACAAATTTTTATAATTTATTTTTCAACTATTTTTTATTTTATAATAATATATGTTAATAAATATGTATTTAAATATTTAAATATGTATATTTGTAAAAAAAAATAGTAATTATGAATAATGATATATATTTAAATAATTTATATTCATATATGTCTTATATTATTTTGATTTATATAAATGGTGTTTCAAAACTATACTTTTATAAATCTAGTTACATTTGTATAAAATTAAACTTCACGTTTTGACTTATGTGGTTTGAGAAAAGAGAATTTAAAATATTTTGAAGAATTTTATCCAAAAAATATGAGACCAAAAATAAGAATTTAAGAGTAGTTTTAATAGAATAAATGCTAATGAAAAGTCTTGACTGAAATAATTAAAACAAAATAGAAGGACTCTCTCCATATATACATTTTCAATTTATAATTAGCCCATTACTAGAAAATTTTTTTTAGCAGTTAAAAAAAACCATGTATGATAAAAAAATTAAAAGTAAAACATGAAAATAATTTTAAAATATTTTTATTTTATTATTTTAAAAACTAAAAATTAAATAAATTTCAAAAAATACCAACGTTAGTGTTTAATCATATCTCTAACATAATTTATATTCATCGAAAATCCTACAAAAGTATTTCAAATAATATTATTTTTCTATATATATTTTATGTCAAACTAATTAACAAAAATTGATAACACAAAAATCTCTCAGTATTATAAAGAACAAAAATTTTTTGATATAGTCATTTGATATGATTAATACAATCAAAGAAAGACCTAAAAAGCATTTAAGATTCATATAATTGAAATATTAAAATCTATCTAGAGACTAAGTTGTATTAAATTAAAATACTAAAAGAAAATTGATTTAGTAATTATAATTAACAACTAAAATAATTATGTCGCTAATAAAAATCAATTTTATTGATCACTAGTTCCATGAAAAAAGAAAAATATTAATATCATTTAGTCATCGATTTAGTATGTGATATTAACATTAAATAATAGTGACTAATTTATTATTAAAAATAAAAATAGCGATCGATATTTATTTATAACAAATAAAATTAAAAATAGCAACCAATTTTTATTTATAAAAATAAAACTATAAAAATAACAATAGATTTAGGGACAGTTTTATTTTCTTATTTATTTAAACAATTAAAAAAGTAGCGAATGATTTAGCAATAAAATATTCGATATCAAATAAGTTACCGAATCAAGTTCGGTTATTAAATGACTTTATGAGCAATTTTTTCGCCACCAATCAGTTGCTAATTCCATCGTTAATTTTTTATCAAATTTCAAAATTATTATAATATTTAATTTTAATTATTTTATTAAAATTTAAATTTTTCTTATGATTGATTCTATATCTATAAATACTCGTGTTAGCTACTATTGCAAATCAATGATTCATTCTTACTATAATCACCCATTTGATATTTTGACTGGCTGTGAGCATCGTTCCTTCCGTAGTTACTTTCGTAAACTGGATTGATGATCTCAACGATACCTTGAGAGACAGCAATGTATGTCACCTCCAATCCTATAGACTTCAAGTAAGGTATGTAATGGGGATATGCACCACTAGTACTGTTTCTACATTCTATTTCAAAGCACTCGCTTGCATAGCATTCTGAATGGTTCATTCCAAACGGATAAGGAATGTAAACACCTCCACAATGCCGATCATAGTCAGGTTTGGCTATAGTATGTGCATATGCCTGTAGACGTATGGGCCATATTACCAAAATGATGATAGGAACCAATTTCAGAATCATTGTGCCCAGCCAATTAGAACCAAGTTAGAATATGGATATTTATGCTACTGCTGGTATTAGAAATTATTTTTATTATATGGATCGGATATGATATGTATTTTATTATTATTATATAATAAAAATATATAATTACTAATAAATTAAATTTTAAATTACTCTTATATATTTTTTTAATATTATATAATAAAAATATATGATACAAAAGTATGAAATAATATTAACAATAAAATAAATATTAAAATGAAAAACAAATATATAAATAAATTATTAATCTTGTTAGGATAAATATTAAAATATTAAAGCGTTAGCATGAAAGAGCAATAAAAAAAATTACAATACACCTAAGAGTTTTTTTTATTGAATGCAGTGCACAAATGAACAAACTCATAAATGTAATGATGAATAAATTTCTCTTGCCCACTTCACTTGTCTATGTAATTTCTTGGTTTCTTCTTGCATCATTATCAGGCTTTCCTAGTCCTAGTGATATGAAGATATGACCACTCCACTGACGCTTATCACGCGTTTGAATAAGAGTGACGTGTGGGTGCAAATATATGGCTGGAGAAAAACAAAATCACAAAGATAAAAAGGAAAAAAAAAAAAGGTTCAAAGAAAGTATAATCAATCCATGAATTGTACAAATTTAATTTAATATTTAAATTATTATTAAAATAAATTATTATAAAAATATAAAAATTATTCACATAAGATAAATAATGATTAATATATATATTATAAGGACAAATATTGATATTATAAAAATTAAAATTTTTATATGAAATCATATTAATATTTAATTTATATGATAAATAAAAAATAGAAGATATTAATATATAAATTATAGAATTTGTATCTAAAACTGTAAATTATAAATATTTATAATGCTATATAATATATAATAAAATATAAAATTTTGATTTAATTAAAAATTAATATTCATTAAAAAAATTGTTTATTTAACTATCCTCAAAATTGATCGCTATTTTTTTTTTTAAATTGATCACTAAATGTATTACCGGCTAATTGTAAGTAGTCGAAAAAAATTCAGTGACAAAAAAATTTGGTTGTTGAAGATTTTGGTTCTTCTTGAACGTGTAACCAACTAAACCACCAAAAATTTTGGACGTAATTTCGGTTGTTAGAAAGTAAAAATAAAAAAAAAAACAATTTAATTTTTTGGTAATTAAAAAAATAAAAAAAATAAAATTAAAATTTTCGATTGCTATAGAAATAACATTTGACAAAAACAAATGGTTTTCGATCGTAGCGAAAATGGATACTTGCCTTTTTGTTACTAAATTGACTTGATTTTTGATATTTTAAAATAAATATTATTTTCATTTTAGCGACCAAAATTTTTTTATATTAGAAAAAATATAGCATTTTATAATTACTAAATTAATTTGTAAGATAATAGTATGTATAAAAATACTCTGAAACAGAAATTCATTTGAATTTTGTAAAAAATAATTTTTGAAAAAAAATAATGTAATTCATATTCCCGAGACGACTACGTCAAAGGATGGAATCTGGGGTCCCCAGCTAGATACAACAAAATTAGGGTCAAAGTCAACATTTTAAACTGAAATGAAGATATGCATTAATGAACCTCCAATAATTTAATGAAAACATTCATGAGTCGTCTAAGAAATTTCTTAGAATTTTGTCCTATGGTAGCTCGAAAGTAGTAGGAAGGCATGTGGCGACTTTGTCCCGTAAATTGACACATTTGAATAATTGACCACTGCTTGTAGTCTGCTTAACAGAGAAAATTCTTCAAAGACATTAATCACGTTTATTTGGACCGGCAGAAGACTCCAAATAAATTCAACGAAAATTTCTCGGGTAACATCCTAATACTAATTAGTATTAAAAATAATTAAAATTTTCAAATTTAAAATTTAGAGATGATTAAATATCTTTAAATTAATTTAAGATAAATTAAATATATATAGTTAACTTAGTTTTGTATCCTCTAAATGATAATATAGTTAATATAATTTTATATTATATATAGAGCCTAAATAAAATGTTTATTATATTATACTTTATAGTCTATTGTTATTTTTCATATAACTAGAAATTCGAACTGACGATTTATTATTTAAATAATTATAATTTAAATTATATATATAACATAATAATATTTATGTGTGTTTATGTAATAAATATATTAAAGATACAATACTTTGTTATTCTACGTGTGTATATATAAATGTATGTACATTATATATACTCATTTAAATATATAAAAATATCATATATATATATATATATATATGATATTTTATATATTTAAATAAGTAGATATAATTTAATATAATAAAAGATTTTTTAAAAGAAAAATTAGGATAATTTTTTTGTACAACATATGATTTTAATTTAAAATAATAAGGTGAGATATAATATGTTGTCAGATATAGGAAAAAAAATGGAAGTTAACCCCACAATTACAAAATCTAGCTCATGTTTGGAAGAGAGACAAACCACTAGAAAAATCTAGGAGACGTGACTGCATTAGGGAAACAATTCCTTAGCAATAATTTGAGGTGAGCATAACAATCTTTTTCTATACTTTCATTGTATGAATTTTAGAATGTTATTCTTTTAGGTCTTTTTTTTATAAAAAAAGTCTAAAAATGACGTGTAACCTAGATGGTGTGTTTGATTTATTGGTATCTTGGAGAATGCAATTTTTTTGAAAATTTGATTAGAAAATTAGGAATCATAAGGAAACCTAATTGTTTGTTAAAATTCAATTAAATGTTATTTATTTTAGTTGGAATTTCATCATGATGAGATTTGAGAACCAAATTGTCAGTGATTGAAAGCGACAAAGTTATTATTGTTGGAGTCAATCATTACCTTTCAAGAAGGAAGGATGATAAACATTATATTATAAGAATAAGATGAGATATACCAATATTCAAATGAGATATATAACTTATTGAACAAATCTACATCTAGGATGCCTCCATCTAGGATAGGGAAGATAGTGACACACTATTGCATAGACATGAGTTCATAAATATTAATGAATATGTGACTTACATTGTTTTTGGAAACAAAAAGATAAGTGAATATGTGGTTGACACTGATTCTGGAAAACAAAAATGACAAATGAATTTGAGATTTACACCAATTTTATAAATCAATGAGTTAAGTAGGATGATTTTAGGAATCATTAAGTAGTTTAAGTCTTATAGTTGATTATAATAAAATGTTTATTTTGAGAAATGATACACTTTCATCTAAGATGGAGAAGACATGTATTATACCGTACTCTATCACACACACATCTTAGACAAGTTATGTGATACCTTTATTTATATATGTGAGAGAATGTTTATACTTATTCTAGGGTTTTATGTGATCCTTTATTTTTAGTACACATTCAAGAAAATGTTTATACTTATTTGTAATTTTTTTTTATAAGTTTAATTTGCAGGTACCACGAATGAGTTTTCTGGTTGCTGCATTCGTTAAGAACAAATACTACTTATGAATTCTTTTTAAACTTGTTTCTATTTATTATGATTATATCTTATTAAAAGTGTTGTTTTCAAATAATTTTTAAAATTGAAAGACTTAGTATTTATTTATTAAATTTTTTTAGACTAATTAATGTTTTAGTTAAATGAATGTCATTTGTAATTGAATAAGTTTATACATTTATTGTTTTAATTTATTAGTAGATGCTTAGTAGTGTTAGATATTTTGATATGATTTGTATAATAAATTATTAAATTTGAATATAATGTTTATAATTTATAGTAGAAATTTATTATTATTAGTCATTTTATTATGATTGAAATAGTGTTAAAATCTTTTCTAATTTTTAAAATTTAAGTTCCAATAATAATTTTAATATTTTTATTATAGGTTGCTATCCCAAAGTATATCGTTACACTCATTACATGTTGAAATAATCATTACGGGGTTTAAATATATTTTTATTACCAGTAAATATGAAAATGTTTTAAAAAAATCATTACTTTTAAGTTTTTCATTTTTTGAAAAGTGTTAGGTGGGAATTTTACCTTTCACAATTTTTTTTTATATTTTAAAATAAATAGGAACTAGGCATAATACATTTCAAAAAATTAGAAACTAAAAGAAGATGATTTTTAAATAAATATTTCTCTATTTATATTTAACTCATGTTAAATATTATTGTAGCTAGAGAAGTTTATCGGTTAATTTGGTCAATTTAAGTAAGAAATAAAAGAAAATTTAGAATGTTTTAAAAAAGAAATAAAAAATAATATTGTAAAGTTATCTGTTAATAAAAATAAAAAATATAATTTATATATATATATATATATATATATAATTTTAATTATATATTTAATATATTAAAAACAATTAATTATATATAAATAATCTATTATAAAATTTCTTAATCGATAATATAATATAATATAATATAATATAATATAATATAATCTATTAAGAAATCTAACTAATCGATCAGGAAACAAATTGTTTTAGTATTTTTGCAAAAAATGAAAAGATGTAGGATTTATTTTCTTTTTATCTCTTTATCGGTTAAATTTACTGTTATCAAATAATTATACGTCTTTATTTCTTTACTCTCTCTTCCTATTTATTCGAAAACAAACAAATAATATTAGTAAACAATTGTGATTATTTTATTTCTCTTGTATGGATGGGTACTTGTTAATGATTGATTAAATTCTATAATATAATAAATATATTAATAAAATACAAAATAAATAATTAATGAGAAATAATGGTTGACGAGCGGTCCACTAATCCACAAAAATCTGTTAAATCCATAAGTTATACAAACGAGATTGAAAAACCTCACATGTAAATAGAACATATATTTTTCGACTGGTAGCCCAAATGGATCGTATATCAAAACAGACTACCCACTGGGCCATTACCCATATATCCACCTCTTGATAAAGACATATATGCGGCGAAGCAACCATCTTTGAGGCCCAAAACTACACTCATGTTCATGTATTAAGAGTTTTCTCTCTCTCTCTTTTTTGTTGTTGTGGAAATTGGAATATTAGGAGTTGTCTATTACATGCCCAAGATAAATGGTCTAAAATAAATAATTATATCATATTAAATGTTTTAAATTACTTAATATTTATTAAATGAATTTTTTAAATATAATATATTTTTAATAAGAATTATTTTTAAAGTTCTATTATATACTTATAAAAATACTCGTAGAAAAATTTTATTTTTCATTTAATTTATAAATTTATGGTAATAATTTTTATTGAGTCTTTTTAATTTTCAATGTAATCCTTTTATTAACTCTTAACCTTATGTATAAATGATTATTATAATTTTTAACTAGCTTAAATATATTTTTAATTCTTATAAAATAAGAGAGTTTTGATTTTGGTTCCTATAATTTTTCTTTACTAATTTTCATATTTCTAAACTTTGAAATTATTTTTTTGTCATTATTATATGATACTCGTTAACTACTTATGCATTCAATAAAAGGTCAAATATCCATCATAGGTCACACTCACTAATGTCTCTAGTATTATGTTAGTATGTGATCCATTTAGAAAAATCCATAGGTCTCTAAAATAAATGCTATTTTGTTTATCTTAAAATGATAATTGATGACTAAAAATACTGATTTTAAATTTTGGAGGGGTTAAAATTAAATAAAAATATTTTGTAAGGATCAAAACCAAAATTTGTTCATTTTGTAGAAACCAAAATAAGTAATTTCAAATTTCAGAATGATGAATTTTTTTTTTTTACAGAGACTAAAACCAAAACTTATTCATTTTATAAGGACTAAAAATATGCTTAAGCCTTTTTAATTTTATGTCCCTTATAATATATTTTCACATTAACTTTGTTATAGTTAAATTCTCAAGGATTTGAGTGAGATTATTGAATGAGTAATTTACTACTAAAAAAGTAATCCATCAAAATCCATCTTACAAAATAACCTATTAAAATTTATATTTTTTTTTATATTAGAAGACTTTTTAAAAATTATAAAATGTCTTAATTGAATATCACCAAATTTTGACACACTATTTAAAAAATCCTAATTGAATACCACAAAATTAATTTATATTAGGCTTATTTGTATTTTTAAGCCTCCTAGTTTGGTGCATGAGTAATTTTCGTCTTTGTACTTTTAATTGTTTGATGTTGGTCTATATATTTGAAAAATAAAAATTTTAGTTTTCATAGTTTTAATTGCATTATTTTGGTCCACATAGTTGAAAAATAAAAAATTTTAGTTCTACCATTTTTTATTATTCAATTTTTAATGGATATAATCACATAATAAAGTTAGTCAATTTTTTTAAAAAAATTATACAATTTATAATACATAAATATCTTACGATATTAATTATTTAATTTTTTTATAAATTAATATATTTATTATGTGGACTAAAATATCTCATTTATTTTAAAACATAAAGATCAAAATAAAGTAATTAAAATTACGAAGACTAAAATTACTTATTTTTTAAATGTTGGGACCAAAATTGAGCCATTAAAACTATAAAACCAAAATAATTCATACACCAAACTAATGAATCAAGAAATACAACTAAGTCTTTATATTATTTAAAAACTTTGATTTAAAACCAGGAGACTTTTTCATCACAATTTTTTAAAAGATTCCAATTGAATACACTCCCATGATAGTTTAAGATATGATGAGATATTTTTATATATTTTAACTATAACAAATATAAGAATTTTATACTCCTAGGTTTACATTTCCAAAAAAGATTTTGTAAACCTTAAAACAAACTCACCTTGGTACTAAAATCTTTTTATTTAAAAAACTACAGTGAGGTTTGTAAACCTTAAAACAAATTCACCCTGATACTAAAATTATTTTATTTAAAAACTACAATGAGGCTTAGCCATTATGCATGTTTGATTGTTTGGTTGTGTTATGTTCATGATTATACTCACAATAATTATACTTTTGACGGTTATATACTTCCATATGTCTAACCAAAATGGTTTTATTTTATATACGAGAAATAAAGAATACTCACCAATTAAATGGTAAGAATATGAATATCCTCCAAGTTTGATGTTATGCTATTTAGATCTGGAGTTAACCTTATGTTTGAGGTGGTAGAATACTTAGCCCAAGATTGATAGTCTTCAATTTGAACAAGCTCAAGTTCATCATGCTTTTCTTGTGTATTGGATTTTCCTTCCAATTTTCGAATACCTTCTAATTCCAATGTGACTTCCTTCATAGTTGGACGTTTCTTCCCATGCAACTCTAAACATCTACTTGCAAGAATGGCAACTGCAATGATGTGTTCTTTCTTCCCCTCCTCTGTGACTCTTTCATCAATAATATCAAACAACCGATTTTCCTCCATACATAGAATGAAATACGAAGCTAAACTCCTGGCTTCCTCTGGTCTTAGAGAGGATATTGGCTTTTTCCCTGTTAAGAGTTCAACAAGAACTACTCCAAAACTGTAGACATCACTCTTTTCTGTAAATTGACTAGTATGGAAATATTCAGGGTCCAAGTATCCAAAAGTTCCTTGAACTACTGTAGTGAGGTGAGTAGCTTCAATGGAAACCATTCTTGATGTACCAAAGTCTGCTACTTTTGCATTATACTTTTCATCCAATAGTATATTTGTTGACTTGATGTCTCTATGATAAATAGGCTGAGAAGCAGCTGAGTGTAAGTAAAATAAAGCTCCAGCAACTTCAATGGCAATCCTCAAACGCATATCCCATGTCATTGGTAAGTCCTCATTTTGTTCATGCAAATACTCAAAAAGGTTACCATTAGGAATGAATTCATAAACAAGTAAAGGAATTTCAGTCTCCAAACAACTTCCTAACAACTTAACCACGTTTCTATGGTTAATTTGTGAAAGAATGACAAATTCATTGATAAATTCTTCGACCTTTCCTTCGACCTTGAACTTTTTCACTGCAACAATTTTTCCATCTATTAACATGCCTTTGTAAACGGTACCTTGACCTCCATTTCCAAGCACTCTGTTCATATTAAAGTGGTCGGTGGCCTTCTCCAAGTCGTTTAAGCTAAATAGTTTAACTTTATCAACATTAACTTCGCCAGAAGAAAATCTTTGTTCTAACAATAATCCTCCATTTCGTTTGAAGAATTTTTCTTTACGTTTCTTCACAATGCTTTCACTTACAACTTTATACAACCACCATAAAATAAGGAGTAAAATGATGGATCCAAGGCTTGCAAAAAGTCCTGCATATTTGACACAAATACATAAAAATAACTCGCTACATTTATATGCAATTGTGGATAGGTTTAATCCCATTAAAAGACCTAATAGTTAAGGTTAAACTAATGTAGCACCCCAAAATTGTCCGGGCTGGAACGTCCTTCCATCCTTCCCCAAAGCCGGCCCAATTTCTAGCTCTTGGGCCATTCCTACATGACTCCAAGCTAAGACGGGCCTTGACCACCGAGTCCACGCTTGACTCAGTCTACGCTTGACTGAGTCTCCCCGCACCCCAGTGGACCCCAGGTGGAGTGGAAGAAACAAAAAGAAGGAGAGGATAATATCTGAGAGAATCTCGGGATTTGGTTGTTATACAACCACCCCCCCAAGCTCTATATAAAGCCCTAAGATGAAAGGAAAAAGGACGGTGACAATCAAGGAGAGAGAGAAAGGAGAACACTAGCAGAGAAGAGGCGGAGAAGACTAGCAGAGACCAAAGAGGAAGGGCGACCGAAGATAAGCCGAGAGAGCTGACGACGACGCGCCAGAGACGAAAGGAGAGCCCCAAGGGTCGGCAGAGAGGAAAGACCAAGCATTGGACCAAGACAGGGAAGACACGTCCACCATCTCCGAACACCAGGTTAGTACTTTAATCCCCCCTTATATCAGTCCAGGTCAGATTCCCTACCACCCGTCTCAAACCCGAACCCCCACCTGCCTGGGCCGAGTTTATCTCGCCGCCTAGAAGCACCAGCCGACGTGACCTTAAACAGACCTCGACCCGGCCTTCTCCAAGCCGACTCGGCCTCGGTCACGCCTGATGGCCGAGGCCGACTCGGACCCGCTCATAGCAGGACCGAGCCGACGCGAGTCGGCCTGACCCCCAACGTGAACCACCATGTCTAATCCGACTTGGCTCCGGCAGAGCCGAGACGGAACAAGCCATTCCTTATCCCCTTAAACTCACCTCCCACTAAAAGGAGAAACCAGCCAAACCTCCCCCAGCCAGAACTACGTGGACTTTGAATCCTCTAGAGCCGAGGTACGTAGGCCTAGGGGGCACACCCCTATCAAGTCAAACCTCAAAACCCAAAAATCCAGGATGCCTTGCCCAACTCTCTTCTCTCCCAGGACTTAGATAAAAAAAACACAAGCCAAATGCAAAACACCGTCCCTCTTCCCATATAGCTAGCCAGGGGTAACTATCAAGTGATAGGCATGCTGGGGGCCCCTACGCCCTTAGCGTGTAACCAACTTCCGAACCCATATGTCTGATTCGAGACCAGCCTTCCCAATAGGTTTCCTGGCGTTCCCCAAACCAAAACGCCGGTGGCAACTCCTGCCTGGCCGACTCGGTTTCGGCCGACTCCGCCTAGCGCCACAATTTAGGTTGTGACAGATGGCGACTCCACTGGGGACAGTTGCTGAGAGTTGAGCCTTGATAGGTTAGCGTGAGGGAGAGACCAGATGAGTCTAGTAGCCAGTTTCCCTTTTTGTTGTATTTCAACTTATTTCATGCATGGTTGTTTTATTCTCTTCATTCTTTTGTCATCATAATCTTTGTGGGATCCGCGGGGGCGGAGTACGAGTGAGGTATGAATCACGAGGGGCCTTATTCCCGTGCCCGCGTGAGTTAGGGAGAGAGGAATGTGTAGTGGTCTCCATACTAGGCGTCTCAAGATTGGGGATCGCGATAGTTCCACTTTGGGCCGACCAGTCCTAGGGGGGGGTAATCATGTTCTGGGAAATCTATCCTGTCCATGGTACCGCTCCCCAGGGAAGGTCTATAGACCCAAGAACCTGTTGGTGAGAATGATTAGAAAGGCCCCAGAGAGAAGGGGGGGAACGTAGCCTATCCGACCGTACACCTGATTAAGGGACAACCAAGCGAAACCGAAGTGGAATCGGCTAACAGAACCGAAATGGAATCGGCCCGAATAGGAACCCTCATACCAACCCATCATGCATGCATCTCATACAAAACAACAAAAAAAAACAAACGAAAACAAACAAAAATCATCCATCATGATACATTGATCACGGAAATTTCAGATAATGGAAGCAGGGTCACAATATTGGGCTAGATCACCTCGGCCGACGTCCAGGGCTAAGGCGTAGAATGTCCGGACCCTTATTCTTTGGGGCGATTGCTGAAAGGCCCATGGCGAAGACGCTTCGAGAAGCTTCATGGCAATCTTCTCGAGCCTCTTGGAGGTTGAAACTCGGCCACGCATTGGAAGCCCTCGCCCGATACTACGACTCACCAATACGGTGCTTCACTTTCAAAGATTTCCAAATGGCGCCGACCTTGGAGGAGTATGAGCGATTGATGGGATTACCACTGGTCGAATCCCCACTCTACTTCCATCAAGGCCAGCGCCCGTCTTGGACCACCATCGCCAAGTTACTAAGGGTGTCAGATGTGGAAATGGCTGAGCGGAAAAGGAACCGCAACGGCATAGAAGGAATACCTAGGGTATATGTAGAAGAGAGACTGCTCCAGTTTCAAGAAGAGCAGGATTGGGATGCCATGATAGATGTATTAGGCTTGCTCTTCTATGGAGTAGTGTTATTTCCCTACATCGAAGACTACATAGACCTCGCAGCCGTGGAGGCATTCTTGGCTAAAAAAGATCGAGGGGAAAACCCCACCATGGCTCTCCTAGCCAACACCTACTACACACTTAGCCATTGCAGTGGGCGGAAAACGACGAACCTTAGATGCTGCACCCCCCTGCTGTACCTCTGGCTAACCGCCCACCTCTTCCAATGCAAAACAAAGACTGTTTGCCCAGTAGAAGACTTCAAATGGAGCTGCATAAAGAAAATGACCAAAGAGCAGTGGGTAAGGCAACTAGGAGAGGCCACCGAAAGAACAATTATTGGTACCACCTGGAACGAAAGGCGGAAATGATCACTAGCTGTGGGGATTATCCCAACGTTCCTCCTGGGACTCGGGGGCTATCAACTATAACCCGGCTAACCGCCCAACAGAGGCCGGGTTCCCCATGGTCTCGAGCCCCGTCCGGGAAGTTCTCACTCCCCTCGGATAGAAGGTGCGCAGCCCATGGGCGAGCACCACGAAAAAAAATCCGACGGGCTTGGGCCAGCGTCGTCAGACAAGGAGCAACGTGGCGAACCAGGAGTTGTGGGACCTCACCCGAGTACAGAGCCTGGCTCGAGCAGCGTGTCCACCTTGTGGGACTGCCTTGGGGAAGTATCCAACATCAGGATCAAGCAACCCAGGTTTATGAGATACAAGAAACACTCCAGGTCGAAGCGCTCCAAGGTACCCTGGAACAAATGAAAACAGAACGGGGAACGTTGAAAAGAAAACTGGATACGGCCTTAGAAGAGGCACGACAGGAGAGGCGGCTGAGCGACGAATTTGGTAAGAAGGCTCGAGTAGAGAAGGAGAGTCGCTTTAAAATAGGCCAGTGCCTAAAGGCCGCCGACCAGGAAATGTGCTCAAGCAGGGCAGAACGCGACCAACTGACGGCTCAGAAAGAACAATTGGAAGAGGCCGTGGCAACCCTCAAGGCCAGAGACGCAGAGAGGGAAGGTGAAATGCGTGCCCTCCAAGAAAGGACACACCACCTCGAGGAAGAATTAAAAGCCGCCCAACTTTCGAAGGAATACCTACAAAACCAAAGGCGATCCGGACTACTAGCCCTAGTCGAGGCACGAGGAAAGATCGACGAGGCGAGGTCACAGCTCGAGGATCTAAAACAGTCCTAGAAAGCTTGGAAGCAGAGATGCCAAGATATCGCGGACCAAGCTGAAATACAAGTGCGAGCCGCTACGGTAGACGCGCAAAGTTTGGAAGGACAGATATGTCAAACTAGCATGGCTCGCCAACCAGGCAGATGAGCATTCCCCGAAGGCTCCGGCGAAAGGCATGATGGATCCCACTAGGACGCCAAGAGAAATCAAAGAATTCTTAGAACACTGTAGGGCGATGTATGATATGGTGAAGGAGCTATCCGCCCCACCATAGGAAAATATCTTGTCTGAATTCACATTCCCTTTCAATGCACATTATGTTGAATTTTCGTGACTCAATGTTATCATTGCATTTGCATCATTCATCATCCATATAGATGCATATCCCCTAAGCTCAAAAAAAAAAAACAACAAATAAATAAAAAAAAAAACAAATAAAAAAAAAACAAAAAAGACATAAACTAATCAAAAAACATATACCAGGAAAAAGAAATTGACTGCGCCCCACCGATACCACACACGATCCAGGACTAAAAACATGGAACAAGCAATGGAGGAATTGAACAGCTGAACGCCGAGATAAGGGCAGAAATGAGAATGGAGATGGGGTAAATGAAGGAACAAATCAATAAAATGTTCGAGATCATCACTCGAAATGCAGCCCCAATCCCCGCGGCAGTCACTCCAGGGGCGGCTCCTAGCACAGCCACATCGGGAACACCTACACACCCCCCGGGATTCACACCCCCGGCATGGAATGCCACTACGGAAAACCCGCCGGCTCCCCAAGAGCAACCAGCAGGGAACACCTCGGGACTAGGCCGGGGGCAAGGATCAGGATCCGGGCCTTTCCCAGCCCCAGGAGCCACGATCTACTATCACCCCTCTCGGATGCCGGTCGCACACCCGGGCCCGTCCCGGAACCAACCATCCTAGGCAAATGACAAGATCAACGCACTCAAGAGCGCATGCGAGCCATTGAAGGAACCAACAGCCATGGCATTGACGCTGCCAATCTATGTTTGGTTCCCGATATCGAGTTACCTGCCGACTTCAAGGTCCCCAAGTTTGAAAAATACAAGGGAAGTTCTTGCCCGCGCATACATCTGGCCATGTACTGTCGAAAGATGGCCCCCTACACCCAACAAGACAAGATCCTGATGCACTGCTTTCAGGACAGTCTTTCGGGGGCAGCATTGCGATGGTACGTCGGCCTAGACAATGGGCACATAAAGACTTGGAGGGACCTCGCCGACGCCTTCCTCCGGCAATACAAGTACAACGAGGATATGGCCCCAGACCGCTCCCGTCTACAAAACTTGTCCAAAGCGCGGAGGTTTCAAGGATTACGCGCAGAGGTGGCGGGAGTTAGCTGCCCAGGTTCAGCCACCCCTCTCAGAAAGGGAAATGGCTTCTATGTTCATTGACACCCTCCCCTCGCCCTTCTACGACAAGGTCGTAGGAAGTGTGGCTTCCAACTTCGCCGACCTAGTCGTCATAGGAGAGAGGATAGAAGCCGGCATTAAGCGGGGAAGGTTCACGCAAGACCGGGGAAGCGCAAGCTTCGTCAAGAAAGTAGAGAAAAGGAGGGGAGATGCAAATGCCGTAACAACGGATCCCCCACGCCCACAGAGCCAGAGTAAGCTCGTCCTGAGCAGCACGGGGATAGTCTCTTTATCTGACCCGTCACCCCAAGCTGGGACGGCAGCTACACAGGAGACCCAAAACCCCCGAGTGGCCCGACAAAGGAGAGTCTTTACTTCCATCCCGATGCCCTACTCTACCTCTTCCCTCTCCTACTCGAGAGAAAGGCATGATAGCAATCATGCCATTCAAACCGCTAGAGCCTCCTTACCCCGGTCTTACGACCCCCAAGCAAAGTGCGACTATCACTCGGGAGCCGCCAGTGGGGCATTCCCTTTGAAAGGTGCTGGAGTTTCAAGCATAAGGTCCAGGATCTGATAGAGGCAGGGTGGCTTGGATTTGAGGGGAATAAGCCCAATATTAGTACCAACCCTCTCCCCGCCCACGAAGGACAGACTATCAATGCGCTAAGCCACAACATCGACACTCCAAGTGCAGAAGAGGAAGTAATCGCCGTCGTAGGTCGGCAAAAGATCGTTCCTTTCCAACCGCTGATCATCCGATGCGACCCGATCCGCCCCGCACCCTTGATCATTACGGCCCGCCCAGGCAAAACAAGGATAATCACGCTGTCCCATGGCATTACGACCCGATGCCCGAGGAATCCCCTAGAGAGCAGACCTAGGATCTCCCAGCCGAGGAGGTTACTAATATTGCAGAACCCGGGGGAATGACACGTAGCGGAAGAATCTATACCCCAGCCAACCTCGGAGGAAAGGACCTGAGGGGGAGTCCGAAAGGGGCGCCTAAAGAGAAGGAGGCCGAAGAATTCCTCAAACTCATTCGCTACAGCGAGTATGAATTGTTGGACCATCTGAACAAGACCCCGGCACGCATCTCGCCTCAAAACTACTTGCTGAATTCGGAAAAACCACCGCAACCTCTGCTGAAAATCTTAAAGGAAGCTCACGTAGCCCCGGACATCACCGCGGAAAGATTTGGGGGCATTATCGGCAGTCTCACTAGTTCAGGACGGTTGACCTTCTCGGACGAGGAGATCCCGGCCGAAGGGAGGCAGCATAACCAGCCTCTTCACATTGCTGTCAAATGTGGGACCTACATGATTACCAAAGTACTAATTGATAATGGCTCTTCCCTCAACGTCCCGCCAAAAGGCCACCCCTGGACAAGCTAGGTTCCATCCATATGCAACTAAAGGCGAGCCCAAGTAATAGTGAGGCGTTCGGCGGCTCAAGAAGGGACGTCATGGGAGAAATCACTCTCCCCATCTACATCGGCCCCACCCTGTTCCACATCCTCTTCCAAGTCATAGATATTCGCCCGTACAGGCCGCCTTTTAGGAAGGCCTTGGATCCACAAGGCGGGGGCTGCCTTCCTCCCTTCATCGAAGGTTAAATTTATTGCCCGACCAAGTTGCTTTCAGGCGTAATGGGGAACAAGAACGATGATTAGCACCCCCACACCCGGCGGATACCTCGAAGGAGAAGAGGAGGCCTGGGAAACCTCCTTCCAAGCACTTGAGATCGCAGCAAGCCTGTAGGAGCCCAAATGCGGCGGAAAACATGGCATTTCGCGTCATGATCAAAGAGGGATACCAACCGGCAAAGGGCTCGGTCCTCTTCTAGAGGGAATCCCCACTCCAATTGAAATCCAGGAAAATAAGGGGAGAGCTGGACTCGGGTACCAAGCAAGCAACTAGATAGGGGCACGCCCGGCCCAGGCCACGTGGGGTCAACATTTTGTTCGGGAAAGTGTGGCGACAATAGGCAGCCAGCCCAGAGACCAACCCGGGGAAGTTTGCGTTGTCGAGGGACAGCTAGCTAACTGGACGACGGAACCACTGGCGGGCGAATTTCTCTTTCCAATCGATACAACCTGCGTATGCGAGGACTCTAGTCCTATTGAGGAGCCGGCAGGAGAGGAAGACGCAGAAGCTGAGGCTTTGGCTGAGGTAGAAAGGCAGATAGAACGAGAGAGACCAAAGTTTCAACCCTCGATTAAGGAGTTAGAAAGCGTGAACCTGGGGGATGAGACGAATAAAAAAGAAGTGCGGATAGGAAATCAAATGTCGTAGGAAGCGAGAAAAGCCCTCGTAGAACTATTACAGGAGTTCTCAGACATATTTGCGTGGTCATACCGAGACATGCCAGGCCTCGACCGCAGCATAGTGGAACACAGACTCCCCATGCTCCCAAAAGCGGTCTCAGTTCGCCGGCCGATTCGCGAAAAATGAAGCCCGCGTGGCATTAAAAAATCAAAGAGGAAGTAGAAAAACAGTGGGGCCGCAGGGTTCCTAGCCGTATCTAACTACCCCCGATGGGTTGCAAACATCGTACCCGTACCCAAAAAGGCCGGGGAAAATACGCATGTGTGTCGAATATAGAGACCTAAACCGAGCCAGCCCCAAGGATAATTTTCCCTTACCCCCACATTGATATGCTCGTAGACAACACGGCATGTCACGCCCTTCTCCTTCATGGGCCGGCTTCTCGAATTTAATCAAATCCTAATGGCGAAGGAAGACCAAGAAAGACAACCTTCATCACCTTATGGGGAACATTTTGCTACAAGGTAATGCCATTTGGTCTCAAAAAAACGCCGGCAACCTATCAAAGGGCAATGGTGACCTGTTCCACGACATGATGCACAAGGAAATCGAGGTGTATGTCGGCGATATGATTGCAAAATCAAAAACTCTGGAACAACACCTCGAAGACTTACGGAAATGGCTCGGTAGGCTTGCCCCACAAAGCTAAAAGGCTGAACCCGGCCAAATGCACCTTCGGGGTGACATCAGGAAAATTGTTGGGCTTTGTGGTAAGCGAAAGGGGTATCGAAGTGGACCCGGATAAGGTGAAAGCTGTTAAGGAAATGTCTCCCCTCACAAATGAAGTCCGGGGCTTTCTAGAGGCGGATAAATTTCATAGCCCGATTCATTTCCCAACTAAATGACCACATGTAACCCCATCTTTAAACTCCTCAGGAAACGGCATAATTTCGAATGGGATGCGGAATGTCAAGAAGCCTTCGAGAAGATCAAGCGATACAGAGTGCCCCCGGGTCCTCGTCCCAGCCCTTGGAAAACCTCTGATCCTGTGCCTCACGGTGCTCGACGAATCCATGGGTTGCATGCTAGGACAGCAAGGCGAGGCCGGGAAAGAGCGAGATCTACCTTACCAAAAGGTTCACAGATTAGAGAAAGATACTCGGCCTTGAGAGCAGACATTGCGCCTTGGTGCAGGCTTTTTGCCAAAAGGCTTCGACCATATATGTTGTCTCACTCAGTCCAGCTAGTAGCCAAGGACCCGTCAAATACATATTGGAAAAGCCTGCACTAACCGGACGTATAATACGGTTGCAAATGGCAACTGTCAGAGTTCGACATCACTTACGTAAGCCGCCATCTTTGTTAAAGGCGCTCTAGCAGCGATCACACGGCCTATCACCCATTGACAGACCAGCGACCTCGACCCACGAATTCCCGAATGAACACATCATGGTGACAAAGCGATGAGCCCCGACCGAAGAAACGAATGGACGATGGGTTTTGTGGGGCATCTAACGTATTGGGAAATGGGATTGGCGTGGTCTAGCCTCTCCCGGCCGACCATTACTTCCCTTTACATGCGCCAACCTAGGGTTTGATTGTACAAACAACATGGCAGAATATGAGGCTTGCACCATGGGACTTCGCCATGGCCCTGGAACACCAGTCGAGACTCAGAGTTTACGGAGACTCGGCCTTGGTGATCTATCGGCCTCGTGGAGAATGGGAAAGCAGCGGGATAACAAGCGATCCCCATACCATGACTACGTAAAGAGATGGCAAATTCTTGACTCCATCTCGTTCCACCCACGTGCCACGTGAAAAATCAAATGGCGGGCGCTTGTGGCGACCATGTCGTATGGTGCGGGGTAAATGACGGGCGGGAGATGACCATCTGGTCGGCGACTCCCCACGGGCCTATTGTCATCACTTGGTCTCGAAACACCCAAGAGCGGACCCCAGAACCCTGGTACCTCGACATAAAAAGTGCGGAAAAGGGAATGCCGGAAGGAGGCATTGAAAATAGCAAAGACACTAAGAAGGCTAGCCAAATTAGCTACCTCATGAGCGCAGTGTACTATACAAGAGGAACGTAGATATGACACTTCCATGATGTGGATCGCCCGAGTGCCGAACGGATAATGAAGAGGTCCACGGCAGGAACCTTCGGCACTCCATGCAGCGCGTCATCACTGCCTCGCAAAATACCTGCGCAGGTACCTACCTCGACCAGTTGGAATCGGGATCGCCATCAACACGTCCGCGTGTTTGAAGTGCCGGTCCACGTCACCGTATTAATGTCGCTCCTTCCTCCCCTTCACGCCTTAACCGCGACATGGCCATTCTCCATGTGGGCATAGACGTCATCAGCCCATCGAGCCCTAAAGCTTCTAACTGTCACAAGTTCATACTAGTGGCCATCGACTACTTCACCAATGGGTAGAAGCAGTCATTCTACAGCCGTGACGCCGTAAGCTAGGGTAAAATTCCTCAAGAGGGACATCATCCGCCGCTACTGAGATTCCATCCCACGCCATTCATGCACAATGGCACCAATCTAAACAACAAGATGATGACGGAATCTGTGTGAACAATTCCAGATTCGACATCACAATTCTACTCCCTACCGCCCTGGATGAACTGAGCAGAGAAGCGCCAACAAAAACATCAAGAAAAATAATACGGAAAATGGCTGTAACTCTACAAAGATTGGCATGAGATGTTACTCTACGCTACATGGGTATAGTGACCTCCCGTACGAACCTCCACCGGCAACGCCTTTATTCCCTCGGTTTATGGTACCAGGTCTGTCCTCCCAATAGATCGAAATACCCTCCTATGGGTCCTGGCCGAAGCAGAATTAGAAGACGCCGAATGGATTCAACGACCAGCGACCAGCTAAACTTGATCGAGGAAAAACGCCTCATATGCTCATGGTCGGCTCTACTGAGCAGATTAAAAGTGCCTTCGACAAAAAGTAAAACCTCTGATGTTCCATGTGGACATGGTCCTCAAAAAGGTACTACTCAAGAACCCCTGGAGGAAAAATGGGCACCCTAACTACGAAGGGCCGATGTAAGGCACGCTTTCAGTGGGGCACTACTCCTAACTCACGTCGAAGGACGCAACCTCAAACACCTCGTTAACGCGACGTACCAAGAAGTTCTTCCTTTGAAATCTCGCCCTAAGCAAAGAGCTTTGTCGCATCTGATCCACTGAGCTAGAATAGGACTAGGAAAGCTAGCACGAGGTTATCTCGCTAAACAGCCATCATGTACACCCATACATTATCAATAAAATTTCTTTTGTCCTACTCGCATGCTAAGTTTTATTAATTCAAGCAACGAAGTTTGCATCGCCAAGAATAGTTCGCAATCGGGGTACTGCCGCTATCATAAGCCCTCATGGGTCCCCGATACTCAAAAATGTGGCGATCAAGCCACTATATAATATAGAAAATATATAAAAAGTAATAATAATAACAAGCACGCCTTCCCAGAGAAAAAGGAAAAGAAACCCTCAGATTCTAAGTTTGCCCTGTTGATTCCATCTCTGCTCTTACATCTACACAACCCTGCTATGGCACCCAAAAATACAAAAAGCAAAAAGGAGAAAACAAAAACAATATAAATGAATAGACAGCTCATTAGAAGAAATAATTTTTCATTCCATAGATAAGATCATGGTATATAATCATTGGGGAGGGGAGTTTCGAGGAGGGAAACAAGCTTCCCATCCTTGATTTCTAAGGTAATAGAATATGGGCTCAAATCAAAGTCCGGGGCCACAGGGCTATCTCGTTGAAGGGCTTTTCAAGCCCGCCTCGTGTGACCACGATAGCACCTTTCCAAGCGCTTCCACCCCGTTAGCAAGGCTGTTTTCTTTGCCGAGGCAGCAACTCGCCTCAGTAGCAAGAGTCTTTGGCCCCCGCAGCCTTCAGTCCCCAGCTTGGCCTTGTCTTCTGTCACCGCCACGACCGCCTCGCCGGGTCGCTGGAGCGGGCTGCGCCCCAGATCTCTGATAAGGTCTTTGGACTGGTTGCAGCAGCGCTAACGCCGCTTTCAGCTGGCCGCTCAATCTTCCAGCCTATGCTTCGGCCCGCCTGCCATTCTTCTGGTCACTGGGCAACAGCTATGGCCGCTTTGCCCCCACATGGACGCCAGCCCGACTTTAGACTTCGCTAAATCAGCCCATAAACCTTCTGTCAGTCCTCAACTTGGCTGCTTTCAGCCCTCTGACCTCTCCACCTCAGCCCTCGATCCCGATTGACCTTGGCCACCCCGCACATCCCTTCAGTGCAAGGCCTCCTTCATCACAATTTGTTCTGCCTCTTCACCAAGCCCTTGGACATTTCCAGGAAGCCAGCGACTGAGATGATAGCTCCAAAGATGTCAAAGGTCCCATCCACCCCACTGGGCGACTCAAGAGCCTACAGCTCAGATCTGAGGATCGAGCTTGGGGGAAACCAAACTTTTGAGGTCTATGCTTTGGCCCCCACAAGGACTTCACATTAGCAGGGCCTGGAAGGTGGCAGCCTCGCAAGCTTCGTAGCTAGCTATAGTCACTCTACTCGTCACTCAAAATGGACCGGGACAAGTCGGGGACACTACACCCTTGCCCTTCTTCCCCGGCAAAGATCTTCAGAGAATGCCTCTGCTTCCTCTTCAGCACTCGTGGTCAAGACATCTGAGTGGGAGTGGCCTCATGCCTGGCCTGAGCAGGCACGCTCGCCAGACTCAAGTGCACGCAGAGCCTCGCTTGTCACACAGCGCCCTGACCTGCCTACGCGCACGACTCCTCAGAACAGAGCTGACTCAAGCATGTCGAGTGCCGCTCAGCACATCGAGCCGTGGATGCCGACTCCATCCCGCTGGCCGCGACCAGCTGTGCTTCATCACTGCGACGCAGTCTGGGGCCAATTTCACCTTCTAATCAGTATACCATGTCGACTCTCCTCTTCAATCATTCCCGCCAACATAAAAACAAAATAATAAAGACATCGATACTCCTTTACTATGTCTAAAACAAAAGAAACAGACTTACTTTTCAGGTGGGAAACAGGTTTTTCCTAAGGGCCAAGGCCACAATCTCCTTGCACCATCCCTGGGCAACTCGTCCAACAGTAGAGAGTCACTTCTCCTCGAGAAAGAAGGCTCTTCAAGGCCCCTCGAGGCCTTCAAGGGCAGCCTCCAAAGATAGCGCATAGGCTGCCCATCTCGTGCACAAGCGACCTCTGCTAGGCCTCTTATCTTCAAGAATCTGTCTAAAACTTGTAGACGCCGTATGCTGTGAACAACCGGCTGGGAGAGGCCCTTAAAGAGACCCAGCCTCACCTTCTTTCCCACTCTGATAGTGTAATGACTCAGAACACCGGGGCCGAAGGGCTGTGGTCAAACGACCGCGCACACCACTTTGGAAAGCCTGAAGAGCGCCCACCCGCTGGGATGAAGCTGCGAGGAGCCACGCCCACTCAGCCTCAACACCTCCCCGCAGAAGCGGTCCAGAGGAAAAGTCACCCCTAAATCTGGAGGATCTGTTTCCCAGACATTGCATCATCTGAATCGCCTCTCCCTCTCTCGCACACGTGCGCACGCCTCCAGGAAGAGCAGGGCAATATCTGCGGGCTGAGGGGCATGAGTCTCACTGCACTCAGCCCCTTGGCAGCAAGGACTCCACCTCCTGGGGTCATCTTCGAGCCATAGACGTAACGCCCCAGTGGACTCCACTCAAAAATGTTCCTCCCCGACAAGACTATTATACAACATAACAAGTAATAAATTATAACAAGATAACTAATAAGATAATTACCTTATAATCAAATATATTTTTAAGGTTCATTCACGAAGATAGCTGGAGCACGATGCTTTAATAATATCCAATGTTTTGTACTCATAAGACAATGATCGAATTGGGGATAAGAATTTTATTTTAACGATTAAATTATTGTTTTACTAAAGTTACATATAATTTTCTGAACGTAAATTTTAATTTAATTGTTTTATTTCAAATTTATAAAATTTTAATTTTAATTAAATTATATAAAAAATATTATTTATTTATGAACTTTATTTTTTACTAAATATAAAAAGATATATAAGATTTTTGAAATTATAATTATTATTTATATATTTTTAAAACAAATATTATGATAATTATTCATTTTTCAAATGATAATATAATTTAACGTCAAAATTATTATAAATATATATAAGATAATATTTTAATCAGTGCAATATAATATATAATATATATATATATATATATATATATATATATATATATATATATATATATATTAAATCAATATATAATATATTAATATTCAAAATTATATAAAACTAATATAAAAATATTTATTATATACTTATTATTTTATTTATAAATTATATTATTATATATAATATAATTAGAAATTGTATCCTTTCATTATCTTTTCAATTGTTTTAACTAAATAGAAAAATTAAAAAAATATATATTTTCTCCAACCAAATGTAGAATAAAAATAATCATGCTAGAAATAAATAAAATAAAGAACACTAGAAGAGAATGCAATAGATGAATAAAAAAATAATTTGTAAAGGCATATTGGTGAAAAACATTCCAATATTGTGTGAGAATGTTAAAAAATATCATTGTTCATAATACTCAAAACAAATTTTTGTCACATAATGACCTACTATTAAAAAAAAAACCTAAAACTAAGAATATAATAATAACCCAAGAGCATCAATTACAAAAATACACCAACTAAGAAATATTAAATAAAAGTGACATCTTAGATTCAACGTCAACTTGTTTTCAACTCGCTTTCAGCCTTTTTCCAAGAAGGACGATTTTAAGCAAACGCAAGTCATTTCTTCAATAGGGACTCCTTTAGTTTCTGGTAAAAATTTGTAAATAAAAGCGCACTCATGACAAATCCACAAAAAATGCAAAAGTTAAGACGAACAACCTAAATTTCATGCGACAAGATAGTAAGATCATGTTGAAAATCTGGAAAACATTGATACACTGAAAGCGCCAGACGAATCTCGAAAATCCGCCAGGCACCAACCATCCTAGTGGACCCTGAAGACCAATCCAGAGACATATACACAAAATGGCCACCACAACAAAGTAGTATACCACTTAATTTAAAATAGCAGAGATTTCCATCTAATCCGCCGAATTTAAATGCAATTGCCATTTTTATCACAATCTATAAAACAAAACCATAGAATATAATTAAACATAACGTAGTGATTTAAAGATAAAATGAAAAAAGGTAATTATCGAAAAGCGAATATTTGAACTCCACCTCTACAGAAAAGAGTACGCCTCCCAAAACTATCATCAAAGGACAATGGAAACAAGGGTGGCGACGTAATTACAAGCTCCAGAATCATAGAAGACATGATGGAAGCATTAAGTCTACCAAATCCAATAGTTTTAAACAAAAACAGGAGCATAGAATACTATTACATTATATTCAGTGAGTTGTTGGAATGGCTATAGCCAAGGGCGAGATGAGGCTATACTCTTTTTCAACAAGAGGCCTAAGGGTGTTTCACAGCCTTTTAAGATTCAATTTGCTGCAAATAAGATCTTTGAATTCTTCCTCAATATCAGTGGTACCGCTGAATTTTTTCAATTTTTCTAGCCTTTTCATCTTGACCACGTTCAACCAAAGAAGTTGGTGTATCAGGAAGAAGATTGCAATCTAAAATTACTATTATCGTGAACCCAGGCAAAAACCTAAGCCACCTTTCTCCATATCTCTTCATATTTTGGCTTAAAAAGGTAGTTAAGAAACATTTGCTAAGCAAATATGCCAATAGTAGTTAAGAACATTTGCTGCCAAATACTAATATGGATTGCCAATTGGAACATCATGTTAAGAGTCTCAGACTTGTAACGAGCAACCTCAGAAACGTAAATTGCACAGACTGCATAGACATAATATATATTATATAAGTATATATATCAATTAGTATAATATAATGCAACACAAATAAAGTTTACCTGGTTGGCGATCCAATTCCAAAAACCAAGAAATATGCTTACCAATAATAAGCATCTACACGCAAGTGGGCTAATCCATTCATTGCAAAGACTAGCCAAGAAAAGCACACCACCAGAAATCATGGTAATGCGCCCGAAAATTCGAAAGCTACAGGGATCCCAGGATGCCACGAGACCAGCAAGATATAGAGAGTGAAGTAAACAATGTTAATGTTTGGCTGTCAAACTTGCAATATTGGTTGTCAGAGGGCTTTATATTGTGCTCTTTCGTAGACAGTTGGGAAGAATTTCATTAAGAATGATCCATAGATGTCACTTCTCCTATATGTATACCGTCAATAAACAAATTATTCATGTTGCTAGCTGATAAACAAACAATCTAATGAATAAGAATAATAACTTATGGATGAAAACAAACCTGAAATACCGAGATCATAGCCAAATATTAGGCCTCCAAAGCAGCAACTACAAGTGACAAAAACTCTGAAAAGTAAGTTTCAGGTAATTCTTCCAGATCCACCTCCTATGAAACCATTGTATTGACTGATGGAGAAATTTAAAGCAAAATTTGATGAGTACTAAATTGAAAGTACTAAAAAAACATTCAAGGAGAAGTATATATAACCACTAACAAGATGATAATAAGAAAAATTATTTATCACTTAATAATCTTCAATAATAATTTATTATAATTTTAAACTAGATTTAGCATATCTGTTCATTTAAACAAATTGTTTTAAATGTTGTTCAGATAAAAAATTTAAATTAAAAACTATGTATATCCTTGTACTTTTTTTTTTTATTTCAACTTTTTTAGATATCTTATCAACATGACTTTGATAATGTTTAATTAAGTAATTATTTTAGTCATCCAAATCAGAAAACTAAATTATCCACTATTCAAATTATTAATATCCTCTTGGTATAATTTTGAAATTATATTATTTAAGGTTCTTATAATCACTAAAGATACAAGAATAAATATTTAAGGTTCTTAATCACTAAAGACCAAACTAGAACCATACAAGATAATGTCTCCAAATCTTAATAATGAACACTACAACCACCCAACTCAAGATCATCGTCAAGTAATTCCTCCTATGGATTTTCAATCGCCCAGAAGCCACAAGCTACCACTCTACCCCTTACGCCAGCACTCCACCTATACACATTCTAGAAGTATCACAACATACTACAAGATATTTTACTAAGATCCGCAAAACTAAAACTAGTGCTCTAGTCAATTCACCTTAAGGGTTTGGAAACTATGTTCTACACTTCTTTACTATTCCATACAAAAAGAAACCCTTCCTGGTCAACTCAGTTAAAGATAATGCTATCTTAGATAATCCCTCTATAAACCTCCTATAATATCCAGCCAACCCAATGAAACTCCTAATCTCACTCACTGACATGGGGTCTCCCACTTAAGAACGACTTCTACCTTAGAAGGATCAATACCTATACCTCAGTAGAAATCACATGACCTAGGAGACTCACCTCCTCTAACCAAAAAGTCACACTTAGATAACTTAGCATACAATTTAAACCTAAAGAACCTGAAATTGCTACGCTACAGTGTTTCCCTCTTCTCCTCTCTAGTCTTGGAGTAAAAACTAGTATGTCATCCATAAAGACAAGCTACAAATTTATCCAAGTAGGGAAGAAAAATTATGTTCATAATCCACCATCGCAGGGAGCATTAATTCATGAAATGATACCAAATACTCATAATGTCCATATCTAGTCCTAAGCATTCTTAGGTATACCTTCCTCCTTAACTCTAATTTGGTGATAACCTGACCTAAGATCAATCTTACTAAACACGCATGCCCCTACCAATTGGTCCATAAGGTCATCTATGCTGGGCAATGGATACTTATTCTTAGTAGTTACCTTATTCAATTGTCGGTGAGTCTATGCACAACCTCATGCTTCCATCCTTATTCTTCACTAATAGTGCGGTGCTCCCAAGGGTGATACACTAGGTCTTACAAATTTCTTTTCCAACAAATCCTCTAATTGTTTCTTAAGTTCAGCCAATTCTAAAGGTGACATCCTATAGGGTGCAGCTGAAATAGGTCCCGTCCCTTCGTACTAAGTCTATAGAAAACTCTATCTCTCTCTAAGGTGGTAACCTAGACACATCCTCAAAAAAAGCACATCAGAGAAAAACAAACTTTTTTTCTTTTTCTTCCTTAATTTACTTTTTATTCCGTTTCAATAGTAGTATTGAATCAATTTACAAAATCATACTTTTTCTGTGAATCTTTTTCTATGGTATGAATTTAAGAAACTTTATACTCAATTTCTTAATTATAATAAAAATTAAAAATTACATAAAAATGAAGTTTAAATTTTTTTTTAATATTATTGTGATAAGGATGAATTACCTAATAAGAGGCTCACAATAAAAATATTACATCAAATAAGTGTGAGAATTTTTGAATTTATACATCAAATAAGTGTGAGAATTTTTCAAGTTATACATTAAATAAGTGTGAGAATTTTTAAAGTTATACTCTACATGAAGATGGTGTATAAATAGGATTTAGAAGGAGATAACGCCTATAATATTTTTCAAACCTTGTAGTGTCTACTATCATAATATACACTTTAAATTCTAATTTATCTCTTGTTTTGAGGGACTGAACTTCTGCAAAAATCTTCTGTGTGTAAAATTCTCCAACTTTCTCAGGTTCATTCTTTTTTATTTCTCTTGACTCTCTAATTGCAAAAACTAAACTCAACCCTAATAGCTTATTTACCATAGAAACATGAGATTTCTCCACCTTAAATATTCAAATTATATTATTGTTTTAGATAAAAAATTTAAATTAAAAACTATGTATATCCTTGTATTCTTTTTAATTTCAATTTTTTTAGATATCTTATCAACATGACTTTGATAATGTTTAATTAAGTAATTATTTTATTCATCCAAATCGTAAAACTAAATTATCCACTATTCAAATTATTAATATCCTCTTGGTATAATTTGAAACTGAACATACTAATACGAAGATAAGTATAAAAATTTAAATAATTATAATTTTCATTTTGCTTTTTAGACTATTACTGGTTAATAACTAACTAAATTTCCCAATATCAATTTATATATATATATATATAAACTAAATTTTATCATTTTTTTATTTAAAAATCTTATTATATCAATTGAAGTCATTTAAAAGTTTAACATAATGAATTCACATATAAAAATGACACTTTCTCTCTAACTTCTGCTCCAAAGAATATATTATTCTCTTTTAAAAAATAATTATAATTTTCTTATCTTACCTTTTTTTATTATTTATATAGTTAAAAATTAATTCACGTAAAAAAATTTTTAAATAATTACATAATTATAATTTTTCTTCTAGAGATTATTATTATTTGATAACTAATTAAATTTCATAATATCATATGATATATATATCTCTTATGTTTTTAATATATATATATATATATATATATATCACGGTCATCATGTAGGCCTACTCATGCATTGACTCAGCAGAGAAAGGTGTACCTGACACCGAGCACAACCGCTTTTTGTAGAAAGAGCCGATATTAAATCGAGGCGAAGCCGGGTCCTGCAGAGGCCCCACTCCCCAATGAGTCGAGCCAAGGGAATGAACTGACATCTCTAAGGCCCACTGACGGATGACGTGGAATGAAGTGAAGGAAAAATGCTATATAGGAGGAGGAAACAAAAGAAGGCCCAGGGTTCTTGAAGAAGGATCAATAATCATTTATGAGACAAGAACATTGGTACCCACCGTGGGGTCAGTAAAACCATTCCCGACGATCATCGCGTTCAGAGAGTCAGCGACTAGCGAGCTGAAGCAGAAGCGAAGGTCCACCTAGATTCACGATACTGAGCCCTTCTGCGTAGATCTACCTTGGAGCTGTTGAGCATAAATCTACCTTTTAGCCCATGCTCGAAGTGTATTTGATGCATGCCAAGTTCTTATTCCTAATTCCTTACTAATTCATAATATTTATACATCAATATCTAATTGATCTATAATACAAAAATCATAGTACATTTAACAAAGGCACTTAAACATGTGTCATTTATTGCATGAGCATATTAAGTACTAATACCATGACAGCGCCATTCTTGGACAATTTAAAATGAGATATAGCCTTCAAACACAGTAAGGGTACCTCTTGCTCAGCCAATGGAAATTAGGGGTTAAAAGACCTTTATTATTTATTGATACTAATCTCAGAGGACAAATCTTTGCTGAAAAGGATA